>OY821758.1:2400000-3000000 GCA_963682095.1 Potentilla sterilis
AATCAGATAAACCATGGCCGACGAGGTTCAATACGCTCAAGCTATCAGGGGAAAAGAAGCAATCACCTCGCGCATTATCGAGGTCGGGAGTGCTTATCAGACCTCAATCACGCCGCCTGATGACTACGGCCGTGCCGGGCTAGGTCCTCGGTAACAAGAACTAGGCCAGCATTCAATCCACCCATTTGTTCATAGCGCCCGACCTCCTCCAGTAATTTTCGGGGAAAGACACATTTCGTGTGGAGATTGGCAAACTTCCAATCACTACGAAATTCCGGTAGCCTACTCCTCCTGACCTCTACCGACCCCGTCCATGATTCAGTGGTACCATGACAGACAACTACTTGACGAAAGCCGGTGGCGCGAGGCCGGAATTGATGAAATCTTCCGAATCAGCTTCGCGCTCAAACCCAAGGGAGGAAATAGGTGTGCTCTCATGCCTTTAATTAGTTTCTGGAACTCATCCGCCAATGCCTTTGATTTCCAATTTGGCCAGGCTAGCATTACCTTGCTAGACATGTATGCCGGCCTAGGTTTTCCTCTAGGTAGAAAACCCTTTGATGTCGATGACTACCCTGAGGCGGATGTCCCTTCAACCACCCTTCCTGAACCCCCCACTAGGAGCTTTTCAAACTGGATAGCTTCATTCAAAAACCACAGAGACGACATAGGTGGGATAACCTTTCTAGACTTTTGGTTGAACAAATTCATATTCTGTTCAACAGCCAACAAAATGACTAAAACCTATAATAGAATGGCAGAGGTCCTATACGCTCGTAAGGAAATTGGCCTAGGCCAAATAGTACTCGCCCATTTGTATAGGTGTTTGCATACGCTATCCACCTCGCCCTTGAATTGCAAGGTTGCTGGACCTCTATGGATATTAGAGCTTTGGTCCTATATGCACTTCCCCGGATTAGCACCACCTGACCCTATCCGCCTTGGGGATGATAATGTATTAGGGCTGGCATATAGAGGGTGCAAACTCAATTATGGTCAAGGTTATGCCATATGCCTTGACATAATCTTTAATACTGACGCCCAAGGCTTCTACTCAGAAGTCCAAACACTCCTCCAAAGGGTGCACCCAAGGGCCCTGAGGGATGGTTTTTTACCTTCCACTAATCAGTGCGAAGAAGGAAGGAGGCTGTTCCTTCAATGCATTTCAATGGCGGATCTTCCCATTCTCTCTTCTGACAAAGGCGAGCAGGGAGTCGAGGTGTATGCTCTTCAACTATTCTCCAGACAGTTCGGCCGAAGCCAGGTACTACCATATCCGCATGTTCAGAGTTTGAACATGTTTTCATCCTGGCGGCCAAGCAAGAACACTCCTGCCGACGAAGACGCCAACCTTGCCTCTGCCTTGAGACCCGCCAACTATCCAAGCCTGGATCACTGCTCAGCCATAAAACTGTCGGGACTAGTCTGTGAGGATTATCAGACTTGGTGGTTGCAGCTCAGAGGAGACCACTTCAAGAAGGAGTCCCTTCACTATTTCAGAGCTCTTTTTGGCGGGCAACACTCCTTCCTCACCACAGATGATGCCAAAGTGCTTGATGGAGGCCCTCTCTACCTAGACTCAACCCTTGAGCAGGTATTATCAATATGAGTTAATTTCAGTTTACTACCCAAAACTTTGGGTCAGGTTTCAGTTTCGTCCTTATTCTTTTAATTTAATCACGTGTGCCCTCCTACTTCTAATTTTCTATCAACCCGAGACAAAAATTCAATTTCACTTCGAATATGACGTCATCATCCGACATTATGTCCTTTGAAAAGGGTTGGAAACTGAAAAGTGGGCCAGCATGTCTCGTCCACGTCTGAAAAGTGGGCCATCATGTCTCGTCCACGTCGGATGATGACGTCATGTTCGAAGTGAAATTGAATTTTTGTCTCGGGTTGATAGAAACATAGAAATAGGAGGGCACACGTGATTAAATTAAAAAAATAAGGACAAAACTGAAATCTGACCCAAAGTTTTGGGTAGTAAACTGAAATTAATCCTATCAATATTTATAGATTTGTGTATTATAACCTGCAATAGGTGAAATATCACTAACTGATTTCCTTTGTCACAGTCCTCTGGCAAATCGAGCAAGAGTAAAGGAAAAAGAAAGGCTTCCCAATCCTCCAGCAACAAGCCTGCCAAGAAGAAGGCCAAAGCTCCACCTATTGTTGTTGAGGAGGAGGCGGATCCCGAGGATCTCGAACCAGTAAGCTCTCTCAACACTTATTGTGTAACTGCACCACCAACTTGTAAAACAAGTTATTATGTTAAATCTGATGCAGTTAGTAAATTTGTTCCCACAGAGCCTGGTAAGGAGAGGGCGCAAACCAGTTTCAACCCCTGCTGCTCCTGTGATTGAAATATCTTCGGGTGAGTCATCTGAATCATCTCAAAGTTCATCTTCCTCTAGGGACTCTGAAGTAGATAATCTTGAGTTCGCCGAACTCTATAGAGAACTTGAAAGAGAGATGCAACGAGCTCGTGAACAAACTATATTGGATGTATTGCCACTAAGATTTCTTCCTGCTGATACATGTACCTCTAACATTCCCCACAGTCCAATGACAATGGCTCCAACCTCCGCTGAAATTGTCCCTCTAACCACTTCAACTCCCCCTGATAGGAGCATAAAATGCGACGTTCTTAATGTGTTTTATCCCCATTTATGCAATTGCTTAACCCTTATTGTTGTAATATAGAGTCATTTAGTTAAGTATAGAGTCTTTGGTAGAGAATTTGCGAAAATGTGCTTAAAAGGAGGAAAAAGTGAAATTTCGGCAAGTCCTTATTAAAGTAGGAATCCTTGTTGGAGTATGATTGTTAAATATGTTTTATTTATACCGAAACTAATATTCTTGTTCTCTTATTATCAGATTTAATCATAACATGTGCAAGACATGTGCTCGGCGTGGCATGCATAAGGAAAGCAAGGATTAAATAGGCTGCCGAACCCAACAAGGAAGGAAATAAATGAAATTGAAAGAGAAAAATGTGCAGCTGAATTGAAAGAGAAGGAGGAGAAAATAAGGAAAGAAAGCCGAGTTAAGAAGGAGCTTTATTCAGAAATTAATCTTTATTCTTTGACTAATTCGGCAAACAAAATAAGGGAGGTCTTCTACGGCAAAAGAAGGAAGGGAATTCAAGGACGAATGTGGACTGATTTTCACCCATCATTCAAAGGAAAGTTGGCTGAATTATATCAAGAATAAATGGAAGAAATATTGCAAGATTATTCAGCATTTATCCTCGAGTTATTTCGGCAACAACCTAGAAGGAAGGATTCCTTTGCCGAAACCCTAATGCTCCCCCTCTCTCCTATAAATACAATTCGGCAGCCCTTATTGAAGATCATCACATTCTACGAAAATATTAGCCAAAGTTCTGCCAAAGTTCTCTCAAGTGAAGGAAGAAAATCTTCAAGCCGAAACACATCCATTCTCCCACCACAAAATCGCAAGAACCCTAACCTACCTTCATCCGTGCACTCCACCACTTCTTGCCGAATCTTCCAAGGTTTTTCAAGTAGTGATTCATCCCTATGGCTTGTATTATTTTCTGCCTTGTTACAATCTTTGTTGTAATAATACTTGGTTTAATTTTGGTTTTATATGAATGTTTTAATTTCGGTTTCTATTGAAGTTATGATGTTTATGTGAACAATTTTATGTATGATTTCCGAATTATTTGAATAGGGCTGTGGTATATTTCAGTTATATTTCTTTGGTTTGCTTGATTAATTTTCATGAATTCTATGCATAAAAGTCTTGTACGTGCGGGCTGCCCTTGTCATGGCAGTTCCAAGGGTCTTAATTTCACTTGCCAAAGTAATTTAGATTGCATCATACGCTGAGTTGTTGTGTCTAAGTCACTTAAGAGGGTTACCATAATTCTGAAAATTTGCATGTTTAAACAAGATGTGTGACGACTTGCTTGTTTATGTGTTTCCAATTTGGCTTTTGTGCTTATATGTTCTTCGTGTTTAACTTCTACGCCGAGTGTTTTTAAACCGATTAGCATTATGTTTAGAGTGATACGCTGAGTTAACTCTAAATACTTGTGAAGTCTTAACGATTAGATGGACCGCTGAGGGCTCTAATTAAAATTGGAATTAAGTAAATCATGGGAATTGCCGATTGTATATTTGCTGCCTAATTGTTCTTTGGTTCGTGTCATGCATGATTTTGAGTTCTTTGTGCTATGCTTTGTGTGGAATTGTTGATCACTTGTATATTTAATTTAGATTTTTATTTTCAGTAAGTATTTAATCCCAATTCCGAATCCCCCATTGTTATGTTTTTGTTAACACTTTCGTTTTCAATTACCCTTCAAGTTTCCCGGATTGATCGAACCCTATTTATCCATACTAACGATGACATTTTGCAGGGTTTTAAATTAGTGTGAGTTTCGGCTCCCACCACCCCCTGCAGAGCAAGTGATAGAGGAGGTTGCCTTAACGCAAACGACTGCGGTTGCAGCAAATGCTGGATCAAGTCTTGAGGTCGGTCCTGTTCAAACAACAAGTGATCCAGTACCTCTAGCGACTCAAGGTGAAGAAGAACTATTTCAGGATCTTGAAATAGTCATCCTGGAGGATGTCAGCCCAGCACCTCTTTCTCCTGACAGAACCTATACAGACGCTAGCGGGTGCTCAACTGAACTTCCAGATTCTACCCTGGATCAACCTTCAGAACCTCAAGAGCAAATACAAGTTGAGCCTCCCATAGCTGCATCGCGAGTGGTGGAAGAGGTAACTCTCAGAATCTCCTGGCTTTATACCTTTTATAAATTCTATATTAATCCTCATCACCCTTTACATTCGCCTAGGTTATTGAAACCCCTGACGCGACTAGGACTAATGAGGCTCTTGGCGAGCAAACTCCAGTTGTGAATTTGCCTCTCCAAGGCTTACGGATTGGAGTATCTACCATCCAGGGTCCAACCCCCTCATCTCTGAAGATGAGCCTACCTTTCCCATCGATGGAAGATGATCCGCTCCTGAAGCTCCCAGCCCCAAAGAGAGATCTCCCTGAAGTAAAAGAGGCATGAGACTTCCTGCAGCAAATGGGAAGCTTGAATTTGAACGATGCGGCAGTGGCGACCAAGTTGCAGTCCTCGGTCCAACTACTGCATCGTCATGTCGACTGCCTGCCCGCCACGGTTCAATCGGATTTTAAGAATTTCCTGGCGAGCCTTCCTGATCTTCTGAGGCAGCTCCATGAAAAACTTGCAATAGTTCCGTCTCGACAATTCAAGACGCAAGATGTAAATGTAGCCCTTACAAGTGCAATAAATGCCTACTCTGCCACGGTAGCAACTGTATGCCACGATGACGGGGAAGAACTCGCTGGCCTGGAGAGGGAGAGAGACATCCTTGACCAAAAGATCGCCCTCATCAAGGCAAGGTAAGAAGAGCATCTCCAACGTGCAGGCGAACAGAGATCGCTTCTGACCACTCTTCATAGTGAAGCCCAGCAGAGTCTAGCAGAAGAGGAAGAGCTTATGGACCAGATTGACCATTTGCAAGCGAAGATTCGAAGGATAGGAATGCATCTGATTGAACTTAAAATGATGCCCCCCAAGTAAATTGGGCTTGTATGCAACACATCTTCTTTTTGTAATCTAATGCATTTTAGATTAGCCCAGATTTCGCTTCTACTCTTCTGGCCCAATGAGTGAATTTAAAATCGCTTTGTTAACCACAAAGTCAGCATCCCGATTTAATGCTTAGTAATGGCAGATATCATTTCTCAGATTTTGAAAATCAAAACCCTTTACCGGTTCTAATGCAAACGGTTGAAAATAATAACTGCACCATAAATTCTGGCACCTCTCGTGATCAACCCGAATCAATCTCAACCATAAGATCCCCTACCCAATTTACTATATAAAGGAACCCCATCGCTAGGGTTGATCAAACCTTCTATTCCTTCAATTATCACAATGGTCTCTCCTCCGTTTATTTCCAAGCCCTTATGGCTTCCACAGTCATTTCCTCCAGATTACACTAAGATGTTCTTGTGAACACCTCTAAGTCGTGTAATCTGGTATTAACAAAATCTTAAGTCGCATAATCTGGTATTATGCCTCCGGATGACGTGATTTCTGAATGGTTGGTCAGAATTTGACCATATTCTTCACGTCCTCCATTGGTATAATACTGATTGTCGATTTAGGTGTCATCTGTCAGCCGTGTAGACGTATTCCTTCTACTGCTCCTTAGCATTAGGGCAGAAACAGAGAATGACCTGCGGATGACATTTTCGTCCATGCTAGCCCTCAAACTGCTCCAACCTGGCGGACGGAAACTCCTTGCTCTTTTGTTCTTCTGTCAACCAAAAAGTTCTAAACCTCAAGGAGATGGCCTTTGCATTCGTCAAGAGTCAATTTGAAAATTGGCGGATGAGGATTGCTATGTGTTGGTTCTCAAAGGACAAGGCGGATGACAATGAAGATCGACTAAGGAAGGGAATTCCAGATTCGGAAATTCTAAGAGATGGACCTGTCACTAGCCCACCTTTTTGTCGGAGGAATTGTGAAACAGAGTTCAAAATAGAAATTCAAATCTTCCTTATGATCGATCAAAGCTCTTTAGTATAGACATGGTTTCAGAGCTATCTTGTAATTATCATATTTTGTAAAAGCTTTGACTGCAAAGTCTCCAAATAAAGTGAAAAACACAAATATTGTCTTCCTCTTTAAACTGAAATTGAAATTATATTAACTGAAAAACAAAATACAAACTCAGGAACCACAGGTATTGGTCCAAAAGTGTCTTAATGAAACTCTTGCAGTCTCATTTAAAAATTCAAAAATTTGGGGTATATAACTTCTGGCCCCGGCGAGTGCTCGCATGCGAAGCTTCTGATGTTGCCCTGTGTTGCCCCCCTAGTTTAGCTTGGCGGAGGCGAGTATGGAAAATGAAGCGAAGCCAATTAAACTAAGTATGTAAGTCAAAGGAGCTCGACCATGGCTAGCGGGTCCTCATACTCCCAAACACTTGGAAAATATTTCTTGATGTAACGGCCATTAATGGGATTTTTGTGGATGTCCCCGCCAATGTCTCTGAGTTGATAAGCGTCTTTGCCAAGAATCCGATCAATGATAAAAGGACCCTCCCATTTGGGAGACAACTTACCACGACCCGTATCACGTTCGCCAAAAGGAAGTACTACTTTCCAGACTAAATCGCCTTCGCCATAAGACTTACCCTTAGTCCGCTTATCATAAGCTCGAGCAACCTTCTTCTTTTCCATGATTATATTCTCTAGAGCTTCCATCCGCCTGATATCAAGGTCCTCATGTTCTTGAAACATGGCTTGAACATAAACATCACCAACCAACTGATGCTGCTCTCTAACCCGAAGGGATTGCACATTAATTTCTAAGGGCAAAACTGCATCATGACCATACATCAAAGCATATGGAGTAGTCCAGGTAGGAGTTCGTTTGGACGTTCGGTATGCCCATAAAGTATTATCCAGCTCAGTGTGCCAAGTCCTTGGGTTGTCTTCAAGCATCCGCTTGAGAATAGAGATAATGACCTTATTACTGGCTTCTGTCTGGCCATTGGATTGAGCATAATAGGGGGAAGAATGTAGGAATTGAATACCATATCCTTGCAGAAATTCTTGAATCTTCTCTGCCATAAAAGCTGCCCCCCTGTCCGCCACTATACATTCAGGAATACCATATCTGCAAATGACGTTCTGGAATATAAAACGGATGACGGTAGCCGCATCACAGTTTCGGACAGGCACTACTTCAACCCATTTAGTGAAGAAATCTGTACCAATGAGCAAATACTTATGCTGGAGAGATGAATTAGGGTGGATCTCGCCAACAAAATCATGTGCCCAGCCCCTGGCGGGCCAAGGCTTGATGATAGGTTGCATGGGTATATTGGGATTCGCTGGACTGGCCCATGAATTTGGCAATCAATGCAACCATGTGCAAAACTGATACAGTCTTTAAGAATAGATGACCAATAATATCCGTATCTACGAATAAGCCACCTCATCTTTGGTCCGCTCTGATGCGAACTACAAACGCCAAGGTGTACCTCTCGCATGAGTTGTTTGGCCTCCGTTCCATAGACACACCTAAGGTCAACACCATCCTCTCCTCTGCGAAGCAACTCATCGCCACAAAGTAAATAATTAGTGGCCATGAATCTGATCCGCCTTTCTGATGGTACAGAGGGGTCTTGTAAATACTTGATGATTGGGAGCCGCCAATCCGTATCAATTGGTTCGACCGTAACCACCAACCACTCATCTCGTTGTTCCTGTCGAACGACAAAAGATGGTAAAGTACGCCGTTCCACCTTCAGGATCCTCTCCATAACGCCATTCGCCAAGCTAATACCTGTTGCCAATTGGGCCAATTCATTGGCTGCAAAGTTCTGCTCGCGAGGAACATAATCAAGCACCACATCAGTAAACCGTTCAAGTAATTCGGATGCTCGTTCCCAATAATGTAATAGATGGAAAGAAAGACATTTGTATACTCCAGTGAGCTGGTTGATGACTAATAAAGAATCACCATAAACTTCAATCTCTCTAGCGTCCATATCCAATAGCAATTCCAAACCAATGATTAGGGTCTCATATTCTGCCTGGTTGTTAGTGCAAGTCCACTCTAGTTGAAAAGAGTACGAGTGCTTGGCCCCAGTTGGGCATTGGATACAAATACCTGCACCCGTTAGGGTGTCAGTACTACTGCCATCGAAGTATAGTATCCAAGGTTGAGTCCGGATCATGGCGACATACCAACGCTGTTCTGGAATCTCTTCTTCGAGCGGATGATGGAGTAAGAAATCAACAATTGCCTGTCCAGTCATTGCCTTTAAAGGAGCATACTGTAAAGAGAATTTAGATAGGGCCAAAATCCATTTGCCAACCCTGCCTCTTAAAATAGGTCTAGTAAGCATGTACTTCACCAAATCAGTCTGAGCCACCACAATAGTAGTAAAAGAAAGCATGTAATGACGGAGTTTGGTGCCGGCAAAGTACAATGCTAAGCATAACCTCTCAATTGGTGAATATCTAGTCTCTGCATCCAACAAGGTCCTGCTGAGGTAGTAAACCGCGTATTCGATTTTCTTTCCTTCACTAGTTGTTTCATCTTGAGCTAACAAACCTGCAATAAAGCTGTTAGAAGCAGAAATATATAATTTGAGTGGGATCCCTGGTTGAGGAGGCCGCAATACTGGCGGACTCGCCAGATATTCCTTGATTTGATTGAATGCAGCCTGATGCTCAGGACCCCATTTAAAACTTTCCCCGTCTTTGAGTTTCAAGAGAGGGGAGAAAGGAGCAATCTTCCCAACTGAGTTGGATATGAATCTTCTAAGGAAATTGATCTTACCCAACAAACTCTGAAGCTCCTTCTTAGTTCTAGGTGCTGGTGCGTCTGACACGGCATGTGTCTTGTCTCCAGACACCTCAATGCCTCGTTCATGCACTACAAACCCTAAGAAGTCTCCTGCACGAACCCCAAATATACATTTGGCTGGATTCATTCTGAGTTGGTGCTTCCTCATTCTAGTGAAGACATCTCGAAGGTGAGTGATGTGATCCTTCCACTGCTTTGTCTTCACCACGACGTCATCGATATAAACCTCCAAAATACTCCCTAAGATATCATGGAATATTAGATTCATAGCATGTTGATATGTAGCCCCTGCATTGTTAAGCCAAATGGCATACTGAGATATTCAAAAGCCCATGTAAAACCAAGACAACGAAAAGCAGTCTTAGGGATATCAGGCTCATAAATTGGAATTTGATGGTATCCAGCTGTTCCATCCATGAAAGACAATATCTCATGTCCTGCTACTGCATCAACGAGCATGTCTGCCATAGGCATAGGGTAGATATCCTTTGGTGATGCAGCATTGAAGTCTCTATAATCAACGCAAACTCTGATCTTGCCGTTCTTCTTCTTGACCGAAACTATGTTCGCCAGCCATTGAGAATATTGTGCTGGCCTAATAATTCCCGCGTCAAGCATGCTCTGAACCTTCTTCTTAACCCCTATTATGGTTTCAGCGTTCATTCGCCTCTGATCCTGCCTAACTGGTCTAAACCCCTCCTTGATAGGTAAGCGATGGCAGACTAATTCTTTTGATAATCCAGGCATATCTTGACATTTCTCCGCAAAGCGGTCTTTGAATTCTTGTAGCAACTCAATTAGTTGCTGCCTCAATTCCGGTTCCAGATATTGGCTGATCCCAACTTCCATCGGCTCTTCGTCGGTACCTAAATTAACCTTCTCCACTGGATCGAGTACCTTAGGTGGAGTATCGTCTAGCGCTGCCGGAGCTGGTTGTATAGCCTCTGCCTCATCTATAGTTACTGTCTCATCTTCGTCGATACACTCTACTAGAGCGACCGCATTCCAAGCCAATTGCTCCTCTCTAAAAATAGCTAAGCGCTGCATCAGAGAAGCAAATGCTTCTGTCTCCTCAATTGTGAGGTTGTCACTCATTAATAGTATTTGGTGAGAAGTCGATGGAGACAGGCCTGGAAGAATCTAATTTGGCTTGTGTTAAGCCCCATAGAGCGAGATCTGTTGAGGTCACCCCAATTGGATGTCCATCGTTGTCAACACCCTCAATCTTGAGAGGTGTTATAGAGCTGTAGTAGTAATCAGCCTCTAGGGAACATGCTGCTATGGTGTATGGGCGTTCATCCACCCTGATTAGTACAGGAACGTCCGCCACTGGATCTCACATGATCATCTCTTGATGCAATGATGATGGAACAGAAAGTGTCTTATGAATCCAATCTCTCCCCAAGATCATACTGTATGGGGCAGTGGTTTCTGTGACAAAGAGTCCCTGAAAAGCATTAGAAGACCCAAGTTTGATTTGGAGCATTAAGATACCATTGGTTGGGGTTACTGCGCCCGCGAAGCCTCTGACCTTCATAGTGGTGCTTATAATCCTTTCCGTAGGAATTTGGAGCTTCTCCATGGTACTAAGTGTAATAACACTCACCGCTGCTCCTGTGTCGATGATAATTTTGTTAACTTTGAGGCCGGCTACCTCGGCTGATACATACAGAGGTTTGAGGTGCTGAGCATGGCGAGTGTGGGCTTTGAAAACACCACGTTTAGCTTGGAAAAGTCAGCCAACCCCATTATAGGCTTGTGGGTGGATTGAAGTCCTTCTCCCTCCATGCCGACTACTACCTCATCCTGAGACTCCTGTATATGGTAAATTGGGTTGCCCTGCCCCTCTTCTGGGATAAACTGAGAAGTGGGCACAGGAGCTGGTAAGGCATATGCAGAGGATAAGATGAAAGCCATGTAGCAATCCAACTCCTCTGGCTCCAATGAAACCATGTTACAATCCAAAATGGCATCATCCTCGTCCAGCATCTCTTCATCTTCTTCTAGTATCTCATCATCCATTCCTGGTGAATCGCTATCCGCCATCATATTCGAGGATTGAGATTTGGCCTCATCCTCCGCTTTTCTCGAATGCGGGTCAGTACCGAGCTTTTGGGCCACATACTGAGGCAATGACATACCAAGAGGAATATCTGAGGACTTTGATCGAGCCAAGATCGTAATAGGCTTGATTAGCCTTCCCTTCGCCCGGTCAGATTCCTTAGCAATAGTTTGCCCCTCAGGAACCTCTGTCTCAACTTTACCCTCAGAGATACTCGCCTCTTTAGGCTTCCACCTCAAGATATTGGAGTTCTTCTTGACTCCAGCTTCTAGATTGTTCTGCCTAGGCAAGGGATCTGACTGGTTTGTGGTGATGACCGATTCTCTTTCTGGGGAATAGGCCAACCTTCTCCTCGGGGAATTCCTAGGCGCACCTGCTACTCTACTTGGCTCTGAAAGCCTTTCGTGAACACTCTTCCTCTAAAGCGGCGAAACGTCTCTATTTTGCACTCGGCGAGTATCAACATATGTTTTGGCTCTGTACCGCTTGTATGTTTCCCGTATATGCTTAACCGGAACTGAAAGTTCTGCCGAAGTCAACTCCCCTGTGGCCAAAGCGTCCAGAGTTCTTTTCGCTTTGTCATATCGCTTCTGCATATTCCTGGTTGGATTAGGAGGTACCTCCACATCTTTACCATTTTGCTGTTGATACCACCTATCAGTTTTAGGCTCTGACCGCGATGCTGGTGGAATGTAAGGCTTACTTGTAACATCTGGATCTGATCCTCTGGAAGGACCATAAACCGGTACAGACTTGACTCCACTAGGTCCTGGATCTGGTCGAGACCTCAGCTTGCTGGCATAAGTTTCATGCCCATTATGATGGTACTTTGCCCGCTTGGAGTCATCATATCTGGATCGCTCAAAAGCTGGAGGAGTTTGCTTGATCTTCTCTAAGGCTTGTTGTTCTGCCTGCCTGAGCGCAACCTGAAGCTCTCCGGCGTTATAGGCAAGTGACAGCCTACTTTACAATTAAGGCATAACTTGGAGCGCGGCACGAGCACCATCTCGTCTTGCTCCAGCGGATGCGTGTTGTTATCAACTTGCTGCTTTGCTTCCGGCTTATGTTCGTCGATGGCGTTTACCCAAACCTCAGGGACAAAAGCCACCGCCTCTTCAGCAAACCTCAACGTTCCATCATTCAACCATTCTTGAATCTGGTCCATTAACACAACACACCTGAAGGTATGGTGGTCGTTAGAATGATGGAAGACACAATAAGATTCGCCAGGCGCTACCTCTCCTTGTGACAGGCGAGTGGTAACATGGTTGACCATGCCCTCTTGGATCAAGAACTCCCAAATCTCTGGGGCCCTATTTGCATCATATGTATAATGTACAAACTTGGAAATCCTCTTGCTAGGTTCCAGTTCTTGACATGAACCGAGAGTAAGACCTATTGTGTTCACCTGAGGAAATGGCGTAGACTCGATCAGCGAAGGTTCCTTGGCATCTTCCAATTTCATGCGACCATCATTAATCCATATCTGGATTTGATCTTTAAGCTTGACACAGTCCTTGGTTATGCATGTTATGATAGCTACAATACTTCTTACCCGCCATGTAGTCTGGCTTGGGAATGAAACATCCATCATGTTTAAGCCGTCCCTGACTAAATAGTTCAAGCATGATTTCTGGAGCCTTGTGTGCATTATAAGTATATGACTCAAAGGCAGACTTGGTCAGTAATGAAGTCATAATCCTGATTGGCTCCTTGGCCAGTTTTAACTTCTGTGATTATAGTTGCTGGCGACCAACCACCTCTACAACAGCAATTTCTTCTTCCTCATCCGCCTCAGCCCAAGTCAGGTTTGGGGATGACTCTGCTTGTATAGTTGCGACCGTTTTTGAACCAGAAGGGACACCCGGTTTAGGTTTCAAAGACCTTGGATAGTATGATAGGGGGATGCCCTTCTTCCTTTCTCTTCTCTCCTTCATCCGATTAATCCAATGTTGCTGTTCGGCCAACCTATTGGTCAGATCAGCCATATTGGCAACATAAACCTGCTGAAAACCAGCATGTACTTCTTCATCCAGTCCTCCAATAGCTAAGTTCACTATAGCGTCTTCTGAAAGATGCTCTTTGCATTTGGTTAACTGCAGTTTAAAGCGTTTCAGAAAATCCGTTGCTGACTCTCCGGATTGTTGTTCTGTTTCAGCCAGGGTCTTCACCGTGACCTTCGCCTCAACAACCCTAAACATGGTGCTGAACAAGATTTCCATGGCCCTCCAGTCCGGAACCGAACCTGGTGCCAGATCCTTATATCATGCCAATGTCGACCCCATTAACGATGTGCCAAATACTCGTAGCTTGAGTACGGAGTCATTCGCATAGGGACCACACTCGTTGTTGAAACGAGTGATAGGGTTTCGGCGTCTTCTGAGGAATCTCCGCAAAACAGGGTAAAGCGAATGTGTTTAAAGCCCTGTGGCCATGGAAGCGTATTCACCTCTACGGGAAATGGATTAGCATAGGTTCGGTTGGTATCCGGCAAACCCTGCATAACCCTCATCTTTTCTTCGAAGAACTTATATAGCTTCTATAGTTAGAGGTTGGACTTCATCCCCTTCGGGTTCCTCGATTTCCTCATCAGATGGAGGATTATGAAGCCTCGCACCTCCCTTTCTCCGTCTTGGGGCTCCAGAAACACTAAACCCCTGTGGTTGAACAAGTTTTTGTGTCGTGCCAGAAGAACCCTTTCTAGGTTTCCTTCCCGTTACCACAGGTGGAACTGGCCCCTCTGTTTCTTGTGCCTCCAACTCCATCTTCTGTTGGAACAAAAGTGATAACTGCTCCACAGCGGCTGAAGTTTTGGTCAACTGTTCCTGTTGAGTCCTCACCTGTTCATTGAAGTTCTTCGTATAAGAAGCAAACTGTCTGGAATCTTTCTGCTGCTGATTTGCCAACCAGTTAATGCTGGATATATTTCCATTCTGTTCAGTTCTCAGCTCCTTCAAACTAGCTTCGATCCTCTGAAGAACACTGTCGGTTGATGCTGATTTTGCCAACATCATGTTCAACGAGTCCATTACATCTTCAGGAGATGTAATGACGAGAGCCGCATCGTCCTCCTCTTCTTCAATTAAAGAAGAACACTGTCGGTAGTAACCGCCTTCTGCGAGGTGATGCTACTTTCGTCAGCAGCACCCTCTGAACTCCCACGAGTCTCCTTGTTATGATTGGTGGCCTTCGGGGGATGTTCAATCAAAACGCTTGTCCCAAACTTCGGCAAGCGTCCTCCTCTGTTAAACCCCTACACTCGGATGAATTATGCGGAGTGCATAACATGTGTTCCGGTTTAGTACAAGAAGGCATGATTCGTCGATATGGATTAGATCCCGCAATCTTGACAAAGGTCCCACTGGGCGTGCCAAAATGTTTGTGGCAGATTCAGCACCAGGCGAACAATCAACACGTGGTGGTGGCGAACGTCGATTTCAGTCCTATGGTGCGCGAGCGTGCCAATACCTTTGAGTTAGGTACAACTTCTGATGCGGACGACCTCTGGCGAGCGTACTCTTGGCGAGCGTATCTCTGGCGAGTATATCTGTTTGCTCCCAATTCCTGACTTCTTGACCAAGCGACTGTTACGCGGGCGTTGACTAGACCGGCGTAAAAAGGCTCGAACAAGACCTAACAAAAGTATATTAGGATTTTCCTCTCAACCTATCGCAGATTGAGCAATCTTACTTTGATCCTGAGACGCAAAACTGAGCAATAATTCAAGACCGCGGGAAACGATCTTTTTCCAACCTATCGCAGATTGGTCTGTGTTTTGTTACCGGAGTAACGACTCGATTGGCTACAAGCGTAGCGACTGACACTGGGTGCTTCAGCGAGCGCAGACACGAGGCGAACGAGCAACTCTGTACGTATGGTGGCGGGTGTAGGTTTGCAGAAAGGTTGGAATGATGGTTGTTTGCAGTTTGTGGAGGCTGTACGCGTAAGATGTTCCGGAGAGGCTTTGCAAGATTTGCGATGTGCAAAAACTTGTGTGTTTGTTAGATGGTTGAGAACCCTTTTTACGTTGTACAAGAGCTCTTTATATAGAGGATTTCAAACCCTAATACTTGCATATAAAGCAGCATAATAGATTCGGAGATCAACTAGGATTTAATTACCCTAAACCAAAGGAAACCTAATTCCTTTCTAAGAAAGAAAAGATTAAATGTATATCCGATTATTCTTTGCTGAATAACTTTCGTGGGCCTCGATCCACAATCTCGGACAAATGTCAATTTAGGCCCAAACAGCGACGACGACACCCGCAATTCTAAGGTCAAAATCCAATCTTTTTCCAATTTTCCCAATTCAAAATTGAATCTTTACCTTGAATTTTACCAATTAAAAATTGAATCTTGATGATTTTGATTATAGTAATTGATTGGGGAATTGAATTGCAGAGGAAGCTTAAGAGGATCAAAGATCGGTTCAGGGAGATGACGCTGTGGTTTGAACAAGTCATGCTTGAAGATGCTGATGATGACGTCATACCAGTGGAGGATAAAGCACCTGAGAGTAGTCAACAAGACCAAGAAGAAGAGGAAGATGTCCATGGTCTTGAAGTCACTCCAGTCACCAAGGTAACTAGTAGTTTTTGAATATTTGGATAAAATGTGATTATTGATTCTACTGGTTAGTTATTGCATGTGTTGATTGGGATTTGGTGGTTTCAATAGGAGGATTGTGATCAAAAGAGGTTTGAGGAATCAGTGAGTGTGGACAAGGTTGGGAAGTGCATTGTGATCCATTTCAGCTGCCACTGTGGGGTTCCCTATCAGTTTCTTCTTGCTGGAGGCAATTGCTACTACAAGCTCATGTAGTAGTACTAGTGGTGGACTCTCTGCTGTGTGTATCTGACTCTCTGCTGTGTGTGAAGCTTTAACTCTTTGCAAAGGGATTCTTTTTCAGACAACAAGTGAGTTAATTTGTTCATTTTGACTCTTCAATGCTACTGAACAATGTTTTTGGTCGTGAGTTCTCTGTTTCTGATACCTTAAACATTGCAACTTCATCTTAAAGAGTGTATCAAGTAGTTCCTGGCTTGATCTTTCTGTGTGTGTGATTTACTGTTTCAGGAGCAACCAACCACATTTAAGATTTTCAGCCTCTACAACTTAACTTCATAAACCGTTAAGAAGAGAGAGAGAGAGAGCAAAAAAAAAAAAAACTTATTTAGGCAAAGCAGGTGAAAAGGATAAGTTCACTCGGGGCCATTAACATTCCCAGGAGTACCGAAACTGGAGCTATATTGCTGAACGAGGTCTTTCTGATCTGTAGGCTGGTCAAAAGGAATCCTTTCACCAAAAGGAATCCTTTCACCGTTATCTTTCTTGTAAGAGTTTAAACAAGTAAACCCGATAAACTAGGGATACAAGAAAGATACAGGAAATCTCTCAATAATCAATCCTAAAAGATACAAGTAATCACTACATTAATAACATAATATTCTCCATCATCGAAAAAATAACATAATGTTTAGGAAAAATTAATTCTGTAAGTTCCGTAGTGTGTCTTGTCCTAATAAAGCTAGTTATCTAGATTCTATGTTAGATAGAGAATCCCTGATTAACAGGGATACTTGTTGTAATACCTATATAAAGGTCTTTTATCAATCAATAAAGACACAGTTTTCCTATCATTCTTTTATCCTAAACACATAATATTCTCAACAGATTCCTTATATATATGAAGGCATCAACATCGATCAGAAAACAAGACTCGTCAACCATAGCCGAACCCTAATGGCCATCAGCACACTGGAATCACCACATATGCCTGACCTTGTTATTGACAAAATCCTTCGCCTCCTTCCGACTAAACCTGCCGTCCAGGTGAGCTTTCCTTCCAACCATTGGCAAGGTGTAGTTTCTTCATTCCCTACTCTAAATTTTGACGAGGATGATGATTTCGGCCGCCACAACCTTAGTTGTTATAATTACGGTCAGTACCAACATCAACTTCAACATAAGAAATTCGTTAGATTCTTGAAGAGGTATTTAGACTTTCGTGACAAGTACGGCCAGAAGGAGCCTCTGGATAAACTAAGTCTTCATATGAGGATGTATTCGAATCGAGACCAAGATATTGTAACTAAGTGGTTGATATTTGCATGTCAGGGAGGCCTCAGAGAGTTGGATATCAATCTGATATCCAATAAAATGTGTGTTGACCACTTATACCCGTCGCCTTTGGTCGCCATTTCCAGTGCAAAATCTTTAACTAGTCTAAAACTGGGGTCTGTGAAAGTTCCAAAAGTCCGGCGTGCGGGAGATCAGCACGTTGTCGAGCGAGTTTTTCCATCTTTGAAAATTCTGTCCTTCAATGTTGCACGGGTTGGTACTGGCAAAGATCTATATTCTGTTCTACGTGAGTGCCCCTCCATCGAGCACCTCTCATTAACTCGTTGTTCGATTGGAAACAACAAGTGTTATGTTTGCTGCTCAAGTCTCAAGTCCTTGGAAGTTAAGTATTGTAAGCTTAAAAAAATTCGAGTTGATCAAGCCTTCAATCTAGAATCTTTTACATTTGTTTCCCTGCCAAAGTCAAATTGTGGAAAGATTACCTTGGATAGTGCAGTCAACCTGAAATATATCAATATTTCTGTTGATAAGGACATCGGGGAGTTTTCGTTACTGGGATGTCATCGTTCCCTAGAGGCTTCAATCGAATGCCAACGAATCCATTGGTTCGAGTTCTGTGATGGTTATTTGAGTGCCAAATTTTCTGTGAAAGCCAAAGAGGGCACAGTTGATGATCAGGCCATAATTGATGAGGCCACAATGTTTGTTAGGGAACTTTCAGACCAAGAATGGTTCTCTTCAGATTCGACATATATTCCCAGGCTGGTGACCTTTCTCAGAAGATTTAGCTGCTGCAAGGAAATAAACCTCTACATTCAGGATTATCAGGCTCTCACCATTCCTATCAATTATAGAAAAATGACATCTCTACCCCCATTGCCTAAGACTTACACTTTGACAGTGAGCCTACCGTACAAAAACATAGAGAGAGTTGGTGGAGACTTGTATAAGTTTGGGGAGACCTTGACATGGATTGCACCTTCTGCAAGCAGAATGATCAGGCTGGTGGATTTTGAGGAAGACATAAAGAAAGTAGACCAGCGTGCTAGTTATGTAGGCAATCGATGAGAAATGTATATATATAGAAGAACAAGAAGATTCAGCAAGCTAGGTTATGATCAAGCTGTGCTATTGAGCTGCGTCTTATTCCCTTTCTACTCTTGAATTCGTGTACTGAAATTGAAAGCAGCTTCAGCAAATGAGGTCTACCGAATAAGAAGCTTGCCCTCTTATGTTGAATTGCTCTTAATAATAAGAAACGCCAGTTAAGGCATTTGTTTATAAGATTTTGAGGGGTGTGTTTTAAAGTGTTAATATTCACCATCCATCATTCCAGTGTTTCTGGTAAATGATATTCTGGTTGATACTCATTGATTAAATCTGGTATGGACAAGAACCATCACTTTGGTGGTTTCTGCAGGAGGAATGAATGAATGTGGTGAAGGTTTGGGAGTGCATCATGCTGTGGCCTCTACATCCTACTTTAATTATTTGTTTATGCACACTTCGGATGAAGTGCTCGTGTTGGTTAATTCTGGGGGTGTCTTTAGGAAATGCTTTGGGGGTGTCTTTAGTACTTCAAAGATGCATGATATAGTGCATCAATACATTTCGTGTTACAACATGCATCTCTCTCTCTGTCTCTTTTTTTTTAATAAACACATCAACAACATACAGTTCATAATCTAGCAATAGAACTCCAAACTAGTGACAAATAAAACTTAAACACCTACTCTTCATTCATCTCTAGCATGTGACAACAACTCTGACCCAGGATCAGATAGAGATAGCAAGGTCTTAACACTCTAACTAATACTGATCAAAATCTTATAAATGTACAATACAAAAATATCGACACCAGTGATAAATGAAAAGTTATTCTATCCTTGCAACCGAAATTCCACAGAAATCCTAAAAAAAAGATTGGGCTTCTTTTGAATTGGGGTCTTAGGGTTTTAGAGTTTCTGCTATATCTTTTAATTGGGTTTTTATGGGTTGTAGCTAGGATGGGTTTAAGGGATTTGGAAATTTGACAACTGTTGGTTTTAGGCTATTGGTAATGTGTGAATACCATTTTGCTGCACCGGTTGTCCTCCGGAGGTCATATGCCTCAGTGGTAAGTGGTTTTCCATTAGCTGTCATAATACTAACAATTTTATGTTATTTTCATATTAGAAGCAAGTTTACATCTTTGTGTATGGTGGTGTATTAGGGTCTAGAAGCAATCTAGATTGTTAGCTAATCAACATTAGCTAAACTTGCTTCTAATATGAAAATAACATAAAATTGTTAGTATTATGACAGCTAATGGAAAACCACTTACCACTGAGGCATATGACCTCCGGAGGACAACCGGTGCAGCAAAGACGGCTTTATACCAACCGCCCACCTGAAAATGGTATTCACACATTACCAATAGCCTAAAACCAACAGTTGCCAAATTTCCAAATCCCTTAAACCCATCCTAGCTACAACCCATAAAAACCCAATTAAAAGATATAGCAGAAACTACCCTAATTCAAAAGAAGCCCAATCTTTCCAATTCTAAAATCTAGCTAATCAAAATAGTAAAATTTCACTGAGGCATTTTCCCAAATCTTTTCAGATACCTGATTGGAGTCACCGGTCTGGATCTGGTTTCCGGTTAAATCATCGACCGGCGGTTGCTGCTCCGGCTGAAACTGATTCGCATCTTCCTCCTGGATCGGCGGGTTCGGCTCCGGCGCCTGATTTTCATCTTCGACCTGGACCGGTGGGTTCGCCGGAGCCGCAACAAGGTGCTTTAAGCCTTTAACCCAGTAAAGAAATATCAGAACCTAAAACCCCCATTTTTGGATAAACCCTAAACCCCGATTCAAGTCAATTCAATTTGTACCTGCTGGAAGAAGTTCTCGGGGAGAATGGGAGATGGGCCTGACATCCAGGCTCTTGTGCCAGCGATAGGGAAAGAATATTGGGCCTCATTTTGGGCCTTTTCCGGGTCAAAGAAATGAGAACCGGTCAGACACAAAGCAAGAAAGAAAGTCAAAGTGAAGAAATTGATCGCAGAGAGAAAAGAAACAAGAAAGAGGTTAGTTAAAAAGTAGCAAAATAACCAAACCTTTTTTACCTGATCATGATTGGGATCAGAGGATGAAGAAGGACGGTTTCTTCCGATTGGGGACGGGTACGGTTTGGGACGACGACTCTGTTTTGGGTTAAACAAAAAGAGGTTAAAAAGTGAAACAAGTTGACAATGAAAGTTTCCCAGATGACGATCAGTAGAAAATAACCAAACGTTTTTTACCTCATCATGAATGGGATCATTGGGATCGGCCATGATCGTCTCAAGAACAATGTAGCTGGGATTCTTGGGCTTTCTTGAACAAGGGTCAATGCAGGAGGGGGAGGATTCTTGGTGGTGAGAATTCTTGATGAAGATAGAGAAATGGGAATCAAGGGTTGAGTTTTTCTTGGAGAAGAAGATCTAGGTTTATATATATGATCAAAATTTAAAGGGAGGGAAGGCGGTAAGTGGCGGGTACACTGATCCAGCAGTAAAAGGGAGTAAGTAGTAAATACCGTACAGTCTTTATTCTTTTTCCTAAGATCTTAGCAGCTATATATGCTAATCTATTTTTGTTGTATTTTTTTTTTTTTGTGGCTCGATCAATATTATTGGAAGATGTGTAATACATGCATGCTTGTTGTAAAGAAAAAAAAACAGTTTAACTTAAATAAAACTACTTCGTTACTTGGTAGTTAATTAACAATCTGGAGTTTTGGAAAGATATATAAGCGAAATTCCTGCTCCTAGCTAGACCTTGATGAATGGAACCATAGAACAGACCGATATGATCAACTGGCGTTTTCTTTGACTCCCATGCAGGAATGGTCTTCTTGATTAAAAAAAAGACCTTAATTAATTGATGTTTAATTAACTCCACTCTGTGTTTCTCTTTATATCACGCAGCATTGCAACTTCATTCATGCATGCTACGAGCTACGTACTGAGATTAACAGTGGCCTAGCTAGTATAAGGCAGTGGATTCTCTATCTTCTTAAACTTCAAACAAACTGAATGGATCTTAATTTTGATTGAAAAGTTATGGAATGAAAGATGAAACCAATGAACCCATTTGTATTTATCTCATTATACTCATGTACAACTAGCTAGTTGCCTCCTTTACAAATTGATCGGCACTAGCTAGACTCCCTTGTTGACTGATTCATCAATTTTGTACTTGGTTAAATTCCTTGTAGTTACAGACTTTGGGCAGTTGTAGCTTCGATCTTTTCAAAGCCACTAGATTGTCATTGTATACACATAAATCAAATAAGAAACTCATCCCACTTCATTTGCCTAAAGTCCTAAACACATCACACTAGTTCTACTTCTCTCTTCTTCTTCTGCTTCTGTCTCTCCAAAATGCAGAGGCGATTCCGGCAAGTCTGCACCGCTTTAAGAGAGCACACCTCAGTGAGCTACGCCAAAATCGCCACGGTTGGAGGGTTCTGCAACGTCGAGCTTATCATCATAAAAGCAACGGCTCCGGATGACTTGCCTTTGCCGGAAAAGTACATTCAAGAGCTCTTGAAAATCTTCTCCATCTCTGCATCCACCCTGAGAGACTTCTCACTCAGCTTCTGTCGCCGCTTTGGGAAGACTCACTGCTGGAGAGTTGCACTCAAGTGCTTGATCCTCCTCCACCGTCTGCTCCGTGCCGTCCCTGACGACAGTGCGTTTCGGACTGAGCTCCTTTGGACACGTTCCATTGGCTTGATGTCTCTCAACAACTGTCGCTTCCGTGATGATTCCTCCTTTGCTTCAGCAGACTATACGGCCTTCATAAGATCATATGCTCAGCTCCTCGATGAAGCTCTTCATTGCTTTTGCTCGGACAACAAGGCACCACTAGAGCCAGCACAACAATATCAAGAGGAGGAAGGAGAAGAAGGAGATGAAGATGGACAAGAGGAAGAAGATGATGAACCACAATTTCAGAGCTTATCAGCCAAAATGGAAGAAATGAGTCGTATGCTCGAAATGCTGCCGCAGCTACAAAGCCTCATCGATCGAGTCATGGACTGCCGGCCAACAGGGGCGGCAGCTAAAAGCTTTTTGGTTCAAGTGGCCATGAAACTTCTGATTCGAGACAGCTTTGTGTGCTACACGATATTTAGGAAGGAAATTGTCATGGTTCTTGATAGCCTCTTTCAGATGCCCTATCGGAATTGCATATCGGCTTTTGGGATTTACAAGAAGGCAGCAGTGCAAGCAAATGAGCTTTGCGTATTCTACGACTGGTGTAGGGCAATGGGATTGTGTGGTGCATATGAGTATCCATTTATCGATCGGATCCCGCATATTCAAATCCATGCTCTCGAGAACTTCCTCCATGGAATGTGGCAGTTGACAGATCAGTCCTCTTCTACTCCGACCTCATCATTGTTATCCATGGCCTCTTCATTGGTGGAGTGCTCTAGTCAAACCTTGACGGAGGACGAAAGCATTCTTGTTAGTACGAGATGGGAGAAGCCACTGATTCAGTTCGGTAGGGATCACGAGGACGTGAAGCCCTTAATTCAGTTTGGGAAAGAGGAAGCCGAGAAGATGTTAATTCAGTTTGAAGAAGTGGAGAAGAGCTGGGAGACCATTCTTGAAGCTTCCATCAATGTGTCACCTACTTATCAGCAAAACAACATGTTGTGCTTGTACAATCCGAACGTCGTTAACCCTTTCTATCAGTCGAGCATGACAAGGCAAAGTAACCACGGATTCGTTACTACCAACAACGCCATTCCTTCTTTAATCTAGCTTAGCTGAACAATGCACTGAGTATCAATCTTAATTATACTCATGGCATGAAAAAGTTGAGGAATAAATCAGCCATTGAGGGCAACAATTTGATTAGATCATGTTAGGAATTACATAAAATTACTATTTACTTCATTTTTACCTAGAGTGGTATCGGCCTCATTATTTTTTTGTGATTATTCGGAGGAAAATGATCCAAACAGATTGTTGCATATAAATTATGGACATGGTGTTCTTTCTCTCCATCTATGTACATTAATTATTCATTATGATGTTCAACTTTCTTTCTTTGGTACTATCGATCAATTTAACTTTCTTCCAATGCGAACTTAGTAGAACTCATGATGTAAGGCAATAGAGTACTTGCTGTCATTTGTCAGTTTTTGTGAATTGTATACATATATAATAAGGCCGAGATGAAAGAATGAAATACTATTACGTACTTTTTAAGTGTTACGTAGCTTTCAAATTTACATTTTGCATAGTGTAGTTGATGTTTGTTTAGTGGTATTTCATTCTCCTCACTCGACTATGATGGGAAAACAGAATAGATAATTGAATAAGATGCCGCCTGCCGGGCTGCGCAAAGTCTTGAGAATGTGGAGTACCTTTCATGGACTTCAACCTATTCCTAATTGCATTGTAGACAGCATTATATGTTCAAATTAAGTTCAGACCTACACCAAATCAATTTCAATATAATCCCACCTCTGTTCTTGATGGATGTTTTTTTTTTCCCTATGTTTCTGACTTGTATCGCTCAGTTTGAATTGTCTTTCACGCCAGTGTGGGAGTGTGGAAAATTGCTAGTCAAAATGAAGAGCATTATAGCGACAGCAAGTGTGGAGAAACTGAGAGAGTGATTCCAGTTTGTATTTACATCTAGCTTTTCTCAAAGGAAAGACACGTCAAAGATGAACTTGGTCGATAACATTTCAAGAACTAGCTAGCTACTTGCTATCTCGCTCTCACATTCTTTTAATTTCTAACACCATTGACGCAACTCAGAAGTGACTTCTGCTTGAATCTCCCAAACCCTTTGCTATATATATTCTTTCATAGGGTGGCCTTGGAAACTTGGTACGTACTGTTCATCCCAAAAATCAACGAAGAACTTTCTATTCTCAGTGTCGTCTTCTTCATCACAAGCCAGAACTTATAGCAGCGGCCACTAGGGCTTGTGCTTTCTTTGTCCCTCTCATTTTCTTTTGCCCAGTCAACAAGGCACCGCGTGGCACCTCGTAAGCCTTACGCCACACAAAAATGCAGCGATCCAAGAGAAACTACATGATTAGATAATCTAGCCCCCCATGTCATCGATCTGGGCCCCTCTGATTCTGGCGGGATCCCATCCCTCTCCGTTCAGCTCATGTTCCAAGTCGATCTACAGCAGACTTGAGAAGTCAACCCAACCCAGACTTCAAGTCATTCAAACCCGCATTGGCCGCCATTAAAATGCACCACCAAACAATCAGCCTAACCTTCCCATATTTGTACATAGAAACACAATCTCCCCACCATTTGTAATTGAATTCCAAAAAACCATGTCAACCATCTTCCTCTTCTTCCTCCTCTTCATCTTCACCATCTCAACCCCGTCGCCCTCCTCCGCCGAACAAACCCTCACCTCCTTCTCCATCTCCGACTCCCCATGGACCCCACTAAACAACCTCACCCTCCTCTCCCCCAACTCCGCCTTCGCCGCCGGCTTCCTCCGCCTCCCCACTTCCCCAAACCTCTTCAACTTCTCCATCTGGTTCCGCAACATCTCCGCCCCAAACGTCGTCGTCTGGTCCGCCACCACTCCACCTCTGGGCCCCACCGCCACTCTCTCCATCACCCCCACCGGCGTCCTCCGCCTCTCCAACTCCTCCTCCGGCCAAAACCTCTTCCCGGGCACCCCCTCCGCCGCCAAAAACACCACCCTGCTCAAGCTCCGTGACGACGGAAACCTAATCTACGGCGGAATATGGGAGAGCTTCTCCTTCCCAACCGACACCGCTTTACCTAACCAATCCATGACCGGAAACTTCACCCTCGTCTCCAAAAACGGCAAGTTCAACTTCATCAACTCCACACAGCTCGTCTTCAACCTCACCGAGCAGTACCAGGACCTCACCAACGCCTTCCAGATCTTCGACTCCGCCGGGAAAATGGCGCAGGCCAACGGGGCGTCGTTCATCGTATCCGACTTCGGCGCAAACCACTCACGCCGACTCACTCTCGACAACGATGGCAACCTCAGGATTTACAGCTTCGATACAAGCTGGACGGTCGTCTGGCAATCCGGCTACGAGCTCTGTCAGGTGCACGGCACGTGCGGGCCCAACGCCATCTGCGTCAGCGACGGTTCCGGCTCAAGTTACTACTGCGTCTGCCCGCCGGGGTTTCGGCCCGTACCAAACGAAGCCATAGAGGACCAAGGTTGCGAGAGGAAGATCCCACTTAATTCCAAAAGCAACAAGTTTCTCCAACTTGATTACGTTAACTTTACCGGCGGGTCAAACCAGACCAATTGGCCGGCAACTAACTTTAGTCAATGCGAGTCAAGATGTCTGAATAAACCTAACTGCCAGGGGTTCATGTTCAAATACGACGGCCAAGGCTACTGTGTGTTGCAGCTGGACCGGTTGCTATACGGGTACTGGTCGCCGGGAACGGAAAGAGCTATGTTTCTCCGGGTTGACAACGCCGAAACCGACAAGTCAAATTTTACCGGAATGACAGAGCTGCTGGAGACCACGTGTCCGGTTGAGATCAAACTCCCTCTGCCGCCGCAAGAGTCGAACGCCACCACCAGGAACATAGTGATTATTTGTACTCTCTTTGCTGCTGAGTTGATATCTGGGGTGCTGTTCTTTTGGGCTTTTATTAAGAAGTATATAAAGTACAGAGACATGGCTCGGACGCTTGGGCTGGAGTTTCTTCCGGCCGGCGGGCCCAAGAGGTTTTCATATGCTGAGTTGAAAACAGCGACTAAGGACTTTTCCAATTTGATTGGGAGAGGTGGGTTTGGGGATGTTTACAGGGGAGAGCTGACGGATCAGAGAGTGGTGGCGGTCAAGTGTTTAAAACACGTGGCGGGTGGCGACGCCGAGTTTTGGGCGGAGGTGACGATTATTGCGCGGATGCACCACCTCAATTTGGTTAGGTTGTGGGGCTTTTGTGCGGAGAAAGGTCAGAGGATACTAGTGTATGAGTATGTTCCTAATGGGTCCCTAGACAAGTACCTTTTTAAACCGGGTCGGGTTTTGTCTACGGATCAGGAATCGGAAAACGGAGCCCCGGTGAGCGACGGGGAGAAACCGATTCTTGATTGGGGGATAAGGTACCGGATTGCGTTGGGTGTGGCGAGGTCGATTGCTTACTTGCATGAGGAGTGTCTCGAATGGGTGTTGCATTGTGATATTAAGCCGGAAAATATACTACTCGGCGACGACTTTTGCCCGAAAATATCGGATTTCGGGTTGGCAAAGTTGAAGAAGAAGGAGGACATGGTGAGCATTTCGCGGATGCAGGGGACCCGGGGGTACATGGCACCTGAGTGGGTCAAGATGGACCCTATCACGCCCAAGGCTGACGTGTATAGCTTCGGTATGGTATTGTTGGAACTTGTGAGTGGAGTTCGGAATAATGAAATTCAAGGATCGATGATAGAGAGCGAGGATTGGTACTTTCCGAGATGGGCATTTGATAAGGTGTTTAAGGAGATGAATGTAGAAGACATTTTGGACCGTCAAATTAAGCATTGTTATGATAGCAAGGCGCATTTTGATACGGTCAACCGAATGGTGAAGACGGCGATGTGGTGCCTTCAAGACCGGCCGGAAATGAGGCCGTCGATGGGGAAAGTGGCTAAGATGTTGGAAGGAACCGTGGATATCACAGAACCTAAGAAGCCCACCATATTTTTCCTGACTGACGACTAGAGAGCCTGATACTATAATATTGTGGTACATAAGTTGGTGGCGGCCCGTCACATCTTTTTTTTTTTTGTATATTAATTATTACGTGTGTATTATCATGTAGTTTTGGCATTGGACTAATGCTCACCCAATCCAAAATATGTTTGGCTGCCAATCAAGGACTAAAATTAATTAAAAGAAGTCCAATAGGGGCTGCACATATACAATACGACTTATGGTATCAACACGGGAATTTCTAATTGTTGAGAAAGGAGATATTTTCCCATGGAACCCTAAGTACATCATATAAGCTAAGGCGGTCAATGGGTCGTGTCGGGTTGGATTTGTGTCGGGTCAAGGTATCTTGCATGTTATAAAATATAAACTCAAACTCAATCCATTTAATAATCGTGTTAAAAATTTAAATACAAACTATTTACAAAATGGGTTAAATGGGTTGGAAACCCAACCCGTTTAACCCATTTAATAAATAAATTGTAACGTGTTAGACAAAATGATAAATTTAAATAAGATTAAAACAAAAAAAATTCATAGCATTACCCCTATCAAAACATGAATTCAAACAAAAGGAGAAAATACTTACTAAGTTTTTACTAAACTTATTTTAATGGGCTATGTAACAGAGTATTATATAAAAATTTAGTCCGACGTGTCACGCGGGTTTATTTCGTGTTGACGGATTGACATGTGGTTGACCGGTTCATTAAATGGGTCATGGCGGGTTAACTCGCCGCTGACCTGTTTTTTAATTGTGCGGGTTCGACCCGTTTTATTTCGTGCAGGTTTCGAGTCGTGTTATCGGGTCATGTCGGAATTGACGGCCTTATTATAAGCGTTCCAAATTATTAATAATTTTTTTTTATCTTATTTACAGTAATAGTATCGAGGTGAATTGAAACAATATAATTTACGTAAGTTACAATTGAAAACTTCCTACACCATTAAAAAAATCAACTTCATATAGTAGATGAAACGCATATAAAAAAATTGATTTTGATAGTAACATGAAAACATCAATGAAATTTTTGGTTACTAAATTAGTTCCGTGTGGCCGAGTAAGTCGTCACTTTAGAGCAGTGAGCAATTTATGTGCTAATAAAAAAGTGAACCGAATGTTACTACTTGAGTGGCAATTTTCCATGCGACATGTCGTATGAGTGAATGAAGAGAAGACTATAGTAAAGGATTGAACTTGTCGAAAACCAATCACAGAAGAAAAGCAGAGCGTCATTCTTTCATTCTTTCATTCCTTTCAAAATCCACAGATGAATATTAATCTCCGATTCCGATCAAGCTAGAGACGCCGTCAAAGCTCTCTCAACTCATCTCTATGGCGCTGAGATCCGGCGGCCGGAAACTCTCCTACGAGATTCTGAGCAGAACAAGCTCCGTCCAAGAAGAAGAAGCACAATCCGGAATCTTCTACCGATCCAACTCAGATCCAATCCGATCTCACGACGCCTCCGCCGATCACAAGCCCGCCACGCCGCGAAAAAAGCGCCGGAAGAAGAAGCGGGCGGCCATCCCCAACTGCTCCATACCGGAGAGCCCCACCGCCGACGATAACGGATTGGAATTCAATTTCAGCCAGACGGTGCTCTGCTCCGTCACGACGGAGGTCGTCAGCGACCAGAACGGTTTTGCCGCGGCGGAATTGAGGCAGAGGACGGTCAATGCCGGCGACGGAGGAGCAGTTTCCGGCGAAACAACGCCGTCTGGTGGTGGTTTGGAATGTGAGGCTAATGCTAAGGAGGACAGCGCCGTGGAGTCTACGGCGGCGGCTCCGGTGGCTAAGCCGAACGGGAATTTAGGTCCGAAATTGCAGACGGCGGAGTCGTTAGATTGGCAGCGGGTCATGGCCGAAGATCCGAATTGTGAGTCTTAAATAGTAATGCAATGTGTGTATGTATGTTCATCTTTGTTTCATATCAGTTTTTGTATTTAAATTTTGTATTTTTTTGTCTTAGACATGTTTTCAGTGGACAAGTCTCCACTGAAGTACTTCATGGAAGAAATGTCTAATGGGAATTCATTAAGGAGCACTACAACTCTTGGCAATGAGAAAGAAAGAGAGAGGGTTTACGATACCATTTTTCGCTTACCTTGGAGATGTGAATTGGTAATTTCAGCAGCTATGATCCCTTTAGATAACAAATGTGTGTGAAAGTTTGATTATGGAGTGTGACCAGTGTCCGAAGTTTTGTTGCAGCTGATTGATGTTGGCTTTTTCGTGTGTTTTGATTCGTTTCTCTCGTTGCTGACTATCATGCCGACGAGAATTTTGATGACCCTTTGGAGGTTTGTGCATACAAGGTTGGTATTTTTCTTACTTCAGTCACTGTTTTGTGTTCAGTTGTCATTGTGCTCTAGGGCCATTTTTTGTGGTTAAATGATGACAATTTTGAAATTTACAACAACTCCTAACCATACTTGTGGCAGGCAGTTTAAGAGGCCATCTCCAGCAGAGCTGTCTGATTTTGGGTGCTTTACGATAATGGCTTGTGGTGTCATTCTTTTGGAGCAAACAGGTTTGTAAAAACTTAATATGTCCTTTTTCCAAAATAAATAGTGTTAATTTTTCATGTACACCTAATTATAGCCAGTGTGAAGGAATTATTAAAATTTGATCCCAATTCCCGTTGGAAAAACGTCAGATCACTGTGCTAACTGGTCTTTGAATCTATTCATTTGGTTGTTTCAGATATCAGCTTAATTTATCACATGATTCGTGGTCAAGGAACAATCAAACTGTATGTCGTGTACAATGTGTTGGAGGTAATAGAGATTATGAACCTATGATCATTTATGTTATACCCTTGTTGAATTCCTTTCCCTTTTCCAAGATTTAGAAATTTGTGTACTTGACCCTTTTAGATGGTAAAAGGCCTCAGCCAGGAGTAAAATATAACTCACAGATACTTTTTGAAGCATTGCTATTGGCAGCAGTGTCTATTTTCTGTTACTTTTTCTATACTTTGCTATTAGAACTTACAAAAAGTAAAATAGATGAAAAAGTGAAAATTTGTCAAAAACAAGGTTAAAAGACTATTGAAATGTTATTACCATAATCAAGGGTAAAAAAAGTCTTGGTTATTGTAATATGCTTTAATTTCAGTTTAATATGTTGTGATGGTACAATGTGTTACAGTGTTTTAGCTGACACTCATTTATTACTGATTATTGCCCTCCATACAGATATTTGACAAACTATGCCAGAGTTTTAATGGAGATGTATTGCAAACTCTATTTAATTCAGCAGACGGACTCGCTAGTTGTCCAACAGAAAACATGAGATTTTGGATTTGGAGATTTACTTGCGACCAAGCTTTAGCTGTGACTGCCTCAAATATCCTTACTTTGTGGAAATTTAAGATTTTTGCCCTATTATATTTCATTCACCGTCGTTGGGATCCTTGACTCTACATACTTATTCATTCATTCATCCTCTTAGCTCAGGCAATTACTTTGTCAACCTGCATTGTTGCTCACAATAATGCCCTGTTCGCATTGCTGGTGTCCAATAACTTTGCTGAGATAAAAAGCAATGTGTTTAAGCGGTATAGTAAGGAAAACATTCATAGTCTCGTATACTTTGGTGAGTTTGCTTATTATTATTGTCTTCTAGCCTCTCTATGTATTAAACTAGATGTGGTTCTGTGTCCTATGAAATATAATAAATTAGTCTTTTCTCCTCAACCCTTTGGTTTTGATTTATTTCTTGCTTGTGACCAGATTCAATAGAGAGATTCCACATTTCTGCTTTTATCATATTCATCCTAGCTCAAAATATTCTGGAGGCTGAGGGTCCCTGGTTTGAAAATTTTCTTTTTGTAAGTTTCTCCAAACACTTTGTGGGAAGTTATTCTTTTGATAAGAAACTTTATTCTATCCCAGGACATTTGATGGAAAAGTGTTTTAACATTTGGATGTTGCAGAATGCTGGGTTGGTATTCATCTGTGAAATGATTATTGATATCGTAAAGCACTCTTTCATTGCTAAGTTCAATGACATAAAGCCCATTGCATACTCTGAGTTTCTTGAAGACCTATGCAAGCAGGTACCATTTTGTTCAAAGTTTGGATAGCTTTCTTATATTACTTGCTTCAGTTTAGATCAGTTCAGCAAAATTTAATATGTTTAGATAATAAACCAATGAGTACAGAGGTATGAACCTATACTGAGATAGAGTTTATCAGTCTGCAGTGTGACACTGCAGTAGTATATGCTTAGTTTAGGCTTAGTTTGGATGTAAACTCACTTAGCTTGAAAGCATAGGTCAGTCCATGTTTTGTACGCCAAGGAAGTACAAATAATTTGGCTACTAATGTCCAATAAATGTCATATTAGTTGTATATTTGAGTCTAGTAGGTTCGTGTGCTTCACAGATAAGTTTTTGTGGGTGATCTTAGATATGCATCCTTCTTGGTAGGGGTGTGTGTGTGTGTGGGTGGGTGTGGGGGTGGGATTCAGGATAAGGTTTAATGTGGTTTGGAATTGGCTGGCTCTATGATCAATACAAATATTTCAGCTAACTATAGATGTTTTCCAAATTTTTGGGCTGCCCAGTCTCTCTCTGGGTCTTACAGCACTTCCATTGATAGCAAATACACATACATGCATGCACATAACTGCACCTTTACTCTTAGATTGTTTTGTTGCTGCACATTGAACCATATATAAACACATTGATACAGATGATTACTCCATAAAACATCAAGTACTATCGTCCTTTGGATATTTGTGATGTATAAAACTGACATATGCTTTCTTCTCCTTAGACTTTGAATATACAACCAGAGGCTGCAAAGAAAAATCTCACATTTATTCCTCTAGCACCTGCCTGCGTGGTAAGCTACTTGTATTACTTTTTTTCACATAATTTCATTGTTTTAAGATATTGCTTACTTTATGTGGCTGCTAATATCTATCTGTATAGCTGTAGTGAGAAGTCAGGTTGCAAACCATGGCTTCTGAGTCAGTAGGGCCTTTAACCTATAAAGACATTGCACAATTACTCAACTTGGAAATGCTATATTGAAAAGTTTTTTTTACTTGCTGACAAGATCCCATTTTGGGATCTGATATTAAATATTAGCTGTGCTGAAATTAAGAATGCAAACACCGTATGCAATCCATACTGATGAGAACCACGAACAGGATGCTGAAATGGAGTTGTCTTGAACAAATTAAAGTGCTCAATTTTGCTTGTGACTATTAATGGTTAGAAATTATACCATCATTCTTATCTGTATTATCCTCTTCGTTTTAGGTCATCCGAGTGCTTACTCCAGTATATGCCGCACACCTTCCGCACAGTCCCCTACCATGGAAACTCTTTTGGATTCTTATCCTCTTTGCAATGACCTATGTTATGCTGACAAGCCTCAAGGTGTTGATAGGCATGGGACTCCAGAAACATGCCAGTTGGTACGTCAACAGATGCAAAAGGAGGAAACATCATCTACATTATGATTAGTTCAAATAAGGAAAACACATTTCTTTTCCACATATCAGGTTCAGCTTCACTCTCAGCTGAAGCATTCTGCTCGAGAAACCTCAACTATCCAAGTTGAAAATCGAAGTTGCCGAAATTATGAGTTAGACCAACACAGGGTTGCAGTGCATAGATAGTGTTTAGGACAGCATAAGCTAGAGAAACCCGCCCGTTACCTGGTATTCCATTTTGGCTAGAACATGATGTGTTATAGAGTTCAAATCTAATTATCCAGTTTTGATACAAAAAGAGTTACCTGATATTTCAGAACTCCGATGTGTATAACAAAGTGTAGTTTCATTAATCTTCCAAATTCCAATAATATTTCTATTATTTCATTTCACTCCCGTTCCTTGTAGATGTATTCAGCTTTCAACTCCCACAGTCCTATAGATTTGGTTTGTATTTGTATCTATCTGTGGCTTCTGTGTCAATGTATCAAGTTTATCGAATCCAGATACTAGAGATTTGATCAACAAGTTACATTTGCTCGGAGTAAATTTAGGTAAAGTAAAAAAAAATTAATGATAAACTTTCAGATTTCTTTTCTACTTTTAAAAGAAAGTATAGGCCACATAAGTCAAAAATTATGTCAAAGACGGACTCTTTTCTCAAAGTGTTTATATCTTACCCATGTTGAATAATTTGACCAACATTCCATGAACCAAGATTTTTTTCTCCCAATTAAGCATGTGATATTTCCGAAAATCCAAATTATAAAAACCTTTGAATATTGAATATGTAATTACACCCGGTCAGAGAACACTTATTAATACCAACAATATTAAAGGAAACAAAAAATTAAATGAAAAAAAAAAAAAAAAAAACTCCGAAAATCCCGCTTATTTCGGCGGGAAAAAGAGGATTGCCACTAACCTTTTACAAAATTAGGGTTTGCTGAACCGGGCCCCACACAAAGAAAATCCCACTCACCTTTTTATTTTACCAATTTATTGTCAGAAATAATTAGCTAAATTCCCACACCGTGTGATTACGTTTGAGTTTAATCCGACGGTGTTTAAGCACTAAGCTTCCCGCGGAGAGTTTAGTTAATTATTGCAATAATAAATAAGCGAGAAAATTGGGAAATTGGAGACAGCTCTTTGGGAATAATTGGGTTTGCCTTATATAACTTTAGTGACTGACTACTCAAATCTCTGTCACTTCTTCTTTTCAACTTTGCTCACAAACCCTTCTGGACTTTTCTGCTAAATTCTTCATCTTTACTCTGTTACTGTATTAACAACTGCAATCCCAGCAGACCCAGTTCATCAGTGATTTCAACAATGGTAAGAATCTTGATGCTGTTCAATTCTTGCTAGTGTGCTTTATGGTTGATGATGTTTCATTGGATTCTGTGCAGCGATTTTTTTTGTGGAAATGATGAATTTGTGATCTTTGATTGTGGGTCTTGTGTGTTTGATTGGATGGTTTTGAGTTGGTGTATAGAAATTTGGAAGTGGATTGATGAATTGGTTAGTATAGGAATGTCTCAAGATTGTGTTTGTGAGATTGGCTGTGCGGAGTTTCATTGGATTTTGTGCATGAATTTTACTTCAAGCTGATAAATTTGTGATTTTTGATCGTGGGTTTTGTGTTTTTGAGAGCCTGATCGTCAAAATTGAATCTTGAATTGAATGGTGATGAAGTTTTGATGGCTTTATTCTTTGAAGTGTTCTTGATGCGTTGGTTGTGTGCTTTTGTAGGTAGGCTGTGAACTGTCTAAGAAGACAAAGAAAACAGATTGGCTTAATACCCTTTTGCATAGCAAATTCTTTGGTTCCTGTGGTGTTCATCAAGATCTTCGCAAAAATGAGAAGAATGTCTTTTGCATTGACTGTAGTTGCCGGCTCTGTAGGCACTGTATGAAAGCTCATTGTCGGCATACAAAACTTCAAATCTGCAAATATGTATATCATGATGTAATTCGCCTTCAAGAAATTCAGAAGCTTGTCGATTGTGCTAGAATTCAGGTTTTTCTCCTACTCTTTATCTTCAATAATGGACTTCCTACCTAGTTTTTTATTAGCATATTAGATGATAATGCATCTGGTTAGCTGTTAATTGTGTCTGTTTAGTTGTTTCCAATCATGTAGTCTATCTCTAGCAATCGCTTTCTATGAGTACATCAGCTTAGTTAGACTACATTTATTTTGATCTGGCTGTTTGATGAATTTTTCCACCATTCTGTCTTATCATAGCATCAATCACAGATATGCTTGCATGATTTTAAGTTCTTAAATCAATTTCAGGGTGTTGTGATTGTAAACCTTGCAAATAAATTCATACAATGAAGTCCTATTTTCAGTAGTTGATGAAGTTTCCGGACTAAGGAAACATGGTTTGGAGCTCCAGTTAATAGTACTAATCAAGAGTAACAACTGATTAAGTTCATGTTGAATGCACTTCAGTTTGCAAGAGTGATAAATATATCTACTCTGTTTATCATATGCTGTTGGTCATTCCCTTAGCTGCAAGCCTAGTATATCTGCTTGATCAACATCACATAGTTCTGTTGTCATGATCAGTTTCCATCATTGTTTATTTCTTAGGTTTTTGGTTCTTTCTCAATAGAATTGAGTGTTCTTATCTCAAATGATGACAACTTGATGTTTTTGCAGACATATAAAATCAATGGTGACAAAGCAGTGCATCTAAATCCCCGTCCAATGTCCAAGAATGGCAAACCATCAACAAAAGCGAAGTTTGGATCTGCTTGTGATGTTTGTGGGAGATATCTACAGGACATGCCAAATCGCTTCTGCTCCATTGCTTGTAAGGTATTAAAATGGATCCCACATTTTAAACTCAAACCTTTACTCACCTTCTTCATCAATCTCAGTGCTCATTCATGTGATTACACTTTTCCAGGCCTCTGTAGAATCAGTGAAGCCTAAACACAAAAGTGACGATTACATCGCATTTGGAATTCCAGAATGTGGGGGCTTTTCACCTCAGGGGAATAACTATTCGGAAACATATATGAGTGAAATGGAATCCTCTATCTCATCTGAGGAGATGAATGTTTGGATGAGTTCATCCCTGAAGCCAAGGAGGCATTTGCACAAGAGGAAAGGCATCCCTCACAGGTCTCCTTTCTGTTGATCCCCAAATGAGATCCATGATATTGCTTTTGCCCCATTTGTCTGTTCTTTATATTCTCGGTTTATATTCAACGATTAAAACCATGAAACCACAGCTACTGTATCATCTGAGTCCCCACATTTTCTCATATAAGTGTTTGAAGTTGTACAGCATGAGATTATTCTCCTTTCTTGTGCAAATGCCTGGATGTTGATAGTGTATGATTCTTTTGATTTTATCATGGCTAATATAACCTTTACAAAATAAGATCTGAATACTGGAAAACTGAAAGGTTCTGGCTTTGGAGCACTAAAAAACTATAAAACTTTTATGTTGATGCTTGCTAGGCTATAATATTGAGGTTTATATTTTTGATGGGAATGTATATCATCCTTTTGTGTTTCTTTGTTGTTGGCCGCCGAAGATTGATAGGTTTGCCACCATTGTCATGGCCCTCATGTTCCTCATGGCCCTGTGGCAACAACCTTTTGTTTATGTATTCTTATGGATGTGGGAGGCTGAAGTTTGTCATGCGTGACAAAGTGGGTTGCTATATTGTATACATGATGCACATGGATGACCAACTCTTGCTATTTTACATTTGTTTGGGATGGTCAATCTCATAACCATAGGCTAATAGATTTGCGGCTTCTTGATGTGAAAAGAGTTGATGCTCTCGAGTATTTTGCTTTGGTCCTTTTGCTTTTGCACCAACATCTTATAGGCTCAAAAACTAGGATTTTGATTTGGGTTTAACAGGTCCTTTACGTAAATGAAACTTCCTCTCTTAATGTAATCACAAGTGCTTACATTTTCAGTATCCATTTGGGGTTATTCGGGTAAAGGAAAATTATCAAATAAGTAAAAGAGAGGACAAAAAAATAAAAAAAAGGAAGAATTTGCTGAATTGTAAACCGTGTTGGCCACTCTAAAGCCCAAAATCAACAACCAAAACGCAATCAGCGAACTTATAGCTGAGAGAAAATGCATTCATAAATCCAGGAAATCAAGATCAACGAGAACAAAGAATTTACTGCAAATCTCATTGCCTTTTGAAACAGAAAAAAAATTTACTGCCATTCATTCCCAATCCAAATGTCGGTGAGTTTTCTCATTAGGGAACATACCTGTAATTCTTAAATTTCTTTGTGTTAAATGGAGTGGTATACAGACATAAATTTGATTGATTGAATATCTCTTCGATTATGGTGTTGGAGCAGATGTGCAACTTTGGCTTTGTTGTTTGGAGATTATTGTTGCGTCCAATATGATAAATCTTCAATTATTGAAGATGTTACATTGCATTTATGTTGTCATTTTCCTTTTGATCTTACAAGTAAAGATCTAATTTGTACAAAGAGGGTTACTCTATAGATTTTGCTTCCATTTCAAGTAATTAATGGAAAAGTTTCGGTGCAGGCTCCGCTGGACAATGTTAATCAGGGGATCGAAGAAGCCCCCCAGTTAGCTGCCACTCCCAACAGCACAACCAATGTTTCTGTTGTGAGAAAATTACTACTTTCTTGCTAAGAGTGTTAATCATGATCTGTGTTTTAACTTCTAATATGGACAAGAACATCAAAGGAAATGCATATAAGTTTGCTGCCTTGGTTTAAAGTAAGAAGATCACTCAACTTCATTTGTTTCTACAGGTGAAGACTATTAAAGTTGGCAACATTTCGCGAACTGTTACTGCCAAAGATATCAGAGAATTCTTTTCATTCTCTGGAGAAATCAAATATGTTGAAATCCAAAGGTGAACATTGTTTGATCGATCACTTGGTGGCAGTGTAACTAGATTTCAGTCATTCTCACATATTTCTGGTAATTTTTTGTCAGTGAAACCGAAAACACCCAACTTTCGTATGTCACCTTTAATGATGCACAAGCAGTCGATACAGCCATTTTTCTGTCGGTATGTTCAATTTTGATTTTTGACAATGCTGTTCAAGCTGTTCATTTTTTTATCGGAATCTTTCAGTGCAGTTAAGCATAACAAGGTCTACAGCAGTATATTGTTTCCGAGTAGTTCACTTTAAAGTGTTTGTCTAATATCAATTCAGGGAGCCACCATAGCTAATCAGCCTGTCACTATTGCACCTGCTAAGGAGTACCAGCTGCCGCCGGAAGCTCTCATCCCATCTAGCCCGGTATATGTTTAGCAATGCATACGATTACAATACATATAAAGGGACATATATACCTACATAGTTGTACTGATCTTTCAACCTTTCAACTTCAGGAGTCAGTTTCCTGTTTGTTTAGTCTTTGAATTGCAGAGAGAAATTGTAAATCACTGTGTATTCATCTTTGTAGTTGAAAAGGCCAGCAGTAACTAGTTCTGCTGTAGAGAAGGCAAACGATGTGGTCAGCACTATTGTTGCCAAGGGTTTCGTCTTGGGAAAGGATGCCCTTAGCAAGGCAAAAGCATTCGACGAGCAGCATAGCTTGACGTCCAAGGCAGCAGCTACGGTTGCTACCATTGATCAGAGGATTGGTCTGATGGAGAAGCTAAGCATGGGAAGAGCTGTTGTCAATGAAAAGGTGAAACAGATGGATGAAAAGTTCTTAGTCTCTGAAAAGACAAAAACTGTGTTTTCTGTTGCTGAGCAGAAGGCAAGCAGTGCAGGATCTGCCATCTTGAGCAACCCTTATGTATTGAGTGGAGCTTCGTGGGTTTCGAGTGCACTGGTTGCATTTGCAAAGGCGACTGAGGACGTGACCACGAAAACCAAGGAGAAGGTTGTTAGGGCCGAGGAGGAGAAACAGCAGACCATGCTCAGGCAGAGGACAGCGATCATCGATGACTATGCTCAGAACCATCTTGATGAACCGTCTGGAAATGAGCCTCCAGTAGTTCAAACAAAATCTGCTGATGACACTGTGCCTGGACTTGTATGAATCATTTCGATTTTATGGTCTTGATCTTTGAAAGTTTTGATTTTTGGTTCCTTCAAAGACGAATGGAAATGTTCAGTTTGCTGTATCATATCATTTTCTATGCTACATACAAGGGATCATAGACTCCATAAATTACCTGTTGTTCGACCGCAGCCGTTGTTAAAGCCTAAGCACAACCATGAGTCATGCATATTGTTTTAGCCGCAGTTGAATCGCTTGGTATATGATTTGTGCTTATTCTGCTTTCATATATCAGTATGAGGTTATGGAATCCGAAGGGGCCAAGTCGTCAACAGATTCAGGAATGAAAGTAAAGAAAATACTCAAAACTGTTTTAAATTTGTCCAATCATAGACTGACTGGCTTTAGTCATTTCCAACAAAACTAGAGCAAATGCTAATGAGACTCCAAGAATGACTGAAGAGGTTCTTGAGAGAATCGAAGAGAGAAATTCTGCGAGGGATGAGTGCTAATGTCGAAACTTGAAATAAAATGCATTTATGGTTTGGACCTAGAAGAAGATGAAAGAGGGCAATGGTAGCTGACTGCGCCTTAATATCCATAATCTGCTGCTAGTGAGCAAAAAATTTTAACTAAGAAAGGAGTGGACGACAACAAAGAGGATGCACATCATGCTAACACTTCTAAATTCAAAGAGGAACACCTTACAAGGAAGTTGATAGAAAGCAGCAAAGACATATATTCTGGTCGGGAAGATTACAGGACATGTTAATATTCACAAATCGTTGCAGAAGTGTGAAGCTGACTTCTTTGATCGCAGAAGACATACTAAGTTTCAAAACTTTAGGTGGCATGCTTGATATCTTAATCTCTTTATAACATGGACTTAAATTATCACTGTTTCTATTATTAAAACTTGTATCATCGCTGAAATTCTTACCAAAGCAGCCAGTATATGATAGAATAACACATGCTGGCTTTGCCAGTATATGATAGAATCACACATGCTACAAAACACAACACATCTCCTTCAAACAAAACATAACGCTGATGAAAACTTGAGAAACAGAACAGGGAATACATTTTGTATCCCTGAACCACCCAGTAACTTCTTCTGTAATGAGTATTCATCGAGCACTGATGAACTTTTCAACGTGGAACAGTTTCAATCAGCTTATGGTCCTTAGCAGGCCATCAAAATGCACACTCTTTCTACAACTTTTAAGAAACGTGTAATTCTAGCAGCACCGCCCTATTATTGACAAAAGAATCAGATATGTTATACGTAGTAACCAGGCCTTAGAAGAGTTATTCTCGATCTACCTTCCGTACATGGCTTTGCTTGAGGGTAAAGTCAGCAATCAGAATAGTTATGTCGGTGTGCATTTGCATCTCAGTGTAGTATCAAACAAACCTCAACAACCAATCTAGGCTCTGTTAAATACAAAAAGATCATCAGGAATCTATCAACCAATGTAAAATATAATAGAGAAGCTGGCATATTAGTTGATTCACAACCTAAATTTCTAGTGACCTATTTGAGAAATGAACATGTAATAAGAGACACTTGAATAATAACTTTTTCATACCTTCAAGCATTCAGGTAAATCATCATCATCATCAGTTGTTCTCATATGAGTCTGCAACACCAGAAGATCACATTAATGGAATCTAGGTATATTTTGGATGGTAGCATAATACCTCAAACAACACTAGATGAAGCATGAAACTTTATGAGAATCAAGTCCTTGAAAAGACCAAAAAAAAGAAAAAAAAGAATTGGAGGTAGGCTATTCTAGATGCTTTTGATAATTTTATATCAGGCAGCTCAAGTTAGCTCTAGACTATTCCCACAGGTACTTTGATTGTTGAATGTGGTTAGAAGTAATGTTGGCTCTTACATCCATGACTTGTTGGCGGGATGCATCATTTCCTTCTAAAGAAGCCAGGATGACAATTGAAGCTGCAACTGTTGAGGGCCAGTAACATAACTGCCCAGGGTCCGAAAGCTGCAGCATTGCCAGGTACTTGGCCCTTGCCTCTACCTCTTCATCAGCTTCAGCAGCTTGCAAGTAGAACCTATACATATTAATTTTGAGTTGTACATTAGTAATGTAGTTCGAGGAATAAAGGGAAAAACCTCTCAACCAAGCATCAATTTCCATGCCAAAAGACAAATATTAAACCTAAGATAGATGTAAAGAACAAATAAGATCATGAGCCTGAGTATCAGAGTATGCCATGTGTTGAATGCAACTGAAAGCAACAGAAGCAGCATGGGATGTTAGATGAGAAACAAACGGGCTGAGATTTACAATAAGAAGTTATAGCTGGTGGGCAGAAAGCACTGAAAGTTGAGGACCTCCAGCACTAGCCATTCCATTGCCACAACTTCACATCTGCTGTACTTATGGCTCCCAACATAGAAGCTCTTTTCCCGCACACTGAAAAGGCGATACGAAAGGTGTATTAGAACAGAACAATGATGAGTACTGCTTTGAGCCTTTGACTGTCTCAACTGCAGTTGTTATTGTAGTACTTAAACAAGTTGAGACAAGATACAAAACTTGAGAATATATGTACCTGTTGTAGGGCTGATTTTCTTCTATCCTGGTGGCCAATGTTAGACAGGCAATTCCAACAATCTGAAGGACCTTTTTGCTCTTGAAAAATCCTTTGCTTAAAAATCTGTCAAGGAGGTTCACACCTAGAAACTTGGTGTCCTGCTGTAGTCCAGTTGCAGTAGATATCTGTAGTTGTAAACCAGTAATGCAATTTAACAAACACATTATGAGCAACACAAATGACAATCACATAACCCACACACCCACTATAATCACGGTGGTATAAATGATAGGTTTACTTCAACATGCCATTCTCTTACTACCCACAAAAGCAGAAAGCACAAACAGCATTACTATCTTAAATTCACAGCTATGAGCTATTCACATCCCAGTCCGGCAATGAGTGCTGCTTGTATTTAAGTATCAAATATTTAAGTATCAAACAGTTTTACTCTCTCCTCTTGTTCAGGTGCCAATCCTAGCTTCACCAAATAATCAGAAAATAAATGAAAAAAGTAAATGCCACGTGTGCCATTAAATAAATCACGGGCCTGTCAGAATAAAACGCAAAAAGCCGTCACTGCTTCTCCAACGCGCTTCAACAAAATCGAGGTACCCCCTCTAATAAATGATGTGTGCATGTTGAAGCTACGTGAAAAGTTATGAAGGATTACACCACAAATGGCTATTTTGTTGCGTTACCTACTACTTGGCCAATAGAATTAAAGAGAAGTAGTGACCGTGCGTCCTATAGAAAGTCACAGAATCAGGGATCCACGTGGCAACAGACGATTGAGTCTAAAAGAAGTTGTAGCATATTCTCACAGTAGAGGAGTGTGAGCCACATTTAAGCCCACACAACACGAACAAATTAAAAGAACTACACGGCGATTAAATGAAACGTGCATTTCAGTACCTCGCAGATCCAGCGGACCATGTACGACCGTTGCTGGAGGATCAGGCGGCCGTACTCCGTCGTGGAAGAGTAGTCATCGATGTAGTCATGCAGAAACACTTTGAGCCTCTCTCTATTCCTCAGCATCTGATAGCTCTCCTCCACCTCATCGTCTTCGAACTTAAGAAACTAATTAAATAAAAAATCACAAAATTAACGAGTAATTGTACAAAAATTAAGATAATTAACAAATGCACAAATCAAACGCTAATTCTGGAATTGATAATCTTACTGTGGATTCATGCTTGTACACTTCGTTAACGCGTGGAGCTGCGTCGAGATTCAGAGCAGTGGCTACAAACTCTTCTCTGTATTTTATGAGCCAGGCGAAGGTAGGTGACGGTGAGTCATCGACTGAGCCCTGCGAGAATTGACTGCCGGAATCGATGAAGAACGACGGCGAGTAATCGGAGAAGTCGATTTCCGAGTATTCCTGGTAAGGATCCGACTGGAAATCCGAGAGTGTCTGACTGGAAGAGTACTCGGAGCCGTCGTCATAAGAGAACTGCTCGGTACAAGCTAAATCGGAGTCCAATCCAAAGCTCGGCGGCCTCTGCTCGATAGTCGATTCAGAGTTGGAAACGGCGAAGCTCTCACCGTGAAATTCAAATTCCGGTGCTCTGTTACCGCCGTCTTTCACCGATACTGTTGCTTCCGAGCACAATTGGACGCCGGAGTGGAGTGAAATGACCTCTTGCTCCTTGAATTTCAGTGAGGCCTTATCGCAGTCGGAAATTGCTGACTCGGTAACTGCTTCAGAGCCTTCGATTTTTTTCACAGTCTCGCTTTTAGTCTTCAGCTTCAGCTTTTGCTCAACGAAGCCTCCGAAATCAGCTCCACAATTAGACTCCACGCACGACGACTCAGAAGCCTCAACTTCGCCGTCTCCGGCAGCCGGATTCCTCACCGCCTTGCCTCCATAACTCGACCGAGTGACTTTCCGAGACGCTGCTTCGGTTTCGTCGAAGCTCCTCTTCTTAAATCTCGACCTCACCTCACTCTCCGATCCAACCGAAACTCTGCTCGACTCGCACGAGGCCGAGTTCACAGAGAAGCCGGAGGCCTCACTGCGAGCATTCGGTTTCCGAGAAGAGTAGAGAATCGGAGAGATCTGAGCTCGCCTCCGGCGAGGCATCTCCGACCGGAGCTTCTTCGTCGCCGTCGCAGTAGTCGTCTTCAGGTGAGACGGCGCCGTTTCGAGGCTGTGCATCGCTCGGATTGATCGGAATTTCATTTCGGAACGGAAATTTGAATTTTCGAAGTTTTGAATTTCTGAGAGTAATGAAAGGCTTTGGGATTCTGTTAGGTTTAAAAAGAGAGAGAGAGAGAGAGAGAGAGAGAGGAGGAGAATGAGAAATGGAATTGAGGGAACGAGTGTGAGTTTAGCAGAGAAAATGAGAGTGACAGAGTTCAAGTAAAAGCGGTTATGGGAGTTTTGGGGAGTCCCTCCACGGTCCTTTCGTGATTTGGTGACCGTACTTTGTGGGGCCATGTATTATTTTGGGCAAGGATTGCAGGTTAGCATATGGGCGGCCCACTTTAGGTTTACTATAAACGGCCCAAATAAATAAATCAACTTTGAAAAATCTTAAGAAACAATCGGATCGATATTTTTGAGTTCCGATAGTTGTAGAATGGTTTAGAAATTGTAATTTACATATACGAAAATTTTGACGTGAAAATAAGAGTTTGAAACTTTTGTCAGAAACACCGTGTGCTATAGCTTATAAAGTACCGACGAAAAAAGTGTTGATGTCTATTACGTAAAATAAGAAAATCGCTCTAATCTTCTCAAATTACACTCGCTTTCTTACACAAGTGCGGACATTATTAACTAGGTTAGGAATGAATGACTATATTAGGCCAATGTTAGTCTTTTAGCCTATTCACTCAGCATTATCTGTTACTGTAGCTCTGGCCCATGTTTAGGCCCAAGTAGAGACAGCTGTCCTAAGTTTGTACCCAGCTATATTAAGCTCTGAGCTATGCTGGCTGAGCGGAGAGATATTAATCAAGTTCTTATTTTCCTTGCCTTCTATTTCTTCTGCATTTCTATTGCATTTCCCTTTCTCTTCAAGTCTATGCCTAACACTGGTATCTAGAGCCATGACAATCCGGGGGCTACAAACCCACCAACCTTCAACGCCGCTCTCGACGGCGTTCATTTCCCCCCCACTTTCGTCCCCACCCACTTCTGGTATTGCCCAGCAACAACCACTACTGGCAAACCCAGACGGTTCCTCCTCCTCCTCCCCACCCCCTGAACCAACTGCTTTTGGGCATAGCCTTGAGTTTTTACATAACCAGAACGATGAGCTGCATCTTCGAATCGAGGCCATCCAACAGTCACAAAACCAAATCTGCGCTACCCTTGCAGCACTAAACACAACAGTAAACACTGTCATTTCATCCCTTCCCAAAACTCAAGCACCATCTACACAGCCTCCACACACCATGGAATCAACCCTGCACCTCACCACCCAACCAATATCATTTGGGTCTCTTCCTGATTCCGGATGGGGCGCTCTAGGGTTCCCACCCTCCACCACCTCTGTGCAAATCTCACCCCAACCACTACAAAGTACAGCCCCGGGCTCCTCACCAATGAACAACACAACCCACTCCACCCTGCCCCCGTTTACAACACCCATCTTGCAATCTCCACCTAACCAATTAACCTTCACAAAACAGCCCACCACCTCTTCCATGGAACACTTCACCAACCCTTTCACAGCGAGTCAGCTCCAAACCCCTCTAACCCCTTTTCCCCGGCCGTTCCAACACAACTACCACGGCCACTCTGAACCATACCCCCCCAAAACACCCAAAGTCGACCTTCCCCGCTTCACCGGAGACGATGTCACCGGGTGGCTCGCGATGGCCGAGCGTTACATGCGGATTCACAAAACTCCCCCTCTTGAGAAGGTGTCCACTGTCGCCTCACACTTCGGCCCAGACGCCTCCATATGGATGAACTCTTACGAGTTAAGAAACCCAACACCCACATGGGATCGCTTCCTGGCTGCCTTCCTCGACCATTTCGGCGGCGGGAGCAATACCGAATTCCAGACCCAGCTCACACACTTGGAGCAACATGGGTCAGTGGACGAGTTCATAGCTGAATTTACTAGGCTCTCATGTCGAGCCCCCGATTGGTCGGAAAAACAACTCCTCCATGTATTTAACGGTGGCCTCAAACCGGAAATCCGACACGACGTGATGGCACTCGACCCACAAACACTAGCCTACGCTCAACGCTTGGCTCGCCGTTACGAAGCTAAGGTCAAGGACATGAAATCGGCCACGTTCAGGGCACCTCGACCACATCACTGGTCCAATCCTATCCGCACAAATCACTACAGCTCATCATCCCCACCTACCACCGCTACAGTCCAAACCCGGACCACCACCAATGCCAACACAACCTCAACACCAGGGACAACGCCCCCACCAAGACAAAACATCAACGGACCTTTTCGGCGTTGGTCCACTAAAGACCAGGCTGAGCGCCGCGCAAATAATTTATGCTGGACATGTGATGAACCGTGGTCAAGGGAGCACGTCTGCAAACGTCCGTTTCTGGCTATCTTGGATTGTCCCACCCCAGAATATTCAGAGGAACCCACTGAATTCCACGATTGCCCCATGGAACTCACAGCCATAAACCCCGATACAGAAACAATTCTCCCACTCCATGCCATCACCAAAACCAAATTTGGAGAGATGATGAGACTTACCGGGGAAATCAGAGGACGCCCAATACGGGTATTCATCGACTGTGGCTCGGCCACGAACTTTCTGAATCCCTCCATTGCCCGAGAGTTGGGACTCCATATCGTCACCCCGGAGCCGGCTCGATTCACAAACGCGTCCGGCGGCTTACTACGACCAGTAGGGAAAGCGATGGGAGTCACGGTGTCGATGCAGGGATACGAGTTGACTGACGACCTCCTCCTCTTGGCGGTCACGGGCTGCGACCTGGTGTTGGGTGCAGAATGGTTGGACAAACTGGGATTCATAGGATGGCACTTCGCCGAGAAGTGCATGGTCTTCTATGTGGGCGACAAGCTGTACTCGTTACAAGGCACCCGATCGGCGAGTATCCCCACTGTGCGTAACGAGATAATGGCCTTGCTGGACTCTAACACCATGGCCTATGAGGACTTAATACCCAAGCCCAACAATATGGAGCAGCCACATCATCCCAGGGTCACAGCTCTTTTGGCCCAATATCAAGACCTATTTTCCATCCCAATTGGGCTTCCACCAGAACGGGCTGTGAATCATAAGATAAACCTGATAGCAGGGGCAGGGCCCGTGAACGTTCGACCCTATCGTTATGCTCATTCCCAAAAGACGGAACTGGAAATTCAAGTAGCCGACATGCTGGCCGCCGGTATTATTCGTCGCAGCTCTAGTCCTTACTCCGCACCGGTTCTATTGGTCAAGAAAAAAGACATGACATGGCGTTTTTGTGTGGACTACCGCGGCCTAAACGCCGTCACGGTTAAGGACCGGTTCCCGATTCCCACGGTCGACGAATTGCTTGACGAATTGCATGGGGCTACATACTTCAGTAAACTAGACCTCCGATCGGGGTACCATCAAATCAGGATGCATGAAGGAGACATAGAGAAAACGGCATTCCGGACTCACGAGGGTCACTATGAGTTCCTGGTGATGCCATTTGGGCTTTGCAATGCCCCCTCCACATTTCAAGCTGAGATGAACATCCTCCTTTCCCAACTACTAAGAAAGTGTGTCCTCGTTTTCTTTGATGACATTTTGATATTTAGTGCAACGTTTGAGGACCACTTATCACATTTACAAGTGGTTTTGCAAGTGTTGAGCGAAAACAAATTCAATGTGAAACTTTCTAAGTGCTCTTTTGCTCAAGAGGAGATACAGTACTTGGGGCATATAGTTAATCAACAAGGAGTGAAGGTAGACCCGGCCAAGGTCGCTGCTGTTGTCACCTGGCCAAAACCCACAACACTGAAGAGTCTCCGTGGCTACCTCGGACTCACGGGCTACTACCGGCGATTTGTGCCACGGTATGGGGAAATAGCTCAACCATTAACACACATGCTGAAGAAGGACAACTTCCACTGGTCCCCAGAGGCTGAAACGGCCTTTGAGATGCTGAAAAGGGCACTAACAACGGCTCCGGTTCTCGCACTACCGGACTTCACACAGCCGTTCATCATCGAAACAGACGCTAGCTCCAGAGGAATAGGAGCTGTCCTAATCCAGGGAACCAACCCGATAGCCTTCATGAGTAAGACACTATCACCCTCCCACCAAGCCATGTCCGCCTATGATCGGGAGATGGTAGCAATCATGCAGGCAATTGACAAATGGCGTCAGTACCTCCTGGGACATGCCTTCACCATTCGGACAGACCACCAGACTCTCAAACACCTGGTCGACCAGCGAATATCCACTCCGGCACAACACAAATGGGTAGCAAAGCTGCTGGGCTACAATTACACAATCGAATATAAAACAGGGAAATCCAATATCATCCCGGATTTACTTTCTCGGCAACACGAGTTCATGGCAATTCAATTAGCATCAGCGCCGGTGTTCGATTACATTCAAGCCATTGATCGAGCATGCCGCAGGGACCCTGCCACCAGGCTCATCATTACAGCTCTCGAAACGGGAGCTGACACAAAGAAGAACTTTGCTTTGGAACAAGGCAGATTGATGTACAAAAACAGAGTCTACATACCCGAAACCTCGGAGTTTCGTGCAAAAGCCCTCCACGACTTCCACAACTCCTTGACAGCAGGTCACTCCGGCTACTTGCGTACTCTTAATCGGCTGTCCGGAAATTTTGCCTGGCCAGGAATGCGTGGGGACGTCAAACGGTATGTAGCTTCTTGTGACCAATGCCAGCGCCAAAATTATGAATCCATTCACCCTCCCGGACTCCTCCAACCACTACCAATTCCAGACGAAACGTGGGAGGACATCTCCATGGACTTCGTAGAAGGTCTACCAGAATCGCATGGCTCAAACGCAATCATGGTAGTGGTCGACAGATTATCCAAATATGCACACTTCATCCCGGTCAGTCATCCCTTCACGGCAGCCCAAATTGCAGACACATTCACCAGGGAAGTCTTCCGTTTGCACGGCATGCCAAAACGCATTGTGAGCGATCGTGACGCGGTCTTCCTCAGCAACTTCTGGCAGCACTTCTTCCGCCTCTAGGGCACCAAACTCTGTCACAGTTCAGCCTACCACCCACAAACAGACGGCCAAACAGAGGTTACCAATCGCTCACTAGAACACTACCTTCGCTGTTTTGTGTCGGACAAGCCAAGCAACTGGAAGAACTTACTACACTGGGCCGAGTTCTGGCACAACACCACTTTTCACTCCTCCATAAAGACAACACCCTTCCAAGCCCTCTATGGCCGGCCTCCCCCTTCCATCACCAAATACATACCAAAGACAACCAAACTGCATCAGGTGGACGCGGCGCTACAAACAAGGGACCAGACATTACTCCAATTGAAAGCTCACCTGACCAATGCACAAAACCGGATGAAACAACTAGCGGATCGGAACCGGACAGATAGGGAATTCAAAGTAGGAGACTGGGTATTCCTCAAAATTCAATCTTACCGGCAACGTTCCCTGAACAAGCGAACCTACCACAAGCTGAGTCCCCGCTTCTACGGCCCCTTCCAAGTTCTGGAACGCATCGGACAGGTAGCTTACCGGCTCCAACTTCCCCCAACAGCCCGCATACACCCGATCTTCCATGTATCCCTATTGAAGAAACGCTTGGGCGAGGGAATCCCGGCCACCTCCACAACACCACCACTCAATGCTGAAGGGGAGATGACTTGGACACCAAAGAAGGTGCTGGACATGGGATTTCGTTCCAAAAGAGGGAAGAAAATATCCACCTGGTTGATTCAATGGGACGGACTGCCAGAAGAGGAAGCCACCTGGGAGGATGCTCACACCATCGTGGCTCAGTTTCCGGATTTCTGCGCTTGAGGGCAAGCGTCTTTTTGGGGAGGGAGTATTTGTTAGGCCAATGTTAGGCTTAGTTTGGGACAGCTTTTGAGGCTGCTTTTGAGACTGCTTTAGCTTTTGAAATTAATGTATGGTGTTTGGTAAAGTCCCTAAAAGCTGCTTTTGGCCAAAATAGATTTCTCCAAAAGCTGAAATCAAAAAGCTAGGAAATAGAGCTTTGGAAAGCAGCTTTTGAAGAAATGGTGGTGCTAAGAAATATGATTGCACAAAATTTAATGAATGCAATGTAGTTGCAATATTAATAGACTCTAATATATTTTGTGTAATGGTTCCATTTGATTATGGTGGAAAATACTTTGTCTAAGTGGAAAATACTTTGTCTAATATTATTTTAGATGAATTTGGTTTAATATTTAAGAATTCTTCGTAAATCTTTTATTTGGTCCAAACAACTGGTCATACATTGCAAAAAATTATACCAAAATAATTGCACAAAACCATAGTCTATAATTTAGAGAAGTAATATCCATTTTAATAAAACTTTAAATATTTAAGATTATTTTGATAAATACACCCACTCAAAATACTTTTTACTTAGAACTTACCAAACACAAAAAATTACTTTTCGTTCTCACAGCACTTTTGAAAGCAGTTTACCAAACACCTAAACTGCTTCCTCTCACAGCAAATTCAAAAGCCATTTTACTCACAGCTGATTCAAAAGTCATTTTACTCACAGCACAGCTGTCCCAAACTAAGCCTTAGTCTTTTAGCCTATTCACTCAGCAGTATCTGTTACTGTAGCTCTGGCCCATGTTTAGACCCAAGTAGAGACAGCTGTCCTAAGTTTGTACCCAGCTATATTAAGCTCTGAGCTATGCTGGCTGAGCGGAGAGATATTAATCAAGTTCTTATTTTCCTTGCCTTCTATTTCTTCTGCATTTCTATTGCATTTCCCTTTCTCTTCAAGTCTATGCCTAACAGACTACATATTAAGCAGATTCGTGTTCTAGTCATAGTCAAACACTTTGCTAACTATTCAATTTTCTACATGCACAAACTAATTTTGTAAGTGGTAAAACAATGCAATGAGTAATGAGTTCATAATTCAAAAATTGACGATCCTATTTTTAACGCTACAATTATAAGACTTCTATTGTTTAATTGGTTATTAATTTGAAAAATGAAAGTTAAGAAATCATGCCTAATTGCTCAACGTAATTAACACCAAACTTGTAGTTGTTGCAATGAAGCATTTTTATTTTTCTTTCTAAACTATTATTTATCTGGAGAAGAGAAAAATAAAATGGAAAAATGTTAAATCATGGAATACACGCCCCTCGCGCTGACGGGAAGAATTAGTTAGAGAAGGACCAGAGATTCAGTTACAGGCGCACCAGTGGTTACTAAAACACCCCCATCGGATTTCACCTACCCTTCAAATTTTCAATCCCTGGTCGTCTCTCTCAAATCGCCGAGCACTATAACCGTCAAGCTTCGTTCCAGCCTCTACTAGCTCAGGTAAGCAATTATAATCCGATCACTTACTTCTCTCGTTTTCACTAGCTCAACAAATTAGGGTTTTCAGTTTTCTAATGCCAGTGTTTTTCGATTCCGCGATTTAACCTAGGGGCATAGCCATGGGCCTGGCATCGGCTAGTACTGCGAGTAGGGAAGCTATGCAATTGTGTGTGTTTGATTTGCGGAGGGGTCAAAACGAAGGTCAGGAGTTGGATAAGATACTCTTCTTCTATCCTGCTGATTTGCCTTTCTCAGCTCAGTTCTCTGTGATTGGACTCAGTGAAGGACTTATCACATTTACCAGGTATTAATATTATCACTCTCTCTGTTAGTTTTTTGAGCTCTGGAGAATTTTGATGAGTAGTATTGGTTGAAATTTCGTGGTTATATTGCAGGATCTTCTCGCCGGAGGCGGCTTGTGAGGCAATAGAAGCAGATAGACATTCACATGTGTTTCACGAGGCCGAACCGGATATCTGGATGGTTATGGTAACATTTCTCCCTCATTTTCAGTTTATAGTTGACTAATCGTATACTGGAAGTAGTGATTTATCGTGAGTGAAGTGTACTGTCGCTGAATTTTGATCTACATTGCGGTAGGTAGTGGAGAAGAGCATGGAGTACGAAGCGAAATGGAGAACTGATGCGTTGAGAAGGGTTCTTAAGGAAGTGCATTTGCTTTTTGTAATGTTTCATGGCTCTGTGAGAGCAATGCTTGATAAAGACCCGGGGGGAGTGTTAGCGAGGTCGCATTTGTACCCTTTCGTCATGGATTATCTTGGTGGTGAGTTATGAGATTGTTGTGCTGTTAATTTTGTATTCATCTCTGGTTTTTACATTGTCTTTGGTTAAAAATTTCATTGTAAAGTCACTAATTGCCAGCGTTTGAAAAGCGGTCTCCATTCGATGAGTGCTGCTGGGGTAATACTCAAGTTGCTTGTGTCATATCCTCTGAAATTGGAAATTTCTGCCTAAGTAATGCCGAAGTTGCTGTATCTCATGTGTATGGTTTTGCTCTCTGCGGCAGATTTTCTTGTTGGGAAGAAACTACTGATGCCGTCATTCCGTGACTCTTTGAAGGAGCGTGGAACTGTGCAGATGCTTACTGTAGGGCGGGAAGCCGCAATTGAAGTTCAGGTTTGTTTTCTCTATATATTCCTGGTCATAAATTTGGTTTAAGGTTTATTTTTTTTTGTTACATTGTTCCCTGACTAGTTGTGATAAATTTTCATTCTAGTGTTCTAGACTTGTTCTTGAAATATGTATGCTGCAGTACTCAAGGATCGACTGTTGTTGTGTTAACTCTATACTTTTCTTATCATGCTTGCTACTAACATGTATAGACATCATCATTTGATGCAAGAATCAGTTGTCCTTGACCCTTACCGTACTTGAACCTTAACTTGTATTACTACCTATACGCCCCAACTATTCTACTTTTGACCTGGCTTCTATGTTGTATCATCATACTACTTAAATATTAATGAAATTGCATGCCCGTATGAGTTTTATCCATGCATGTTTTGATTGGTTTCATTTTTCTTTGCAGTCGCTTGTCAGGGTACTTGAATCTAGTACTGGCAACTTGCCTTGTCATTCACTAGTCATGTTTCAGGACCTGTTGGTATCCACAACACTTTCTCCTGTATGGTTTGATCTTCTCAGCCTATTCAATTTCATTGTTTTGAAATAGTTTGGAGATATTTAGGAATTTAATTACACTCTTTATCCTAGAATCTGCATAGCAGAGTTCTGGGTGCCTTTATTTCGTGGAGCACTAACTTCTTCGAACTGTGTTTCTCCTATTTTTGTTAGGATGACACCGTAAACCTATTTGCATATGCGGTTTCAAGGTTGACTCCCCGTGCTTTGTCCTCTGGAGCAAGTTCCTGGTCTTATTTACGCAAAGGAGCTACATCTACTGTTTCCTCAAGTTCTATCTTGTCCCGTTCTGGTGCTGTTTCAGAGCAGTATCATGGCTCACACAACAATACATCTGCTGGAGACAACAGTTCTCGCATCATACGGCCGTTGAAGCAAGACAAGTGGTCCAAAGGGAATGATGGTTTTCTTGCCACGGATAACTGGGGTACAGAGCCTAGTACCGGCATGTCTGCCACCCCAACAGTATTTCTTCATCAGTCAGAGGAAAGGATGTATCTGTGTGCCCATCAGCATAAAAGCCTCACCCTAATTTTTCTCATTCCTGTCTCTTCTGTACTTAATGGGGAGCAAGGTCTTTCTACAGTGAAGCAGCAAGCTCTTGAGAATGTTAGTTTTTCTATATTGTCTTGTTGCTGAAATTTTCTGTTCTATTATTTGAAATTTATGCGTCGTTAGCATCAACATGATGCAATCAACTATTAAACCAATAGAGGTTATGTTATGTTTGTCATGAATTATCAACCTAACTGTACCAGTATCACTATTAGTGAATCTGATTTATGTTATTTGCCAAGTTTTACCTTTTTCTTTATATGAAACTGGAATAACATCAATTGAACTTGTGGTTTGTTTACTCTTTTTCAGGTATCTGTAAAACTGTTGAAAGTTGAAGAAAAACTATCAAAAGGATGGGGCGGTGAGAACGCGTATCATGTTGGTGGATATCGGTATTTATTAGTGGATGGAGACAGAAACTTATCCAGGGCTTCTCCACCTGGAAAGGTCACAACCCTTAGTAAGGTAGAACACTTCACCAGATTTTGGGTTGCTCTCTTCTTTTTCTATTCTATACTTTCATCTTATCTATTTATGTTATTGGTGCCATATACCAGCTAGAGTAGCTTGCATCTTTGATTCGTGCTCTATCTAATGATATCCAAGTTGTTCATATTTATGCTCTGTGGCAGGAGTCCTTACTTGCCTTAAGTAAGCTTAGAGAAGAAGTTGATAGAGAAAAGAGTAGAGCACAGTGGGACAGTGCTGGTCATGAAAAGGAGTTGGAAGTTAGCATCAGGGCCAAAAACAATGCTTGGGTTATTGCTCGGGTAACTAGAGGCAAGGAGCTTTATATGGTTCTGGAAAAAGCCAGTGAAACACTTCTTTACGCCTCAGATGCTGTTGAGAAGTTCAGCAACAGGTACTGCATATTCCTTTTTTGAGATGCAAGTAGCTTTTGCAATTTTTCCTTCAGTGATAGTATTAGATGGAAACCTTTTGAAATCTATTTTTAGCTTTTTCATTTCTCTCTTTCCTTATTAATTGCTTACCACAATTTGCTGAATCACTAGAGCATATTTACAGGCTTGCATCTTTTCTGAGTTGTGTAGGTACTGTGGCGGAGCTTTCTCGTTGAATTAGGGAAATTATCATGGATTATGATATTTGTAAAAACCTCACAAGACATTGGATTGAATTGCCTTCCCCTGCTCCCCCAAGCACTGTTGGGGCCGCATACTGTATATTTCTGTGCAATTTCGGTTGCAAGGATAGAATAACTTTTCATTTATCACTGGTGTCGATATTTTTGTATTGTACATTTATAAGATTTTGATCAGTATTAGTTAGAGTGTTAAGACCTTGCTATCTCTATCTGATACAGGGTCAGAGTTGTTGTCACATGCTAGAGATGAATGAAGAGTAGGTGTTTAAGTTTTATTTGTCACTAGTTTGGAGTTCTATTGCTAGATTATGAACTGTATGTTGTTGATGTGTATATTTAAAAAAAAAAGAGACAGAGAGAGAGATGCATGTTGTAACACGAAATGTATTGATGCACTGTATCATGCATCTTTGAAGTACTAAAGACACCCCCAAAGCATTTCCTAAAGACACTCCCAGAATTAACCAACACGAGCACTTCATCCGAAGTGTGCATAAACAAATAATTAAAGTAGGATGTAGAGGCCACAGCATGATGCACTCCCAAACCTTCACCACACTCATTCATTCCTCCTGCAGAAACCACCAAAGTGATGTTTCTTGTCCATACCAGATTCAATCAATGAGTATCAACCAGAATATCATTTACCAGAAACACTGGAATGATGGATGATGAATATTAACACTTTAAAACACACCCCTCAAAATCTTATAAACAAATGCCTTAACTGGCGTTTCTTATTATTAAGAGCAATTCAACATAAGAGGGCAAGCTTCTTATTCGGTAGACCTCATTTGCTGAAGCTGCTTTCAATTTCAGTACACGAATTAAAAAAAATCATGAAATCAAAGTATAAAGACGCAGCTCAATAGCACAGCTTCATCATAACCTAGCTAGCTTGCTGAATCTTCTTATTCTTCTATATATACATTTCGCGAAAATAGGCTGCATAACTAGCTCGCTGGTCTAGGTTCTTTCTGTCTTCGTCAAAATCCACCAGCTTGATCCGTATGCTTGCAGAAGGCACAATCCATTCCAAGGTCTCCTCGAACTTATACTTGTCTCCACTAATTCTCTCTATTTTTTTGTCCGGTAGCCTCACTGTCAGAGTGCCAGTCTTAGGCAAAGGGGGTAGAGACGCCATCTTTCTATAATCGATAGGAATGGTGAGAGCCCGATAATCCTGAATGTAGAGGTTTAATTTGTTGCAGCAGCTAAATCTTCTAAGAAAGGTCACCAGCCTGGGAATATATGTCGAATCTGAAGAGAACTGTTCTTGGTCCGAAAGTTCCTTAACAAACATTGTGGCCTCATCAATTATTGCCTGATAAGTGCCCCCTTTGGCTTTCAAAGAAACTTTGGCACTCAAATAACCATCAAAGAACACGAACCGATGGATTTGTTGGCATTCGATTGAAGCCTCTAGGGCACGATGACATCCCAGTAACGAAAATTCTTTGATGTACTCAACAGAAATATTGATATATTTCAAATTGAATGCACTATACAAGATCATCTTTGAACACTTGGACTTTGGCCGGGAAACAAATGTAAAAGATTCTAGATTGAAGGCTTGATCAACTTGAATATCTCCAAGCATACAATACTTAATTTCCAACGACTTGAGACTTGAGCAGCAAACATAAAAATCCCAGCAGTTTCCAATCCAACAACGAGTTAATGAGAGGTGCTCGATGGAGGGGCACTCACTTAGAACAGAACGTAGAACTTGGTCAGTAGCAACCAGTGCATCATTGAAGGACAGAATTTTCAAAGATGGAAAAAGTCGCTCGACAACGTGCTGATCTCCCACACGCCGGACTTGTGGAACTTTCACACACCCCAGTTTTAGACTAGTTAAAGACCTTGCACTAGAAATGGCGACCAAAGGCAACGGGTATAAGTCGTCAACACACATTTTATTGGATATCAGATTGATATCCAACTCTCTGAGGCCTCCTTGACATGCAAATGTCAACCACTTAGTTACAATATCTTGATCTCGATTCCAATACATCCTCATATGAAGACTTAGTTTATCCAGAGGCTCCTTCTGGCCGTACTTGTCACGAAAGTCTAAATACCTCTTCAAGAATTTGATGAATTTCTTATGTTGAAGTTGATGTTGGTACTGACCGTAATTATAACAACTAAGGTTGTGGCGGCGGAAATCATCATCCTCGTCAAAATTTAGAGTAGGGAATGAAGAAACTACACCTTGCCATTGGTTGGAAGGAAAGCTCACCTGGACGGCAGGTTTAGTCGGAAGGAGGCGAAGGATTTTGTCAATAACAAGGTCAGGCATATGTGGTGATTCCATGGGTTCGGCTATGGTTGACAAGTCTTGTTTTCTGATCGATGTTGATGCCTTTATATAAGGAATCTGTTGAGAATATTATGTTATTTTTTCGATGATGGAGAATATTATGTTATTAATGTAGTGATTACTCGTATCTTTTAGGATTGATTATTGAGAGATTTCCTGTATCTTTCTTGTATCCCTAGTTTAGTTGATGCCTTTATATAAGGAATCTGTTGAGAATATTATGTTATTTTTTCGATGATGGAGAATATTATGTTATTAATGTAGTGATTACTCGTATCTTTTAGGATTGATTATTGAGAGATTTCCTGTATCTTTCTTGTATCCCTAGTTTAGTTGATGCCTTTATATAAGGAATCTGTTGAGAATATTATGTTATTTTTTCGATGATGGAGAATATTATGTTATTAATGTAGTGATTACTCGTATCTTTTAGGATTGATTATTGAGAGATTTCCTGTATCTTTCTTGTATCCCTAGTTTAGTTGATGCCTTTATATAAGGAATCTGTTGAGAATATTATGTTATTTTTTCGATGATGGAGAATATTATGTTATTAATGTAGTGATTACTCGTATCTTTTAGGATTGATTATTGAGAGATTTCCTGTATCTTTCTTGTATCCCTAGTTTAGTTGATGCCTTTATATAAGGAATCTGTTGAGAATATTATGTTATTTTTTCGATGATGGAGAATATTATGTTATTAATGTAGTGATTACTCGTATCTTTTAGGATTGATTATTGAGAGATTTCCTGTATCTTTCTTGTATCCCTAGTTTAGTTGATGCCTTTATATAAGGAATCTGTTGAGAATATTATGTTATTTTTTCGATGATGGAGAATATTATGTTATTAATGTAGTGATTACTCGTATCTTTTAGGATTGATTATTGAGAGATTTCCTGTATCTTTCTTGTATCCCTAGTTTATCGGGTTTACTTGTTTAAACTCTTACAAGAAAGATAACGGTGAAAGGATTCCTTATGGTGAAAGGATTCCTTATGGCAATATAGCTCCAGTTTCGGTACTCCTGGGAATGTTAATGGCCCCGAGTGAACTTATCCTTTTAACCTGCTTTACCTTAATAAGTTTTTTTTTTTTTTTTTTCCTCTCTCTTCTTAACGGTATGTAAAGTTAAGTTGCAGAAGCTGAAAATCTTAAACGTGGTTGGTTGCTGTAGATCACACACACAGAATGATCAAGCCAGGCACTACTTGATACAGTCTTTAAGATGAAGTTGCAATGCTTAAGGTATCAGAAACAGAGAAGACACAACTAAAAACATTGTTTAGTAGCATTGAAGAGTCAAAATGAACAAAGTAACTCACTTGTTGCCTACAATACTTACAACAAAGCATTTATATCAGCTATGCCACTCCCAGAAACCAATACAACATCCCTTCATCTAAAATGAGCAAAAAACAAAGAGATAGGAATCCTTCTGAAAAGAATTAAACCAAACATTTCTAAACTAAAACCAATAGGCACTCAAATTTTGTATAAGCTTCATCTGAAAAAGAATCCCTTTGCAAAGAGTTAAAGCTTCACACACAGCAGAGAGTCCACCACCACTGCTACTACATGAGCTTGTAGTAGCAATTGCCTCCAGCAAGAAGAAACTGATAGGGAACCCCCCCACAGTGGCAGCTGAAATGGATCACAATGCACTCCCCAACCTTGTCCACACTCACTGATTCCTCAAACCTCTTTTGATCACAATCCTCCTATAGAAACCATCAAATCCCAATCAACACAATAATTAACCAACCAGTAGAATCAATAATCACATTTTATCCAAATATTAAAAAACTAGCAGTTACCTTGGTGACTGGAGTCACTTCAAGACCTTGGACATCTTCCTCTTCTTCTTGGACTTGTTGAGTACTCTCAGGTGCTTTATCCTCCACTGGTATGACGTCATCATCAGCATCTTCAAGCATGACTTGTTCAAACCACAGCGTCATCTCCCTGAACCGATCTTTGATCCTCTTAAGCTTCCTCTGCAATTCAATTCCCCAATCAATTACCATAATAAGAATCATCAAGATTCAAATTTTAATTGGTAAAATTCAAGGTGGTAAAGATTCAATTTTGAATTGGGAAACTGAAAAAAGATTGGATTTTGACCTTAGAATTGGGGGTGTCGTCGTCGCCGGAGCTGGAGGCGGACTTGGCGGCGGGAGAGAAGATCGGAGACGGTACGGTGGTGGGTGAGGAGGGGAGGGCGCGTGGAGAACACGGACGGCGTGGTTCTGGGGAGAGTGAGAATCGAGGTTGGAAATGCAGCGGTGTGCATTTGCATCTCAACGTAGTATCAAACAAACCTCAACAACCAATCTAGGCTCTGTTAAATACAAAAAGATCATCAGGAATCTATCAACCAATGTAAAATATAATAGAGAAGCTGGCATATTAGTTGATTCACAACCTAAATTTCTAGTGACCTATTTGAGAAATGAACATGTAATAAGAGACACTTGAATAATAACTTTTTCATACCTTCAAGCATTCAGGTAAATCATCATCATCATCAGTTGTTCTCATATGAGTCTGCAACACCAGAAGATCACATTAATGGAATCTAGGTATATTTTGGATGGTAGCATAATACCTCAAACAACACTAGATGAAGCATGAAACTTTATGAGAATCAAGTCCTTGAAAAGACCAAAAAAAAGAAAAAAAAGAATTGGAGGTAGGCTATTCTAGATGCTTTTGATAATTTTATATCAGGCAGCTCAAGTTAGCTCTAGACTATTCCCACAGGTACTTTGATTGTTGAATGTGGTTAGAAGTAATGTTGGCTCTTACATCCATGACTTGTTGGCGGGATGCATCATTTCCTTCTAAAGAAGCCAGGATGACAATTGAAGCTGCAACTGTTGAGGGCCAGTAACATAACTGCCCAGGGTCCGAAAGCTGCAGCATTGCCAGGTACTTGGCCCTTGCCTCTACCTCTTCATCAGCTTCAGCAGCTTGCAAGTAGAACCTATACATATTAATTTTGAGTTGTACATTAGTAAGGTAGTTCAAGAAATAAAGGCAAGAACCTCTCAACCAAGAATCAATTTCCATGCCAAAAGACAAATATTAAGCCTAAGATAGATGTAAAGAACAAATAAGATCATGAGCCTGAGTATCAGAGTATGCCGTGTGTTGAATGCAACTGAAAGCAACAGAAGCAGCATGGGGTTATCTTAGTTAGATGAGAAACAAAGGGGCTGAGATTTACCATAAGAAGTTATAGCTGGTGGGCAGAAAGCACTGAAAGTTGAGGACCTCCAGCACTAGCCATTCCATTGCCACAACTTCACATCTGCTGTACTTATGGCTCCCAACATAGAAGCTCTTTTCCCGCACACTGAAAAGGTGATACGAAAGATGTATTAGAACAGAACAATGATGGTACTGCTTTGAGCCTTTTGACTGTCTCAACTGCAGTTTGTTATTGTAGTACTTAAACAAGTTGAGGCAAGATACAAAACTTGAGAATATATATACCTGTTGTAGGGCTGATTTTCTTCTATCCTGGTGGCCAATGTTAGACAGGCAATTCCAACAATCTGAAGGACCTCTTTACTCTTGAAAAATCCTTTGCTTAAAAATCTGTCAAGGAGGTTCACACTAGAAACTTGGTGTCCTGCTGTAGTCCAGTTGCAGTAGATATCTGTAGTTGTAAACCAGTAATGAAATTTAACACACATTATGAGCAACACAAATGACAATCACATAACCCACACTCTCACACACCACTATAATCATGGTGGTATAAATGATAGGTTTACTTCAACATGCCATTCTCTTACTACCCACAAAAGCAGAAAGTACAAACAGCATTACTATCTTAACATCAAATAGAACGTTTTAATCAAACAGTTTTACTCTCTCCTCTTGTTCAGGTGCCGATCCTAGCTCCACCAAATAATCAGATAACAAAATCGAGGTACCCCCTCTAATAAATGATGTGTGCATGTTGAAGCTACGTGAAAAGCTATGAAGGATTACACCACATATGGCTATTTTGTTGCGTCACCTACTTGGCCAATAGAATTAAAGAGAAGTAGTGACCGTGCGTCCTATAGAAAGTAACAGAATCAGGAATCCACGTGGCAACAAACGATTGAGTCTAAAAGAAGTTGTAGCATATTCTCACAGTAGAGGAGTGTGAGCCACATTTAAGCCCACACACGAACACAAACAAATTAAAAGAACTACGCCGATTAAATGAAACGTGCGTTTCAGTACCTCGCAGATCCAGCGGACCATGTACGACCGTTGCTGGAGGATCAGGCGGCCGTACTCCGTCGTGGAAGAGTAGTCATCGACGTAGTCATGCAGAAACACTTTGAGCCTCTCTTTATTCCTCACTCCTCAGCATCTGATAGCTCTCCTCCACCTCATCGTCTTCGAACTTAAGAAACTAATTAAATAAAAAATCACAAAATTAACGAGTAATTAATTATACAAAAATTAAGACAAATTAACAAATGCACAAATCAAACGGCTACTGAAATCGTAATTCTGGAATTGATAATCTTACTGTGGATTCATGCTTGTACATTTCGTTAACGCGTGGTGCTGCGTCAAGATTCAAAGCAGTGGCTACAAACTCTTCTCTGTATTTTATGAGACAGGCGAAGGTAGGTGACGGTGAGTCATCGACTGAGCCCTGCGAGAATTGGCTGCCGGAATCGATAAAGAACGACGGCGAGTAATCGGAGAAGTCGATTTCCGAACATTCCTGGTAAGGATCCGACTGGAAATCCGAGAGTGTCTGACTGGAAGAGTACTCGGAGCCGTCGTCATAAGAGAACTGCTCGGTACAAGCTAAATCGGAGTAGTCCAATCCAAAGCTCGGCGGTGTTTGGGCCACAATTGGAATTTATTTCAATTGGGTTTTTACCCCGAGGCCCAGAGGGGTTTTGATCAAGTCAGACCCATTATTCATATTCTCCCGCTTCATTTAGGAAAGATTGTTTGGAGGGAGAGTATTAATTTGTTTCCTAATCAGATTGGGGTTGTTTTGTAGTAATCCAATTACACAATATACGAATTTCCATAAATGATTAGGTGTGAATACTGATTGGTATGATTATGGATTGTTTCGGTAGCAATCCATTCGAAAAGATATCTTTGCCGAATCATGATTGATTCGCATTGGACTCGATTTGACTTATCTCGGCATTAATGAATGTTGATCTTGACAGTATTCGTTGGAGAATGAGTTCCCTAAATCAAGAGGAAGTCTAAGTCTCATTATATTCTTTACCGATTTGATTGGAGGCAAAATAAGGAAGGACACTCCTAGTGAATCTCGGAATCCGCCAGGCTGGTGTTCACAGCCCTAGGGTTTCATGATCTGTATAAATATAACTCTTCTAGCATCTAGGAAAGGGTTCTCAACCAAACACAAACAACCACAAGTTCTAGCGCAACTCTAACTTGCCAAAGCCTCTCCGGAGCAACTCACGCAACTCGCCTCCACTTACGATCGATCTTATCTCGTACTCGTGCCGAGCGGTTGCTGAGCCTATCGAGTCAGTCTGCTACTCCGGTAGCAATCGAGTTGTCACTCAGGTGACACACCCGTGGTCTTGGTTTAGCTCTGCTTTGTTTCTCCGGATCAGAGTAAGATCCTCAATCCTCAGGGGGTTGGGAAGAAAATCCTGTTAGAGAGTTCTATTCAGGTCTTGTTCGAGCCCTGTACTCCGGCTTAGTCAGCGCCCGCGTAACAGTCGCTTGGCCAGGAAGTCAGAGTCGATTGGGAGCAGACGAGAAGACTCGCCAGGGGTCGCACGCAGTCGAGTGGCACCGCTCCAAGGGTGCTGGCACGCCTAAGCACACAGAAGACACGTGAGGAGCGCGCCTCCTCCAACCCCGAGTGCTGACTGTTCGCCGAGTGCTGAATCCGCCACGAACAGGCGGCCTCTGCTCGATAGTCGATTCCGAGTTTGAAACGGCGAAGCTCTCACCGTGAAATTCAAATTCCGGTGCTCTGTTACCGCCGTCTTTCACTGATACTGTTGCTTCCGAGCACAATTGGACGCCAGAGTTGAGTGAAATGACCTCTTGCTCCTTGAATTTCAGTGAGGCCTTTTCGCAGTCGGAAATTGCTGACTCGGTAACTGCTTCAGAGCTTTCGATTTCCTTCACAGCCTCGTTTTTAGTCTTCAGCTTCAGCTTTTGCTCAACGAAGCCTCCGAAATCAGCTCCACAATTAGACTCCACGCACGACGACTCGGAGACCTCAACTTCGCCGTCTGCGGCGGCCGGATTCCTCACCGCCTGGCCTCCATAACTCGACCGAATGACTTTCCGAGACGCTGCTTCTGTTTCGTCGAAGCTCCTTTTCTTCAATCTCGACCTCACCTCACTCTCCGATCCAACCGAAACTCTGCTCGACTCGCACGAGGTCGAGTTCACAGAGAAGCCGGAGGCCTCACTGCGAGCATTCGGTTTCCGAGAAGAGTAGAGAACCGGAGAGATCTGAGCTCGCCTCCGTCGAGGCATCTCTGACCGGAGCTTCTTCGTCGCCGTCGCAGTAGTCGTCTTCAGGCGAGACGGTGCCGTTTCGAGGCTGTGCATCGCTCGGATTGATCGGAATTTCATTTCGGAACGGAAATTTGAATTTTCGAAGTTTTGAATTTCCGAGAGTAATGAAAGGCTTTGGGATTCTGTTAGGTTTAAAAAGAGAGAATGTATGAGAAATGGAATTGAGGGAACGAGTGTGAGTTTAGCAGAGAAAATGAGAGTGACAGAGTTCAAGTAAAAGCGGTTATCGGAGTTTTGGGGAGTCCTTTCGTGATTTAGTGACCGTACTTTGTGGGGCCATGTATTATTTTGGGCAGGTTAGCATATGGGCGGCCCACTTTAGGTTTACTATAAACGGCCCAAATAAATTAAATCAACTTTGAAAAATCATCGGAAACAATCGGATCGATATTTTTGAGTTCCAATACTTGTAGAATGGTTTAGAAATTGTAATTTACACGAAAATTTTGACGTGAAAATAAGAGTGAAACTTTTGTCAGAAACAGTGTGCTATATAGTTTATAGTTTTAGATGGAAGTCGTAATTTTTTATTTGACAGAAAAAATATCGACGTCAAATCACTCTAATTTTCTCAAATTACACTCGTTTTCTAATTTTCTCAAATTACACTCGTTTTCTAATTTTCTCAAATTACACTCGTTTTCTTACATAAGTACGGACATTATTAGTTAGTTTAAGAATGGTTACATATTAGGCAGATTTGTGTTCTAGTCATAGCTAAACACTATTCAATTTTCCACATACACAAATTAATTTTGTAAGTGGTAAGACAATATAATGAGTTCATCACTCAAAAATTGACGATCATATTTTTAACGCTACAATTATAAGACTTTTATTGTTTAATTAATTATTAATTTCGAAAATGGAAGTTAAGAAATCATGAGTGTACGGTGAAGCACTGAAGCTGCCTAATTGCTCAACTTAATTAACATCAAACTTGTAGTTGTTGCAATGAAGAATCTTCATTTTTCTTTCTAGACTATTAAAAATGAAAAATAAAATGAAAAATGTTAAATCATGGAATACACGCCCCTCGCGCTGGTGGGAAAAATTAGTTAGGGTAGGACCAGAGATTCAGTTACAGGCGCACTGGTGGTTACCAAAACACCCCCATCGGATTTCACCTACCCTTCAAATTTTCAAACCCCGGTCGTCTCTCTCAACTCGCCGAGCACTATAACCGTCAAGCTTCGTTCCAGCCTCTAGCTCAGGTAAGCAATTTTAATCGGATCACGTATTTCTCTCGTTTTCACAAGCTCAACAAATTAAATTAGGGTTTTCAGTTTCTAATTCCAGTGTTTTTCGATTCCGCGATTTAACCTAGGGGCATAGCCATGGGCCTGGCATCGGCTAGTACTGCGAGTAGTGCCCCGGAAGCTATGCAATTGTGTGTGTTTGATTTGCGGAGGGGTCAAAACGAAGGTCAGGAGTTGGATAAGATACTCTTCTTTTACCCTGCTGATTTGCCTTTCTCAGCTCAGTTCTCTGTGATTGGACTCAGTGAAGGACTCATCACTTTTACCAGGTATTAATATTATCACTCTCTCTGTTAGTTTTTGAGCTCTGGAGGATTTTGATGAGTAGTATTGGTTAAAATTTCGTGGTTATATTGCAGGATCTTCTCGCCGGAGGCGGCTTGTGAGGCCATAGAAGCAGATAGACATTCACATGTGTTTTACGAGGCCGAACCGGATATCTGGATGGTTATGGTAACATTTCTCACTCATTTTCAGTTTATAGTTGACTAATTGTATACTGGAAGTAGTGATTTATCGTGAGTGAAGTGTACTGTTGCTGAATTTTGATCTACATTGCGGTAGGTAGTGGAGAAGAGCATGGAGTACGAAGCGAAATGGAGAACCGATGCGTTGAGAAGGGTTCTTAAGGAAGTGCATTCGCTTTTTGTAATGTTCCATGGCTCTGTAAGAGCGATGCTTGATAAAGACCCGGGGGGGAGTGGTAGCGAGGTCGCATTTGTGCCCTTTCGTCATGGATTATCTTGGTGGTGAGTGATGAAATTGTTGTGTTGTTAATTTTGTATTCATGTCCGGTTTTTACATCGTCTTTTGGTTAAAAATTTCATTGTAAAGTCACTAATTTCCAGCGTTTGAAAAGCCGTCTCCATTCGATGAGTGCTGCTGGGGTAATACTCAAGTTGCTTGTGTCATATCCTCTCAAATTGGAACTTTTCTGCCTAAGTAATGCCGAAGTTGCTGTATCTCATGTGTATGGTTTTGCTCTCTGTGGCAGATTTTCTTGTTGGGAAGAAACTACTGATGCCGTCATTCCGTGACTCTTTGAAGGAGCGTGGAACTGTGCAGATGCTTACTGTAGGGCGGGAAGCCGCAATTGAAGTTCAGGTTTGTTTTCACTATATATTTCTGGTCATAAATTTGGTTTAAGGTTTATTTTTTTGGTACATTGTTCCCTGACTAGTTGTGATAAAAATTTTAATCTAGTGTTCTAGAATTGTTCTTGAAATATGTACGGTGCAGTACTCAAGGATCGACTGTTGTTGTGTTAACTCTATACTTTTCTTATCATGCTTACTACTAACATGTATAGACATCATCATTTGAAGCAAGAATCAGTTGTCCTTGACCCTTACCGTACTTGAACCTTAACTTGTATTACTACCTATACGCCCCAACTATTCTACTTTTGACCTGGCTTCTATGTTGTATCATCATACTACTTAAATATTAATGAAATTGCATGCCCGTATGAGTTTTATCCATGCATGTTTTGATTGGTTTCATTTTTCTTTGCAGTCGCTTGTCAGGGTACTTGAATCTAGTACTGGGAACTTGCCTTGTCATTCACTAGTCATCTTTCAGGACCTGTTGGTAACCACAACACTTTCTCCTGTATGATTTGATCTTCTCAGCCTATTCAATTTCATTGTTTTGAAATCGTTTTGAGATAATTAGGAACTTAATTACACTCTTTATCTTAGAATCTGCATAGCAGAGTTCTGGGTGCCTTTATTTCGTGGAGCACTAACTTCTTCGAACTGTGTTTCTCCTATTTTTGTTAGGATGACACCATAAACCTATTTGCATATGGGGTTTCAAGGTTGACTCCCCGTGCTTTGTCCTCTGGAGCAAGTTCCTGGTCTTATTTACGCAAAGGAGCTACATCTACTGTTTCCTCAAGTTCTATGTTGTCCCGTTCTGGTGCTGTTTCAGAGCCATATCATGGCTCACACAACAATACATCTGCTGGAGACAACAGTTCTCGCATCAGACGGCCGTTGAAGCAAGACAAGTGGTCCAAAGGGAATTATGGTTTTCTTGCCATTGATATCTGGGGTGCAGAGCCTAGTACCGGCATTTCTGCCACTCCAACAGTATTTCTTCATCAGTCTGAGGAAAGGATGTATCTGTGTGCCCATCAGCATAAAAGCCTCACCCTAATTTTTCTCATTCCTGTCTCTTCTGTACTTAATGGGGAGCAAGGTCTTTCTACAGTGAAGCAGCAAGCTCTTGAGAATGTTAGTTTTTCTATTTTCTCTTGTTGCTGAAATTTTCTGTTCTATTATTTGAAATTTATGCGTTGTTAGCATCGACATGATGCAATCAACTATTAAACCAATAGAGGTTATGTTATGTTTGTCATGAATTATCAACCTAACTGTACCAGTATCACTATTAGTGAATCCGATTTATGTTATTTGCCAAGTTTTACCTTTTTCTTGATATGAAACTGGAATAACATCAATTGAACTTGTGGTTTGTTTACTCTTTTTCAGGTATCTGTAAAACTGTTGAAAGTTGAAGAAAAACTATCAAAAGGATGGGGCGGTGAGAACGCGTATCATGTTAGTGAATATCGGTATTTATTAGTGGATGGAGACAGAAACTTATCCAGGGCTTCTCCACCTGGAAAGGTCACAACCCTTAGTAAGGTAGAACACTTCACCAGATTTTGGGTTGCTCTCTTCTTTTTCTATTCCATACTTTCATCTATTCTATTTGTGTTGTTGGTGCCATATACCAGCTAGAGTAGCTTACATCTTCAATACGGGCTCTATCTAATGATATCCAAGTTGTTCATATTTATGCTCTGTGGCAGGAGTCCTTACTTGCCTTAAGTAAGCTTAGAGAAGAAGTTGATAGAGAAAAGAGTAGAGCACAGTGGGACAGTTCTGGTCATGAAAAGGAGTTGGAAGTTAGCATCAGGGCCAAAAACAATGCTTGGGTTATTGCTCGGGTAACTAGAGGCAAGGAGCTTTATATGGTTCTGGAAAAAGCCAATGAAACACTTCTTTACGCCTCAGATGCTGTTGAGAAGTTCAGCAACAGGTACTGCATATTCCTTTTTTGAGATGCAAGCAGCTTTTGCAATTTTCCTTCAATGATAGTATTAGATGGAAACCTTTTGAAATATATTTTTAGCTTTTTCATTTCTCTCTTTCCTTATTAATTGCTTACTATAATTTGCTGAATCACTAAATCATACTTACAGGCTTGCATCTTTTCTGAGTTGTGTAGGTACTGTGGCGGAGCTTTCTCGTTGAATTAGGGAAATTATCATGGATTATGATATTTGTAAAAACCTCACAAAACATTAAACTGAATTGCCTGCTCCTGCTCCCCCAAGCACTGTTGGGGCCGCATACTGTAGATTTCTGTGGAATTTCGGTTGCAAGGATAGAATAACTTTTCATTTATCATCACTGGTGTCGATATTTTTGTATTGTACATTTATAAGATTTTGATCAGTATTAGTTAGACCTTGCTATCTGTATCTGATCCTGGGTCAGAGTTGTTGTCACAAGCTAGAGATGAATGAAGAGTAGGTGTTTTAAGTTTTATTTGTCACTAGTTGGGAGTTCTATTGCTAGATTATGAACTGTATGTCGTTGATTTGTTTCTTTGATAAAAAATAGAGAGAGATGCATGTTGTAACACGAAATGTATTGATGCACTATAACATGCATCTTTGAAGTACTAATTGAACCCAAATTTAACGGTAGAATGGATGGAAGTACTAATTGAAGACCCATGGTTTTAGTTCAGGTATAATTAGTTCATCGATGTCGACAAAGTCATCCTTGGTTTTACAAACTATGCTGAAGGATGTGTAGGATCCACGGCTTATCTCCTCCCAGCATTCAAGCGGTGGCTTCTTGTGTGGTTATGCTAGCCACATTGGCCTTGGCATGCCTGATGCCTTCATTCCAGACCAAAATCTTGGCCGACGATGGAACATGTGTCCAAGGAGCTAGCTTCTTAATTGTAGACCTAAAGTGCGGATGTCTCTTCATGAAATTTCCATACAGGAACACTTGTGAATCAAGAAAATTAAATAGTTCAGAAAAGAGCTGCTTATTTCTATTCTAGTTCGGTATATGTTACTCCATAAGGAAATAAAGTAAGTGATTAGCCTGCTTCTCCCACTTTCACACATCCTATTGGGATACAATTGCTCCGCACATCCTATTAGGGTATGAATAATATTGGGATACAAATCCTATTAGAATATAAAACCACATTGCGATACAATTTCTTCTCAAACTCTCCTTATTTTAGGGTTTGTGCTTGTAGTTGTATATAAACATGAATTTCAACTAAATGCAATGTAAAATACAGTTTTGGTCATTGCCTCCCTTCTCCCAAGTTGTGTTTGAGTCAAACTCATAAGGTGGCCTCGAACCCTAATTTAACGATCGTTATACTCCTCAGAGGTTTTTTCGTTGTTATTAATCGCGGTTATTGTTAAATGGTTGTTTGTTAGCACGCTAGGACTGACCTGAGGACCGAGAACAGTCAGGAAAGCGACACGGTTTTGTAGCTTAAGGCAAAAAGTAGTCTTACGTTGAATGAGTTTCTATCGCCCCTCACCGACCAAACAATACCTGGCAGAGAGATTGATCTCGGCTGAGAGCAGTGTCCGTTTCCTTGTGTTTCAAGCAAACACAGACCGTTTTACTCATGTGGATGACCAAGTCTCTCTTTTAGGAAGAGATAAGAGCTTCAATATACAAACGGTTAAAAAATCAAAAGGAAAAAGCAAATTTTCCATTTCTAGTGGTATTTGCAGAGAGTTTATGGGGAAGAAGCTTGCCTTTAGCTATTTCTGCGTATCAGATGAAAACGACGTCGTGATTGTCTCACCAATTTACAATAATAAGCAGGTAAGTATTGGGAGGAATATTTGCTTAGGAAAGGGACTGAGATCCTCTATCTCCTAAGAAATCATGTGCCCAGGTTAGTTAGTTTTAAGTTGTGAAGCTGGAAAGAGTTGAGCTACAATTTACTTTGTGCTTCAAATCAATTGAAAATGTGTTGTGCTACAAATTAATCTATAATTTACATTGCGCGTCATGGTATTTCTTTTCCTTCGGACCGGAATTCCTTTTACTCTTTATGGGAGAAACATTTACCCGCATCTCCAAAATTGAAAAAATAAGAGTCTTTCATGGAGGTGCTCACTCACAGTGTATTTGGAATGGAATGGATAACAAGTGAAAAAGACGCATCATTAATTATGGGCTATTTGTAATGAGTAAGAAGCAGTTAGGATGCGTTAATTTACTATAAACCATTTGCAATCTCAGTCGAGATCTTAGAACTTCAAAAACTCGGTTTTTCTAGCATAGCAAACGTTTCAAGCAAACACAGACCTTTTCACTCATGTGGATGACCAAGTCTTCAACGAAGAAATCGTTCGGATTTCAAACTGAAAAGTAAAAAATAGGAAGAGAACAAGAGCTTCAATAAATACAAACGGTGGTAAAAAAATCAAAAGGAAAAGCAAATTTTCCATTTCTGGTTATAGTTGCAGATAGTTCACGAGGAAGGAACAGTGCCTTTAGCTATTCTGCGTATCAGATGAAAACGACGTCTTGATTTGACGTTTTGACTGGCTCACCGATCTCCAATATACGCTCATTCTAATTACAAGTTTGATTACAATTTGAAGTTTGGTTTGTTTGTTTTTTTTTTTTTTTAATTGTGTGAGATTAAATTTGACATTGATCTTCTGAATATTGGTTTGAAGAATCTGAATTTGGCTCGACCAGCTTCTTGAATAATGTCTCTGGATTCCATATTGCGAGAGTCAATAAGAAAAACAAAGCCCGAAGACAACCATGCATTTATTTAATAGTCATCATTTGTTGATCTAGTGCTACGTAGTTTGGTGGTGTGGATTATGGTATGTCTACAAGCACTAAATAAATCAACCTTCACAAAGGTTATGTAGCTTCGACCGATAAGCTCTAGTGTTACTCACTAGAACGGTATTGCCGAAAGAGACATGCAAATGGCCCAAATAAAAGACAGCATAGTGTATCACAAATAAAAGTATGCTTTATATGTGATATGTGATATATGTTGATTCTAACGAAAAACTATATTGTCGTTCCATAAGTTATAAGTAGATGTATGAGAAGAATTCTGCAGGTTGAGAAAAGTTTTATTGGGGGCAGTATATTGGGATCGACGTCGCTCTCATCATCAGTGGTACCAACTACTATCACCTCACTCTTGGTTAAGGGGGACTTCTCTAATCAATGTGGAGAATAACACCTACCTCTTAAAAAGAGAAAAGAAAGAAACCGTAGCTACCTGCATACTAGGTCTTTAAAAGAGACAAATTTGACCCCTGCCACAGAGCAGTGATACGATTCTATTGTCTCCCACCATCATTATTTTGCTACCTGCGACATTTCCATCATTGCAATGATAGTACTAATTTCCTCCCCCGTTCCACCCTCTCACTCTCAAATCAAAACAAAAACATTGTCTGCCCTATTTTCCTTGGTCTTATAGTTGGGTCTCCAAATTTGATAAAATTATGATATGCGCCCTACTCACCGTAATGTCATTTTTATCCTTACGTAATCTCGAACAGAGCAGTACTGCCTCTAAAGTAGGGGTGGGCATTTCGGCCAGAGCGCCCGAAAACCCGACCCGAAAAACCCGAAACGGGTCGGGCTCTTATTTCTAAAAGCCCGAACCTGAAAAAGCCCGATCCGAATTTGATTAGGCCCGAACGGACTTGAGCCCTGTTTTTCCGTGGCCCGAAAGCCCGAACCGGCCCGATTCTTATATGATGTTGCCATATGTCAGTTGTTGATTAGTCGATTATTAATTAAAAAAAAAACTAGAAAACATTGAATCAAGTTCTCTGAGTTCTCTCACTTCTCTCTTCCTCTTCGCCTTCATCTTCCACCCACAGTCCCACAGTCTTCGACATCACCAGCAGTCCCTCACTTCCTAGCCGCCTCAGCCGTCGCCGTCGCCCAGCCCAGCCCTCGCCGCATCGAGTCCTCTGTTCACCATCGTTGAGCTTTCTTCCTCTGTTCACCATCTCAATCACCAATTTCACCATCAATCACCATCAGCCTAGCCCAGCCTCGGCCTCGTCCCGTCCAGCCCAGCCTCGGCCTCGCCGTGCTCAGCCTCGTCTCGCCTCGCCTTGTCCAGCCTCGCCTCGCCTCTGCCTCGCCTCGGCAGCCCCGCCCCGCCTCTGCCTCGCCACCGTTTTGGGCCCGAAAAAAGCCCAAGCCCGATCCAAACGGGCTTTGGTCGGTCCTTGAGGTTCTGAAAGCCCGAACCGGCCCGAGCCTGATACTTCGGGCTTTGGGTCGGGTTCACATAAAATTCGGCTCGTGCCCAGCCCTACTCTAAAGTGTCGTAAAAAAAAATTGTCAATTTTGTAATTATTATTTAATAGATTATATTAGTTAAATGGATGAAAACTTAAATCATTTAAAAAAATAAACTTACTATTAATAATTATGAGCTCAAAAATATAGTTGTCAGTAAAAAACTCATTTTACTAAAAATTATAATTTTGTATTAGTACCAGTAGTAAAATTATTTTTCAAATTACAACTAACAAGTTTCCATCTAAAACTAATAGAATCAGTTAACTCTTAATTAAAAAAATTACCCTTATTGAGCCTAATACTACTGATCCTCAGATTTCAACCTAATGCTAACGTCCTCCGCCGTGCTTTAATACTACTGAGTCACATAAGCTCCGCCGTCCTCCACCGCGCTTCAATACTACTGAGCCTTAGAACTCCGCCGTCCTTCGCCGTACTTCAATACTACTGAGCCTCAACCATAACCAACACACAACTAAAAATCCAAACACACAAGCAAAAATCTCAACACACGACAATCAAATCACTACAAAACAAAGTGATATGAATCAACATTGAACATGATTTCAGATCGGGAAACTAAACATCAAATAGGACATGAAGAATTGAAAATTGAAAATTGAAAAAGGATCAGTAGAGAGAGAGAGAGAGAGAGAGAGAGAGAGAGAGAGAGAGAGAGAGAGAGAGAGAGAGAGAGAGAGAGAGAGAGAGAGAGAGAGAAGCGGAGTCAGGGAGAAAGAGCCACTGGAGAGGGACGAAGAGCCGCCGGAGTGCAACAAAGAGTCACTTAAGAGCCACTAGAGTCAGGGATGAAGCGGCACCAGAAGGAGGAAGATGAAGTAGTGGTTGTCGTCGTCGTCGGCAGATGGAGGTCGCTGCCTCGCTCCTCGCTCGCTGCCTCGCCCATCAGGCCTCGCTCCTCCGCCTCGCGCCTCCGCCCTCGCTCCTCCGCCCTAGCTCTGCCATCACCGCCCGCCGCCCAGCCCTCGCCCCTCCCCGCCTCCAATTAGATTTCAGAAATTAAGGTTAAAGTTTTTTTAGAATATGTGGATTTATATATGTGGTATGAGTTGTAAATTACATATTTTCTTTTATGTCATTAAACGGTAAAGAGGTTAACAACACATTACTGTTAATTCCTGCTAATGGTATAAAAAAATATGATCTTGCTATTGGTAAATATCACCACTAAAATATAATTTTGAGTAATTATATATGTATTTATTTAAAAGAGAGAAAAAAAATAAGAAAAATATTTTGGGGCCTTATTAAAGTTTAAGAATTTTGGCCTTAATCCTACATGGCGTGCCACCTCATCAAGACACATCATCAATATAAAATATCTTGTTATGTCATATTTGGGTTAAAATATAATCTTGTCCTTTCAAATCCAATGACTCTAGATTATTGTCATTTTTCAAAAATGAAAATAATTTTAAGAAAAGAAAAATATTTTTCAAGCTATTTTTTTATTACACTCGTTTTAAAGGAATGAGTAATATTGTTGGCCGTTGATTAACAATAGAGGATCCAGATTTCTTATTAAGTAAATATGAGGAGATTTTATTAAGAGAGGGACTGAGATCCTCTCTTAAGAAATCATGTGCCAATAGGGGCCCACTTTAGTTTGCAACACCAGGACTGATATATAGTACTGCCGAGGCCGACGTCCACACTCCAACACCAACTTACACCGGACCTAGAACTCCGAAGGCAAAGGTTTGTGTTCTTCCTCTTTTTCTCGTCTTCTTCTGCATGTTCTTCTTCTTCTTCTCTTCTTCTTCTGGGTCGATGTTTCTCGTCATTTCTTCTTCTTCTTCTGGTCTTCTTCTGGGTCGTTTTGTGTTCTTCCTCTTCTTCTCTTCTTCTTCTGGTCATGTTCTTCTTCTTCTTCTGGTCTTCTTAGTCTCAGACGTCCGGAGCTCTTGTTCTTCTTCTTCTTCTCTTCTTCTTCTGGGTCGATGTTTCTCGTCATTTCTTCTTCTTCTTCTGGTCTTCTTCTGGGTCGTTTTGTGTTCTTCCTCTTCTTCTCTTCTTCTTCTGGTCATGTTCTTCTTCTTCTTCTGGTCTTCTTAGTCTCAGACGTCCGGAGCTCTTGTTCTTCTTCTTCTTCTCTTCTTCTTCTGGGTCGATGTTTCTCGTCATTTCTTCTTCTTCTTCTGGTCTTCTTCTGGGTCGTTTTGTGTTCTTCCTCTTCTTCTCTTCTTCTTCTGGTCATGTTCTTCTTCTTCTTCTGGTCTTCTTAGTCTCAGACGTCCGGAGCTCTTGTTCTTCTTCTTCTTCTCTTCTTCTTCTGGGTCGATGTTTCTCGTCATTTCTTCTTCTTCTTCTGGTCTTCTTCTGGGTCGTTTTGTGTCTTCCTCTTCTTCTCTTCTTCTGGGTCGTTTTGTGTTCTTCCTCTTCTTCTCTTCTTCTTCTGGTCATGTTCTTCTTCTTCTTCTGGTCTTCTTCTGGGTCGTTTTGTGTTCTTCCTCTTCTTCTCTTCTTCTTCTGGTCATGTTCTTCTTCTTCTTCTGGTCTTCTTAGTCTCAGACGTCCGGAGCTCTTGTTCTTCTTCTTCTCTTCTTCTTCTGGGTCGATGTTTCTCGTCATTTCTTCTTCTTCTTCTTCTGGTCTTCTTCTGGTCATGTTCTTCTCCTTCTTCTGGTCTTCTTCTTCTTCTTTCTAAAAATCAGTTTGATTTTTGGCAGGAGGTTTCCGGCGCTACAGACAGAAAATGGCGCACCAGGTAATTTTTTGTGGATTAGTTCTTTATTTTATACTTTTTATCTTTTAGTAAAACAAAATTCACCTTTTGTAAGAATATAAAAAAAAAAAATTCAAACCGACCCGACCCGGTTTGGGTACCAAAATTTTAGGCCGTGTGGTTTTTGCAGAATGGCGAAGATGAGGCACAACCTTCGTTCCTTGTCGCCGGGACATCGACGTTGGATGGCACAAGAGCCTGGATGTCAGGCCCATCTGCCATCCTCCCGGAGGACTACTTCCGGCAGGTACAAATAGAGTTTATAAAAATTGTTTATGGTTCATCCCAAAATTGGGGTTTTAGGCTTTTGCTAATTCCTTACTGGCTCAGGTTGCGGCTCAGGCGCAGCAACCGCCAATCGATCAGGTATCTGAAAGTCTTTATTTGGGCTATATTATTTTGTTTAAACATAATTTGATATTATTAATACTATTGACAAAAATTGAATTAGGGTTTATCCCAAATGGAATTGACAAAATTTGTTTAGTGTTTATCCCAAAATTGGGGTTTTTTTGGGTTCTGCTAATGGTTGCGGCTCAGGTTGTTGTTGAAGCTCAGGTTGTTGAAGCTCAGATTGAGGCTCAGGCGCAGCAACCGCCGATCGATCAGGTATCTGAAAGTCTTTATTTGGGCTATATTATTTTGTTTAAACATAATTTGATGTTATTGACACTATTGACAAAAATTGAATTAGGGTTTATCCCAAATGGAATTGACAAAATTTGTTTAGTGTTTATCCCAAAATTGGGGTTTTTTTGGGTTCTGCTAATGGTTGCGGCTCAGGTTGTTGTTGAAGCTCAGGTTGAAGTTGCAAAAGAGGCGCAGCAACCGCCGATCGATCAGGTATCTGCAAGTCTTTATTTGGGCTGTATTATTTTGTTTAAACATAATTTGGAAAAAAATTGTTTAGTGTTATCCCAAAATTGGGGTTTTTTGGGTTCTGCTAATGGTTGCGGCTCAGGTTGTTGTTGAAGCTCATGTTGTTGAAGCTCAGGTTGAAGTTGCAAAAGAGGCGCAGCAACCGCCGATCGATCAGGTATCTGAAAGTCTTTACTTGGGCTGTATTATTTTGTTTAAACATAATTTGAAAAAAAAGGATTAACCATGTTTTTCTCATATGAAGGTTGTGAAGACAGACAAGGAAACAACTGATTCAACTTCTTTGGGTGAGAGCACATCTACTTCTAAATCTGAACATACTGACAGTAAGAAAATTTCAGAAGTCAAATCCAATGAGAAGAAGACAGTAAACAGCCTCTACACTACAGACATCCCACAAACAGAAGGTATCTTCTTCCTATAACATTTATTTCCTCTGCTCCTTTTATTTCTATGATATTTGATCTGTTTTAGTTCAGGATCCTCCTCCATTTAAACTGTCAAAATAGACTTTGTATACGTCATGATCAGTCGGTTGCTAGCTAGGTAATTAAGGAAATAGTACTGACCGGCTTTTCCATATATGTACAGATACGGTGACAGGAGAAAAAATTGCTGATATTGATAATAATCTTACGGACTCACAGTTTTGTGCAACCATTGCTTCTGAGGTTTGACGTTACCTCTTAAACTCTTAAGTAATGAATGTTACTGATTTATGCGTACATATTACTTCTGTAAACTTCTTCATTTATATTCACTTTTTGTCGTCGTGTTGATGTGTTGAGCTTTATCTAAAAATAAAATAGTTGAATAACACATATGCCACATTTCAAAGATTCATAGGGTGTTGCCGCTGGCAGACTTTTTACAAAAGTTGTTTTTGTAGTCGCATAAACACGTAATCCCAGTCGTTATTATGATACTGGATTGTACAGTTCCTGACCATTACAGTTTTTCTGTAAAGGCTTAAGAGTCAGGGTTTCACAGCCATAATCCTATACTTCTGTTTTATTTCTTGTTTTACAAATTGGGTTAAAGGTGCTTTCCACAATTGTTAAACATCGTACTCTGCTGCTCTTTTGTTTACTTTTGATATTATTGAGCTATATTAATCCAATCATTCAGATAGTCTTTATTTGGTGATGTAATGGTTGTATCCAATTTTTTACTGGTTTTATTATTACAGTTTAAGCATTTTGTATCGACTGCTGCCGAAGTATATATTGATGTATTGATGTATTATTAATTTTGTTTTTGGAAAAAAGGATTAACCATGTTTTTTCTCATATGAAGGTTGTGAAAACAGACAAGGAAACAACTGATTCAACTTCTGTGGGTGAGAGCACGTCTGCTTCTAAATCTGAACATACTGACAGGAAGAAAATTTCAGAAGTCAAATCTATTGAGAAGAAGACAGTAAACAGCCTTTACACTACAGACATCCCACAAACAGAAGGTATCTTCTTCCTATAACATTTATTTCCTCTGCTCCTTTTATTTCTATGATATTTGATCTGTTTTAGTTCAGGATCCTCCTCCATTTAAACTGTCAAAATAGACTTTGTATACATCATGATCAGTCAGTTGCTAGCTAGGTAATTAAGGAAATAGTACTGACCGGCTTTTCCATATATGTACAGATACGGTGACAGGAGAAAAAATTGCTGATATTGATAATAATCTTACGGACTCACAGTTTTGTGCAACCATTGCTTCTGAGGTTTGACGTTACCTCTTAAACTCTTAAGTAATGAATGTTACTGATTTATGCGTACATATTACTTCTGTAAACTTCTTCATTTATATTCACTTTTTGTCGTCGTGTTGATGTGTTGAGCTTTATCTAAAAATAAAATAGTTGAATAACACATATGCCACATTTCAAAGATTCATAGGGTGTTGCCGCTGGCAGACTTTTTACAAAAGTTGTTTTTGTAGTCGCATAAACACGTAATCCCAGTCGTTATTATGATACTGGATTGTACAGTTCCTGACCATTACAGTTTTTCTGTAAAGGCTTAAGAGTCAGGGTTTCACAGCCATAATCCTATACTTCTGTTTTATTTCTTGTTTTACAAATTGGGTTAAAGGTGCTTTCCACAATTGTTAAACATCGTACTCTGCTGCTCTTTTGTTTACTTTTGATATTATTGAGCTATATTAATCCAATCATTCAGATAGTCTTTATTTGGTGATGTAATGGTTGTATCCAATTTTTTACTGGTTTTATTATTACAGTTTAAGCATTTTGTATCGACTGCTGCCGAAGTATATATTGATGTATTGATGTATTATTAATTTTGTTTTTGGAAAAAAGGATTAACCATGTTTTTTCTCATATGAAGGTTGTGAAAACAGACAAGGAAACAACTGATTCAACTTCTGTGGGTGAGAGCACGTCTGCTTCTAAATCTGAACATACTGACAGGAAGAAAATTTCAGAAGTCAAATCTGTTGAGAAGAAGACAGTAAACAGCCTCTACACTACAGACATCCCACAAACAGAAGGTATCTTCTTCCTATAACATTTATTTCCTCTGCTCCTTTTATTTTTATGATATTTGATCTCTTTTAGTTCAGGATCCTCCTCCATTTAAACTGTGAAAAATAGACTTTGTATACATCATGATCAGTCGGTTGCTAGCTAGGTAATTAAGGAAATAGTACTGACCGGCTTTTCCATATATGTACAGATACGGTGACAGGAGAAAAAATTGCTGATATTGATAATAATCTTACGGACTCACAGTTTTGTGCAACCATTGCTTCTGAGGTTTGACGTTACCTCTTAAACTCTTAAGTAATGAATGTTACTGATTTATGCGTACATATTACTTCTGTAAACTTCTTCATTTATATTCACTTTTTGTCGTCGTGTTGATGTGTTGAGCTTTATCTAAAAATAAAATAGTTGAATAGCACATATGCCACATTTCAAAGATTCATAGGGTGTTGCCGCTGGCAGACTTTTTACAAAAGTTGTTTTTGTAGTGGCATAAACACGTAATCCCAGTCATTATTATGATACTGGATTGTACAGTTCCTGACCATTACAGTATTTCTGTAAAGGCTTAAGAGTCAGGGTTTCACAGCCATAATCCTATACTTCTGTTTTATTTCTTGTTTTACAAATTGGGTTAAAGGTGCTTTCCACAATTGTTAAACATCGTACTCTGCTGCTCTTTTGTTTACTTTTGATATTATTGAGCTATATTAATCCAATCATTCAGAATTTCAGATAGTCTTTATTTGGTGATGTAATGGTTGTATCCAATTTTTTATTGGTTTTATTATTACAGTTTAAGCATTTTGTATCGACTGCTGCCGAAGTATATATTGATGTATTGATGTATATAGAGGTGTATTGATGTATTACAGGTACCCGAACAAACCATCACAAAGGTAAATCAGCTCCGTCCCGATTCGTGTGATGTTACTCTGACGGTCAAGGTTGTCAGCTGTAAGATTGTGTTTAAGAAGGGGCGCAAAGGTGGCCCTCGAGCTAATATGCAACAGTCAGACTGCTTGGTTGGGGATGAAACAGCTGTGATATGGTTCACAGCTGTAAACGACCAAGGTAATCTCTTACTTTGAGTTCCCCTACTTTAATGTTTATTGATTATATTTAATGTTTTATAGTTATAATTCCCTGTATTGTGCAGTGGACTTGGTGAAAGAGGATGTGACGGTAACTCTAAAGAATGCAAGAGTTGAAATGTTCAAAGGAGGATTACCGAGGCTTATTGTGGATGGAAGGGGGCGCGTTGAAGTCTCTACCCCGGCAGATTTTACTGTGAATACAGATGAGATGCCCAATTTCCCTGAATGGCAGAGCTCAAAATCTGAGGCTTGATACCCAAATTCAACCTCCTCATTCTCCCCTCATCTTCAATATTGTTAAAGATACCTTGACATGTATCAGAACTTCTATGTTTTGTCACTATTAATCTGTTTTATCAGAACTTCTATGTTTTGTCACTATTAATCTGTTTTTTCAGTGAAATAGTTGGTCTTTTCAACTAAGTCTTTTCGAGTAGTTAGTTTTGTATGTTCTGTCTTTTCACTACGGATACTCAGAGGGGGTTGAATTTTTGATAGCATCGGCTCCAGGCAAGTCTGCTTGCCCCGCGAAGTTTCCATTCTGCAGAACCTCTCTCCACGTACACATATTCTGAATAATGTGGACAGATTGGAGCAACAAGATGCTGTCTGAAGTTCCATAGAACGCCGCACCACGGTTCACTGCACTAGTACCACCTCACCTCTTGTACTAATCCATGGCACCTTGAAGAGCAAGAAAGCCAGAATCAAGGGCTTCTCGTTACTGTCAAATCTTGTAATGCTGCTTGGTCTTGTTCAGGGCAATGTCTGTCATTGTCAAATACTTTATCTGCGGAAGTAGAAGGGGACATGACTCGAAGTCTGCAGCCAAATATTATTTGTGCCATGGCATCTCTTTAGTGAGTCTTGGGATGCAGTTTGCAGAACCGAGTACATAATCTGCATCGCTATGCAAAAAGTTATCAACCGGACCATGTCCATCACAAACTAAACCAAAGTGAAACTCAAGGCATCAGTAAGAAATCCTGGCGACCGCGGTCCAGTTTTGAGAGGCTGAATGAATTTCCCATAAAACTATTATAAGGTAACTTCCCAAAGAACATGTGACCAGGCTTTTCAGAGCTGTGAACTATCTCCTCCTCCCACCATTTTTGAACCTTCATCTCAATCTCTAGTAGGAAAGTCTCTATTAGCCTTTTCGGACACTTTCGCTGCCATTGGTTCTATAATCTTGAGGAATAATGATTAGTTTCCATAATGCACACCAGCTACTCAAAAACATTGTAAGCAATCAAATACTTATCACAGAGGACAAAAATCATGAAATAGTCCATAATATGTACCAAAAACAAATGTATTTCCATACAATCTTGATCATAAAGAAAGCAAAAAATCTTGTCAATCAAACAAAGATCTGTACGTATCATCCTGTTATATACAACCATGTATTATGATGTCTTTCTGTTTCAGTCTCTCCGTTACAAACAAAACAATAAGAATGCTTAATTATGTTGCTTTGTAGGAAGAGGGCTTATATACCAGAATTATATATAAATATTTACCCAAAACTACAATTTTGTATACTTATATATGCATTAACGGACGGAGTGAATATGGTCTATGCCTTATGGAGTTATATGGTTATCTTGGAATAAACATTATAATTGTTGGGCGAAAATGTAACATTGCAAGAAGTGTAAAATGTCACCCAACGTAATCTCACTCATATTCATTAATCGAATAGAGTTTTAATTATTTCGGGTTTGAGCCATTCAAGACAGAATGTGTCTCTTAATTACAATCCCTTGTTACGAGGGAAAACCTTTTGATTCCACTTATAAAGAAACCAATGTGAGTTAGTTTGTTTTTGCGGCTGCACCCGGAATTCATGTTGGGTTGCCTACGTACCCTGGAAGGGATCAAGCCACTCGTAGTTCAAGAGTTCCAATGAGTGAATGACTCAATGGAAGGCTTTGATTTTGGAATGTGAGTAGTGTCTGGACGAATTTGGTGTAAGAGAACCAGGCATTCGACTTTGTGTTTAGGACGCGGTTGCATCTAGATAAATTTGGTTCTAGATTGCCTACATACCCTTTGCGGGATCAAACCTCATGTAGTTCCAGGCTTTTGGGATTTAAATGGGTAGATGACCCATTTGCTTGTAATTCATGTTTGAGACATTTGTGAAGGTTTAATGCCCTCAAGTCTGCTTTCGATGCAATATGGGAATGATTTGCTTTTTCTGGTGCTTGAGTGAATTTGACTGTAGGGCCAAGGATTTGTCTGGCGAAGTCAGGGATTCGATTTGAAATATGTGGTTGTATCTAGTGGGTCGCTAGATTGCCTACGTACCCCTTTTGAGGGATCAAACCGACCGTAGTTCATAAAGCAGCATTTAAGCTTTCTTGGTTTTGTACCAATAGGAATTTAGGTCTTGAAGCATCATTATACGAAACCGATATTTATGTATTTGATTTGGACACCCGCCACTGAAACTGCTTGTTGACTTTCGTCGAAACCCGAGGAGATAGCATTCGTCGGCTTCATGCAGCCCAGAACTCAAAGAGTCCATGAAGCCAAGAACTCACAGATGCCACTTTTTTTAATTCTGCCACTTATTCTTTAAATTCAGCTCGTTGCCACTTTACTTCAATATTCATGACGTAGGAGAAAAGGAACGTGGACATTAAGCTTCTGAGATGGACTCAAAGACAGAAGTCGAATTGGAGTCGGAATTGAGGATGGGTGGCGACTGCATTCTGGTCCGAAAAGGTTTGAGCATGCAATTGGGACTTCTGCATATAAATCTCGTGAGGATTCCACCACTTCTCCTTTCTTCTTTCTTCTTTCTGAACTTGATTGGCACTGAGCTCTTGCATATTTTGATTTGAGGTGAACTCGTGCTTGAGGGGTTGTTGCAGTAGCATATTGGACTTGAGGTGAAAGAGGGCTCGTACTCGAGGGGATATTACAGCAACATATTAGTGAGCTTCTGGTGGACTTGTGGAGATTTCGTGTAGAGGCTCATTCGTGCTTGAGAGGTTATCACAGCAGCATATTGGTGAGCTTATTAATCTTTTTTTCTTTGTCTTATACTTCAGATTACCAAAGTGAGGCTTTTATCGCATCTCCTTCAATTGAACTTGATTGAAGCCTCTGATCAACTGAATAGCACCGCCAAACTTTTACTTACGGCAGCACCTCTTCACAACTTTTAGTTTTGTTGTCTTGTGCATATGGTCTGCAACATCACATCCATATCTTTTGCTTTGTGCCATATTTCATATTTCATGTTCTGTCAAAAGTTCCAGATTTTTTTAGTAGAAATATAAGGAACATAGGGCAGACTATAAATTTGGTTATGGTGGTTGATACGGAATAGGCCTTTGAATGTAGTGGTTAATAGAGAGCTTTTGTTATGGAACTGTGCACAGAGCTTGGTGCGTTTGGTTTAGGACGTAGCAAGAGGAACCTGATTATCAAAGTAACCAAGAACCAGAGAATATAGTGACCCGAAACCAGAGACCATAAAGCACAGTAACCAGAGAACCATAACCATCGTAACCAGGAAACCATAATCAAAGGATTTGAGAGACAGCGAGGCCTTGAGTAAACAAGAATTCAGAGATCACAGTGACATAGTAATCAGATCATTGTAACCATCATAAACAATAACCATCGTATCGTATCCATAGTGACCAGAAACATAGTAACCAAGAACCAGTAACCAAAGTCATAGTATCCAGAAACCAGTAACACAGTAACCAAAGTATCCAGAGCCATAGTATCAGAGAACCAGTAACATAGTATCCAGAGCCATAGTCACAGCAACCAGTAACCAAAGTCAGTAGCCAAAGTGACCTTTGTATTTGAGTAACCATAGAGAACCAAAAGAACCATAGTAACCAGGGGAACATAAGAATAGCCAGAGAACTAAGAGAACCATCGGCAAGGGATTGTGAAGGCAACAAGGCCTTGAGGAACTAAGTAACCATCCACGAGGCAATTGAAAAGCATCAAGCTTTGAGTATTAGGAACAGAACAAGAGCTGCATGAAAAAAAGTCTTCGACGAACCTTGTAGATGAATTCCTGGTATGCGCGCAGGCTTCAGTATCGTGTCTGTCCTTTTTCCTCCGTTAGACTGCTCTGTCCTTTGTGTTGGTATTGATTAGCCTCCTCTGCCCTTCTACGCTGGCTTCTTCTCGTCTTCTCTGTGCTTCTCCGTCTGTTCTCCTCTGTCTCTTTTCTTTTGCAAGGCATATGGTCTCTTATGTAGTGATTGGATGATGAGGTTGAGTCCCAAGATAACTTCTGTATTTGATACAACTTATGATACGGGAAGAAAGCTGTGATCTCTATCAAGAGAGCTGTCACATATTAATCATGATCAAACTCAAACACTTAAACGGCCTTGAGTGGCTACGGCTAGACTCCACATATTTCACTTCTCTTTTCTTTTTCTCTTTTTTTTTTTTTTTTTACTTTTACTTTTGCTTTTGTATTTTCATTATCCTCCTCTTTTTTTTTGTTTCAACAGTGCCCCCTCAAGCGTCGTGCGTGGAAAAGCTTTGCGCGTGCGAGGCTTGACATTGTTACAACTTTGTGTCATCACAAAAACGAAGCCGTCGGGCTATATAGTTTATACTCGTAGAGGCATAGAGTTCGTGAGAATCGTGCTGCTTGCTCATCGCAGAGAGAGTTTTTGTCCTTGAGAGGAAACCCATCGAGCTTGCTTTGATATTTGCAGCAGGGAGATATGGAACTTGCTGAAAGCTTCTGTTTTGATCCTCCGCATTAGACATCCCAGAACGCAGGGCTATGTGATAGTCTTGTGAATTTTGCTTCTGGTAGTACTCTATGCGTGCTTGATCAAAATTGTCATTCTTTTTTTTTTATAGCAAGACTACCGACTCTTTGCTTTTATAGCTTCATTTATCACACGTATATATGAATGTATGAGTAAGGTGGTAGCAACGTATCTTTCCAGTCATGTATGTAAGACAAACTCCATCTCGGCATATCACTTCACCTAATACCCTCTCTCCTTTTTGTCAATTAATCAAAAACTTGATGAACAACAAAGCTGCCATTACCCTACGGTAATGCATGAGCTAACCAAACTCTCGTACCTGAAAACAAAAATGTATAAGGGACAAAAGATGATTGGTCAGTAAAATATAGCTGGCTCCAGTTTATTACTAGATTGCCTACGTATCCCGTAAATGAATCAAGCCAGACGTAGTTCAACCATTTGATTTTGGGCACATGATTTTGTTTTAAAAATTTTGCAGCTGAATCTAGTTTTAAAACCAGATTGCCTACGTACCCTATGAAGGGATCAAGCTACACGTAGTTCGCCTGATTGATTCAGGATGATTTTTTTTTGTGGGTGGCTGCATCTGGTTTAAAGACCAAACTGCCTACGTACCCCTTTTGAGGGATCAAGCCTCCGTAGTTCAAGGTATTTCGTGCTCTGATTTTTACCTAAACTGTCATTTGAGTTTCAGTCTAGTGAGCTCTCCTTTTTTTTACTTGAACTACCCTTTGTGGTTTTTTTCGTTCAACATGCTCTTTTTTTTTTTTTTTTTTTTGAGTTCGTCGACTGGTACATGAACTTCAGTTTGGTGACGATATCTCCACCTCTAAATCTTGGTTGTCGATCATTTCTTGGATTATGTTCTTCAAAATAAAGCAACCGCTTGTTGGATGACTGACAATACGATGGTATCGACAAAATTTGCGATCATTGGTTATGTTGATTTCAGACGGACGTTTCGGTTCAGGAAGTTCGATAGCTTTTGCTTTGTAGAGCTCACTGAAAATTTGTTCAACGTCATCATCATCAAAAGAAAACTCAGTTTCTTTGAGAGTGAGTTTTCTTGATCTTTCTTTTCCTTCGCGTACATTTGACTTCTCGACGGTTGTAGCAAAGGTAGCTAATGAGTCTACTGTACTGTCAGTTTCCTTACTTTTGAAGATCATGCCTTGTATCGAGGATTTCTTACGAGCAATTTGTCTTTCGACATTGTTAGCCTTTGAGACTAACGCTTCAAATGTTTGAGGTTCTTCAGCACAAATGAATCTTGCTATTTCTGGAAGGAGATTGTTTGAGCATATTTGTACTGCAGATTGTTCTGACATTTTCTCGGAGCATTGGATATTTACACTCCTCCATCTAGAAATGAACGCATTGACTCCTTCGTCAGGCTTTTGTTTGGTTTCTGTCAAGTCCATTATTGATACTTTCTTCCTTGAAGTGACAAACTGTGCCAGGAATACTTTTTGCAGGTCGTCCCATGTGAGTATAGAATCGGGTTGTAGTTGACTATACCAGGTAAAAGCTGCTCCTTTGAGGGACTGAACGAATTGCCTTACTAAAAATGCATCGACTTGTGATGTTTCCCCACAAGCTGAGTAGAAATGTGCCAAGTGTTCATCGGGAGAGCTGCTTACTCCGTCGAACTTGTCGAAAGTTGGCTTCTTATATCCTTTGGGGAATGGTAATGCATCGTAGTGGGCAGGATAGGGTTTCAGGTACCCAGCAACCGGAGGATTTAGAGACAATTGGAGCTCTCTGATTCCATCAGCTATCATAGTCTTGATGTCTTCTAGCGTGACCGGATTCGAATTAGAATGGCCATAATTTTTCTCTTTATCCTTCTTCTTCATAAGGATTGCAAACTTTGTCTCTAGTTCAGCAACTTCAGCATCTTTCTCAGCTAATTGTTTAATTGCTTTAGCCTCGAGATCAACCCGCTTCTTGGCTTCTACTTCTTTGTCAGCTTGCATTGAACTGGCCATTGCTTCAGCTTCAGCTAGTCTCTTTTGCAATTGTTTTATCTGCTCTTCTAACGAAGATGCGCTAGTCATCATAACTGACATAGTTTCAGACTTTATGTCTGTATTTTTCTTGGACCATTTGAAAGCTTCTATCGGCCGCTCACGGGGTCTTGACTTGACATGAAACGTGGGAAATGCCCCCAATGGTATATCCGCTTGAAATGCTTCCACCATTTTTCTGGCTTTGAATGCCCCCAACGACATGGCAACATTTTCTTCTTCCTGAAACGAATTGTCAGAGGTTGAAAAGAACTTGACTATATGAGATCGCTCGGAAGACATATTGGTTTCCAATGCTTGTTGTGGTGGGGATCTGAGGGTCTGGGCTTTAGGCCTTGTTAGAACCTCGTCTTCTTCTTTGGTGGATGTCACCATTACAGTTTCTGTGGTCATCATATCGAGTTCGGTATCCACGTGTGGTGGTGCTGTAGTGATCAAATTGATTGGGATTGAGCCAATCATCATTTGTATCATGACAAAGGAATGATTAGTCTTGACTATTGGAGTCTTGATGACTTTTGGCGTTGTTGACATGATTTGAGTAGCTAATGTGGACTTAATTCCTTGAGTAGCTCCTCCTGGTTGAGCCTTGGTGGCGTTTCTCCTTAAAGCTCTTGCAACTCTTTTTCTTGTATTTCTGAGGACATTCCTTGAAGGTGCTTTCTTCAGCTGGGACTTCTCAATTGTTGACGAAGTTTTGTTAACTTTGACATCATGGTTGCAGTTTGATAAGTTACTTGAAATCGAAGCACGATCAATGACGAAAGTTACACGATGACCAGCTTGCCTTGCATGTCCTTCTCTTGATGGAATGCCTTTGAACTCATGGAAGTAGATTGTTACTTGTGGTGCCATTTTATTTCCCTGAGACACACAAATAACAAGAATTAATAGTTCTTTCATAAATGGAGATGAAAAGGAGAATGGCTCCCACTGTGGTCGCCAAAAATTATGTTGGGCGAAAATGTAACATTGCAAGAAGTGTAAAATGTCACCCAACGTAATCTCACTCATATTCATTAATCGAATAGAGTTTTAATTATTTCGGGTTTGAGCCATTCAAGACAGAATGTGTCTCTTAATTACAATCCCTTGTTACGAGGGAAAACCTTTTGATTCCACTTATAAAGAAACCAATGTGAGTTAGTTTGTTTTTGCGGCTGCACCCGGAATTCATGTTGGGTTGCCTACGTACCCTGGAAGGGATCAAGCCACTCGTAGTTCAAGAGTTCCAATGAGTGAATGACTCAATGGAAGGCTTTGATTTTGGAATGTGAGTAGTGTCTGGACGAATTTGGTGTAAGAGAACCAGGCATTCGACTTTGTGTTTAGGACGCGGTTGCATCTAGATAAATTTGGTTCTAGATTGCCTACATACCCTTTGCGGGATCAAACCTCATGTAGTTCCAGGCTTTTGGGATTTAAATGGGTAGATGACCCATTTGCTTGTAATTCATGTTTGAGACATTTGTGAAGGTTTAATGCCCTCAAGTCTGCTTTCGATGCAATATGGGAATGATTTGCTTTTTCTGGTGCTTGAGTGAATTTGACTGTAGGGCCAAGGATTTGTCTGGCGAAGTCAGGGATTCGATTTGAAATATGTGGTTGTATCTAGTGGGTCGCTAGATTGCCTACGTACCCCTTTTGAGGGATCAAACCGACCGTAGTTCATAAAGCAGCATTTAAGCTTTCTTGGTTTTGTACCAATAGGAATTTAGGTCTTGAAGCATCATTATACGAAACCGATATTTATGTATTTGATTTGGACACCCGCCACTGAAACTGCTTGTTGACTTTCGTCGAAACCCGAGGAGATAGCATTCGTCGGCTTCATGCAGCCCAGAACTCAAAGAGTCCATGAAGCCAAGAACTCACAGATGCCACTTTTTTTAATTCTGCCACTTATTCTTTAAATTCAGCTCGTTGCCACTTTACTTCAATATTCATGACGTAGGAGAAAAGGAACGTGGACATTAAGCTTCTGAGATGGACTCAAAGACAGAAGTCGAATTGGAGTCGGAATTGAGGATGGGTGGCGACTGCATTCTGGTCCGAAAAGGTTTGAGCATGCAATTGGGACTTCTGCATATAAATCTCGTGAGGATTCCACCACTTCTCCTTTCTTCTTTCTTCTTTCTGAACTTGATTGGCACTGAGCTCTTGCATATTTTGATTTGAGGTGAACTCGTGCTTGAGGGGTTGTTGCAGTAGCATATTGGACTTGAGGTGAAAGAGGGCTCGTACTCGAGGGGATATTACAGCAACATATTAGTGAGCTTCTGGTGGACTTGTGGAGATTTCGTGTAGAGGCTCATTCGTGCTTGAGAGGTTATCACAGCAGCATATTGGTGAGCTTATTAATCTTTTTTTCTTTGTCTTATACTTCAGATTACCAAAGTGAGGCTTTTATCGCATCTCCTTCAATTGAACTTGATTGAAGCCTCTGATCAACTGAATAGCACCGCCAAACTTTTACTTACGGCAGCACCTCTTCACAACTTTTAGTTTTGTTGTCTTGTGCATATGGTCTGCAACATCACATCCATATCTTTTGCTTTGTGCCATATTTCATATTTCATGTTCTGTCAAAAGTTCCAGATTTTTTTAGTAGAAATATAAGGAACATAGGGCAGACTATAAATTTGGTTATGGTGGTTGATACGGAATAGGCCTTTGAATGTAGTGGTTAATAGAGAGCTTTTGTTATGGAACTGTGCACAGAGCTTGGTGCGTTTGGTTTAGGACGTAGCAAGAGGAACCTGATTATCAAAGTAACCAAGAACCAGAGAATATAGTGACCCGAAACCAGAGACCATAAAGCACAGTAACCAGAGAACCATAACCATCGTAACCAGGAAACCATAATCAAAGGATTTGAGAGACAGCGAGGCCTTGAGTAAACAAGAATTCAGAGATCACAGTGACATAGTAATCAGATCATTGTAACCATCATAAACAATAACCATCGTATCGTATCCATAGTGACCAAAAACATAGTAACCAAGAACCAGTAACCAAAGTCATAGTATCCAGAAACCAGTAACACAGTAACCAAAGTATCCAGAGCCATAGTATCAGAGAACCAGTAACATAGTATCCAGAGCCATAGTCACAGCAACCAGTAACCAAAGTCAGTAGCCAAAGTGACCTTTGTATTTGAGTAACCATAGAGAACCAAAAGAACCATAGTAACCAGGGGAACATAAGAATAGCCAGAGAACTAAGAGAACCATCGGCAAGGGATTGTGAAGGCAACAAGGCCTTGAGGAACTAAGTAACCATCCACGAGGCAATTGAAAAGCATCAAGCTTTGAGTATTAGGAACAGAACAAGAGCTGCATGAAAAAAAGTCTTCGACGAACCTTGTAGATGAATTCCTGGTATGCGCGCAGGCTTCAGTATCGTGTCTGTCCTTTTTCCTCCGTTAGACTGCTCTGTCCTTTGTGTTGGTATTGATTAGCCTCCTCTGCCCTTCTACGCTGGCTTCTTCTCGTCTTCTCTGTGCTTCTCCGTCTGTTCTCCTCTGTCTCTTTTCTTTTGCAAGGCATATGGTCTCTTATGTAGTGATTGGATGATGAGGTTGAGTCCCAAGATAACTTCTGTATTTGATACAACTTATGATACGGGAAGAAAGCTGTGATCTCTATCAAGAGAGCTGTCACATATTAATCATGATCAAACTCAAACACTTAGACGGCCTTGAGTGGCTACGGCTAGACTCCACATATTTCACTTCTCTTTTCTTTTTCTCTTTTTTTTTTTTTTTTTTTACTTTTACTTTTGCTTTTGTATTTTCATTATCCTCCTCTTTTTTTTTGTTTCAACAATAATAAGCAAGTCTTTTTGTATAGCACTATAGCTGAAGTGTCGAAGATAAGCTGCTCGTTTTCTTTTTCTCAATACGGGAATGATTTGAACATCTAAACAGGACAAAAAGGAAAATAAAGCAAGAAAAGAAACACAAGAAGTCACTGCAGAACACATCGGTATTAAGCATATATTGTAGAGCTGCAAGTAACTTTATATCATCGACGTCTCTACAAATCAATTGTTGCCTTGAGTAGTTACCACAAAGCATTTCCTAAAGACACCCCCAGAATTAACCAACACGAGCACTTCATCCGAAGTGTGCATAAACAAATAATTAAAGTAGGATGTAGAGGCCACAGCATGATGCACTCCCAAACCTTCACCACACTCATTCATTCCTCCTGCAGAAACCACCAAAGTGATGTTTCTTGTCCATACCAGATTCAATCAATGAGTATCAACCAGAATATCATTTACCAGAAACACTGGAATGATGGATGATGAATATTAACACTTTAAAACACACCCCTCAAAATCTTATAAACAAATGCCTTAACTGGCGTTTCTTATTATTAAGAGCAATTCAACATAAGAGGGCAAGCTTCTTATTCGGTAGACCTCATTTGCTGAAGCTGCTTTCAATTTCAGTACACGAATTCAAAAAAATCATGAAATCAAAGTATAAAGACGCAGCTCAATAGCACAGCTTCATCATAACCTAGCTAGCTTGCTGAATCTTCTTATTCTTCTATATATACATTTCGCGAAAATAGGCTGCATAACTAGCTCGCTGGTCTAGTTTCTTTCTGTCTTCGTCAAAATCCACCAGCTTGATCCGTATGCTTGCAGAAGGCGCAATCCATTCCAAGGTCTCCTCGAACTTATACTTGTCTCCACTAATTCTCTCTATTTTTTTGTCCGGTAGCCTCACTGTCAGAGTGCCAGTCTTAGGCAATGGGGGTAGAGATGTCATTTTTCTATAATTGATAGGAATGGTGAGAGCCTGATAATCCTGAATGTAGAGGTTTATTTCCTTGCAGCAGCTAAATCTTCTGAGAAAGGTCACCAGCCTGGGAATATATGTCGAATCTGAAGAGAACCATTCTTGGTCTGAAAGTTCCTTAACAAACATTGTGGCCTCATCAATTATGGCCTGATCATCAACTGTGCCCTCTTTGGCTTTCACAGAAAATTTGGCACTCAAATAACCATCACAGAACTCGAACCAAAGGATTCGTTGGCATTCGATTGAAGCCTCTAGGGCACGATGACATCCCAGTAACGAAAACTCCCCGATGTCCTTATCAACAGAAATATTGATATATTTCAAGTTGACTGCACTATCCAAGGTAATCTTTCCACAATTTGACTTTGGCAGGGAAACAAATGTAAAAGATTCTAGATTGAAGGCTTGATCAACTCGAATTTTTTTAAGCTTACAATACTTAACTTCCAAGGACTTGAGACTTGAGCAGCAAACATAACACTTGTTGTTTCCAATCCAACAACGAGTTAATGAGAGGTGCTCGATGGAGGGGCACTCACTTAGAACAGAACATAGAACTTGGTCAGTAGCAACCAGTGCATCATTGAAGGACAGAATTTTCAAAGATGGAAAAAGTCGCTCGACAACGTGCTGATCTCCCACACGCCGGACTTGTGGAACTTTCACACACCCCAGTTTTAGACTAGTTAAAGACCTTGCACTAGAAATGGCGACCAAAGGCAACGGGTATAAGTCGTCAACACACATTTTATTGGATATCAGATTGATATCCAACTCTCTGAGGCCTCCTTGACATGCAAATGTCAACCACTTAGTTACAATATCTTGATCTCGATTCCAATACATCCTCATATGAAGACTTAGTTTATCCAGAGGCTCCTTCTGGCCGTACTTGTCACGAAAGTCTAAATACCTCTTCAAGAATTTGATGAATTTCTTATGTTGAAGTTGATGTTGGTACTGACCGTAATTATAACAACTAAGGTTGTGGCGGCGGAAATCATCATCCTCGTCAAAATTTAGAGTAGGGAATGAAGAAACTACACCTTGCCATTGGTTGGAAGGAAAGCTCACCTGGACGGCAGGTTTAGTCGGAAGGAGGCGAAGGATTTTGTCAATGACAAGGTCAGGCATATGTGGTGATTCCATGGGTTCGGCTATGGTTGACAAGTCTTGTTTTCTGATCGATGTTGATGCCTTTATATAAGGAATTTGTTGAGAATATTATGTTATTCTTTCGATGATGGAGAATATTATGTTATTAATGTAGTGATTACTCGTATCTTTTAGGATTGATTATTGAGAGATTTCCTGTATCTTTCTTGTATCCCTAGTTTATCGGGTTTACTTGTTTAAACTCTTACAAGAAAGATAACGGTGAAAGGATTCCTTATGGTGAAAGGATTCAGATCAAAAAGACCTCGTTCGGCAATATAGCTCCAGTTTCGGTACTTCTGGGAATGTTAATGGCCCCGAGTGAACTTATCCTTTTAACCTGCTTTGCCTTAATAAGTTTTTTTTTTTTTTTTTTCCTCTCTCTTCTTAACGGTATGTAAAGTTAAGTTGCAGAAGCTGAAAATCTTAAATGTGGTTGGTTGCTGTAGATCACACACACAGAATGATCAAGCCAGGAACTACTTGATACAGTCTTAAAGATGAAGTTGCAATGCTTAAGGTATCAGAAACAGAGAAGACACAACTAAAAACATTGTTTAGTAGCATTGAAGAGTCAAAATGAACAAAGTAACTCACTTGTTGCCTACAATACTTACAACAAAGCATTTATATCAGCTATGCCACTCCCAGAAACCAATACAACATCCCTTCATCTAAAATGAGCAAAAAACAAAGAGATAAGAATCCTTCTGAAAAGAATTAAACCAAACATTTCTAAACTAAAACCAATAGGCACTCAAATTTTGTATAAGCTTCATCTGAAAAAGAATCCCTTTGCAAAGAGTTAAAGCTTCACACACAGCAGAGAGTCCACCACCACTACTACTACATGAGCTTGTAGTAGCAATTGCCTCCAGCAAGAAGAAACTGATAGGGAACCCCACAGTGGCAGCTGAAATGGATCACAATGCACTCCCCAACCTTGTCCACACTCACTGATTCCTCAAACCTCTTTTGATCACAATCCTCCTATAGAAACCATCAAATCCCAATCAACACAATAATTAACCAACCAGTAGAATCAATAATCACATTTTATCCAAATATTGAAAAACTAGCAGTTACCTTGGTGACTGGAGTGACTTCAAGACCTTGGACATCTTCCTCTTCTTCTGGGACTTGTTGACTACTCTCAGGTGCTTTATCCTCCACTGGTATGACGTCATCATCAGCATCTTCAAGCATGACTTGTTCAAACCACAGCGTCATCTCCCTGAACCGATCTTTGATCCTCTTAAGCTTCCTCTGCAATTCAATTCCCCAATCAATTACCATAATCAGAATCATCAAGATTCAAATTTTAATTGGTAAAATTCAAGGTGGTAAAGATTCAATTTTGAATTGGGAAAATTGAAAAAAGATTGGATTTTGACCTTAGAATTGGGGGTGTCGTCGTCGCCGGAGCTGGAGGCGGACTTGGCGGCGGGAGAGAAGGTGGGATCGGAGACGGTACGGTGGTGGGTGGGGAGGGGAGGGAGCGTGGAGAACACGGACGGCGGGGAAGCGACGGCGTGGTTCTGGGGAGAGTGAGAATCGAGGTTGGAAATGCAGCGGCGGAGGAGCGGATTACGGGTCCGGGTTCGGGATGCGGGTCGACCCGAATAGGATGATTTGGGGAGAGGAGGGAGAGGGGTAATCTTGGAAAAGCCGGGAAAGAGAGAGAGAGGAGGAGAGAGTTTCTCTTTCTTGGGATTGGGTTGGTGGGAGTGCGGCGGAGATGGCCGTTTTAAGGAGGAAGAGGAGGAGTCGAGGCGGAGCATGGAGAAGTGGTTGTCGACGGCGAAGTCACGCATTTCTTCTTCTTGTTAATGTTTTTCTTGGAAGCAAAACACAAATTAATAGAAGAGCCCTGCTCTCTACTTTCGTCTCAATATAAACACCCCACCGGGCGGTTGTTTGTTTCTAACCGTAATTAACGGCATTTTGGCGCCAATTTTAACTTCTCCTCAGATATTCTGATAGAAAATTTGATATGCCACCAATGGTCATCCAAGCCCGTCTAGCTCAGTTGGTAGAGCGCAAGGCTCTTAACCTTGTGGTCGTGGGTTCGAGCCCCACGGTGGGCGTCAGGTACTTTTGTTTTTTTCTTTTCTTTTTTGCAGCTTCCATGATCTTGTAATGAAAGTAGATGAAGCCTAACATTTATGTGCCAAAACAAGAGCTTCGATCATCTAAATCCATATGAACAGAAGAGGCTGCAGCTGAAATGGATCACAACCCAAACCTTCTGCTACACTCACTGTCTGATCCCTCAAATTTCTTTTGATCACATTATTCATAGATCTCAAATTTTTATGTAAACTTTTCTTACGTAGTAGATAAGGTGTTTGAGCTCTCAAACCAAGTTACTACTCAAAACTATTCATCTCACTCTCATTGCTTTCAATTTCCCTTTATTTCGTTTAAAAATATGAGAGGCTGGCTTGGTTTTCAATATTTAGGGTATTTTAAAATATATCTAGAATGAACTAGTTGAAAAGCCAAAAGCTCCTATGGCCATCGCATACTTGCTTATGTCTTCTGCCCATTTACATGATTAATTAAAGCTTTCGATTGTTAATGCGATATATAAAGATCTTAACAACGTCATGACATGCTCATTTATCTCTTAACCTAGCTATGTTTGGATCTTTAACCATTATTGTAGCTCACCATATGTACGTGATGCCCCCTTATCCATATCTAGAGGGAAATTCATAATTAAAGAATACAATAAAGAATAGAAATAAAAATAAGTAGTCTATCTATAACTAGAAGAAAGCTATAACTATAAGAAAGAGAAGATCAATTTATTTGTTAAAAGGGTTCCTAATAAAATGCAAGTTGGGGAGGGGGGTTAAATATTAAATCAATTAAATGTGATTTATGATTGGTCATATAATCGTGGTTATATAGATATTTTTTATACAATCTCTTTAACTAAGGGAATAAGAAGATTAGCCGAACTAACTCATTTTTTGATAGACAAGTAATGATGGAATTACGAATTGGGTAGGTATTGTGAGTTTTTTAGTAGGAGAGGGTGTCAAATATGTAGGGGGCGGTCGGATTTCTTCTTATCTTTTAGTGTATGTATCCTTATCAATTAAATTTATATTTATATTAAACTCATTTTTCTATTAAAATGTCCTTATCATATTTCTATTAATTTCTGTGATCATATCATAGAGGTATCCAACACAAATGTATATATATTTCAAGTTGACGGCTTTATTCAAGATATCATCTTTCTACATATTGAATATCTTGACTATTCACCCGGCGCTGTGACAAATGTATAAGATTCGAGATTGAAGGCTTGATTAACTTGAATTTCTTCAAGCTAGCAATTCTTAACTTCCAAAAACTTGAGACTTAAACAGCAAACATAAAACAGCTAACTGCTTGATTTGGGATGAAACAGCTCTAATAGTCTTCAGAGCTGTAAACGACCAAGGGAATCTCTGACTTTGAGTTCCCCTCATGTATTAATGTTCAGGTTTTAATGTTTAATGATTATATGTAATGTTTCATAATTGTAATTCCATGTGCTGTGTTGTGCAATGGACTTAATGAAAGAGGGTTTGACTATAACTCTACAAAATGCCAAAATCGACATGTTTGAAGGATCAATGAGACTTGTTGTGGACAGAAGTGGCCGTGTTGAAGTCTCTAGCTCTGCCAGTTTTATGGTGAATACAGATAACAACTTCTCACTCATTGAGTTTGATGTTGTGGATATCTGGTCTTAAAAATGTTTATGACCAAGATTTGAATTTTTTTGTAAACTTTTCTTACGTAGATAAGGTGTTTGAGCTCTCAAACCAAGTTACTATTCAAAACTATTCATCTCACTCTCATTGCTTTCAATTTCCCTTTATTTCGTTTAAAAATATCGGAGTCTGGCTTCATTTTCAATATTTAGGGTATTTTAAAAAACAAAATACTGGTCACTCCTCTAACTTTCAGTAACTCGACAGTTTAGTACTTGAGGTTTCAATTTCAATAAATCTGATACGACCCGAACCTCGAATTACCTTTTAACTGGTTTATTTCTACTTTTACTCCTCGGGAATTGTTTTTACGAATCGGAAGTTCTAAATGTTGACTTTTAAATAAGTTGACCCGATCAAGGTTTTTGTTTCATGATAAGGTAGAGGACGTTGAAACGAGTTCGAGGACACGTAGCACGCCTGATTTGGAGTTTGTACGAAAAAGTTGTGATGTAGAAACGGGATTTTACCGTTTTTGGACGAGTATATATAGCGGGAATGGAAAATTTCCCGAAAGGGAAACTTTCTTTTTCTTTTTTCTTTTCTCCCTTTTCTTCTCTCTCCTTTCTCTCTCCTCTCCCCCGATCCGGTTCGGCCTCCGGCCGAATCTCCGCCGTCCGGCCGAACTGGGCCGGCGCACGGGTCCCATTCGGACCGGCTCGGCCTTCTCTTCCGTTCTGTGGCAGCGGTGTGGCACGAGTTGCCGCCGTTCGGCCGTACGGTGCCCGAAACAGTCCGCCACCATCGGGTTGGTTCTCCCTCATCCGGCCACTTCTTGGCCCGATTCTTGGGGGGAATTGTTGATCTCGACGTGTAGAACAAGCCCAATGAAGGAATCGAGCTAATTCGAGTCAGGTAAGGAGGAATTGGAAATTAGAATTTTTAGGGTTTTTGGATTTCGAATTAGAGGTTGTGATTTAGATGTTTTTGGTGGATTTGGAGGCTAGATTAGTGTTTAGAACATTGTTTGGAGTTGATTGAGTATAATTTGGTGTTGAATTGATCGATTTTTGGAGAAAATTGGATTTGGGAAGTTCGGCCGCCGTGCCGGCCGCCGTATGCGGCGGCTGTGTTGGTTTTTGGCGGCGGGGACGAGTCCCCGAGATGGTGGCGATGGTGTTGGATGAAATTGGCTTTGATCGGAGGTGTTTTTGACCTCCGGTGGCGGAGCTGCCGGCGGCGATGGCGGCGCTCCGGCGGCGCTTGCAGCGGCGGCGCTGTTCCGGCGGCCAGAGGTTGATGATGATGAACAGTAACGGTAAATGGTAAAACAGTAAAAGGTAAAACTAAAATGGAAAAAGGTGAAAAGTAAAAAGATAAACAGTAAAAGTAAACAGTAAACAGTAAACAGTAAAGGGTAAATAGTAATTGAATTTTAACTATTTACTGTTTGACTTTCAGAATTACTGTTTGACCTTAGATTATTACTGTTGACTTACCGTAAAAAGGTTAAAAGCTGATAAAAAGGGTTTTACGACGGAATAACTGGGAAAAGAATTTATCGGACACGGAGTGGGTGTCCTGAGTAATTTCGGACTTAGATTATTCGGTATTGAGGCGAAATTCCTATACCGATAAGTGAAAAAGGAAAAATTGGAAGTTTCGGACGAGTGAGAACGTCCGTAGATTTATCGATTTTAATTAAATTCCGAGTTTCGTAATATCTAGAATTTCGTCCCTATTTCAGGTCGAGAAGTTCGACGGGACGAGAGCGCGGTATCGACACGTTCGACAGTACAGTGAGTGGATTTTTATTTTTAAACAAATGCATGCATGATTATTTTATTGAAATGAAATTTCTTTTAAAAATGAAATTTATTTTGATTAAATGATTTTGAAGTATGAAAGATTATATGAGAAAAAGAAAAAAAGATATGTTAAGGAATATATGGTTTCATTTTATCGACAGTAATAATATTTATATTGGATTTTTGTTGATTTTATTATTTATGATTTTTCTGACATGCGAGGCATATCGATGTGATTTACGTATATTTGATTTGACTTTTCGGCATGGTGATTGCCGGGTACTTATGTTACGGCATGTTGATTTGCCGGAGATTCATGGTTATATCTGGAGGCTAGAATATTGTTATATGATTATGAGCCTCAGATGGTTGATGATTTATCAGGGGAAATGTATTTCGAGATTTGTTTTCACCACACGAGGGTCCACGTTATTATTATATTGATGCTAGCTAGCGGGGCCTCATCCCACGCGAGGTGACGACTTGACCATATAGGTCAGATTCACGCTCGGTGGTCGACGTAGGGTTGTATGTATTGAGGCGGTGACGTGTCTAGGTAGTAGACTTAGACACGGGGGGAGTCAATAGGACTCTCGGACCAGAGCCTGACGAGGCTCCAGTGGTGGGTAGACATTTCCCTGTTGCATGGCCAATGAGATTTGGTCATGAGGATGTTTTTCACTGTGATTGCGGGAATATTTCCTCTGTGAAGCTTTCAGTTTTAATAAATTCCCGCATCAGTCGATTGAGATTTTTATATTATTATATGACGTGATTGGGATTTTTATACGATTATATGATGTGGCTTCGGAAATATTTCATTTATGAGACTTTCAGCTTTTGATAGATTCCCGAAGCAGTGGATTAAGATTTCTATATTTTTATATTATCTAGTTTCGGGAATATTTCCTCTATGAGGCTTTCGGTATTTCATAGATTCCCAAACCAGTGGAACTGAGATTTTATATGAACAAAGAGATTGATCGAGATGTATTATAAGTTAATTTTCAAATGGTTATGTTTTGTTTATATATATATATATATAAACAAAGGAGTTTTGTTTATTTGAGTTGTCAGCGAGGCTGAGTTGTTTTAATAGAGTTTTTCATAAAATGTGGTACGTTTATATATACATATGCATGCATTGCGATTTTCCGATTAATATGAAAACGTGGGAAAGTAATATAATGTCTTTAACTAAAAGTATTAGTTTTTAAATTATTTTATTTTTATCCACTCACTCTAATGTTTTTAAATTATTTTCCCCTGAGCCCTTCGTTTTAAAATGCCCAGTGTGCAGACTAGTAGTTGAGGTCAATGATACTCAGGTCGAGGTATAGTCAGCGTCAGTATTGCTTCCGCTCGGTAGGATCTTTTAATCCTTTAATTCTTTGATGTTTGTATCCTTAGTTACTTTATGTAGAAATGTAGAATGCTCTGATAAATTGTAGAGGTTCTAAAAGTTATTTTACTTCTGTGTTGAGAAGTTGTTGGAAATTTGGGGTAGCAGGTGGCTCCTAGAATCAGAGTGGATTTTATAGAAGTGTTTTGTGTTTTTGACAGGTGAGGGTTGTCCATTTTAAGAGAGGTCATGCCGATTTTTCGGTAAAATCTCTCTTAAGGTGGTCCCCGCAGGATCTGATCCGGGTTTCGGGGTGAAATCTGGTTCGGGTCCTGTCAAAATCACTCTTTCAACTATCTAATTTCAAACAATCTACTATTTATGTTATTTCTCCGTCCAATTGCACCGTTAAGTAGGTGCACGCTCACTCCTTCAACTATCTAATTTCTTTCCTTTTTCTTCTTTTTATCCTCCCCTCCCACCTGGATTCTCTGTCGTCTGGACGAACTGGACCGCTGCACGGTCACGTTCTGACCGTCTCAGCCCCCTCTTTAAGTCTGTGGTAATGGCGCGGCGTGATTCACCGCCGGCTAGGTGTACGAAGATGGAGGAGGTTCGACTGTGTCGAACCAGAAGTCTTTCCTCCGGCCGCCGTTCGTCCCGATTTCGGTCAGGAATGCCTCGGCTTGCACGTCAATTCCATGAAAGGAATTGATCCAATTCAATCCAAGTAAGAAGAATTTTTGAATTGAAATTCTAGGATTTTTTGTGCAATCGGTGGAGGTGGCGGAGGTGATGCTTTTGATGTATTTGGAGGTTGTAATCATGTTTAGAGTGTTGTTCAAGTCAATTAAGTGTTGTTTGATGTTTAATTGGATGAATTTTTGTGGATTTTAGAATTGGGGTGATTCGACCGCCGTACACGGAGGCTGCCTGAGTTTGCACCCACAAAAATGATGGCCGGCCTCGCTCCTTGCTAGTAAAACACGCATAATCAAGAAAATTCTTATGCTTTTGAATGGCGGTGCAAAGAATAATCGAAAAGGAGAGCAATCTAGCTAATTTGATGAAACCAGTGACTTCATGATCCGTAAACATCATGCATGTAATGATATAAAGGTATTGACGTTGATTAGTATTCATGATCAAACATGAATACAGATGGTTTGCTGCAACTGTTTTCAGGTCCAAAAGGTGCAAATTAAATAAAGAAAGAGGGAATATGAAGTTAAGGGCATTATTGTCTTTTTAAATGACAACTCAGGTATTTAGTTGAGTTGGCATGTGTCTGTTTGTCACATCACTAACTTAACTGTGCAATTGGATGGAGAAATGACGAAAAGAGTAGATTGTTCGAAATTAGATAGTTGGATGAGTGATCTATTGAAATTAAAACCATAAGGACTAAACTGTCAAATTAGGAAAAGTCGGAGGAGTGACCAGTATTTTGTCTTATTTTAAATAGAACGAACTAGTTGAAAAGCCAAAAGCTCTGATGGCCATCTTTACCATCGCATACTTGTCTATGTCTTATGCCCATTTACATGACGGTAAGGTATTCGTCGGTGGTGTTTGTCTATGTATTCTGCCCAATAAAAAAATTTACCGAGGTATTCAAGTTGAAGGCTTTATTCAAGATATCATCTTTCTACATTCTAGATTGAAGGCTTGATCAACTCGAATTTCATCAAGCTGGCAATACTTAACTTCCAAAGACTTGAAACTTGAGCAGCAAACATATAACATGGCGTCTCCAATCGCACATTCAGTTAATGACAGAAACTCAATGGAAGGGCACTCAAATAGGAGATGATCGAGATCAAAAAACTTTGCAGCTTTAAAGAATAGAGTTTTCAAGGATGGAAATTGTCGCATAGAGACGTCCCCAAACAGGCTCGGAACTCTCACATACTCAAGTTTTAGACTAGTTAAAGATTTTGCACCAGCAATGGCGACCAAAGGCAACTGATACAAGTGATTGTAGTCAAAATAACTTTCCAGTGGGCGCTCACTAACAATCCCATATTATTTTGGATTAACGCTCATTTTAGGACTGATGTCGAACTCTTTGAGGCTTCTGTGACATGCATATTTCAACCATTTGGTTATGGTGGAAGAATCACGACGCCCATACATCCTCATATGAAGACTTGGTTATTCTACGAGCTCTATCTGAACGTACTTCTCACGATATTATAAATACCCTTCAAGAAGTTGACGAACTTCTTCTGTTGACGTCAGTAGTGACTGTAACGATTAAGGTTGTGGCGGTCAAAATCATCATCCTCACTAAAATTCAGTACAGGGAACGAAGAGACTGCACCTTGCCAGTGTTTGGAAATAAAGGTCACCTGGACGGTCGCTTTAGTTGGAAAAAATTGAAGGATTCTGTCAATAACAAGGTAAGGCAAGTTGTGAAGCTCAGGCATGTGAGGTGTTCCCAGTGTGCCTATGTCCATTAGCGTTTTGGTTATGATTGACAGGTATGTATGTATTTGGGGGGTGTATTTTTCTTCTAACTTAATTTTTAAAATCGTGACTTTTTTAACTAAATTTATAAAAAAAAAAATTTATAAAAAACGTACCAAATACATAGTCAACTCATAATAATAATTATAAGTGATTATTTGTCCTAAAACTCAACACTAAATTTCGTTGGCTTTTGATTACTATGATTAAGGAAAAGATATTCTAGGATTTGTATCCTAAAAGGACTTGTGCAATATAAAGAACACATTCTAACTTGTTTTGATTTCCTTCAAACCAGCTACACCTGGCTTTGACCTTAAAAAGGTCGAGCATGTATTATATACTTGGTGAATTATTGAACGTATTACTATATAAACCTCGTATATCAGAAGTCCCCCGAGGTAATTAAGAACGACAATACATGCACATGTGAGCAAACAATTGATAGATTTAAGCAAGACAAGAAAATCTCAGAACCGTGTTAATCGTTGTCGGAACAATTTTCAGGACGTTCTTCCTATAAAAGGAACAAAGCTTGAATGGACTAAAGCACAGAACAATGGAACAAGAGTAGACCTTGTAGCTGAAAGGATTTCCAAATTTGAAAAAGGCACCAAATATGATCTGAAGGAGCTGTGCCCGGATATGAAGGGTTTCATAATTTAATCAAGAGCAATAATGAGAAGTCTCTACGACGTTTCTGCGTTCCATCATATGATACTGATCTTATCTGGCACGCTCACTAAGTGCATCCTGTAACGTATTGTAAAGATCTGCACGAACAACTTGGAAAGGGGTAGGGACTCGGAAGAAGCTGGACACCGGGTTATCTGGAACCACAAAGCAATGGGAAGAGGCATTTGGTACCAGGTATCGGAGAGCAGGAGCCATGTATAGAGGCAGTGCTCCATCTCCACTCACAACCTAATTATTAATGAAGATAAAGAAAGATATGGCAGATTTTCTGTTAATGTTTGAAGATTTTGGATTTTCAGAAAGATGCTCGGCAGTCGGCACAAGGGTAAATTAACTGAATTAACTAACTGTACATTTGTGGGTACATTTCAAGGAAATTTACACACTGGAAATAAGAATGAGCGTCTATCACCACCCAATTACGGGATTGCACAAATTAACGCTATTTAGCCATGAATATATTCTTTTATAACAAATCTGTTACAAAAACAAGAACACTGGAAAAGTATTATGGATGCTTAGTGTACATCTTGCCAGCATTCTACGATTCTCTAATTCTTCCGATGCCTTCGCTTTTGTTCACCTCTTGGCCTTTTATCGTCGTCCCACTCGTACATCCTGCAGCATGGTTAAGGACTCACAACACAATTGCACAGGAGTGTAACTGACTTGACATGTATATCTACGCACACACAACAATGCCCATGATAGATCTCAACCTAGCTGTGAAAACAGGATTCCATTCAGCACTCTTAAAGGGATAATCATTAAACCTATTGCATTGTGTTAAACCATGCTACATATTTGCTTCGATATGAAATAAGTCAATAAGAGCACAGATATCAAATGCCAAATTAAGAATGCTTCACCAACTGTATATTCGATAAATGCACATGCAAGCAAACAATGGATAGATAGATTCAGGCAAGACAGAAAATGGAACTGAAACGAGCATTTAAGGATACGGGTCTGTATCACGTCGGGTCATCTTGTTGGATACTTCTTTTCCATGATTCCTCAGACTTGGTTCCTCCATGTAACCTGTGCGCGTGACAATGGGTCCTTTCCGTTCTCCCCTATCTCTTCCATCATATGACTGGGACAAGTTAATAGAGAGGGGAGGGGAAGGGTGAACTGGTGAGTACTCACCAGCTTCCCCGGAAGGCAGATGTTCTCGTTTAAGTTTCCGCCTCTTGGAAGCTGCAATTGTGTCTGGATCCTCCTTCAAGAGGTTTGCTTTCTCCCTATCTTTCTCTCTCTCCCGCTCCCTTTCCCTGTCCCTGTCCCTCTCCTCCACCTAATATACAGCAATAGACAATGAGTTCATTATGTTCTAAGCAGCAAATTGGAACAAAACTTGCAAGTTAAAAGAAAATCAAGGTTCATCTTGATGGAAAACTCACAGTATGTGGGCATAAAACCACAATGAAACATAACAATATCATGTATAAACTCTCAAGTCATCAAATTCTGTACAAGTTAGGCATGACAAAATTACTTAAGGTGATTGTTCCAAAGACTACTTAATATTAATAATGAATAAATACTAAAAAAACAAACAGTAGATGGCCCCTATCAGGTTGCTAGAAACAATGTCATCCCAGCAGTTATAAATAGAGCACATCATCAGTTAATGGCCAAACAGAAATCGACCATTACCATAAAAAAAAAAATTTAATTTTTAAAACAACCAAGTCAAGAAAACATAGGGTAGTATTGTCATATATGCAATGAGCAATCGACCATTACCATAAATTACTTCCATGACCAATATAATGTAATCTAAACAATACCTTTATTATAACTGCACAGCTCAATTGTAAAAACTAGTAATAATATATACCTTTAGTGAGGTCCCCTCACGATCATCACGCTTTCTTTCTCGAAAATCATCTTCTCTTCTACGCTTCGAATCATCTTGCGAAATTGAGGAATTTTCTTCAGATCTTCTACGTTCCTTCTCATCATGTCTCGGAGAAAGCCTTTGAGTATGCCTTGTAGTTGCAGTCCTTCTATCTGAATCTTCGTCTCTTCTTCCAGAACTAACAGATTGAGGAACAATGTGAGGAGGTAAGGGTGGTGGTGGAGGTAAGCTTTGCCCGTGATATCGATCATCAACATGAGATTTTTCAGCGGATATATCACTGTAACGCCCTTTACCTTTCTCATCCTTAGATTTGTCAGGCAGTCTATCAAAACTCCTATCTGAACCCCTCTCTTGCAATTTCTCAGCCGAATGATCCCTTCCATGTCTCTCCAATGACCTATCTCTGGATCTCTCAACCAAATCATCTCCGCGTGACTTATCAGGATGGTCCGATCTTTCCCTGTGATCTTTATCATGTCTTTCACTTCCTTTATCTTTAGACCGATCTGAAGCCTTTTCAGTGGCCTTATGAACACCTCTATCATCGCTTCCTGATTTGTCAAGATCCAACAATCTAGCATCAACAGACCTCTCTCGGTCAGGCAATCGAGCTTCACCCTCAAAATCTCTTGCTTCAGCCTCCCCTTTCCGGCGTTTACTTTGTCTATCCATTTCTTCAGCAGGGCTGTTTCTTTTTTGAAGTTTATCACTGGACTTTGAGAGTGTAGCAGAACTATCATGTCTAGGAGAGTGAACGAATCGAGAAGAAGTGAGCCTTGCCGCATCAGAAATCTCAGCACCTTCTTCCTTTGAAGAAGGAATCCTTGTATTGGAAATCTTTGCAGATCCAGCCTCCACTTTTGATTCAATACCTAACGAAGCTGAGCCTTTGCCCGAAGATGATACCATGCTACCATTTGCTGTGATGGAAGAAGTATTTGTAGCCCCAGCTGCTTTCGTAGATCTACTTTCGTCCTTCGCAAGGTCTTGTTTCAAAGGCTTTGTGCCAGCAGGAACAGACCGTTTTGCTTGGGCCCTCAACTGTCACCAGAGGAAGAAAAAAAATTAAGAAAACACAAGGTTTTGATGACGCCATATGATAATGAAACCCACCTTGTATTATTTCATTGAACTAAAAAGAAATGCTCAGTGGGTGAAGGATGACAAAGCCAACCTCTATCACCACAAGAAAATTAGATAATTAACTCGGTTTTGGCAATAAATTTACAAACAATTCTTAAACTAAAGGCTCCAATAAATCAGGAAATTCTTCAAACTATTCTTTGGACACTTAAATGGTGAAGATCAATGCAAGGGTGGAGATTCATTATATATAAGCATGATCATGAGGTGCCTCAAGTGCTTACGTACAAAAATAACAGCAAGTGATGCCTAAACAATTCTACAATAGCTTGCGCGTAATGAAGTATTCAAAGACAGAATATTTATAGAGACAGTTCTTTCTCCCAAACATAATACCTCAGATTCTGTAGTGCTCTTTGTGGCAAGTTTTCCCATATTTTCATCTGCCGTTCGATTTGAGATCTCGTTCACTGGCACTTGATTATCAACAGGCCTTGATGGTACAGATGCCTGAGCATCTGAGCCATTCACCAATGAGCCACCTTTATGTTTTAGATGCCCTTGATCAGATTTTGCAGTTGAGATACTTTCTACTCTTTCCAACCTCCCATCTGCAGGTTTAGTTTTGGAACCATGGTCTCTGGTTGAATTTATTAAATCTGAATGTTGGGAGACAACGGTTCCCGCTCTTCCACCACCAAGTTCAGTTTGAGAATTATTAACGGCAGGACCACTCTGTATAGCTCCTGAATTACTGGTCGAAGGCTTTGAAGATGATGTAGACTTTAATTCAACGTATCCCATACAAAATTCTTCATCCGAAACCAATGAAGGCTGTAAAGTATTAACCAAGTTATCAATAAAACTTGAAATCTAAGGTACGGATGGTGAAAGAACCCAATGGGTACATGCCAGCAACCCCCAAACTCAAGGGTTGCTCGCAGGTAATTGGGTTTTTTTTCCTATGCTAAGCTGAGAATATGCCCCAAAAGGTACAACAAACCTTTCTTGCAGCCAAAGAAGCCCCTACACTTGTTGCCAACACCTTCAAATCCTCTCTCCCATCACCTTTGATCTTGGACACCTGCAAGCATAGGAGCATGAACATAAACACAATGTTGCAACTGCACTTAAATCCCACAGAAATAGTTATTCAAAACAGTTCTTACCCGTCTTTCGAGGTTTAGCCCACTCTTTTTCGTAACTGGGAAAACACTAGAAATTCTTGATAAGATTATGAGAGCATTTCGAATTTCCATGTACTCCGTAGATTCCAGACACTGACCCAATAATCTAGTGATCCTTTGACTCCATTTCCAGTGCACCTATTAAATATTTAAAACACGAACATATTAGGGAAAAAATAATAATTGCAAGTTTGTCCAAGGAAGGCATTCATCATTAAAGTTCATGCACCGATAGCATTCATCATTATGGTCATCATTAATGGTCTTATAAACTATTATAAGACCATTAAAATGAAGCATGCTATTTGGATAGGTCAAGTATACAGCTGAATCACAAACTATGCATTGTACAGATGTTTGTGCATTAGTAAAAAGAAAGCAGAAAAGTTTATTTGTGTAACAAAAAAAAAAAAACAACACATCAAGAACTCAACTACCTATATGTGCGACTGGATATTCCAGGTCATCTGGGAGAATTCACAGGCATTTTTTAAGGACTAACTCATCTGGGAGAATTCATGGGCATTTTTTAAGGACTAACAAGCTATGGCCATAAAGATCGTAGGAGTACATGAACTGCGCCAAATGTACTGACCTTATTTAACAATTTGTTTATAAGATTGGTATCACAGGCTAGTGTAAGTTAACATTAAAATTAAGAGCCCATGAACTCACCTTGACAAACTGGCCATATCGGACCCGCTGGCTATCTGGAAATCTATAATAGACAGCAAAGCCCGGCATGTTTCCACACTCGCGCTCATAAATAGATTCATCACTCTGTTAAAGAAGCATAATACCATAAACCCAATCAAAAATTGGGAAAAGAATCTATGAGAGTTTGAAGTACAACCAGAAGACCCTTATATATGACTTGTAAAATTAGTGCGGATGAATGAAAATAGATAAATTATCACCTTCCAATAATAAGCAATCTTCAAGGTCTCACACAGAAACTTCCCCAGTCTACCAACTTCAGATTCGGTGCAGCAGCATATCATAGGCTGTAAGGTTCTACAGATAAGAACATCCATGTGGTTGACTGTGTTAAAAAATGGTGTCCCCAGGGAATGAAGAGTGTGCACAAACATGGCACAATAGACAGCATCTGGCATGCTGAAAGTACAACGAGGAAATATACAACGCTGAAGGAATTCCATGTTGATCTTCAAAGTATCAAGACACGAACTCAACCATTTATCCTTCTCACGCGATAACCGTTTACGAACAGATGCAACATGTTCCTCATGTCTACGGAGTTCACTAGTCAGCCGATCTATGGTGTCTTGAATTTTTTCCTTCTCCTTCTTCCTTTTGGTTATTGCAGAAATTGAATTATCAGGCTGCTCCTCCAGAGCTTTGAGTGAAGCCTGCTGTCTCGCAATTTCAGATTCATAACAATTTCTAGGGACATAAAGATCATAAAGTGTGAGCCCCCAAAATGTAGCATAAAGATCAGGAGACAAACTATTCCAGGCTCTTGCAGGCAACATGGTTTTAGCAGTATCAAGAAGATCCAACCACCTGATTAAAAACATATACATATAGCAAGGAAAGAATTTAATTAGAAAAGAGTACGGGAGTATGTCAATGTATGTGTAAAATAAAACTGTCATCTCAACTGATACAAAACCATTTCATGCCAACTATTGCTAGTATAAAAGTGAAATAAAACAATAACCAAAATGCATCCGGGCGTATATATATAGATATGACTGGAAAAAAAAAACATGTATATGTATATATAATGCAAAAGCTACTAGATAATACATAATCACTCAAAATGCAACAAGACAAAAAGGCCAAAAATTTACGTTATAGGGTTCCATGTAGACCCGATATCCAGGACCACATTGCCAGGGATCTGTACAGCATCAGACTCTGAATTTGCAGAAGTGATACTCTGAACATCATTATTGTCTAAAGGCCAGAAGACATCAGAACTCGCGGGGCTCTTGAACAGCCTCATTACTGGGCGATAAATTAAGAAAGCAACCTATGTCACAGAAACAGTACTAAGATAAGATGTAAAAAGAATGAAGCAGACAGAATTCTGGGAGAGAGAGAGAGAGAGACCTCAGGCTCGAGGTGGTATTTGTGGACAAGATCATCGAGTGAAGGAATTAGCTGAGCATAGGCTGATGCCGATGGCATGGCACTGCAGAGAAATTCTACATACTGAAGGAGTGCTCCGTGACATCTATCAAACTGCTCGCTAACCATCTTAATATAAGGTGCATCTGCATCTATTATGACCCTGCAGATAGCATGAAAATCTAGTCAGGCATCTGACTCGCTTGACTTGCAGAACATCATAACTAGGTGCAAAGAGAGATGTTTTATCAGGATGTTATTTCTATGCAAGATCGTCATATGGCAGCACAGTGCTAAACATGAAATAGTAACTGAATATAATACGCTCTACGACTTACAAAGAACGATGCTGAGCAAGATGTAATAGAAGTGGGATTGCCAGTTTGGTTTCATCTTTTGGAAGCAGCGAGTCCCTTAGCCTGTTTGTGGACTTGATTAATTGCTGTGAACAAATTGAAAATAATTGTTATCATCTTTCTCATTTTGGTAAGAAAAAAACCATACCAAGTTAGCATATATTTCGAAGACCCGAGAATATTAATAGCACTTCAAATCTAGTTGATTATATATGAAAAATTACAAGCCACCTTATTATGTCGAGTAGCACCAAAACCAGTGGTCTGATGACGGAGAGTCTCACCCCCTGCCATGGCATCCAGCTGATCTCCAGTAAGGTCCTCAGTGTGATGGACATTTGCCATTTGCTGAATAAGCTCCTGATGTAATCAGAAAACACCAATTCAAACATTACAATTCTTGAAAACTAATCGTGTGATACAACTGGTATACACAGTGAACCTGAAAACTACCTGAAGAACAACAAGCTCAATTCCTTGGCCCTTTTTCAACTGATTTACAAGATACTGGAAAAGGCCTCTCAATTCCATAGACGGGTACTTTTTACACCTAAAGAAAAGAAAAATTCAGGTGGTTAGCTTTCTTAAAATCTAAAAGTACACATTCCAAACTGAATATTCAATGATGAAAGGTAAAACAAGGATACTATAACAACATCGATAAAGCCTCAGGATATGAAACAAACAATCAAAAAGTCAAAACAGGAAAAGGAAGCTTGAGTACTAAAAAAGTTCCCACAATTCAGACAAAATGATTCATATACCTAACAACTTGACATGTTCAACATGGGCTTAAGGTTTCATAGAGAACATGAATACTTCACATTTGAAACCAAAAATAATACCTCTATTTTTAGATAATCTGTAATGTCTGTAAAGTTCAAGATTCATCTGATCAAAGAACCATTGTCTAGACTTCAATCTAGGATTAGCCTCTAAAAGTTGGTGCCATCATAAAGTACAAAGGTAATTCAGTTCATTTGAAGTTTTACTTTTTTATTTTCCACTCCACTGGGTCATTTTACTTTTAGAATCTGAGATCAATGTACAATGCACAGGCCAGAAAAACCTAGTGACACTACACAGGACAGAGGAACACAACAGGACTCCCAAACTAGGGTCGGATTGGTCCCTTGAAAAGTTTTGCTATCCACCAGAATGTGTGCATCCATTGGAGCTGTTTGATACAAAACGTACCATTAAGCTTTAAAGAAGCCATCAAGTGTATATGAATGCAAATAAAATAAAAAACTTAGAGAGTAAGATCTAATATAAGAACCACAGGAAATGAGAAGAAATTTATGCTTACAAAGATGATATAATACACAATTAGTCCCGAACAAACAACTTTATGTTATCCATTAGTGCAACTCTCAGCTTCCAGTATTTCAAACTGTCTAGAGGAGTTCAACCATGAATGCAAAAGACAAGGTAAGCTAATCACATCACCCTAAAAAATTTATATAATTATTATACATTAAGAGTAGCATCAAAAGAGGAATAATAACAGCCATCTCTTAAAACACTATAACAATTAAACATTGGCGTTATATGGCATGATTAGACAGAAACAAACATAATAAAAACCTCCCGGTTTATGCATCAGCCTCTCTGGTGAAAAGTAATTTCCCCAATTGTCGTACAATTGAAAAGCCCAAAAGCTTTTGTTTGACACAATGCTGCCGAACTTCCTATCTTTCCATCTAGAAGTTATATAAGTTCCACGTCAGCTGCTCTTTGGTGCCTCACAATGTGCAGCACTTTCTTTTATTATTTCGTAGATAAGGACAGTATACAACCCATATAAGTTGTACAACGACCATACAATATCCTGAATTACCAGTGCTCTGATGTCAAGCAAACCAATGAAGATACAATCAACCAGAAAAGGGTGTCAGCAGATTGCGCCTCTTCTTCTCTGACAAGCCTTTGAACATCTAGTGATAGAGATTCAGACAGAAACCCAACTGAACCAAAAATAGTCTCAGGGATTTCCGTAGTCATCACAGGAGACAACCATTAACTGAAAGCTTGTCAATCAAAACCTTCAACAGACAACAATACCAATTCCACTAACGATTCCTGAGACAGCTAGGACGAATTAATGAAAGCTCCAATAAGTAGAACAAGAATGTCAATCGAAATCTTGAACCCAAAACAAAACCCCATTCCAACTTCAGCGACCCACCAAACAGTAGTCTATCTTTTCAGGAGGCTAGCGAGAAAGTCAAACAAGAACACCAATTCATTGACATTATAACTTAGTTGTTCAGAGTATGCCTTTTAATCAGTGGTCAAAATCAGTAATCATATCACCAAATTCGGCCAAATTCATCATACATCTCACCATAATGTTAAGAGCAGAGTTGAATTTCGAGTCCACCCTGTTTTCAAAAGCAAACCATCTTTATGATGCTTCTAATTTAGTAATCTTCCATTTCACAAGTGCCCAAACATCCTTATCTCATTCCAAAATGCCATACTTCTCCATTCTACCCTGTGTAACCCTCCTCCAGCCTGAAAAGAGGCAAGAGGATCCTAAGCTTCAACATTCTGCCAGCCCTATTTATTTCATAAATGCCGAATATATTATGAAACTGGTGGCTAAATCACACAGAACTCAAGTCACCTTTTGCACGCCAACTATTGGAATATCTGAAAAATCCAAATAAGTGACACAAAAACGTCAATGACATCCCTCCCCAGCTCCTGAATCTTTCATTCAACCAGTACCCAAACAGCTTAAAATTCTTTCCAACAAGCTATAATGATCCTTAGTACTCCTCTAACATCCTACTACCTGAAAGGAGGTCAAATGTACCAAAGATTAAACATCACCTCAACAACCCGACCAGCCCTTCCCTATTTCATTAAATAGCATAATGTCAATCCGTCAAAAAATTTCAGTTGTGAATCTCCTGGTACTCAAGTACGCCTAACCCTCGGCCAGCTGCTGGAACTGATCTCACCTTGCAAATAAAGGACACAAAATCTCCAATGTCCATTACATCCCTCCCCAGCTCCATTCAAAGGGTCATTTGCTCGGGCTAATCTGCAACCCGGAAACTAAAGTGAAGTGTCCAAGAATATAACTAGATTCTTTAGAACTGTATGTAGAAATTCACCCTAGTTTGTCATAACAATGCTAAAAACAGGTTGGGAAAAAAGTAAAGAACAGAAATAGACAACTAAATCCAATGTAACTCATTTGTACAAAACTGCTAGGGGGAAAAACATGAATAGAGAAAGACAGCAAAGGCCAATGTAAATCATTTGTATGAAACTAAAGAATCACTACATTTCCTAGAAAAAGCAACAATTCTGATGACATGACATTGCTTCTTAATATATAATTGGGGACAGCGAATATACACACACACAGCATATTTTTGTAAAGAAGAAAAGAAAGGAGCATACAAGTGACCCCAAAATGAAGCCAGAGATTGAAGCCAGTCTGACAAGTTAAGCCCATCCTCTTTTAGCTTATCACGCCCTCCTTGCGCCAGACGCTCAATCACAACATATTCCAGGACATCATATTCCAGCTGAACAAAAAATAATAATAAAAGATCAATAAGTTTGAAACAACATATGCAAATAAAATGACGACCATTCTTATAAAAAAAAGGCGAAATATCCGATAAGATTCCTTTACAACACAAGCCCATAATGATTTCATTTAAAGATAACTTCTGATTATACTGTGTTGCTGTGTTGATCACCATAGTTAAGGATGCGTGGTCACTCAGTATCACTCAGTCTGTTTCCGAATAAGTACACTTAAAAGGTTAGTCAGTTCCTAAATATATTCTGAAAATCTTTAAGCAATTTATTCTTTAGAGAAAACTCTGAGTAAGACAAACCAGAAGAAAAAAACACGGATATAATATTTAATTACCACCTTCTAGCAGTACTCACGGAGAGAAGGGGAAAATGTAACTGACAACAAAATGAAAATCCGCACCTGAGTCAAATACTTAAAAGCATCTACAACCGGAGTAATCATATCTTTGTACGCCTCGATCTGCAGTAGTACCAACCCATTAATTGTGTGAACACATAAACTAGAGAGGCGAAAAACTGAAAACAAAATACGAATATGATCATTCCTAAAATCTTAACCTGATTGACAATTGTTCGAAGTACGGTCATTGGATTTGCATGAGCTAACTTTGCAACCATCCGACCCTGCTGCTTTAAATTTTCTTTTGCTAGCCGCTTCAAAATTCTTCTGGTGTCCAACTATAACGCAAGGACAAAGAAAGGTATATAAAAACAATGCCTTCATAGAATAAAAGATGGAAAGAAGGAAATGACAGAGATAATAAAGAAGCTCGAGACTTGAAAGTATATGTTTGATACCTTGGCTGTTTGCCTTGCAGCTAAAACCATAGGAATTCGTTCATCTTCTTTCTCCCATTCACCATATAAACGATACCTCACCTAAAGAACAACATTCATATATAAAAACTGCTATAAGAAAATAAATTTCCAAATTAAGGAAATAAATATATCACTGATACAACACCAACCTCATATGGAAGTAGACTCATCACTTCCCAAATCTCCATTCCAACAGCTGGATTTGCAGGTACTAACTGTAAAGATGGAAGTAGACATGTGCGGAAGGCTTCCTCTACCCTTGACATTGCTAACTGACGGGGGGACCTAGCTTCCTTAAGGGGAATACGAGAATTACTTGCAGAAACTGCTACTTCACCAGTCCGTCCATGCTCAGATGCAGACAAGTAATAACCTCTTAGCACTCTGCAAACCTACTCCAAAAAAACAGAAGAAACCGTCCTTAATTTTTATTAAGATAAAATAGAAAGAGAAAGATTCCACAATATCAGATAAAAGTAATGCACCTTCTGTAGCAGCAGAGTATCACGATAAAGGTAAGGCCCGACAATAGCAAGCATCTGAAAAAGTTCTTTTTGAAGTTCTACTACAGAACCACTAGCTGATGAGTTTTCTGTAGTCATCAAACCAACACTGGCTCCTGAGGAGCCCAAATTATTGAGACGTGCTTGATGAACCATGTCGTATGCAGAAGAGATTGATTTTTCAATGAGTCTGGACACAGGTAGAAAGAATTAGAAAGAAAAAAAGTAGAAGCACACTGTGCCAAGCCACTAATAGCCAGGCACCTAATCTAATAATAAGGATAGACAGAGCAAAGCTAATAAGCTTCAAATGCAAACAAAGATATCATGTACCTATTCTATTTGTGTGATATTGTTTCTTTGTACATGCATGCGCACAGAAGCACATTGAACAAATAAATATAACACAAAAACATAATACATAGTATCAGACAAAAGAAGAGTGGAAGAAGTACCTAAACAAGCTATTACAGATTTGGATATGTTCAACAGGATTTAGAGGTGACAGGCGGTCAAATAGAATGTGTGCATGATACCTGAGGAACAAACATTAAAACCAGTTCAGACCAATATAAGCAACACCAAATAAAAGCTATTAAAGAAAGCTGAACTTCAGTTTAAACATCATCCAGAATTCATTTAAATGGAACACGCCAGAACCAAAGAAAAAATGTACTTAGAGGCATACCAGTCATCTACCGATAGAAAACCAGTAAGCAAGCCCAAGGTTTGATTATTTTCAAACTCTGTAGATCGTTCTCCTACTGCCTCTGAATCCATGTCTAAAGATGCAAAGAGATCTATTGTAACATCTCCCTGTTTCTCATCTTCCATTAGATCCTTCCCAGTAGCAGCAAGATTTATTTTACCAATTTTATTAGCCTACAAATATCAACAAATATTCAGGTTAAAACTTAACAGATAAGCTAGAGTTTTTAGAGCTTATAAATAGACGAAAGAAAAATAAGAGAGATCAAGTAACGAAGTTTTCAGCCATTAAATACACATTTAAATTATACCTCATCAAGTTGCCTGGACGAGAAAGAGCTATAATGCTCAAATGCCTCATCGTCCTTTGGAAGTAGATGAGCACATCTGTTGGAAGCATAAACTAATATATATCAGAAGACAAAGAACACGGTGACCATTAAGAACACAAAAAATTATGTTGACCACATAAAAAATGCACATAACATGACAAGCCAAAGTTATGCAAAATGTCAAACATAAATATGAAAACAAACTAATGCAAGAGCAACAATACTTTATATTCTAAATACTCCTCTAGCTGCACCTAGATTTTACCAATTAGGATAACCTCACTCATGCAATAATGCAACTACCCAAGTATAATACCAAGAGAAGTTTGTATCATTACGACCATCAAGAACTAAGTTCTCTTAATAGAAGTTTTGTTTATCTGTTACTGACACAGACTCTTAGTCTGCAATTGAGATTCCACTATCAACAAAAGAAGAAGAGATTTCAGAGCTGGCCCAATTGGCCTAGTCTTCAGGTTCCACAGCGGATACTTCTTTATAATCATGATATGGCTACTGCCACCGGTCCCACAATGCTACCATTGGCATAGCCACCTCTCAAAAATTTGAAAGAGGAGTCTTACAAGAATCAATTGTGAAACTTATGAAGCAAAAGGTCTCCTATCAAAGAACATGCTCATCAAAGGGATACTCACATGCTATCAAGATCAATAAAATTCTCCTTCACCAGCAAAGCTGTAAGCTTGTAAAGTCCAAATGGTACAGGATCATTTACTTCCAAGCGCTGGTAATGTTGAAATTTAAAACCAAGGATTTGTGAAGCATGAGACTGCAAAATAAAATGTTATCAGTCAACTAGAAGTTACCAAAACAGACTATCCAACCTAACCTTAAACAATATTATATTTGCTACCTTTGGAAAAATTGGTATCAACTCCAAGAACACGTTGTTGTCTGGCAGAAGTTCAAAACACTCCAAAACCTAATCAAGCAAAGTATTTAAAAAAAAAATAGTAAATCCTAAGACATCATTCAAGTCCAAACGGGTAGAAATAAGTTACAGAATATAAACTATAATATGTAAGAAGACTTACGATATCAAAAACATGATTTGGGTCCAGATCAAAATGCCCAATTAATGACTGCAAGGATCAAAAAGAAAAATGAAACACGTACAAGGATATTGAATGATGGAAGGGAAAAATATATGAGCAAACCTGATACCTTTATAATGCCTATTGTTGCTCCAGCATTGTGCGGTGTATTTTCTGAATGTTGGCAAAGAAGTGTAACCTGCAAGTGCAAAGGGCAGTGAATACACATAATGAAATCTCTCAAGCCAAAACATGAAATATGTATTCCCATTAATGCAGCACAATGAGCAAACTTCTGAAAGATAATATCAAGAGTAATCATACCAGCTTGGCATATCCCTCGCTCTCTTCCCGAAGAAGATTAAACTTTGTTTGCTGATATAGAAGACGTGTGTTTACTCTAACCTGAAATTAACAGCCCACATCGGTTTCGACAGTATATCAGCATACCTAATCACTTTGTTGTAAAGTGTAACAAACTATCTCATTTAGATTAAGTATGGTCACATTTGACACATCTGTAGTTAGTGAATCTATGTTTGCATTATACTCGGAGTTCAAAATTGCTAACAAAGTAGTTCATTTAGATTGCCTTATTCCAATCATGGTCATTTTTCACTATGTAAAGTTTGTTCATAATGAAAGGTATAACAGCAATGATGTGGTATTTTAGGCAAGATCACCATAGCTACAAACAACTGACATTCTTACCTCTTTACTCTTCAGTTCTTGAGCCTTTATCTTGATCATTTCCGCCTCCCACAAAAATTCTTCCTGCAATTTATAAAACGTATATTCATGAGTTCTATTTTGTACATCAAAGGAAACAAACAAGCCAGATAACCACCAGTCAAGTTTTGCAAGACAAGGATCAGTATTAACCTCACAGCGCTCCTGAAAAAGCCTTAATGGAACTAAAGAAGATTCCACCAACCATTTGGCCTGTAAAAGGGAAACAAACAAACCGCACCAAATCAAAAATAGGAGAAGAATGGGCAGTGTGGACAAATGGATAACAATTTCCACTAGGCATCGTCAATTACATGAAAAGGATAAGAATGTTCCCTTTTACTAGAATGAAGTAGCAAGAGGACAATGAACACCAGTAACTATGTTCAAGGGACTTTCTCAATTCTAGTGACTCTTAAAGCAAAGAACTAACCAGTTTTGTGAGACGAGCTCGATGCTCTCCAGGCATAGTAAGCTGCATATAATTGAACATATACGCGTCAATAAGAGTAGGGATACTATGCTCAGAGCATACAATCTACGTTGAATGCATGTCCAAAGGCGCCGCATTAAGCCTTACTGAAAGTATTTTGAAGCAATCTTAAGAACATTCTAGTTCCTAGTAGTTTCATTACAGCATGCAATCGCCACGCTCTAATTAACATCACTCATTAGCGTAGACCGTATCCATACATTTCTCCTTTATGTAATATCAAAGCTCAAATTGAATAAAGCAACTGAATGTTTTGCATTATGATCCTCAATCTATCTCTCAGCAACATCAGACCTCACCGAAACGAAATGCACTTAGCAAATTCCAAGAATCAAAACCTAATTACACAAACTCACATCCTGAGACATTTGAGTAACAATATCAGCCAAGCTTGAAGCCAGTTCTTGCTCCGAAACCTTTTCGGAAAACTCCGCCGAATCCAAAGCCGCTCTGCACTTCTGAACCGGCAATTCTCCACGAACCTGACGTCACAATTCAAATTTCTCAATCCAAAAAGCTCCTCCACACATGTAAACACAACACAGAAATCTCATCGGAAAAAATAAAAAGGGAAAAGCAGGCGGTTTATGAGCTCACCATGGTGGAGCAGAGCTCGTAGATGAACCGGAGCATCGGAACTGGCTCCGGGAGCTTGAAGCTAGGGTTTCCGGCCTTCCATTCACGGAGGTGGTCCTCTTTGATGTGTGCGCGCTCTACGGGCGGGAGAGACATGGTCGGAGGGTTGAGGAGGCCGGCGGAGGTGAATCAGAGAGTGGAGGAGGGGAGGGGCAATGTCGTAATTGTAGGGTTTTTCATGTGAAAATTTAGGGTTTTCAGGGTGATCTGAAAACGAAGGAACAAGGGGTTTGGGCAAAACGGAGATGATGCCTTTGCAGTGTTTTCTTCTCCGCAGTGTTTTCGGCTTTGTGGGTATGGATATGGGCCTTCTATTTGATCGGACCCAATACCCATTTAGAACAGGCCCACATATAAAGCCCAGGGCTCATTTACTCATTATACCCTTAGCAAGACGGAGACGAGATAGGTACTCTACAATGCAACTTGTTGTCAAGAGTTGGTGAATTTAGATCAGGTGATCAAGACATGAAATAATATGATAAACATGAGTAATATATGGTTAAAATACATTGTGTCCGTAAATGCCTTAAATTTAATTTTTAAGCAATAATTATGTTAAAATATGAATGATTTGACGTTTGAAGTTTGAATAACAAAAAATAATGAACTCATTTCGAAATTGAGATACTTTGCTCTATTTCTCTATATATTCTCTGCTAGCTTATGGGACGGAGTTGGTTCTCTATATTCTAGTGCAGGTTTTGAACATTTGATGATTTCTAGAATATATTTCGGTCATTTTGTAGCGAGTCAAAAGACTGTTTTATGCTTAAAAAATGAGTTGTTCAAAGAAAATATGTTGCTAGAAAAGTCTATATACAGTGCGGGTCTGTTTACTACGTACTCGATCTAGAAAGTCTTCGATTTCTAGTTGTTCAATTTACTAGTTCACAAATATATATACATTGCTCGTGTTCGAAGGCGTGGAATGAGGAAAACGAGAGATGACAATCGAACAAGTAGTCCAAAAACACATCTTCATGCATGCTTAGGTTTTTAGAGATTAGTGTATCAAACTTCTCTATATATATCTTTTTACGCTTGTTTACAAACAAGTTTAAACTATTGACTGGTGACTACTACTGAAGTAAAAGGACCGGCCAAATGTTGCTTTACAAATTACAATTGTTGTCCTCGAGAGTGGAATTGGAACATTGATGCAGAAGCAATCCAAGTATGTATTTTCTAAGTTTTACACACTCTTTTAGCCTAATTGTCGATCAAATGTCATTGAATACATAAACCAAACTCAACTGTCGTGAATGAGACCAAAGTATAAAGTACTACTCGCGTGCAATTATAGCCGTTTTCAATTAGGTTTGGCAAATCTTTATTTGACTAACCTAGCTAAAATCACTCTTTTTAGTAGTAGATCTTTGCAAGGAAACAAAAATTATATTAATATGAATGATGGCAACTGCAGGTATATACCAACGAGCGTGACAATTGGGACAATAATGGTATTGATGGCGATGATAATGCGTAGTTTATGCGTTGAAGATTAATATGCTCAAGTTGCAGAAAGATAGCAGGGGGGGGGGGGGGGGGGGGGGGGTAAGATTAATATGCTTGAGTATACAAATAACGGGTACATGAAAATTTCTTCATGCATGGTATATGTTTAAACATATCGAGCACTAAGAATGTCCCAAATGGTGGTGTACAGGTACCAAACATACATGAATAAAATGTGCCGAAAGTAAAGCTAGCCAAAACAATAGAAAGCCAAGGAGTAGTGATGGAAGGTAGTTAAAACAAGACTAGCATGGCCAGCATATCGATCAACCTTAGTGGCTCATTATCCCACTATAATCACAAAGAGATGGCTAGCCACGTAAAGAATGCGCTCCATTTTCTCTTCGAGACTGCTATGAGTCCACTGAGGTCGAGACAAAGTTGAAGACAGGAACCAAGCAGGTCGAAGATCAATATGTAGAAGATGTGATGGACTAGCTGTCCATCTACAGTGTGCTTGGTTTTGTCTGTTCTCTTTGTTTTTTTTTAAGGACGGATCAGTCAATTCAGGCTCCTAGAAGCTTGCTGACCAGACCCAGTATTCGATGATTAAGACTGGGTTGCTATATGAGTAATCGTTCTATATTGAATTCCACCGAATTCGAAATTTGAAAACTAGCTAGATCGATCACGTCTAGACCCCATGCATATATGACTTGTAAACATTTCACGGGTACGAGTGTTCCAATTACTTCAACCTCTAAACTGTATTTTGAACCATTCAATCCACGATTTATACTTGATTATAACTAATATATCCCGAGAGCATTGTACTCAAAATCTCAAACATGTAGATTATTGTAGCACACAAAATTAAATATATACCAATTATTCAAAACAAACTCAAGAGCCAAATAGCCAGATATAGTGATTAATCATGCATCTGCATGTACGTATGAATACTACGTAAAGTTGTGTTTTTGTACAGTATTTGTAACTGTGAAAAAAGGGCACATTACAAACCCTTATTATCAATTTCTCTATCTAAACTTTGATCAAAATGTATGTATGATCGAGTTTAATCAAAAGGGCCTCTTGAGCTCCTTAAAATCCATGGAGTCAATGCACTCCAACCTCGCTCTATGAAGATTTAACAACTTCAACAACTCGGTCGCCTTCTCTTTAGTCCTCTCCGGACAGCCAACTTGCAACAGCAACAACAGCTTCTGAAAAGCACCCACTTGAAGCACCTCTAGGACAAGACACTCCCCCTCGTCTTCTCTCTTGTCCTTCTTGCAAAGCTTCCATAGAATGGAAACTGCAAACTCAGTAGCTAAATCTGAAACCCTATGCATCTTCTTAACCACGACGGGCACGGTCAGGGCATTGTCGCGAGCCTCTTCCCTCCCTAGCTTGCTTCCACAAATCGCATTGAGAACCCCCAATGCCTTCTCGCAAATGCTCCTTTCGGCATCCACAACTAATTCCGACAGCATGGAGACCAATCCCATTTGCACATATCTTTCTTTGACGTTTTCTCTTGAGCTAGACGATGTGGAATTAAGCATGTGGTAAATGATGACCAGTGAGGCTTTGGTAGAAGTAGGGCAAATTGGCTCCTTGATCAGCTTCACTAGGGCTTCCATAGCTCCTTCAATCTCTTCCAAGGCACCAGTCTTTTGCTTATCAAATGAAAGAGCCTCTTTTAGAACCAAGACTGCGTTCCTTCTCTGTGATAAATCTCCTCCGTCCAAAAACCTCACCATGCCATGCAACGAATCTGTGGATCCAAGATATACGTTGGCCTCCGTATCAAGCGGGAAAATCAAAGTCAAAGCAGACAAGATCTCCTCCAAAACGCCGACGTTTTCATGAAAAGAACCCGCCGTTGAGAAAGCACCAAACGCCGCCGCTAAAGTACTCGCCGCTCCGTTAGCGACAATGCACCGCTTGTTGCGCTCGCTTTCTTTAGTCAACGCCTTGACCTTCTGCACCATCTCTCTGCAGCCGGCTCGGTCCTTTTTTACCACCGACGACGTAATCCTAGATAGAATCTCGGCGACTTCCATGGAACTCACCGGAATCCGAGGCGTGGGGATACGCTCAACCCCAAAGGACTTCTTCTCCACGCACCAGTCTTGTATCATTTTCCTGATGGTGTGGTTCGGAATCGGCTCGAGAGTTGTGAGTACCTGGTTGGTAGTAGGGCAAGTCACGTTTCCGGCTTCAATCCATTTCTCAATGCTCTGCCTATCGTATGTGATCCCGGTAGACAACGTTACCGGATCTGTCATCAAGTCCAACGATATCGGGCACCGGAAGTGGCTCGGTATCGTCAGCTCAATGTCCCCGCCGGTCTCGCTATGCCGCTTCGCGGCCTGACGGCCGGGCCTCAGCCTTCTCCATGACAAAGTCATACTAGTTGATCTGATCTAGATGAAGTTCAAAGTACAACAACGAAAGTTGGAGGTTTGTGTTTGTGTTTGTTTTGAGTTGAATGAGTAGTGGGAGGCTAGTTGGGTTTTATATATAGAGTTGGTTGAACTTTTATAATACGTACGCGGTTGAAGTTTCAAACAAAGTATTGATAATAAATTAGAGTAAGCAGGGATGGAGGGGATGATGGGTTTTGAATAATTGACCGTTGAATGTTTGAAATGGTAAACGAAACACCGTCAAAACTAGTGGGGAGTAGTACGTGTACTGTTTGGAATTGATCAAGAATCAAAGGTTTGACGCCCAAGGCCGTCAACGGAAGGAAAGGTCGGTGGACCGACCGACTCTTTGGCTATGGAGGGTATGGTTATGTTATTATAGATTATTATTGGTTTTGAGTTTTTAATTAGGGTTTTGAACTTCACTTTCACCAAACGACGTCGTACGATGATGGTACGCGTGGGATGGTAAGCGTGCTGGACTGGGTCTTTAGAGTTTTGTGAATATGGTGGAAGGAATGAACCCGGCATCATCAGCTAGCATGCATGGATATTACGAAAATATACGTAGTGAAATCAACAGAACCTTGAAAACTTCTTTACACGCAAATTCTTGGCCACGTCTACGATAATACAGAGCGTTCGTCAAGTGTGAACTTTGATCGAATGAGGAATTTCATTAAAGATATGAAAGAAAAACTAACATGAACGTTGAAACGAAGGGTGTTTTAGCTCATTGGAATGGCATCTTTAACTTGTTTGATGCGTTGTTGGACTCCTTTCGATCGAATACTCGGCCATGAAGAAAGTCGGAGATTCAAACGTGAGCAATGCGGTACGTTACGTTAGAGAGCACTGAATAATATTACTACATACATATATAATAGCCAGGCATGCATATATAGGGGCCTTGAATTTTCACTAGCTTTTGAACACCTACGTACTGATCGATCATGTTGGAATCGTAAACCAAAAATGACTTCATGGCCTATATTGGCCTCAAGTTTGGCAAGATAAAAATTGGTTGAGAAGCCAGCTGACGGCTAGTAATTAAGAGCTTTTGGCCATGCACAAAACTTTGAGAAATTCTTGTATGAAATCATCCTATTAATTTGATTCAGCGTATTAACCCTTGATTGAAATCATATATAGTTGATTGCGCGTATTAATCAAGTACCAAAATCTTCAGATTAATATGTAATAATTGGATTATCCTTATTAAAATGAACGATTTAGAGAAGAAATTTTCTAATTATAGGATTACGCTCTTTTCCAAAACTTGAGAAGGCTGCCTAAGGCCACAATACTATAAAGCTGATGCGTTTGTGAGTAACAATTCAGAACACACGCTTCATTCTCTCAAGCTCTTGGTAGTTTTCTCATTCTATTCCTTGATAGATATGTTCATTCTCTTAATTTCTGCTTTATTGTTGATTTCTGAATTAGGGGATGCACATGTTCTCTCCTCGATCATGGATCTTTTAGAAGTTTCATTTTTATGCTTTCGCTGTATATGTTATTGTATGTGTTGGGGACAAGGTGCATCTCGATCATTTGATTCCTCCTGCTGCTCCTGCATTACCAGTCCCTCTATTTTAATTAACACCTTTAACTTAAACGGATCGAGTGGAAATTGGTCATTTTTCTTCTCAATTGGCATAAAGATTATGGTTCAAAACAAACTTTCGGTGTCAATCAGGTAATAAAAACCAAATGTGCATGGTAGATAAGAGTGTTGCTATTGGAACCTCCACATTTGCTCACTTGACCTCCCTCTATTTTCAATTATTGAATTACATTTGTATCCTCTTGCATAAAGACTATTGAGGACAATAAGTGTATAAAAAAAATATTATATTTATTGTCTATAGACTTTCCAATTCAATAATAATGTTATTTATTATTTTCCCTATCAAATTTATTTTTCAATTTTAGTAAGTGCTTAAAATAAGCATATATGTAAATTATAAGATTGTTAATATGACATAAAGTTACTATAATTATACATGTTTAAGCGCATATACAAAATATAAGGTCAAGAGTAAGTGTTGAAAACTAAGCACATATATTTTAATAAGTTTGCAACATGAAAAAAAAAAGTCAATTGTTTTGATATATATATATATATATAGTGAATACTTTTATATATCTTATTAGACCTTAAATATATTTGTAACACACTAGTAACTATTGAAATAGTACAAGGGCGTATGCTAGTGTGTTTTGAAATATTTATATATCCTATATTTTGATTTATCTCATTAGATCTTACACATGAAAGAAAAAAAAATTTAAGAAATAGAGGTCTAGTGAGTGAATAGGAGGTTGAATGAGTAAGTTATTGAAATATATGTGAATAACATATTTAAAGTTATTTCGGTAATTTGAATGGAGGTCTAGTGAGTAAATACTTATATTTAAAAGTATAATGGAGGTGTAGAAAGTATTGAAGGTCTAATGAGCAAATGTGGATGTCCCAATAGCAACACTCGGTAGATAAAGTCATTGATGCTCCTTGTTAACTTAGATATTTACTATATCATCGTCCCATCATCGTCTCACGTATTAAGAATGCCAAAAATTTAAAAGCTCGAGTCCGGCAGCTACGTACTAGCAGCTTAGTTTAAGTCGTACACATCTGCTTCGCTTCTCTATTGATAAAAATATGCAAGTTATAATCATCTCGATTATTGATCTCGATATCGATGATCGATCTCGATCTCGATCTTAGTTGTAGTTGTTAGTATGTCAAATGCGTTACGTACGTTTCTTTTCCCTTCGAGATTAGCTGTTAAGTTATGATGTGGCTTTGTTAAGGTACCTGACTCTGAATTTTGTTACATTTCTTAACAGGGAGCCCAACTGTGACACTAATGGGAGGTTTACTACTTCTTCACTGCCTTCTACTCATTCTGTCTGCGGTGGAAGCTGCATTGACCCCTCACAAGATCGGGGTAAACGCTAACGTGGCCGAAGTCAGACCACCGCTGATTAAACTCTGTCAAAAATACGGCATAACCAAGTTAAGGCTCACTCCTGCTAATGCAACCAACCTATGGCTAGCTGGGAGGAGCAGAATTGCGATCACCTGGTTGGTTGATAATGAAGATGTAGTCACATTAGCTCAAAGTTCAAGCACTTTGAGGCAATGGCTCAACGACATTGCAATCAAGAGTGTCTTAGATCACAAAGTGTCACTGAAGTACATCTCAGTTGGTAATGAGGCTATTCCTGGACCTCCATCGCAGTATGTTTATCCACTGATGAAGTCCATACAACAGATGATTGACGACAATAATCTTGGTGGACTTAAAGCTACAACGACTGTGTCACCGGCTGTTCTCGGGGCTTCCTATCTGCCATCAACTAGCATTTTCGGCAGAAACAAGCAGTGTTATGACTGACATACTAGGGTTTCTATCGGTTCACGGCACTCCTCTGATGATCAATGCATACCCATATTTTGCATACTCCTACATGTAGCATATCTAGGTCACCTTACCCTTTCATTCAAGACGGTTCACTGGCATATAACAACATGTTTGATGCTTTTTACTCGGCAATTGGGAACGCCGGCAAGCCAGATGTTAATGTCATAGTTTCTGAGTCCGGTTGGCCTTCTGCCAGCCAATCCCAAAACAGAATTCTTCAAATCAGAGGAGAATTACTATGCACCATGCGTGGGACAATGAGCATATCCCACGGATGGTGCGTAGTAGTTCTCCTCTGAGTTGAGGAATTCTGTTTTGGGATCGGCTGGCAAAGCGCTTAGCAAGAGAAGACCAAGTAAAGAACGAGTTGGTCGATCTAGCCACTGTGGCTAAGACAGGAGGGGTAAAAGAGTTGTTGATCCAGCCGAGTACCATCTGATCTTGTGTTATCCATTGTTCATAAGCTGGATTGATCTCAGTAGTGAGCTGACCATCTTCAGTGGTGATGAAACAAGGTGGGCAAGACTTTGTGCCTTCAACAAAACACATGAGACCGCGGCTCTTCAGTAGGGGCTGAATCTGTGCTAGCCATAGGGGGTAATTTGTTCTATCTAGTTTGATAGAAAGATAGTCAGAAGATGTGCGAGTGGTGGAAGAGATGGTGGAGGTGGTGGAGGATTGGGCGGAGGTGGTGGAGGAATCATTAGCAGCTACAGAGGCCATTTTGAGAGAAGAAAAAAAATGTCGTTGGACGTTTAGGCTCTTGATACCATAAACGAATACAGAAGAAGAAGAGAATTGGGGGATTTCAGGATACTCAAATGAGTGCCTGATGTATCATTATATATTGCATCAGTTGATGAGATTTACACAGAGATTACATTTGTAACAGAATGATAAGGATTAGTTACAAGAGTATCTATCTATTATAGTTACAGATGAGAAGAGATGATTATCTTCAAGGAGTTCTTGTAGATTGAGGACTCCTAAGTGAGGTAGGAGACAGATTTGAATTGCATGGCTTATCTGATCTATTAGCAGGAAGGTGTGGCTCTGTACTCGTGATTCAAAAGCTCTCATCATTCCGGAATCTTTCAGGAAGACCATCGGCACATTCCCAACACCGTTGCCTGAAAGTTGCACTCTGAACGTGGCAATGCCAAATCCTCCAAAACCACGCAGTAGAGACTACTTGGACTTGAAGGACTCCATCAATTGGATTGCACATTCTGCACGGATTGTTAAACAAAATCCCCGATGGCTCATTCATTACATGGAACAAGGCAGAAAGCGAGCAGAACTGGCCTGACAGATGAAACATGGATGAGAATGTTATTGGTGTACATTTTAAGCCTTCATCATTCTTGGATTACTTTTCTTTATAGTTCATAGTGCTTAGGAATTTAGATAGTTTCAAGACCTCTGCTTTTCTTTGGTGATTGTTGTTCTTTACTTGTTTCTTGTCAGCACAAGAGATGGATGAACTAGCAGATTAGATGATGTCAACAGTTTCCCTAATCAAAGATAATATACGAGATCAGAGCTATGAAGTTAGTTTTGCTCCCAGTTCAGATATTGTCACCATATGTCCATATCATATTGCCCTTGTTCACAGATATTGCCGAGTCTTTTACATCAATCAAGGGACTATGCAGAGAATGCTTATAAATAGCATGCATCATTAATTCATTATGGTGAACTTAGAGATGCTAACTGGAAAACATATCAAACGCATCTAAAAATCCAAGAGGGAATGAAGGATTATCATTTAAATATCAATGATAATTCTGTCTATTAGCCATCTCACAAGGTCTAATGTACCGGATCAAACATTTTAAACACTTTTAACTTATAAGTTGACCACAAAGTCAGGAAAGCACAACAGGAACAAACATGAAGCAGAAAGAATAAACAGTACTACAAGCTAGCTACAGAGCTAACTCTCAATGTCTTCACCTCCCATCTGATGATGTAAAAGACTCGGCAAATCCAGAAGGCCGACTAGGAATGCTGGTCTGGGTCGTATCATCCCCACTAGGAAAGATAGATGAGGATGAGGATTCATCAATGTTGCTTTTACCCTCAGCAGCCTGCCACATCTTTACTGCTTCATTTAGTGGCACATCGAAGTTGATTGCATCCATCTCATCAAAATCTTCTTGTTTAGATGGCTTCCACTGCTCAACAAGCGAAGAAAGTACATTGACTGCATGACCTATGTCAGGCCTTTGGTACGGCTCCCTTGCGCTGCAATGACCAGCTAGTTCAGCAACTGTGCAAATACTAGAAATTGTTTCCTCATTGACATCAATGGTTGGATCAATAATCTCAGGGAGTGCCTCTTTTTTAATGAGCTTTCTGCGAAACCATGTCACTAGGTGACAACTCTCCCCAGGCTGGCTTTCGTCAATTGCCTTTCTACCCGTGATCAACTCCATTAATATTACTCCAAAGCTGTACACATCTACCTTGAGCGTCATCCGTCCAGTTGCTGATACCACAACAATGTTGAGAGTTTATTGCCTTGAATATTCAGTAAATGACAGTACAATGAAACAAGTAAATTAAACAACCTAGCAGCTATACACACAACTACTGATTAGCATGAAAAACTAAGTGCATGAGTTTCTAGCATTTGTAATACAAGATGTGGACACTTATTCAGCACACAGAACATAGGAAATGCATTGTAATGGAAGCTTAACAGGAAAGACGTTCAAAATAAAAAGCCAGCAGGACAGGAAAATATCTGTACAAACTACAAAACCATATAACGAGCTGTTTGGTTTCCAAGTTTAAGCCACCTACATATCCATCCTTATGGATCCTTTGAAGTTAGAGAATTCTTTGTACTCTTCACAATTCTGATCAACTTCTTAAAATTCTTTCACATTCCTATTGATTATAAACTAGTGCATTCTTGGCATGCCAAAATTGTTATTGTCTAGAATGTAAACACTGTTGTGAATTTAGCTTGTCTGAGGTGCAACTAATTTAATTCAGTCCCAATGCCCACGTATTTTCAAGGTAAATTACACCTGTACTCTCCACCCTCTGATGAATATTGATATTCTAAAGTGATTAAACTGTACAATGCTAGCTTCTTTAAAGCATAATCAGTACGATATATAGATATACCGTCATACGTACTGATCTTGTTCATTAACCACCAAAATTTAAAGGGAATGCCGATCATACATTACTGAGGAAACAGTGCGCTAATTGAAGGAATAGTGAGTGTAGCAGTTAAAAAAACTACCTGCATATTCTGGAGCCAAATAGCCGAAAGTTCCTGCTAGTCTTGTCTCAATAGAAGCTTTCCCTGCTGGAGCAAGACGAACCAATCCAAAGTCTGCTACTTTCGCCCGCATATCATCTCCAAGTAAAATATTTGAAGGTTTAAGATCTCTATGAATGAAGATTTCGTTGGCCAAACCATGAAGATATTGAACCCCCCTCGCAACATCCAAGGCAATGGTCAGTCTTCTAGTCCATTCAAGTGGCTCCAATCCTTCTTCTTTCCAGTTGAACAAATGTCTACTAAGAGTCCCCTGCGACATGTGCTCAAAGACAAGAAGCCTCTCATTCCCATCCAAACAATATCCAAGAAGTCCCACCAAGTGGCGATGTCGGACCTTAGTAAGAACTGTAATCTCAGACTTGAACTCATGCAGGCCTTTCTCAGCTACCACTCCAGACTCCATTCTCTTCACGGCAATTTTTGTTCCATCATGCAATTCTCCTTCGTACACAGTTCCAAAACCACCTTTACCCAATACCTTACCTTCATTAAAGTTATTGGTCACACTCCTCAAAACTTGGATGGAAATGATCATATTTCCAGTCTCAACATGAATGTCATTAGGTCCTTTACTGCGATTTTCACTACCAATGCCATTAACCCTGTTAGCAATAGTAATTTTGGCAGCATTTTGGTCACCAGAATGACGAGGATGTATCACCAATGAATTTGTAGAAGTACCAGAACGCCTCTGTTTTCTCTTGAGCAAAGATAAAGTAAGCAACCCAACTAGAAGCGCTCCAACTACACCTCCCATAACAACCCCAACAATCACACCAGTCCTAGATTTCTTGCTACCTCCACCATTAACAGGGCCAGTAGGATGGTCCTTACCTATATCCGGGTTCCCTCCTAACTTCACCACCACATTTTCTTGAAAACTAGGTACTTTACCATAAAGGTTATTGTTTGAGAGATCTATTTCTCCAAGGTTGTGCAAATTTGTGAGCTCTTGGGGTATAATACCAGTTAGATTATTATCTCTAAGTATCAATCTACTCAACGATGTAAGCAGTGAAAAGTTGGAAGAAATCGTACCAGTCAGACCCATGTTGGGAAAATTGATAACAGTAATGTCACCTTTTCCTGAACATGTTACACCGGTCCAATGAGTACCACCCCCACAAGGATCATTCCCTATCCAATTCTCTGCAAAAACACTAGGATAATCCATGTCCTTAGCAATGGAGAGCATTATAGTCAAGCGAGGATCGCATTTAGTACCAGAAACATTGGTGCAAAAGTTATTAGATGTCACATCCAATTGTTTAATAGAGAAGCTCGGCATAGGTCCCTGAAGCAAATTGCTGGACAAACTGACACTCTGAAGCGAACTGAGGTTTTGCAAAGACGGAGGAACAATACCGGTAAGCTTGTTAGACTCCAAGTTCAAATCCCGTAAGCTGTTAAGCTCTGAAAATTCTGGTAGAGGACCGGTAAATTGATTACCATGCAACCAAACTTGAGTCAACATGGTCATGTTCTGTAACACAGAGACAGTTCCATTGAGCTTGTAATTGTTGTTCAACCACAGTGTCTGGATTCCGGAACCGGAAAAGCTGGCAGGCAGTTCACCTTCGAGATTATTATAAGCCAACTGCAATGTCATCAAACTAGGCATATTGTTGGTGCCAAAGAATTCCGGGATGTTCCCGGAAATGTTTGCATTACTAGCTGTGAATGTGGTCAGTTTGGAGGCAAACTTGACGCTATCTGGAATCTGCCACGCCTGGAAGGGGTTGTTCTCGACGCGGAACTCTTGAACAGAATCGAGGCCGGAGAAGAAATCATTAGCCGGAAAATAAGTGAAGTTGTTGTCGTTGGCGTAAATCTGCTGAAGCTGAGCCAAGCCTTTTAGGGTTGGGAAGGATCCGGTGAGATTGTTGCGCATAATGTGTAGACGCTGCAATGAATTCAGCTTATTGATGTCTGGATGGAGAGTGCCGGAGAGGTTTTGTTCCTTGATCATGATGGAGGTCACCTTGCCATTTTGGCACGATACTTCGCCCCAGGTACAGCAATCGGAGCCAGAAGACCAATCAGTGGGTTGTTTTGGTTGGATGTTTATGAGAATGGCTTCCATGGCTGGCTGGTCATCGCAGAGCTTTTGGGACTGGGAATGGACAGTTGAAACTGACAGCATAACGAAGACAAAACCCCAGAAACTCATGTCTGTCTAGGGTGTAATAGGGTTTAGGGTTAGTGTATTGTTTTAACAAGCTAGCTAGGGTTTTGATTTGAGAAGAAGAAGCGGCAGAGATAGAGGATGAAGATCGGAGAAGGGAAAGTGAGAGATTTTGGGGATGTGATTCTGGTGATTTGGGGTGGTTTGAATGCCTTGAATGCGTTTTCAATTTTGGCATGTTTTCTGTGTACACGTTTAATTTGCTTGTGAGATTTTGGTTGGTTCTTTCCTAAACCCAACCGGTCGGTGGACGTTTCAAATTTTGATTAGGGTAACCCCGCCCGATACGTATCAAAAAAAAAAAAGATCGACTTCTATGTATAGTGGATTACAGGTACATTACACAACTTTATCCTAATTTGACTAAAACATATTAATCGTATTTCCTTCTATAATATTCTTTTTCTTTTTTATTCTTTCACCATTTCAAATCCATTTATAATTAAATAACATACGATAAATCATGTCAATTCGACCTGACCAGTCAAAGAAAAATGGCAATGAAAGATTAAAGAGTTTTGATGAAAGATGTATATCACACCCAGAACTCATTTCCTTGCTAAAAAAAACAGTTGTAGTCACTTGTGTTGGCCTCAGTATTGACATACAAGACTACGAGATTGCAGAATAAGTATTCCTCGACTCCTTGAAACGCAACAATCATGATAATCGACAATCACTAAAATTATGCCTAGTCTAAACTACTGAGTCAAAAGATGGAAAACAAATGTATCCCCTGTCAGATCAGGAAAGCACAAGAGCAAACATGGAGCAGAAGGAATACACAATACTACCAAGCCTCAAGGTAATTCTTAGTGTCTTTACCGCCCATCTGATGATTTAAATGACGCTGCAAATCCAGTAGGCCTAGTAGGTATGCTGGTCTGGGTAATATCCCCGCTAGGAAGTATTGATGAAGATGAAGATTCATCGATGTTGTTTTTGCCCTCAGCAGCCTGCCACATCTTTACTGCTTCATTTAATGGCACATCGAAGTTGATAGCATCCATCTCATCAAAGTCATCTTGCCTAGATGGCTTCCACTGCTCAACAAGTGAAGAGAGCACGTTGACTGCATGACTCATGTCAGGCCTTTGGTACGGCTCCCTCGCGCTGCAATGACCGGCAAGCTCAGCAACAGTCCTAATACTAGAAACCGTTTCCTCATTGACATCAATGGCAGGATCAATAATTTCAGGGAGTGCATCTGATTTTATAAGCTTTCTACGAAACCATGTGACTAGGTGACAACTCTCCTCAGGCTGGCTTTCGTCAATTGCCTTTCTACCCGTGATCAACTCCATTAATATTACTCCGAAGCTGTACACATCTACCTTGAGTGTCATCCTTCCAGTTGCTGAGACCATAATAATATCGTGATTAATTGACAATACAATGGAAAAAGTACCACAAACATTATGCATAACTGCTGTGAGCCTGTGAGGTTATTAGCATGAAGAAAGGAGAAAAAAAAAGAAAAAAAAATGGGGGAATAAAAAAAAAAAAAAAAAAAACAAGACTTTCAAGTTTAACCAAATGTATGGCATTTGTCCAATACAAAATGTTGTCAATTCATTGCAAGATGTTACAAGATAGACTTTCAAGTGTAACCAAATGGCAGATGCAATCATGCAAAGGAAAATGAGTGTTTGCGACAATAAATAATGAGCTGATAGGTTTCCAAGGTTAATTGAGCTACATCTACTAGCCATATCAGTCTCTTTTTCTCTTCTTCAAATTCCTAAACTTGAACATAATTAAACTGGTAGATTCCTAGCATTACAATTATCTTTGTCTCAGAATGTAGTACTGCAATGTATAGAGTTATGAAGTTTAGTATGTTGCAAACTCCAGTTATATCAATTTAGTCCTACATGTGGCTAATCAGAATACCAGAGTTCTATATGGTCAAATTAGATATGATGTGAGTCCTACTGTCATCCTATTTTAAGGATAAAAGTACATTTCTCACACTGTCCTGGTCACTCTCGTAAGGTGATTATAGACTGGCGCCAGTTTCACTAACCACATTGGTGCGATATTGTCTCATACTTTCCCTATCATATGATCTACAGAAATACCAACCATCATAGAGACTTGGAGAGAACAGTACACACTAATCTGAAGAGAGAACCATCATAATACAAAATGCTGACGATTGTTTAGCACTCAGATATGAAATTCAGTGTTAGACACACATCAAAGACATTCAAGTTTAATTAAAGGGCAGAAGGAAAGGAAAATGTCCCGTAGAGAAACATATCACGAACTGTTTGGTTTCCAAGGTTAAGCCAGCTACATATACAAATCCTTATCATTCTCTGCACTCTTTACATTCCTAACCAACTTTTTTGTATATTTCAGTGTCCCTATCGATTGTAAATTCTCAGAATGTCCACACTGTTAGAAAATTTAGTATGTCTGATGTGTAATTAATATAAACTAGTCCTACATGTAACTTATCAGACTACTAATGTTTTATAACAGAGACGCACTCATGTTCTCACCCTGTGATAAATACTGATCTTCTAAGGTGATGAGCCTATGCCAGTTTCTCTAAAGCAGTCAGTAAGATATAATGTCATACTCACATAATTTACAGGAATTACCAATCATAAATCACAGAGAAAATAGTTCGCTAGTTGAAAAGAATAGAGAGAATAAGAACCTTACCTGCATATTCTGGAGCCAAGTAGCCAAAAGTTCCTGCTAGTCTCGTCTCTATAGAGGCTTTCCCTGCTGGAGCAAGACGAACTAATCCAAAGTCCGCCACTTTTGCACGCATATCATCTCCAAGCAATATATTAGAAGGTTTAAGATCTCTATGAATGAAGATTTCGTTGGCCAAACCGTGCAGGTATTCAACCCCTCTGGCAACATCCAAGGCAATGGTCAGTCTTCTAGTCCATTCAAGTGGCTCCAGCCCTTCTTCTTTCCAGTTGAACAAGTATCTACTAAGAGTCCCCTGTGGCATGTGCTCGTAAACAAGGAGCCTCTCCTTCCCATCCAAACAATATCCAAGAAGTTCCACCAAGTGTCGATGTCGGACCTTAGTAAGAACTGCAATCTCAGACTTGAACTCATGCAGGCCTTTCTCAGCTACCACTCCAGACTCCATTCTCTTCACTGCAATTTTTGTTCCATCATGCAATTCTCCTTCATACACAGTTCCAAAACCACCTTTTCCCAATATCTTATCTTCACTAAAATTGTTGGTCACACTCCTCAAAACTTGGATAGAAATGATCATATTTCCAGCCTCAACATGAATGTCATTAGGTCCATTATTTGGGGGACTATTGTACGACTCATTTCCATTGCTATTTAACCTATTAGCAACTGAAATTTTGACAGCATTCTGATCACCAGAATGATGAGGGTGTATAACCAATGAATTTGGACTTTGCACTTTACCAGAACGCTTCTGTTTTCTCTTCAGCATACAAAAGACGAGAACCCCAACTAGAACCAATCCAACAGTACATCCGATAACAACACCAATAATCATACCAGTCTTGGATTTCTTGTCATCTCCACCATTAGGACCTGTAGGTGTGCTAGGCTGGTCGTTACCTATATCAGGGTTTCCCTCTAATTTTACAACCACACCATCTCGAAACTGAGGTATTTTACCATAAAGTCTATTGTTTGAAAAATCTACACTCTTAAGGTTTGGAAGCTTTGTAAGCTCCAAAGGTATAGTCCCAGTCAAGTAATTATCATTCAGTCTCAAATCTGTCAGGGATGTAAGCAGCGAAAAGTTAGAGGATATTGTACCTGCCAGACTCATTTTAGGAAAGTTGATTCTGGTAATGTTTCCTCCTGGTGAACATGTCAAGCCTGGCCAAGAACCACCACCATTCGCAGCACAAGGATCATTCCCCTTCCAATTTCGTGCAAAGGTAACAGGGTAACCCATGTCTTTGGCAATCGAAAGCATTATATCAACACGCGGATCACAATCTTGACCGGCATTATCACTGCAAAAGCTATTCCTACCGGGAATCATATCCACTGCAGTATTAACCTTAAACTTGGGGGTCGGCCCCTGAAGCAAATTGTTGGTCAAATTGACAGTAGCAAGCGGTTTATCCACCAATGACTGAGGGACAATACCAGTGAACTGGTTATCCCTCAAACTCACGTTGCTTATGCTGTTCAGCTTCGAAAAGTCCGGTAAAGGACCAGTAAATTCATTGTCATGTAACCACAGCTCTGCCAAGCTTGTCATGTTCTGTATCACATCAATAGTGCCATTGAGATTCTTATTGCCATTCAGCACAAGCCTCTTGATCCCAGAGCCCGAGAAACTCCGAGGCAATGCACCTTCAAGCTGATTCCGACCGAGGCGCAACTCAGTCAAGCTGGGCATGTAGCTGCCGCCGAAAAACTCCGATATATTTCCACTAAGGCTGACATTAGTAGCTGAGAAAGAGACCAGCTGCGTGGCCTCTTTGACATTATCAGGTATCAGCCACGGCGCGGCCGGATTGTTGTCGATGCTGAAGCTCTCAAGGGAAGATAGGCCGGAGAAAAAGTCTGATGGGAATGAAGAGAAACTGTTGCCGTTGGCGAAAAGAGTCTGTATTAAAGTCAAGCCTCTAACACTAGGAAAGGGTCCGGTCAGCTGGTTGCCCTGAAGCTCCAAACGGGTCAAAGACGTGAGGTTTCTGATGGCCGGAGAGAGTGAACCGGTTAGTTTTTGATCCTTGATTAGGATCACGGTCACCTTGCCACCTTTGTCGCATGTCACGGTTCCCTTCCCCCATGTACAGTAATCGGAGCCGGAGGACCATCCCGCCGGCGGATTGGGTTTGAAGCCGTTGAGAAGATATTGCATGGCGTCACGGTCGGGCCCACCGGACTGTGATCGGACCGGGGCCAATAGTGACTGAAAAATAAGGAGTAGATGGAGGAGAATGAGAGAAACCCGGAGATCCATTGAAACAGAGTATCGAAAGAAACAGTCTTTAGAGACTGAGATGAATTGGGTAGGGTTTTTTAGGATTTGAAGAAGCGGCGGAGATAGAGATGCCATCAAAGGGAATTGAGGAGTTGGAAAGGAAGGTCATAATTTTTGGGGAAAAGTGGTTCGGGGGCTTTGAATGCGTTTTTTGGATTATGGAAAATTGAGCACAAAGAGAGAGAGGTAGAAGAACCAGAAAACAACAACAGTTGGCATCTTTGCCCGCAACGATTTTACGTGTGAGATTTTCCTTTTTCCTTATAAAATCCCAGCGGACGGTTTTGAAATTTTCTAGAGAGCTCCCCGCCTTAACACGTATTTATACTTTTGCACCACCATCTACGCTGTCACTCACTACGCTTGCAAGTGTGGTGTTTCTCGTTTGGATATGAATCTCTTCCTTTTTTGTGCCACATAAAAGTCGAGTCGAACTTGTCACGTATCTAAAAACTGTAAAGGTGTTTTTGATGTTCTATTTATATAACTTAACTGGTGTTTGGGTGCAGTTTACGTTCAAATTGGTGTAATCATTGTAGTGATCTCACTTTTGACAGGTGTGATTCTAAGAATAAGTCATCTCGTAACGATGTATTTGACACGGTTAAGGTTGTATTATTTTTGTAAACAAGCAATCACCAATCATTTTGAAAAATTCATCTATTAGGTCATCAATCAAAGAAAAAGAAAAGAACAATCAATTTATAAATGACAACTATGTCATGAGTCTTGACTCATAGCTAACCTACTATTTTCAATTTTACATTGTTCTTGTTAGCGCAAAAAAATGCATGATTTCAGTGAATTCCCGATTTGACAATCATGCCGCGTGAATCCAACTAGGATGATCAAATGTCATCAGAAGCCATAATCCATCAATTAAATTAGAGGATTTGGAGTAAAATATTGTGAGATTTGTTTTCATTTTCCTTTTCTAACCTATGTGATTACCTTCATTATCTTTATTGTGATTCTCTCATTTCCCAAATTAATCACCTTACGCGTATAATTTGTTGCTTTCCTTTTTCATTGTATCTTAGTGTATGTATACAAAGAGCCGATTCAACTCTGAATTAGTGTAGGTATAGCCGATTCAAATTCGTATTGTCAATTTGTGAATTGAAAGTGTCTTGTTCTTTCTTTACAAGTTTGCATTTGAAACATTTCAATCTTCCAAAGAGCTATTGTCATTTTTTCCTAAGGTGGCAATGTGGCACTTCATTGCCAATTGGAATTTTATGATGCTCGAAGGTTTCCAGCTAACAACTAAGTTGGCTTTCAATTGGGAATAAATGTCACTTAAATGGACAGGATATTGAAGTTGGATCTAGAATTGTGATTACAAAATTGACAATAAACACTAATCCCTTTATAGCCATTTCCTTCTCAATTTGAAAATATATATGCACCTATCGTGGCAATCGAGCCCTATATATTCTGAATTGGATCTATCATTTCTTTACAGAACTTCAGAGCAACTTTAGCAATGCTAACTTTTTTGTTGTCAAATTTTAATCAAAATAGCTAAAATGTCATTTTGGCTAGCTAGTTTAGAGCAACTTTAGTAATGCTATCCATTTTTTGTTTGTCAAATTTTAACCAAAATAGCTAAAATGTCATTTTCGCTAGCTAGTTTAGAAATATGTCTGTTGACAGTATATATGGTGCACCACCAAGCATATTTAACGACCTCGTAGACCGGCCGACCGGCGCGATATGTCCTGCTTCCGGCATGCATCGGGTAGACCGGCACCTCGGCTACACCTCTATTGTGGAAGATCACCTGTGCCGCATCTGGAAGGCGTGCCACCGGGCTCCGCAAGAAGCTTCGTGAGTAGAAAAAGTGTGTTTATGTCCCACATTGGAAACATTGTAAAGGAGGGAGCGTTCATTGCTTATAAATAGAAGGCTTCCCCCTTAGAGATCAAATAATTGGATACTTGCTATTCTAAGCATATATGTAACCACCCCGATGGCTTATAGGCAGGCCATAGTACATTTCTAAGTGGACGTAGCCATGTCCACCATAGGCATGGTGAACTACTATAAATCTATGTGTTAATATCTGTCTTTATTATTGTTTTTGTTAGGCCTTTTGGGTTCTGACAGAAAATGTCATTATCAATTCTTTCTATTTTAACTATTTTGAACTTATATTACTAATTAAATTTAAAAAAATTACCTTAAATGCAGTTATATATTACATAGAATCATCTAAAATGAATATATTAAATTATAGAGAGCCTCATCTCGCTCTCTATATTTAGGAGCGAGATAGCTAAGAGTTAAAATGGCTAGCCACTTAGGAGTCTTGTGGAGCTCCTAATTTTGATAAAAAAAACTAAACATACTCTCTAAAATAGCTAAAGAGTCAAATGCTCTTAGGAATATGTCTGTATCAGTTTTCTCTATTTTAACTACTTTGAACTTATATTACAAATTAAATTTTTTAAAAATTACCTTAAACACAGTTATATATTACATAGAATCATCTAAAAAGAATGTATTAAATTATAGAGAGCCACATCTCGCTCTCTATATTTAGGAGCGAGATAGCTAAGAGTTAAAATGGCTAGCCACTTAGGAGTCTGCTGGAACTCCTAATATTGATAAAAAAAACTAAATAAACTCTCTAAAATAACTAAAGAGTCAAAATAGAGAGTCTGCTAAAAATGTTCTCACAGAGTTCAATACGTAAATTCTAACTCATTTAGGCTAGAATGACATAACTGAAGTATTGTCAATTCCCTAAACACAGCTTGGATCTCAGGCCTAGTTCAGACTGCTCTTTATGCTGACTATTTCCACCACTATATCAAGAGGTTATGCTTCTCTTTCGCACTGACATACTTTGTCGTTGGATACCTGCAGCTGGAAGAAGCATGAAGAGCTTAAGCTTCCTGCTTGACATGGATCATATATATTAGAGTTGTAAATTCAGCAATTGAGGAGCGATGAACATACAAACCATTAGATGTAAGTGAAGCGATAACTCTGCAGATATTGATGTAAACATCCCCATAAAGTACTTGACATAGATTAGTCAGGCCGGCTTCTGTCACACATGATGCAGTACTCTGTGAGTTGGTTTAGCTTAGCGGCTTCAATATGGTTTTGGTAGACAATGACAGAAATTGCACTAGAAGCTAACTCGGAGTTCACAGACGTCACAGTTCCTTGCCTTGCAGTTCCGTTGGAAATACATGTTGCGTACTTGCATGTATAGATGTAACTTACGTACTCACAGGGATATACAGACAGCTTTGCTCAAATTGCAGTATGACATGCATTGCAGAACTTCTAACTACTGGGTTTTGTCATAAACAATCGGCGGGCGCTAGACGGCCTAGACGGTCATTAGACGGACTAGGCATTTTGAGACCGTTTTATTGGAAGTTTCAACAAGAGAGACGTCCTAAATAACAAGTTTGGCCCTAACTTATCTTTCGGTTTTTCAGTTAGGACCAAACTTAGGTGTTTAGGGCCTTTTGGTTATTCTTTATGAATTTGGGCTTTCATTTTATAGGGTCTTGATCCTTTTAGTGTATATTTTTCGGGAAATATTGTGAAAAGTGAAAACGGCTCTACAAACTATGAGTGATTGATTAGATATAGAAGAGTGATCTATATGGCTACCTCCTTGGTTGAATTCATTAGCATTTTGCAATGGTGGATGAGGTTCTAATTTGAATTCCCGCTTCTTCATGACACAATAAAATTAGAATAAAGAAGAGGAAATCACATCTTCGAGTGTGTGTTGCAGTTTAGTATTTGATCAGCTGTTTAGATTCACCCCCTAATTAACCACATTATTAGATCAACATGTCTTAACTTACATAGTTTTTACATGGTAAATTTCAATTGGAAAGTTCTTAGGAGAACTCAAGATTACAGCTTAAAACAAACGATCAATATCAAATTTAAAAAATTGGGTCGTTTTAGCTCCGGCATCCATACTCTCATAACTCTCCGGCGATATTCACCTGAGTGAGATAGATGAGAATTGGGCGGGTTTAGAGGGTTTCAGATTAGGCACGCGTGGTAAAAATATATATGATCCTCACCGCTCTGTTTGAGCCAGCTGAGAGCCCCAAATGCAAATGCATAGCTTAAACCCTGAACTCTTCGTCAAGCTTAAACCCCTCTGCCAAAACCCACAAGACCGTTAGAAATAAAGCCTCACCTGCTCTACATTGCTCTTCTAAACCCACAAAACCCACAGCATTGCTCTCACCCTCCGCCAAGAAACCAAAGCCCCGACCCGTTTTCTGGTTCTCCGACGACCGTGACGGCCAAGAAAGCAGTTGCAGACGCCAAGAACCGACCTTTCCGAATCAAGAAAGCTCTGCGAGTGAACCCAGTACCCATCTGTTATCAAATATGGTACGAGACCGAGTTTCATCTATTCGTTTAACTCATTCCGATACGGGTCGGATCCTCTTCTTCTTTTCTGTGTTCTTACTCTGTTTCTCTTATGATCATAGAGCTTGCATACTCTGTTCTTTACTCTGTGATTATCTTGTTCCGTTTCCATTTCTTTATTTCTGAGCTGAAATGCAGTTTGGGTATTGATCTTCTAATGTATTCTATGGCCTGGGGAACCTGGAGGCCCCGATGTTTAAGCTATAAAACCCAGAACTTTTTTCAGCATGAAGTTTCTTTATGATTTAGTTCTTGACACTGAGTTGGCTGTAATGATTAGGTTGATATGCTTTATCCCAGATATTGTGATGCCAAAGAGGTAAAGAACATTGCATGAACCTGTGCTTGTATTGTTTGAAGCGGATATATTGGTTCCTGTCAATCATCTCAATCAGGGTTTATGAGCAAATGAGATAATTCAGATGTGTAAAACTAAACTGGGTATAAGATTTTTGGACAAGATTCAAGCAAAAATGACATTTACAGGACTAACTGCTTCTCTTTATGTTCCTGCTTTTTCTAGAGTTCAAAAGTTCTAGTTACAGGGGAGGAGGAGACTAGAGAAGCTTTAATAGCTTCACCTCTATCTCACGACACATTGCACCATGTGATGATCAAGTGCTCGTCGGAGTCCCTTCATGTCTTTCAGATGGCAAGTCGCTGGTTTTATAATTCAATCCGGTCACGAACTTTCCGAGCAGAATACGAAGCATTGAATAGCAGTATACACATGCTATTCAGCACATGGACTGCCTCGAGTCAAACATTCTATTCTGTGCCAATCGAGCCAACAAGGGCAGCAGATGCCTCCACCAGGGCTATTAATCTCATCGTATTTGATTTGACCCGGAACTTCACTGGTGAGTTGGTCCATCAGGAGGAGGCCTACACTGATCACTACAGGGGACAATCAGCAAGGGGCTTGATTCTCTTCTCCAGGAGCTTCAAATGGAACTCACACCAAGACCATATGACACTATTTTATCCTGCAAGCAAAGCATCATTGATTATTCCCCCTACTCACCCTCAACATGCTTCCTACTCCAACATAAGTTCAACTACATACTGCCTCGGCTACAGCCCTCATGGCGATACCTACAAGGTTTTGGCTTTTAATTGGAAGGGCTACCAGGGTTGCACTTTCAAGATAATGACAGTACAAGAGATTGATCAATGGACTGTGAATGAAAGAAAGTGGAGAGAAGTTAAGGTGGAGAACTTACATTTGGTTATGGAGAGCCAAGTGTGTGTGCAGGAAGACTTGTGCGTGCAGCATAAGGGTAGCATTCACTGGCTGAATCGCTCTACGAAACTGATTCTCTCATTTGATGTCGAGAAAGAATTGTTCTTTACAACACCAGCTCGGATTCCCTCAGACGAGTCTTGTGGGCGACTATTAAACCTTGGGGGGCGACTATCATTGATAGGTTTCACCACTGAGATAGTGTTGTGGACTTCAGATGATGATCTTGCTAAGGACTGGAAACAGGAGACCATCCAAACGGAGTCAGATGACAAGGTGATTGATCCTCTTTCCAATCCCACGGATGACCGTTTTCTGACCTGGCCGTCTCCTAATGCCTCTGCAATGGAGATCCTCCAGATTCATTTCTACAGTAGAGCTAAGAATAGGACCACATCCCAGAATGTGCAAGTGAACTCAAGAGAATGGGTGGATGAGTTGGGTCTGTTTACCACCTATGAAGACATTTTTTTGCCTATTCCCTAGGATCCATCTGATAAACTTGTGATACCTAACTCCAAGAATTTCCATTTCCTACAAGTGGGGTTTCCAAACAGATCTGAGTTTCTACATCGTCCGCTGTAATGGAGATATACTATAGTATACTTCATAGAATTCATCAGATAAACTTATGATATCCTATTTTCTATCAATGTGGTTTACTCACAGATAAGAGTTTCTATTCCCTCATTGCAACGCAGATTCAAGGTTCAGTTCTACAGTATGGTTACTAAAAGGAAATTCCGCTCATAAGGTGCAAACAGACTCAAGAGAATGGATTGAGGAGTTGAGTCTCTTGACTACCTATGAACAGATGATATTTCCTATTTCATAGATTTCCTAGTATCTACCAGTGTATTTCTGAGGCACAATCTGATGAACTTCATTGATTCTATTTCCTAGATGACTACTTTTGTTTTGACACATATGTGATGCACTTGTATCCTATTTCATAGATTTGATGAACTTGGATCCTATTTCCAATCGAAGTTAGTTTGCATTTGGTGGTTTCCTAATTAATATAAAATCTTGTAGCTTTCTCTAGGGTAAGAATGCACCACGATAAAGCAATATATTAAATACTAATCATGCAATATTGTTATACAGTGGATAGACTATAGCAGAAATAAGGATACCTGATAAAAATGATGCTACCACCCACCAATCTTCCATTTTCTCCAACAACCCTGCAATCTCCGATTGCACAGTCTTTATGTCATAATGATCACAACGTGAGCCTTCCTCAGCTCCTCTAGTTTCTTCCCTCACTTTTCCTCTCTCACCCTTGCGAATAGAATTTGGAACACTTTCCACAAGACTCTAACTCCACCTTTTCCATGTTTGCCTGAATTTTATACCTCTCTCCAAGCCTCATCTGCCTAACTGCCTTTCTCTGATGCATTCTTGCTTGAGCTGCCCTTATCCTCGCTAGTCACTACACCAACCACGCTGTGAAATCCATTTACTGTCAATCCTGTTCTGAACCGGAACTCATCCTCATTGCTTATAAGGGAAGATTTAAGGTCAATGCTTGAGAAGCCAAAAACTCTTTTTTGGATGCAGATAGTTATCTGACATTTCATATGTATCTGTAGATAAAAGGGAGACAAATCACCCGCTTTTTTTTTTTTTTGAAATAAAAGGATAAACTTTTACTAGTGCAACTGAAAATTCACCATAAACATGCAAATCACCCACATTTTAATACAAGTACACACTTAAAACATGCATATACACAGACATTTGATCTAAACATTTATCGACTGACGGTAAAATCACTGTCTGGAAAGAGGTAAACCAGTCAAACTGAAAGCAATACGAGACAGAAACAGAATCCTAGGAGAAGGATCGTAGGCAGCAAGGATAGGAAACCTTTCAAAAGCCAATACTTCCATATACAATTATATATTTGTTACAAGCATCTTAATTAGTAGCAATATACATACACACTCAAACCTACTCGGCTCAAACAAGTATCACTAAGATGCTTAATTTGTGGTCATTTGAGTATTGCCTTTCAGAACCCACAAAAGCTGCCTCAATATTGTGCAATCAACACATTATGCTTATCCACCCTGAAAGGGAAAGAAAAGTGTTTGAAACATTAGAGAGGGCATGGTACAAATCTCTCACAAGTTCATTACTTTAGCCTGGAATAGGATCCTGGAACCTATTACAGTTTACATATCTAAACTGAGCCAATAAACAAAGATGATGCATGGCAGTTATTTTGGGGAAGCAAATGTAAAGCTTGTTGCTTTATGACCCCTTTCATCTCACCCAGTAGAGAAATCAGTTTGGATAACAAAACACACAAATGAAAGAGACTCACAACACAATTATACGTTTAAATTGCAACACAATACTTCCTACAGAGCAGAGAGAGAGAGAGAGAGAGTGTGGCTTTGATGCTTGGATCCTTACCACGAGAAGCCAATCGAACTGGTCATGCTTCCTCTTGTTTAACAGACCCACCACCATCCTTTGTTTGGCCAGGTCCTCCCACCACGGCGGAGGAAGAACGATGTTTGTATTGGGGCTTCCGTTTGGGCCTTCCTTGGGCTTTCTCAACTAGCAAATTTCCAGTGAACTGCTCTTGAAACAATTTTGACCCAAATTTTGCAAATGTTTTTTTTTTTTTTTTTGTTCTTTCAGATAAACATATTGGAACTTCTATTCATACTTCTAAAAATAGCACCTGGACCTTCTTGATTAATGAACCTCCAATTTACTTTTTATAAGAACCAAAATGTTGTTAACACCTCCCTAATTTTCCTAAAATACCCAAAATCCAATTAAATCATTTTAAAGAATTTCCTTATAGAATATTCAGTTCACACCTCCAAAATCGGTAATTAAACATGTTTCAATTTTTTGAACATTTATTAATTATATTTTACTTTGAAAAAATTCATCCCAAATCAGGTAAATCTATTGCTCTAATGATCCGAAATTTCAATCTTTTCTCTCAATCTATTTTCAATAGACAAAAATTATCATATGGGTCTTTATTTTATTTTTTTCTTCTTTGTTGAGGAAATCTGGGTTTTTTAGTTGATTACATAGTTTGTCACTTTACTTTGTTTGCTCATGAATTTTCTCAAATATTGTGGGTGTGCTAATCCATTGACAACCTGTATAATTAGCTTTGAGTTTTCCATTGAATTTTAGCCTTAGTTAGAAGATAATATCTTTATTCCTCCTCAAGATCATATTGGAATAAAATTAAATAGAATAAAAATAGAATGAATATGGAAATATATTATCTGTTTTCTCTTTCCCATTTGTTAAAAATATTTTGTAAAATGTTTTTGAAAATATAACATAACGGTAATTTCACATAACTTGAAAAAAGAGGGAGGTCCAAGTACCGTTTTTGGAGGTATGAATAGAAACTCACTAAACAAATAGAACAAATCAAATGACAAAAAGAGTGTTTCACAAACTCTCATTTATGAAGAGGAGATCACTGTTTTTCACTTCCCCTTTATTTATATATATAAAAAAAAAACATATATTTTTCATAACAAAGTTCGAAACTTTATGTAATGATTCAAAGTTGATAAATTAATTAATTGTCTGCCGAGTTCAACAAATTCACCACATCTTAAGACAAACCAATAACTCCTATCTTTGTAATTTTTTGACAAATATTTTTTCACCTAATATAAATTCATGCGAATTCTCTCTTCCGGTAAATATCATGTGTCTTGCTCTTATAGGACGGGATCCCCTGATCAGCTGGGCCTCACAGTAAACTTTTCATTCCACATTAACATTCTCAATTCTCTCCTGCATGTAAAAGGTTTGGGCTCAAAGTTCCTAATGCCTCTAGGAATGGTTGGACATCATATTGAGCAAGGCTTTCCCTATCCGCATCGGAACCTTCTTGAGGTCAAATTGAAATGGTTATTATATATAGGGCCATTAGGGCAATCGATTATTATCATCTGCTAGGATCAAATGTGCCCTCCGAACTTCCTAACCCTAACAAAAAGTAATTCTCCGACGATGGAGTCATCTACGGTACCCAGCCTCCTCCCTCAACAACACCACGCCTACGTCTCTGAGCTCCTCTCCTTCTCCCTCGCTCGCCTCCAAAAGGAACCGGGGCTTCTCCGGCTCGACGGGGATCGAATCCAAAGCCAAATGCAAGACTTATTGACCGGTAACTACCGAGCAGTGGTTCACGCTGCGCACACATCCCTCTCAGTTCAAGACCAACTATCTTCCATTGACAAGAATCTTAAATCTCTGACGTTGGAGAAGATCCCCAACTTAATACATGCATGTACCGAGTTTGTTGACACTTTCGAAAATATGAAGAAGATGAACCAAACACAGCACTTACTTGAAATCCCTCAACTCATGGAAACATGTGTGAGGGATAAGAACTATGAAGAAGCTCTAGAATTAGAAGCCTATGTTCGCAAGCTTTCGACTATGCACCCCAAATTGGCAGTTGTTAGAGACCTGGCTGAACATGTCAGGAAGATCACTCAATCTCTTGTCTCTCAGCTTCTTATGAAACTTCGTTCGGATTTTGAGAAACCCGAGGCTGAACATTGCCTTCGGATTGTGAGATATTTACGTAGAGCAGGAGTTTATAGTGAGTATGAACTGCGGTTGCAGTTTTTGAGATGTAGGCAGGCATGGCTTACAAGAATGTTGGAGGATTTGGATGAGGGAATCCCTTACGAGTACCTCAAGGGGATGATTAGTTGTCATAGAAAGCATCTGGTTGATATTGTTAATCAATATGTGTTGGTAAATTACGATGAAAACGATGGTGGTCTTCTCAATAGTTGGCTTATGCATCAAGTAACCTCACACCTTAAGACTCTAAAAGTTCTACTTCCAGAAATAAGTGCCGGGGTTTTGCTATCTAATATTGTGGAGGAATCCATGTATTGCGGCATGGTGCTTGGTAGGGTGATTGGGCTAGATTTTAGGGCGATGCTACCACCAATTTTTGAAGAGGCAGTCTTCAACATGTTCTCAAACAATGTGAGTAGAGCAGTTGAAGGTTTTCGGTTGGTTTTGGATTCACATACTTGGGTTACAGTTTCAGCTATAGCAAATTGTAAAGTTGATGTCGGTGGTGGTTGTGATGATGATGGTGTGATTGAACCGCCTTATTGTCTCATGAAACATCCACCTCTGGCTGTTTTTGTTAATGGAGTGTCCTCGGCGATGAATGAGCTCCGGCCGTGTGCACCCTTAAGTTTGCAGCACGCGCTTGCTGAAGAGTTGATCAAGGGATTGAAGGCTGTTTCCGACTATTTGATGACTTACAGTGCAAGAACAATGATACTACTGAGAGAAAGCAAAGAGTCTGAACTTTTTCTCTCACTTTGTCAAGGATTCATTGAGACTACTTTCCCATATTGTGCCAAGTGCTTTGGCTGCTGTTACACTGGCGGAGCTGCTTCAGTCATTGATGCAAAGAGTTTATGTGACGGCCTCCGCTGGCTAGTGATGACAGTCTCTGCCTGATGAAAACCTCGAATTGGTGATAGGGAGAGAGAAGGAAATAGAAATTACTGAGAATGCTGATGGATGGTGTCAAAAACTCACGACCCCTATTTTTACACTTCAGTAGAGGAAATGTACATGATGAGCCAGTAGGATTTCCATTGAATTTGTTGTACAATATCTTCATGTGAGTTTCACAACGATTTCTTTCTTAAACATTCAATTTGTTCTACAAGAGAATGACAAATCAAGGTATTGATACCGCCCTCTTTCTCAGACGAAAGATTCCAAGAAGGCGTGCAAAAACATATGATTTACACATTTTGCTCCGTCTCTCTCAACTCTAATGATCCTATACATACAAGTGGGAAGGGAGGTTTGTCTAGTATACATTTGAGTGGATAGTGGACTAATCAAGTTATAAAGTTGGTTAGAATCGACTGCTCAAACCTGTATTGGATTCCAAGGCATCAAGAATCATCAGTACTCGAGGACTAACTGCTGCTCTCCTATGCAGGAAGTCAGGCCCCAGCAGAATATTGAAAAATTGCTGGTGATGCTCGAGCAACAAAGAGGCCTGCAGAAATGCAATTTGCAGCTTCTGTGAAGCAAAAGGAGAACTATGAATCTGGTTTAGACTTGAAGAACTTGGCCACGGCTTGATATAGATTCTCTTCCTCAAATGGCTTTGATACATATCCATCCATACCACATTTTACACACTCATCATAGGTGGCATGAATAACATCAGCGGTCATGGCTAATACTGGCACATGCCACTCACCCTTTCTTGCAACTCCTTCCAATCCACTATTTACCTCCCCATTTGCCTTGCTCTCCATCTGTCTAATTCTACGAGTTGCCTCAAAACTGCAAACAAAAGAAACCATCAGAAACTTAAGACAAGGAAGTTTCAACACTCTAAATACTATACTCTGGAATGGAAACATACCCATCCATTTCAGGCATTTGAATATCCATGAAACAAGCATCAAAATTGTGTGGTATTTGAAGCAAATCCAATGCAGCTTTGCCACTGTCAACACACTCTACATCAGCTCTGAACTTCTTTAATGCACCTGCAGCAACTCTTCTGTTCACCATATTGTCATCAACGACCAAGATTTTTTTACCAGAGAGCAAGCTTTGGAGGAAATTAGATCCATTAGGCAGTTCCTTACCCTGTTGCCTCTTCTTCCCTACGCCAAGCACCTGTTGAAGACATGCAGCTACCATACTAGCCCGCAACGGTTTCATAATCACAGTATCTGCAAAACCTGCTGCCTTTGCCTTGTCAAATTCACCTTTACCAAAATTGGTTGCAAGAAGGATCATCTTAGGTAGCTTATATATGTGCCCATTCTGTTTCCATTCCAATTTCTGCTTGTTGAGATCACATTCTTCACCAGAAATCCATGCATCCTTTTCTACTAGAATTATATCTGGAGGGACAATATCTCTGCCACATAGAACAAAATAGTTCAGCCCAATTAGTCAAACTGTAAACATTTCAAATGTGAACATGTAAACTTTCTTTAGGTCTTCTAATAATATATTTGGGAGATTTCATTTCAACTATTGATTGTAAGTATTCACCAAATACATTAAAAACTTTTTTTGGCTTTACAAAACTTTACTCTCAGAAATTCTGAGAGATTTCTTCGTAGTTTGATATGTACTTTACTGTAGTTAATGAAAATATTGATAAAGATTTAGCAAAAGTAAACTTACCCGGACGTCGCAGAACCATTCCTTCCACAAAAAGCAACAGCCATCTTGATGCTACTTACAACTTCCACCAAGATCCCAAGTCTCTTCAAGTGGTATTTTGTTACAGCAGCTCTCACAAGTTTTCCATCAACTAGTATTGCTCTCAATCCTCTAAAGTTAGAAGGCAGATCTTCCAACTTAGGTTTTTTCAAGTCACTAACTGCATTTTCTTTGCACCTCCCAAAATTAGCAGTGAACGAAAATGTGCTCCCAACATGAGGTCGACTTGTGAAGTTTATCTGACCACCCATCAGTTCAACTAGACACTTACTGATGCTCAAACCGATACCAGTACCTCCATAATGTCTAGAGGTTGAACTGTCTGCCTGCATGAAGGGCGTAAAAACTCGATCTTGGGCACATAATGGTATACCAATTCCTGTATCTTCCACAGAGACCATCAAAGTGACTTGATCAGAAGCCCCATTATAGGCTGCAACATTACTTGAAACATCAGTTCTGTGTTCTTCATTAGCAATTCGATGCTTAAAATTATCCCAACTATTCTGTTCATCAGCTGCTTCACATCCACTTAATGTCTTGAACTGATGGCCGTCAGATGTTTGTACACCTTCATCTGACCCTCCGTTCAAGCAAGTCATCAGTTTCCCATTAATCATGGCCTTTGAGGGATCGGCTAGATGGACTTTGACAAATATATGTCCTCGTTCAGTGAACTGCAATAATTCATAACATAATGAATATCGATTATGAAAATTAGACAGGCAAGACAACAATAAATGCAATGGAGGAAATCAGATCAGCCAGTGTAAACTTCAATTATAACTTTCCACGGGAAAAAATGATTAAAATTGAATATCATATGAGTTGGCAAGTAAAACATGAAAATTCCACTTACTTTAATAGAGTTGCCCACAAGATTTGTAATGATTTGTCTGAATCTCCCAGGATCACCGATAAAAATTTCTGGAACTTTATCGGAAACAAATACTGCAAGCTTCACATCCCAAGACACATATCAAAGTGGACCGATTTGCAAAGGGTGAACGCCACCATCCAATGGGAAGAAGAACCAAAATTTGAAAAGTGAAAAAAAAAAAAAAAAAAAATTAGTTCTAATATAACAGTTCATGGTTGACAATTTAAGAATACTGAAAATGGGAACAATGTCAGGAATGAAGCAATCTTGAAAATGCAAGAACTCTGAGCTGCTCTTACTGATGTTATCAGAGCTTACCTCTATACCCATATTTCTAGACTTTTCAGAAAATAAAGAAAGGACATCATCTAGTATAGATCGAATGCCAAACGGAACTTGTTCCAGCTCCAACCGTCCAGCTTCAATTTTTGCCCTGTCAAGCACCTCATTGATCAATGCTATCAGTGCCTTTCCACAGGCCTGAGCAGTTTGAGCATAATCCCTCTGGGTTCCACTTAGTGCTGTATCTAAAAGCAAGGCAAGCATTCCTGCAATCATGGGAAATCAATACTGTATTATTTACAAGAGAGTATTCACATACTGACTAATGATATGATTCTTAATATAGAAAGGAAGATCAGTCAGCATACCAAGGATTCCATTCATCGGTGTTCGTATTTCATGGGAAACAGTAGCAAGAAACTGCATACAAACAAAAGAGATCACGTAACACATACATGGCAATGGGAAATTGACTACAATTTGGAAAATGTTGAAAATAGTACCTGGGACTTGGCAACATCAGCAGCTTCTGCACGACCTTTTAATTCTTCCATTTCACGGAAATCATCCTCGACTTTGACAATGTGCATCGCAGCTCCATATAAGATATAGCCAACTAACAAACCAATCACAAAGAATAAGAATGCAGTATTAATAGCTGTCCATGATGTTGGTGCCCTGTGATGATATCTGCTCAGAATAAAAAAAATAAAAAAAAATTATAAGCATCAGCATGACAAATCCAAGAAAAAATTCTCCATATATTCTGAGCTGATTAAATGGGCGCCCTTACCTACATATCATCTGATGCTTTCTAAAGGGATCCCCAAAATCAAGCTTGCTTTCATGCAGAAGAGACATGTCACCGTCTTGCTGATACTGATGACCATACATGATTAGGGGATCAGATGAGTTTGTGACATCATATACATAAACCATAATGGCCTGATTCCCAGCAAGTTGCCCAAGTAAGTTCTCTACTAGGGACTCAACATCAAAGGCTCCACCAAGGTACCTGCATTCAATCTATCATCTTATACACATATCTACAGATTCCGAATAATATATATGCAGAAAACTTCAAATGAATAAGGATAAACTTCCTTCCACTTGGAACACACAATATCATGATGGGTGAAACTAGCTAGAGCACATACTTCAGATAACACAAATGTTCCAAATTTTGTTTTGAAACAGGCATCAAAATACTGGGCTGCTATGCCAATGGCAATGGAACTGGTGAGCTAAAATTACCCGGAAGCTGCTTTTATGCGCTCCTCCACAGTTGGGTTTGGAGGGAGCTTGGATTTGTAAACAGGGAAAGTCAACACAACACCAAGATGATGTGAACCCAGCAGCCTGAATGGACTGGTTAGAACAGCTTTGCCAGTAGCCCTAGCCCTTAAAATGTTTCCTCTGTCCTCCTGCACCATGCATTGGAAAATTACAGTCAAATGAAACACCAAACTCAGGGTCTAATAGAAACCAAAGTAATATAAGCACCATCCAGATTATTACCTCCCCAGACATCATGTCAATTGACTTAAGGTAAGAGAGAGTTTCCTGCGAGAAAATTACAGGTGCATACTCATCTCGGATGGGTGAGGGCACCCTCTCCATCGTTTTAATAGTCCAGCCATTTTGCCTTTCGAAACTATCCCTCTCCGAATTAACAACTCTTTGTGCATAGGCCACCCCACTTAAAAGAGGCCTCTCAAAGGCAGTTCTGGCAGTGTATTCTGCAAAAGTTTCCTGCATTTTTTGCAATTACAGAAATTCAATCAAAAATTGCAAAGCTGCAACCATAGAGCCACAGTGAATCATCGTAGCTCCCTCAGAATCACTATTTAGAGAAAATATTGATAACTTTGACAATTACACACTAACTAAAATTTGCCCATTTCCTTCCCTAATTTGATAGCAAGCAACACAGCCCAACAATCTGGATTAAAAAGCAAATAGCCCCCAGCAAACTATGAGTAGTATTCTAGCACATACCTGATCAATTGCTGATGGGTTCTTGAGGTAATGAAATGTCGAAACAAGGATGGCAAGTGCATGCACATGATTGACACTTACATTGAACTGATCTTGCAACATTCTTGCTCTCTGATCACACATGCTACTAAGCACTTCCACCCTTCTCACTTTGTTATCAGCATCCATGTAATTGTAGATGGAGAAGCTCAAATAAGCCATCACCAGAATCCAAAGCATCAAAAGCTTTGGGAACCAAGCTCTGAAGGCCTGAATGAAAGTGAAGCCCTTTTTGGCCCCCATTTGCTCATTCAACCTCACAGCCACAGAGTGGTGGCTCTGCATCTTCAAATTCCCACCCATCACTACAAATTCAACAACCTCTTTACTTCTTCTTCTTCACCCACCTCATCCTAAGACCAAAACAGAACCCCAAAAATGAGCCATGCCAACTTTCTCCAAGTAGCTAAATTTTAGAAACTTTTTCCTCAGTTAAAAAAGGGAAAAGGTAGTACCACACTCTGAAGTAAATTATCATTACAGCATTGTTTTGCGTGATTCAAATATCTCAAAGCATAAGCAAACCAAAAATCTGACAAAATTGAACAAATGGCTCCTACTGAGGAATGTAGACTTCACTGAATACCCACTAAAACAGACAGAGAGACCCAGAACTCGAAAACTAGAATCCTCAATTCTCAGAGACAAAGCATGGCTCTCAAAAGATGGGGAAAGAAAAAAAGAAAAATAGAGCTCAAACTCCAAAGCCAGTCCTCTCTCTATTATCTCTTGAAATCGGTCTGTCTCAAGCTGTGAATGTTTAAACAAAGAAGAAAAAGGCTTTTAAGGATTATAAAAAACACAGGGAACTTCAATCATGTCCTGACAAAGAAGGAGCACGTTCACTGTTTCTCTTCCATTTAATAATGGGAAGCCTGAGATTGACCCAAGAAACACACACAACTAAGCTAAGTTAAGCACAACAACACAGAAATGCACAACCAAGAACTGGGTTTGTTGAAAGACTCGATCTTTACCTGTTCCAGTTATAGAAAGGCGTTGGCTCTGGTTAGTGAACACAGTTATACATAGAATGTGCAACTCCACAATAAGAGTAAAGGAGTTTCTGGTCGTCTTGATCTGAGTTTTGTGTTGGGGTTTTTCAGCAGTGTAACTTAGTTTGATGACTTTTTAATGCTCTTGCTTTTTAAAGCAAACTGAATCGAATTTTTTGGATTTTCAGAGATACGCTCTTGTCTCCCCTTCTTCCTTCTCCCACGTTATAAACTAATTCTCTTTCTCCCTCTACACTCTGTCTTCTTCCTTATTATATTGCATTTCACACCACTCTCTGTCTCCTCCTACTTCCTCTCTCTGTTTTTTTTTTTTTTTTTTTGTTGGGATTCTTTTCTGAAACTACTCTACTCAACATTGAAGCCAATATAGTCCAAAGATTGGAAATTCAACAGCGAAAGATTTTTCATCGGTGGTCCTGACTGTGACCTTCAAAGAGGAAAAAGATAAAGGTACCCCCAAATGGGTAACGTTTTCTGAGTTGTTTAACATGTATGTGTCGATATACGTATGTATCAATGTATGGGGGGGTGGGGTGGGGGAAAGAGTTTGGAAAGATGGTGAAATTTCCTCCCTTTCTCAGTTGAAAACCCAGAATCTGATAGGATGGCTGGCCTTTCTGGTTTTCTTTTGTTCTTCTTTTGCATCATGTTTGCTCTCTCATTCTTTCTTTTTTGAAATCATTCTTTTTCATTTCACTCTTAAGAGAATTTGACTGGATCGAACGATTAAATTGAAGAATATCACGAGAAACCTCTAATACATCATATATTAAGTTATCCTATATTAAGTTATTAAGAAGATCATATGAAAGAGCAGGGAAAACCTACTGACTAGTTTGGCTACTTGCAACTGTCCTTTCCGGAATAAGCTTAAAACCTAACTGAATTTTCTATTTTACTATGTTTTTTGTTTTTTTTTTTTTTCATATTGCATTATCTTCTATTTTAATAGAAGAGGGTGGAAATGGAAGCCCAGAAATCGCAATCACAAATCTTTGGGATAATGACATCTCGACAGGCCCAGATCACATTCCCTGCTAAATTACCTCAAACAAAGGAACTTGTTGTATTAAATTCCCATAAACACCCTTCTATTTTCTAAGGTGGCCTAATATTAATTTTAAATAATTACCCAAAACTACAATTTTGGGTACATAATTACCAATAACAAGGTCAGATTTTTGTTTACCATTAGCAGGAATTAACACTAACAGACTATTAATCTGTCTAATATAAAATGACAAAATTACCCCTGAAAATTGTAAAATTACAACATATGCCACTATATATATTTTTAAAAAAAAAAAAAACCCACAACAACCAATCTGCTCTCTCCTCTTCTCGATCTGGAGCCACCTCTTCTCCTTCCCGATCTGGAGCCAGCGAGAGTGGAGCGAGCAACGGAGGCGCGAGGTGGACGACGGCGCGAGCGGAGGTGGACGACGACGCGAGGGGAGGCGCGAGGTGGAAGGAGGCAGAGGAGGCGTGCGAGGCTGGGAGGCGGGCGGAGGCGCAAGGCCGGCTGAGGCGCGAGGCAGCGAGCGCGTGAGGGTGAGGCCGGAACTGGAGCAGATCGAGGCGCGAGGGCCAGGCCGGAGCGAGGCTCGACGGCCGAACGAGGCCGAAGGCGCGAGGCAGGAGGTCCGATCTGGAGGGACGAGGAATCGAGGCGCGAGGGCGAGGCAGGAGCGGAGGCGCGAGGCGGAGGAGCGAAGCCGGAGGCCCAAGGCAGCGAGGGTGCGAGGCACGAGGCCGGAGCAGATCCAGGCGCGAGGCAGGCCGGAGACGCGAGGCAAGCCGGAGGGGCGAGGCGCGAGGGCGGAGGCGCGGCGAGACTGGGAGGTCGGCAGAGCAGATCCAGGCGCGAGGAGGTGTGAGGCTCGAGGTGCGAGGCGCCGAGGTGGAGACGCGAGGCAAGTCGGAGGAGTCAGCTAGCGCGCGAGGCGCGAGGGCGGAGGCGCGGCGAGGCTGGGAGGCCGGCGAAGCATGGCCTTGGCGGTGTGACGACTTCGTGATCGGGGCTGGGCCGGCCGATCTCCTCCTCCGCCGCCTTCTCTCTCTGTCTCTCTCTCTCTGTTTTTTGTTTTTTTTTTTGATTTGGTGTTTGTTGTTTTGATTTTGGTGTGGTGTTTGTTGTTTGATTTGGTGTGGTGTGGTGAGATTGGGATTTGGTGGTTGGAATTGGATTGGTGGAGGCCGGTTTGTGGAGGAGTGAGGGATGTGGAATTTTTTTTGGGAGAATTAGGGTTTTGAGTAGGAGATACTGAGGCTCAGTATTATTGAAGTGCGGCGGAGTACGGCGGAGGACGGCGGAGGACGGCGGAGATACTGAGGCTCAGTATTATTGAAGTGCGGCGGAGTACGGCGGAGGACGGCGGAGCTACTGAGGGTCAGTATTATTGAAGTGCGGCGGAGGACGGCGGAGCTACTGAGGGTCAGTATTATTGAAGTGCGGCGGAGGACGGCGGAGCTACTGAGGGTCAGTATTATTAGGTTGAGTTCTGAGGGTCAGTAGCATTAGGCTCACTGAGGGTCAGTAGTATTAGGTTGAGTTCTGAGGATCAGTAGCATTAGGCTTAATGAGGGTAATTGTGTAATTTAATACTTAACTGATTCTGTTAGTTTTGGATGGAACCTTGCTAATGGTAATTTAAAAAGGGAATCTTGCTATTGGTAATTATGTACTCAAAATTGTAGTTTTGGGTAAAAAACCCTATTAATTTCCATTGTTCATTACTTTTCTTCATCACATGTGCCCCCTATCAAATAATGCTCTGTGCTGAAGTGAAGCCTAGAAAATGATTTGTGTACTTTGTAGGGGTGAATATGATAGAGAAGAAAAGGAGATACTTTTTACCCAATTATGTGATTGCTGAATATATGTAAGTTGTAGATGGCTCTTACAAGAGGCCAATGGCTAAAGCAAAAATGGAAGAAAACTATTGAACGCAATTGTGTAGCGAACAGTAGTACTTCAATGGACAAAGTCGGAGAGCTTTGAGGTATGAGAGGTCCCGTTCTAATTTCTTGTTGAATATTTGCGACAAAAACAAGCTAAGCGTATTTAGTTGGAACTTGATCGAGACTGATAACTTAAAAAGACCCAAATCAAAGACTCTCTCTCAGCCGGAATGGCCAACAACGTCAGATAATACAAAAGAGGCTCAATTCCATGTCTGCTTGGATTAGGCTAAACAGTAGCAATGACATGCTTAAACAGTAGTTGATGCTGGTGTGTTTAGGAGAGAGGAGAAAGAATGAGAGAGATCTTTTGATGGAATAAGTGGAAGATTTCATGGGGACCATAGTCATACACACTAAACTATATAGTATATGACTAATTAGCTAGGCACATCACATTATGTAGCGAAAGCTACTAGAATATGAACAGCTGAATATATTGATATCAATGACTTAGACAATCAGCTTAGTATTCTAGGTATATATAGCTTCATAGCGTTATCTGAAATTTTCTGCCACTCAAAGTGTGCATGAGGGTTGTGTCGGCCATGTGGTGCAGACTGCAGACTCAATTTGTACTAGCAGTGATTAGTTGTACTGATTGTTCACTTGTTACAATTTTCTCCAAAGTTTTTAGCACAACTTTGTTAGGAAGACGATCAGACCACTAAATTTGTTCGATTTTCATTAATTTTGATTTTAGGCATTAGACTAGCGAATAAGATTTTTAATATTTCAAAAATAACTCGTAAAACATATAGTGCGGCTAGGGCTGGGCGTTTGGGTCCGAAGGATCGAAAGCCCGGCCCGAAAACCCGAAAAAAGCTCGAAACGAGCCGAGCTCAACTTTTTTAAAGACCGGCCCAAAAAAGCCCGGCCCGAAAATAGGAAATTCGGTCCGAGCTCGGGCCCTGTTTTTTTTTAGACCGAAAACTCGGCCCGGCCCGATTGTTTAATATATATATTAAAAAAAAAAAAAAAACTCTGTTACATCTTCTGAGTCACAGCCGCCCCTCTCCTCTTCTTCTCTTCTTCTGCTCTCAACCCTCCCTTCTCTCCTTATCTCAGCCACCCCTTTCTCTTCTTCTCTCACCCCCCCCCCCCCCCCCCCCCCCACATGAGTTTCGCCGGACCCAGAATCTCAAAACCCCCAAACTCCACGAGCACGAGCACTCCACCGCCACGACCGCCACTCCGGTCCTCCTCCTCTTCTTCTCTCTCCTCCCACCTCGCCATGGTCGAACTCAAACAACGCATCCTCACCTCCCTCTCCAAGCTCTCCGACCGCGACACCCACCAAATCGCCGTCGAAGATCTCGAGAAAACCATCCACACCCTCGCCTCCGACAGCCTCCCTATGCTCTTCAACTGCCTCTACGACGCCTCCGCCGACCCCAAACCCGCCGACCGCATCGCCGATCTCCTCTCTGGCGGCGTAGTACCTCACCTCTCCTCCGGCCACGCCAAGCCCGAAAAAGCCCGAAAACCCGGCTCGGTCCGTCGGGCTCGGGCCCTGGCCGGTCCTCGACTTAAAAAAAACCCGGCTCGGCTCGGCCCGAGAGGTTCAGGCTTCGGTTCGGGCTTTGTGATTTTTGGGCTCGGCCCGGCCCGCGCCCACCCCTAAGTGCGGCAGAGGAGTATATCTGTATCCGCCCCACTAATAACATGAGAAAAGTGTCTCATTATCACTCTCCCATCCCAATTGTCCAAAGAAAAGAAGCGTCTCATCATCACTTTCATCCCAATTGCCAAAGCCATGAAGGTCAATTTGTTCTTTCTTGAATTAATTTCAGTTTACCTACTTAAACTTTGGCTCAATCATCATTTTAGTCCCTGTACTTTTGATTTCATCAGCTACACCCCTGTACTTCCCTAAATTAATCAACTGATACCAATTTTGTAATTTCGTCCAAACAATCTATCAATACCAAAGCCTTTTTAGTACCATTTTCCTACATTAATGCACCGTTACCATATTACGAATATAAACAAGGCTAAACAATTCATATAATCAAGTTGAACAATAGAAAACAAATCATATATGGTGATTTCTTTTTGTTTTACTATATATGATTTGTTTTTGTTTATTTTCTATTGTTCAACTTGATCATATGATTTGTTTAGCTTTATTTATAATCGTAATATGGTAACGATGCATTAATGTAGGGAAAATATACCAAAAAGCCTTTGGTATTGATAGATCGTTTATACGGAATTTACAAAATTAGTATTAGTTGATTAATTTAGAAAGTATAGGGGTGTAGTTGATGAAATCAAAAGTATAAGGACTGAAGTGATGATTCAACCAAAGTTTAAGTAGGTAAACTGAAATTAATTATTCTTTCTTTGTTTGCTTTGGTTGAGTTGGTCCGGTTATTATGATGATCATCATTACCATGATGTCAATTCTGCCATATACTTATAAACCGGCCTTAATTTCTCACATGAGGTGATGGCTATGCATGCAGGTGCTGCTTCCTTTCAGAGACTGGGACTGAGAATTACGAGTAGATCGACCAGTGGGCACGGGTAACTTATTGGGACAGTCATGTTTTATTTTGAGTTAATTTCAGTTTACCTACTTGAATTTTAGTTAAATCATCACTTCAGTCCCTATACTTTTGATTTCACCAGCTACACCCATGTACTTCTTAAATTAATCAACTGATACCAATTTTGTAAATTCCGTCCAAACGATCTATCAATACCAAAGGTTTTTTGTTACATTTTCTCTACATTGATGCACCGTTACCATATTACGATTATAAACAAGGCTAAACAAATCATATAATCAAGTTGAACAATAGAAAATAAACAAAAACAAATCATATATGGTGATTTCTTTTTGTTTTACCATATATGATTTGTTTTTGTTTGTTTTCTATTGTTCAACTTGATTATATGATTTGTTTAGCTTTGTTTATAATCATAATATGGTAACGGTGCATTAATGTAAGGAAATTGTACAAAAAAGCTTTTGGTATTGATAGATTGTTTGGACGAAATTACAAAATTGCTATCAGTTGATTAATTTAGGGAAGTACAGGGGTGTAGCTGATGAAATCAAAAGCATAGGGACTGAAGTGATGATTGAGTCAAAGTTCAAATAGGTAAACTGAAATTAATTATTTTATTTTGCTGCTGCACAATCTGATCGACCATCCATCGAGCTGCTTAAGTAAAATTTCTCTTATATATAAAAACAGTCAGGTCTAAAGTCTAAACCCCCGAGTAAAAAACCAGTTGTCTGCAAATGCCATGCATGGCTGCTGCACATTAATACCAGTACGTGTTTCATTGATGGATGATTTCGTTTCCTCTGAGCTAGCAAGCCAGCCGTGTCCGTGATCGATGAATTCGAACTTGATCCATCTTTCATTTATATCTCTTTCTATTTCCATGATTATTAAGACCTGCATATTAATGCGAGCATAACTCAGCTCCGTCCACTGATTCTTTAATATCTGATTCAGAAGATAATTTCTTATAATGAATGGGTGCTTTTCTAGTCTTCTTTCTTGGATTTGAAGGTACAACTGCTGCAAATTGATATATAAACTAATGGCCTTTTTTATTCAAGGCTCATTTCGATCATGTCGTGTAAACTTCTGATCCTCGACTAGTTTCTTTTCAAATCATAAGTTAAAAGGACGTACTCCCACTCAAGAGGGTGTGTCTTCAAGTTCCAATTCATCTGAGTAGTCCTCGACGTCGATGGTCAATATGTGTAGGGAGAAACTAGGTATATGTTCAAATTGAGCAACTTAACTTAATCTAGCTAGCTTGACAGTGCTTCCATCTCTTACTCCCAAAATCCGAAGTCAAAGCCTATGAGACATGATTTCTCAAACCAACTGAGAAAAGATCTGATGGCCGTATTTTAATGGAATATATGATGAGCTAGCAGCTACCTTAGCTTGCGTAATTTTTTTTTCAACCTTCCTATCCGCTCTTCTTTTACCTTTAGCTTGAATGAATAGTAGAACCAATTCAAGGTATGATTGATCATATAAACTATAAAAGATGGGAAATGAACTGGATTAAGATTCATCTATATTCAAGGCGCGCATGATCATTGAGGCAATTCAAGGACAATGTTATGCTCTTCTTTTAAATTGGAGTCACTAATTTATTCAATCTTTCACTCATCTATATCTTACTTTTGTGTTGTGGAAGCACCAATTATTGACCTATATATATGACTCTGCTTAGGGCAACACAGACATGCATGCCTATTACCAATTATATTCGGGTTGCATAAATCTAGTAAAACAAAATTTCAATAAAAAAAAAAGAAAAAAAAGAGACTACTCGATCTAACAAAAGTTTTCCAAATTGCTTGCACATGATAATTAAACGACAGAGAATCCAGCATGCATGGATTAATTAAGCAACATGCTTAGAGTGAAAGGTTCGTCGCATTTGAGACTACTCCGATCCGACACCAGTACTTGTTAAGTCCTTAAACACAGCTGCATGTAGATAGATTTACATGTGCTTTGATACTGAATGTATTAATTGTGTACGTAGGCAAGGATTTGTATTATAGTCCCCGATCGATAAACTCAGTTTGTTTTTTTTTATAATTACTTAAGAATATAATTAACTAGCACCAGAAAAAAGAAGAATATAAATTGCTATCGAGCTCGGAGGCTCGGAGCTCGCTTCCAAGCCGGGCTATCATGCATGTACAGTGATGAGAACTACTCGCTGCAGGGAACTGATCGGTTTCCATTTTATGCATCTTAATTATGACCTGTGTCATCATTGATGTTCTTACTTCTGGGTATATTATTTTCTTTTTTCCTTTTTACACCCCATGCCAGAGACGGATAAGTTTTTAGGTAGAAACCCTAAACTACTGTTAGAGAATCGATAAGACAAGAAATTTAGTGATTTCATGCAGATTTGATATAGAAGAGAAGGAGGCCTGAGGCTGGCTTTTCATCTTATCTGTTATATATATAATTCTCCCTGTTAATTATTGCAGAAGATATCTAAAAATATTCCAAATTGGTCTAAAGCACCCCTTACCTTTATTAATTAGTTTTCATACCATGGACTGATCAAGAAATGGAACTTGTTGAATAATATGCCATGAAGGTTGAAAAATGTTTGTGAGTGGAAGACAAATTAAAAGAAGAAAGGATACATTAGCTCCCACATATTTAGTCTACCCTTCGATCGATGTATATCTACTTGTAGATTATATTCCTGGTGGTATAATTGTTTACTACATTTGAACTTTTGAAGAAAGAATAAAGCTGGGGATGATGATCGAAAGGATTAAGGAAATACGTACAGACAATGATACAGAAGGACTATATTATATCAATCCCTAAGCCAGGTTGGAAGAATTTTTTGGTACGTATATACCCTAGCTAGTAATTTACTAATTAATCGTCACTTAATTAATCGATCATCATAGGTTGGCTGTTAATTAACAACGATCTTGTTGCTGATCAATCGAATAAGAACAAGATCAATCATCAAAGTAAGGATTAGCCACTCAGGAATAATACATACATACATGTATACTGCAGCAAATCGTTCTCGTTTTCACAGTGAACGTCGTTAAGATGCTCGATCTGTAATATCCATCTGTGAAACCAAAAGCCACAAGGTAGCTACAAGGTACTCGGTACTTGATGGAGAGGACTATTTCCATACGAGTAGCTAGTCACGGGTTTTTAATTTGTAGCTATGTCATTTCCGAGCTGATCTGATATCGAGCTTAGATGTCGAGTTTATTTTTGACCAGACAGATATAATAGTCCCGGTACTGAATTGCGTATGTGTACCGATGTTTCTTGCTGTCAAGGCCTCTCGTCTCAAGTACGTTAATTCTTGTCCTTCCCTCCGAATTACGCAGGAAGTAGTACTCTGCAGATTTGCAGTGCACTCAAAATTCGAATTACTTGAACCTTAGATTGGCTGGAAACCAAAGCCTTAGGCTCCAATGGTTTTTTAGTTCCTACCAACTTGATATATTATTTCTGAGCACTGAACTCTATAAGTGGGCAACCTGACACACCAGGCAGTCATCATGCATCCCTTCTGCAGAATATATGTACTGCTGTCCGATATTTGGGCCATTTTGCAACTCAATAAACGGTGGTGCCAAGGTTGAGCCTTAGCTTGACTCTGTGACAAGCCCCCATCGATTACAAGCCCAAGATCAAACTTTGATTATTTTGATCGAAGAAACTATAGAAATACCAAAACAGGTATTTTTAAAGTCGAACTTACATTCTCCTACATACGAAAACGAGACTATGCTACGTCAGCTGCGAGACCAAATGGTACTTGGCGTTTGACATTTGGCAAGTTTTAAACGTAACCGAAACAATATATTGAAGTTCTCGTAATTTCACATTGACTTATCTAATCATATGTTTTTAAAAGTAACACTCTCTAATATCATCCGTTTTGACTCTCCCTACAGTAGAAATAATCATGAAGTTATGACTTATGAATGCTGTGTCTTGTTACTTGTTGTACTATCGTTTTTGTAATTTCACCTTATTCATCATATGATTGCATATAATAAAACTGCTTACGTTGTTGCTAAGGAACATTCATGTCGACGAAATGAGATAGCTCAAGTGGTAAAAAGAGCCAAATTACCTAAGAAATAGGCTGGTTAGGTCTTGGGTTCGAGTCACGACAGGGGTAAGTGTGAAATCTTTACATCCTCTTTTTTAAAAAAAAAAAAAAAAAAAAAAACTCATGTCGACTCTAACGACATCAAACTCACTATGAAGTTGTGAAGAAAACTCTTAAAATACTATCACACAGTAGGTACTTTTGTTTTCCGATCTATGATGGCAATAAAATACAGCAAAGAAGATGACATATAAAAAAATGGTTAAGAGGTCGAAGCCAATGAACAGTACAATTAACAACTTGATGCTTAGTTCTCCAAGCCAAGAAAATAAAAACAAAAATAGTGCTCTTATATTGGAATAATGAGACTGTGATTAGATTTTAAAAGCTTAGTGCTCTGTATCCCCAAAAGAGAATAAGGATGATTAAGGTGTGGGATTAAGAGGGACCGTGTTTACTTTCGTCTCTTAATACGACACGTGTCATTACCACTTGCTAATGGTCGGCCATTTGTTTGATTAACTTTGGAGGTAGTCTGGGAGCATGGAATGAACTGGAAGCACAAAGCTGTCGGGCCTTTGGTGGGCCGATCCATTCAGTTTCATTGGACCTCTGTAGTCTGTCGGTATAAGTCGGTTATTATTTTTTTTTTGTTTTTTTTCCTGATCGGACGAATGTTACGGCTAATTTTTTGTGAGTCGAGTTCATAATTTCTCACTTACAAATATAACATTAGTTTTTCTTTAATTATGATATATAGATCTCATCTCGATCAATACCAAAGCTCTAAATTATAAATTGCCTAAAATCTAATCTAAATTATAAATTCCTATTAATCCAATCTAAAGCATCATAGTAAAATTACCTAAAATAACTTTTCATAAGTACACTATGTATATACGAACAATAATGTAACGACGTGGGTAACAATGAGGAATTTTCACCAATTACACATCAGTATGAGCTAGTTATGTGTAAAGTCTGTTCGCGTCGGATTTTACTCCTGTCGAACAGTCAACACGTGGAGGAGGCGGACGTAAGTTTCAGTCCTGATGCGTTGTGCGTGAGCGTGCCAGTACCTTTGGGTTAGGTACAACCTTGGTGCGGAATACCTCTGGCGAGCGGATCACCCTTGGCGAGCGGATGACTCTGGCGAGCGGATGACCTTGGCGAGCGGATGACCCTGGCGAGCGGATAACCCTTGCTAGCGTACTCGTTTACTCCCGAATACCTGACTTCTGGATCAAGCGACTGTTACGCGGGCGTTGACTATGCCGGCGTAAAAGGCTCGAACAAGACCTAATAAACTGTTACTAGGATTTTCTCTCAACCTTTTGCAGATTGAGTAATCTTACTTCGATCCTGAGATGCAAAGCAGAGCTTTAATCAAGACCGCGGGAAACGGTTTGCTTCCAACCTCTTTCAGATTGGCTTGCAGATTGTTTGTCTTCCAACCTCTTGCAGATTGGGAAATCTTCCAACCTCTTGCAGATTGGGAAGGGTTTGATCCAACCTTTTGCAGATTGGGACCATGGTTTTGTTACCGGAGTAACGACTCGATTTGTCACAAGGTGTGACGACTAGACTCGATATGTCTCTGCGATGCTTCGACACGAACGCAAGGCACTTTCGACAACTGCGGCAGGTATACGGCGACCGGTGGTGGGCGTAGGTTTGCGGCAAGGTTGGAGCGGTGGTTTGCAGTTGGTGGAAGGCAGTTCGCGAGAGACGGCTACTGCGACCGAAACTTGGTGCATGGCTGCGACTCTGAGTTTGGTGCAGGGAAGCGACAAGCACTCCGGAGAGGCTTATGCCCCGAAGGGACTTTGGTTTGCGTTGCGCAAAGGTTTTTATGTGGAGGAGCTCTCTTTTTTCTTGAACACCATGGCCTCTTTATATAGAGAATGCAGAACCCCAATACTTGTGTATAAAGTATAATAGATTCTGAGATCAATTAGGATTTGGTTACCCAAAACCACCTCTTCTTGGATTCCTAGAGGAACCCTAATTCTTTTCCAAGAAGGAAAAATACTTCAGATTATTCCTTAATGAATAACCTCTTGGGCCTTGACCCATGCTGTCGGACAAATGTTAATTTGGGCCCAAACAAAGTCTACTCGCTAATTTTCTTATTTTACGCTTTGAAAATATGATTTTGTGTCAATAACAGTTGGAGTAAGAGTCTAGATCTCTCGAGTAATGTTTAATTTGCAAGTTAGATGCGTGTATGTAAGGTATTATTTATTTTTATTTTTTGGTAATATAAAGTATTATCTTAGATGGGAGAAATGTGGTAGATTTGTCGAGTTGCCATGAGAATGTCGCAGTCCAACTATAATGAAAAGCATCATGGTTTTTCCAATGAGAGAGATTATTGGTCATTTCACAGATCTTCAAGATCTTGCAAAAATTTGTGGACCCCCTTTTAAGGTAAGCAGTGTTTTCTTTTTCTTTCTATGCTCTTCTCTCTTTTTATCTTTCCTTTGTCAGATTTGCATGGCCAGTATATTAGAAATTGATATAATTGTTCTTCTGGTTAATTTAGAATTCAATTGGTAATTTTTATAAGGAAGGAAACGTATGGTTTGTGCATGTAAGTGAACAAGTGGGAGAAGATGAACAAGTTATGGGACTCGATCTGACAAAGATATCTTGGATTGTATCATTGCATCTCTGTAAAAAGAGAGAGAGAGAACTGGATAACTGGTGAGGCTAGTTTTAAAATATGAAAGAAACAAGAACAGTGATGGAGCAAAGAAGCATCTTTTCTATGTGGGACTTAAGGCAAGGGACACCCTATGCTTGAGTGAGTGAGTGACTGAGTACTTGCTTTGCTTTCTCTGTCTCTTTGTTTGCTTCTCTTTCTCTCTGTCCTCATCTCATAATAATCATAATTCTCATTCAATCAATTTACAAAGAGCTGTTGGGGATTGGAAGAGCCCAAATTAAAATCCAACAAAAATTAGTGGGATTAAAACTTTAAATAAGTGATTGAGTGAGTGAGTGAGTGTCCATGTAGTTAGGTATTTGTTATCTGATATTTCCTTCCTCTTCTTCCTCTGGCCTCTCTGACTTTACACCATCATCCCCATTTCCTTCCCATAATTGCTTACCCTTTTTTTAGCTCTGTCTCTCTCTGTCTTCCTCACCTTATCTTCATTTATTTCACCTTTAAATCCTTTTACCTACCTCCTTTTGTGGTAAAAACTAGATTGAAAAAGAGAACCCAGTTGCCGACTTTCCTCAGTCTTTCTTTTTCTTGTGGTACTTGCAGCAGCAGCAGCACTTTCCCTAAACCACAGCCATATTCTGCAACTTCAAGACTAGCTATTTATGTATGAACTCTTTCAACTCTCTCCTTAAAATTGTAGATTTTGTTTTAGCACATACCAGCTTTTTCATATGCTTTTTTTTCTGTGTCTCTCTGTAGTCCTACCTATGTATCTGCTGCTCCTAATTGCTGTGTAATTCTTTCCTTTTGTTGGTTTTGGTTTTTGGTCTGCAATTCAACATCCATGTACTCTCTTTGTTTTTGGAGGGTCTTGGTCTCTAGGTATCACTAAAAAAATTCATAAATTGATAAGCTTTTGGTTGGGAATGGAACTTGAGAGTGATTAGGTTTATTTTGATCCAAGTCCATGGCCGGTGAGTTTTGCTTCATTTTTGTGCTTCTCAGTATTGTTTCTTATGAGGTAGTTCTGTGGCAGTTTCTGTTAATTTCAGTCTTGAATTTCTGGGTTTCTTTGTGTTTGAGCTTCTTGATATCTCCTGTTCGTATCTTTCCTCCCCAAATAAACCACAGACTATGCTTTTTCTGCAGTTGCTGCTTTTTATATCTAGACTGGCCCTGTTGTAGTGCCTCAAGTTTATCCATGAGAATAACTTGATTGATTCAGCTTGATTTTAAGTAGCTTTAATTAAGCCTAAATTTGAGTAGCAAAATTTATACAGGGCGTTGTGGTTGTATAATTGAGTACTAATTTGGTTCTTCTGAGTTGTAGAACTAAATTCCTTGAAGTATATTAGATCTTTACAGGATAAGTGGTAGCTCTTCACTTTTAGTTGACTATCACAAGTAAAGGTTTAGAACACAAGTGATCAATTAGCTCATAGCAAGTTTTAAACTAGATCCATCAAATAGTTGAGTAAAATGTTTCAAGTTGATCATTTGATTCATGTTGAAGATTCAATGGTATATGCGCATCTAATTGTCAAAATCTTCCTCTGTTTTGATTTGGTAGTCTGCAGTTTGAGGGTTTGAAATAAGGGTATGCAAAATTTATATTATTGACAATTAGGTAAACACATCTCAAAGTAACGAGTCTTTACCTATGAACTTGGTATAAGAGGAGCAATTATGCAGTGATCTTGTGTATATGTTGCAAATAGTATGGCGATAATAGGGATAGGATACTAAATCATCAGTCCTGGTAATCTGTTCAGGCTTAGCTAGTTTTTTTGGTAACTTATGAAGCATACACAAGCATTGCAATATTGTGCGACTAAAATGATTTCTGGAATTTGAAAGTTTTAAGGATCCTGTAGACTATCTCCTCACGATATATATATCAAATCTTAGCCTCTCGTCTCTATGGTATGGTCAATGGCTATCTTTTTCAAAATTCTGTATTTGAATTTCCTAACCTTTTAGAGCGTGCATACTTTATTTGAGATAATGATGCATAAAGAATCTCAAGAGGATGAGTTTTGTGTTTAGAACTTCCTAGAACTTGACATGGCAAGTTTACACTTGGGATTTAAAGTTACAAGCTTTCAGCCTTTCACCATAGTATGGTTTTGATTTTGATTGAATGCTGAAAGAATGTGCAGTACAGCATATGCCTGGTTTTTGCTTTTTTCTTTTTTCTTTTGACAAACTTTTTCCCATTTTCTAATATTTCAAGGAAGAGCATTACATGGTACGAACCATTGAGCTAATTAGATTTAGACATTCAAGTATTTGAATATTCCCACATGAGAGAACTGTTAAAAGAAATCTCTTGTTTCATGACAAGAAATTCAGCATTATACTCAAAAGGCATGAACCCTTTTACATGTAGGCTTGCACACAACCACCCAAAGTTACACCCTCAAGTACATTAGAAATAATTTCGTGTAATATCGTTTAAGTGATTGTTTTCTGATCTAATAACAGTCTAACTGAATCCCGCAGTTTTAGGCAGTATCAACTGGTCTGAAAACATCCATAGGCAAACACTGCAATTTCTATATTCAACAGAAATACAATGATATGATGATGTTCTATCACTTGCACTTATACTAACTTATTGCACTAAATGCCTAATATTTCAGTTAAGATACAATAGAATCAAATATGTACCAACATTGTATTACTAGTTTACTACTATCCCTTAAAAACGAAGAAAGATTCAGACTTTGTAATTGAAAATGACTAATTGTTACATCCATACAGACGCAGGTGAAGAACAAGTACACTGACTACTAAGGAGCGCAGTCCTTCAATTGTTCTCCTGATTACTCGTATACAAGAAAGAAGCTCTTGACTTCAACATGATAACAGTGCCAAACTTGAACTTGGAATTTGAGAATGATAATTCAGAAGTCACAAGCCAAGTAACCAACAACATAGCTCAGCAGGATGAATCCCCTGATCCCTCCAAGGACAGCACCACTACCTCGTGTCTCACAAATCAGACAAACCATCAACTAAATCATGGGCCTATGTCCCTCGACCTAACACTCCAATTTAGCTCCAAGGACCTAGAATTGAAGGGCATGACAGGAGAGACTAGCAGTGAAACAGAAGCAGCGCCTGATTCAGGGGCAGCAATTCCAAGGGTATTCTCGTGCAACTACTGTAAGCGCAAGTTCTTTAGCTCTCAAGCATTAGGTGGACATCAGAATGCTCATAAGAGGGAGAGGACGATGGCAAAGCGTGCATTGCGGATGGGAATGTTTCCTGATCACAGGTATACTAGTTTGGCATCTCTTCCCCTACACGGTTCTGCAGCTTCTGCCTTCCGGTCTCTTGGGATCGAAGCTCACTCTGCAATGCACCAAAACATGTTGATGCACTCAGACCCAAGGCTACCTGTTCCTGACACAAGAGGTGTAGCAAGGTTTCAGCAGCAAGGCTATTATGGAGTACCAGTACCAATTCCACCATTGCCAATGTTTATGGAAGATGATGATGTGGGTATGTTTTGGCCTGGGAGCTTTCGACAGGTGGGTGAGGGAATCCGAAGTCATTTCAGTGTGGATCAATATGCCCAAAATTCAGAAATGATCAACTCAGCAAGGACCATGCCCATGCTACCAAAAAGTAGTACAACCTCATCATCTTCTTCACCTGATCTTACTTTAAAGCTTTGAGATCAGTTTTGGTGTTTCTGTTTAGACATAATATATTTCCTACTTATATTTATTGAACACAACTTAATTGTACAGTGAGATATGCCTTAATTTGTCAACGGCTGCTGATATTTCTAAATTTTGGTTTCAGCCTGTATTTTGTTTCAATCTTATATAAGCATGTAGGTTGCTGCTTATTGTTGTTGCATTGCTTGCACTCATGGCCATACATAAGATGTTCCAGAAGAGAAAAGAATCGGTACAGGCTTGTGATCAAGATGATCTATAACATATGAGCCGATTGATTGTTTCACGAGACTACATGTTCATCATGTGTTCTATACTCTATAGTGCTCCGAAGTATGAAACGTCAAAACTAGTAAGCAATAATCTAAACATTAGCGTCTGATGTAACAATCGTTCATCATGAGTTCTATACTCTATGGTGCTCCGACGCCAAAACTAGTAAACAATAATCTAAACATTGATGTAACAATTGTTTCCAAAATTAATTCATAAAATTTCAATTCTGGAGTTTCAATACAGATCTGTTTACAGGAAAATGTTTCGGATCAATTTGCTGCTTAATTTATGGGAATTGGCTTCTCTACTTGGATTTTTTGTACTTGGATTTGCTTGGATTCCTTACATCCATTGGATTGAGTAAAGATGATGCAACTAACTTATCACTTATGTCATCCTTACTCAATCTAATGGTCGTAAGGATTCAAGCAAATCTAAGCACAAAAAATCCAAACAGAGAAGCCGATCCTAATTTCTGGTCAGTGATTATTTGACTCTGATGGAGATGATGATTAGAATAGTAGTGACAATAATTAAAGTAATGATAGAGTTGAGGTAAATGATTGGAGACGCAGCCCACTGTGACCTAAGTACCTGCTTGTCGGAATTTCTGGGGAACTCACCCTCGCTCTTGGAGTAAATTACGGATATACCATTCTTTTGTGAAATGTCGGGAATGGAATGATAAAGAATGGGAAAGAAGAACCGCGTTGACTTTCTTGTACTTCATAAGAAAACATGTTGTACAGACAAATAGTTGTTTTGTCTTGAGGAAATTTTGTATCATTTTAGGGCACAATGCACTCCCTTATTTTTGCAAATTTGACTACTAGGAATTATATATCGATCTAGAATATAAACATCAAGTATTATGAGTGATTTATGAGACTTCAGCCCGATACTCGATGAGTCGATGATTATGTTGTAATATAAAAAAAATTTGTGTTTTGCAGTGTGATAATCTTATTCCGAATTAGACTAATGATCCCATATTTCATAAATTATTCATAACCTTTGGTTAGATTCATGTCAACAATTGTGGTTTGACTTGGCAAATTCTTGGTAAACCAAAGTTGTCGTTAGTCATTACTACTATAAGAAATGTCTTCAGATTTGTTAGTTGAACTCGACTCTAACGTTTGAAACAAAGAGTTGGTCCTAAATTGGGGCAGATACTTGCATAGCATTGAGTAAATGAAGTTTATAATGCCAATCAGAGTCCCTATTTCAAGGAAACAAACTCGAGCTAGTACTTTGAATGGTGTATATTACATATCGAGCTAGCAGGAGAGATTATTATTAGCAAGAAAAGACATATAATGTGATCGATGAAGTCAGTCAACTAATGACCAAGTCTACCTTGTGGCATTTTCCATACGCTTAAAAAAAAAATGTTGTTGGTCGGCCGCATTGTTAATGGGTTATTGCACAAAAACAAGAGAGAAAAATGTCAACATTTCTTTGAGGTTAAACAATGATTTCTAACAAGTTGTTTTCAATAATTTCAAATTAGTAATCGAAATAATGAAATCATGTTGTTCACCTTTCTATTGCAAACTTTTAGTTTACTATTTCAGTCTCAGGTTGGCTACAATACTGTACTAATATCCAAAGTTTCGAGTTGACATGGTTCAATGATTAGAGTATCAAAATACACAATCATATAACTATTCTCAAAGTTTTGAGTTGAAATAACATTAGGAAGATATGGATTGTGTCCCTTCAATGAGCATTTGGCATATTTTCATTTGTAGATTGTAATGGATCGAATCTTGTTGGTGACTTCTGTTTGAATATGCTTCAAAAATCTCTCAATTTCATCAAAAATTCTTTACAAACCTTATTTTCCGCTGTGGTTGCTTTCCAATCAAATTTGTCCTGTAAGAAGAACCATATTCTTGACTAGTATATTATGTGGTGCTTCCTATTTGCTTCGAGAACATTGCTGCAAGTCTGCAACACTAGTGCTTGTACAAGAAACATTTTTTTTTTGTCTTATGAACCTTAATTAAAAACAAGAAAGAGAACATTTCTTTAGCATGTGATGCATTTCACTTAGATCACACAAACAGGATATGCTGGAGTATAATTTACACTTAGAAAAAATAAAGAGGAAATCTTTTAATACACAAACTTGATTTCATGTGATACTATAAGAGCATATATATGTGACTCTTTATTTTGACTCTTTAGTTATTTTAGAGAGTTTGTTTATTTTTTTTTATATCAAATTTAAGAGCTGCAGCAGACTCCTAAGTGGCTAGCCATTTTAACTCTTAGTTATCTCGCTCCTAAATATAGAGATCTCGCTCCTAAATATACATTCCTTTTAGATGATTTTATATAATATATAACTACATTTAAGGTAATTTTTTTTTTAAATTTAAGTAATATAAGTTCAAAATAGTTAAAATAGAGAGAACTGATACGAACATATTTCTAAACTAGCTAGCCAAAATGACATTTTAGCTATTTTGGTTAAAATTTAATAAAAAAATAGCTAGCATTACTAAAGTTGCTCTATGTCTATAACTAAGCACCAAATTACATGGAGATCTGCAGATAATTTGAGCATTTTCCCGCCTATAATGTAGTAGTTCTACCTTTTTCAGTATTTTTCCGTTTTGTTTTGTGCAGTTTCCTCTTGAGCTATTCGAACCTTGACCTGCTTAATTTGACTGGTATGGAAAGCAATTAGTTAGGATCCCATTTGAGGAAGGTAAAAATCGTAAAATACTGACCAAGCCTTCTAACTGAATAGTAAATTGCCAAATATTTCTCAAGTTCTTAGTTCAGGTAAGTAGTTGTACATGGGCAGGGACTGAAACAAGTACTGCAGTCAGTAATTCCATGGAAGTTGGAGGGCCAGTTTTGTAACTTGGGGACAAAAACCAAAGCCAGAGCATCGCCGTTTAACTTTTGGTGTTGAAAAATGGAGCCGTTTTAGGTCCGTTGCAGATTGGAACAGATCGAAGAAAAAGAGAGAAGCATCAATTATGGTGTGCTCCAAGAATCACAACTAGTTTAACTTGAAAAAACCAAACACCCCAAGTTTTGTTCTTTATTTTCCAAACAACCCCTGTACAACTAGTAGTAAACCTCTCTCTCTCTCTCTACCTGGCAGCTTCTTCTTCTTCTTCTTCTTCTCTGGTAAAGTCTCTGCCTTTTTCTCTTTCTACAAGGCCATGTTTGGTGACAAGGACCGGTGTAACGGTCTCCTTGCCGCCGGAGACGAGGCTTCTCAGAGCAAGGTCACGCGGCATGTCTCTAAGCAAAGCAAGGACTACAACAACAACCCGGAAAAGAAAACCGGTCTAAACTTTCTCAGGGATTCAGACTCCGATGCGTTTCAATCAAAGTCTAATTTCGGGTCTCAGGAGCTGACCCTGAGCTATCTCTGTGACAACTCCAAGCTGGAGAAGGAGTTAGCCGGCAAGAATCTGTTGACTTCTTTGGAGAAAGGTAAGGACATCTTAGTCCCTGATAATCCAAGCCAAGATCACAAATGGGTTGAGAGGGATTTCCTCAATTTAAACGAGACCAGGCTCAATTCTTCAAAGCGTGAGCTCGGTGAAGATGTTGCGAGAGACAATAGAGACAAGAAGCCGAAGCTTGAGACTTTGAATCTCTCTCTAGCTTTGCCTCAGGTATCATTATCTCTCACTGCCTCAAACGCTGGTGAGCCTTCGATGGTGAGGCCAAGCAGGAGTACTATGGCACCTTCAACCAATACATTAACCACTTATTCCAATGACTACACAGCTGCTTCTTTATCTTACTCTTATTCACATCCATATTCACACAACCCAAGTTGCTCTCTGACTCGAAATTCGACAGAGAATTTCGAGTATTCTGCAGGGAAGGATGATCAAATTTGGAACTGTGGGGAGGGCACTAATGGTTCTGTGCATAGCAGGTTCAAGCCGATTGGGGACGGAGTTGGTTTGGCAAATTCTGGTGGGATTTTGTCGATGATGCAGAGTAATAATCGAAAGGATTCAGGTACTAATAGTCTTTATAGGACAACTAGCTCTGATAATAACCAGTCATTTTTTCCGTCTGAATTGCCTGCTAAGCCTAGAATGGATACTAATTCTGGAGATTCGAGAGGGAGAGGTTCAGAGAGTTTGAGAGGTTTGGAGGGTGGAGATGGTGGTGGTGGGAGAGTTAGGAAGTTATCTAGGCCGGAGAGAATTCTTCGTGAAATTGTATCCGAGTCTATACCTGTCATGGCTCAGGTGGTTCAGGAGCTTCCTGAGGAGACACTTTCATCGACTATTGAGTACTTGAGGAATCTGATTTCAATGCCTGAGAAGAAAGAGGAGTTGGTGAGCCTTCAGAAAAGGCTTGAGAGGAGGTCTGATCTTACAAAGGAGAATCTGTCAAAGTGTCAGAGGGATCAGTTGGAGATTCTGGTTGCGGTGAAAATGGGGCTTGCAAGCTTTGTATCTGGGAAAAACCGCCTTTCAGCAACTGAGCTGATGGAGACTTTCTTGTTTACGAGATGTAGGAATGTCAATTGCAAGAGTTTGTTGCCTGTTGATGATTGTGACTGCAAGATTTGCTCTGGAAATAAGGGGTTTTGTAGTTCATGTATGTGTCCTGTGTGTTTGAATTTTGACTGTGCTAGTAACACTTGTAGTTGGGTTGGATGTGATGTTTGTTCGCATTGGTGCCATGCTGCTTGTGGTATTCAGAAGAATCTCATTAGGCCTGGTCCGAGCTTGAAGGGGCCTTCAGGGACAACAGAGATGCAATTCCATTGCATTGGATGCAGTCATGCTTCGGAAATGTTTGGGTTTGTTAAGGATGTGTTTCTTTGCTGTGCAAAGGACTGGGGACTAGAGACACTTGTGAAAGAGCTTGACTGTGTTAAAAATATTTTTAGGAGAAGCGAAGATTTTAAAGGCCGGGAATTGCATATCAAGGCCGAGGAGATTATCGCCAAATTAGGAAGCCAAGTGATGTCTCCTTCAGATGCCTGCAACTTTATTATCCAGTTTTTCAACTGTAAGTCCCTCATTTTTTGAATTTGCATTCATGTTTAAACTCATAATCATCTTTTACTTGTTACGATTTGTAAGACAGGTATACAAGTAGTTTTCACTTTGAAGAGCATGTCATCACATTGAATGTTAATGTATAATGAGACCAAATAGCATATAATCATAAGCTATTGTACATAGAGAAATGTTGTGGGTGACTTCTTCTGCCCCTCTTGTAAAAAGTTTACGATTCTGTTCTTTATGTATGAACGTGGGACCATAGATATGATGATAGAATAGTAACTGGGTAGTGATATTGAGTGTTTGTTTTCTATTTTGTGTAGTTGTTATGTTTGCCTCTATAGCTTAAGACAGCCATGTCGTATTGGTTTCATATCTTCTAACAGAATCTGAAGTTTATACTGTGCTCTCCAAAGTTGACGTCTTTCTTGGTTTTTGTTTCCCTTTCATGGTAGATAAGCACATGGTGCACAATCAAAGCATGTTGAACTGCTCTTAAAACTGAGTAGCTTAAGTAGGTTGTAAATAATTGTAATTAGGACACATACTGCACAGATGAAGCATCTCAAAGAAAATCTTGGGAGGTGATGGTATTTGAAAATTGTGATCCTTCATATAGGGAGGGGCAAATTTTGAAAATCTTGGTCATTGAATCCATCCATGATAGTTGTCTGTGCCTGTATGCAGATGCTGTTTACATTTAGTTTCCTTAGGCTTCTTTCTCTCTCCACTTTTTGTTTCAGTCTTGTTAGGTTGAATCCACTCTGATTGGAAAGCCTGTTTTCTGTATTGCCAAGATGAAATTGATTAGTGGATAGCATCGGATGTTTATGTACATACTTGTTTTAAATGCATGTGTGTGATTTAGTTCATGACTGCCTAACTCTGGATTTTGTTTTCCTTGTAAATAGATACAGATGGAGTGTCAGAATATCCAGCATCTAGTATAACCACATCCTCAACGAAAGAATTGGCAGCTCCTCAAACCAGCCTTAGGAAGGAAGTGACCCTTTTTTCACAACCTGCTTCTCTACCTCCAAAATATGCTGCTTACAACACAAGTTCCAGTGTACAGTCTGATCTATTGTCAAATGATCTCCGTCAGATTGACTTAAAATCCTCCCTCATAAGCACTGAGGATGAGTTCCGGTTTGGAACAGTACCGAAAATAGAAGGGTTTCACAGTTTGGAAAGCATGGTGAATTTAAAGCAAGCGGAAGCTAAAATGTACCAGAGCAAGGCTGACGAAGCACGGAGAGAGGCAGAAGGTTACAGGCAGATGATTCGGGAAAATACAGAGAAGGTGGAACAAGAGTATGCTGGAAAGTTTTCTGAGTTGTGTTTGCAAGAGACAGAGGAAAAGCGAAGGAAGAAACTGGAGGAGCTCAAAGTTTTGGAAGGTTCGCATTGTGATTATTACAACATGAAGACTAGGATGCAAGCCGAGATTGCTGGCTTGTTGGCGAAAATGGAAGCGACAAAGCAGCAACAACGGGTCTAGCTTCTCTTTTCTCTTCCTTTAACATCAATTGCTCTAATTAATTGTGTAGTTCATTGATTTTTTTGCGATTTTGGATTCTGCGAGTGAATGGTTGTTAGCTGTTTTTGTAGTCTTTTCCCGAAGATCTATTAGTCATATATTGAAATGTACCTTTTTTGGTATCGATCGAGCTTTTATAAGGTGATGAATTGATTCGTTTAAATTAAGCATGATGATGAAGGGTTAAAAGGTAGCAAGCTGCTCTTACTTTTCCTCCTTGGAGCTGGGTGGGTTTAGCTGGCATCATTGTTTCTGCATGTGCAATCATATATGCTTTTGTTCTTTCTGCATAGCACATCCAGTATCGCCCTTTTCCTGCCATATTATATACGCAATTTCTTGCACTAGAAGATTTGCATTTCTTATTATCTTCGAGTTTGTTAACAGGTAATGCGCCACAATCCCTAGTGTCCCAAATGGCTAATACTTTCCAAGAAAAAGAAACATTATGCTAAAGCTAATCATACTGAGAGGTGAGTTTAGAAAGTAGAACAATAGTGTTGTTCAAAATCAAACAGACAGAATTACTAAATTAAACAATAGCCCCCTAAATGTTCCTGCAGGACTATATTACATCTCTATATCATCCAATTCGGGTAGATGGAAACGAAGGATTGCCGCAATGCCTGTAATTTGCCCCAGTTGTTCTCCTGAAACGTGCAAGGAAGAAAATACATGAACGGTGCCCCCCGAATCCTTGACTGACTCCACAAAATCAACATACTTTTGCCTCTCTTTTACATCAGCATTCCTGTAGAGTTCATCTGTTATCAGTAGGGTTTGCACAGCGTTTTTATCATGAGCAACCTCTACATGCTTCGGTCCATAGCACGCGCGTTCTGTTTCATTCGACATCATACTGAAGAAATTTTGGAGAGCTCGGACCTCTTTTGCTGCTTTAGTATCTTTTATCTTACTCATAATTTCCTTATCAGCAAGAACCTCCTCCAAACTATGCTTGTAGCCAGAGTTGGAATGCACCAGGATTATCTGGGACTTGTTCTCGATAATAGGTCTAAGCTGCTTTCTATCTGCTTCTAACAGCAAGTGTTTATGAAACTGATCCTTGGTGAAACCTGGACTAGCAAAGTAGCAATCACAGCACATCTAACAACGCTGAAATCGACATGCTGCAAGAAAGCCATCAAGACCCTCTCAAAAAACCTACTCAAAGCCGACTCATAACCCTTAACCGAAGGTCCATGCTTTCGAGGAATTGAAGTCTCAATTGTTGCACAAGTAACTGTCACGCTTTTACCAACTTTCAGAATATGTGCTAGTCCTTCATGCATCAACACCACAGCTAGATCAGCACTAGCCCCGGGATCGGAGGCTTGTTTGAGCTCCTCCAAGGCCAATGAATCCCAAACCTTCTTTATCAACACAAACGGTCGTTTGAGTTCAATCTCCAAAGTATGATATGCTCCTGAACTTACTTGTCCATTTGGAGTGATAATGTCTGAAATTTTTCCCCCTATCCGAAGAACAGATCCGACCTCGTAATTATCAGGAATCGTCAAGACTTTGATTCCCAACTCGAGCCTAACTCGCTCTGCTGTAGAGTTTCTCCCACTCGATTCTCTTTTCACTTTCCTCACAGTTGTAGAACTAACCATGTCTCCCGGAGAGATCAGTTTGAAAACGATCCACAGATCTTCTGGATCAAACGGTGTCAACTTAAAGCCTTCTTGGCCGTCAACAGCCGTGTGCTTCTCCACCTTCATGTTTTCTCTCTATGAAATTACTTCTCAGATTCACATCAAGAAACAGATTTGATCATGTTGGGTCAAGAGAAAAGGCTTATTTTTCTCTATTTATAAAGCGAGTCTTTCCAAAAGGGTGAGGAAAACTTTTCCGTGATTATGTAGGAATCGATTGTCCTATTGTAGGTAGGAGTTGATTTAAATTTTTCTTCGTTTTCTTGTGGGCCTTGATGAGGTAGATTATCACCTTGATGAATGTTGACATCATACATTATCACCTTTGTAATATATCTTTAATTCCATCATAAGTGTAAGAAGCTGGATCAGCTTTTGTTTGAAACTCAACACAACTATGTCTTTCCTGGTCCTACTAGGAAAGACCAAAATGGGTGTACTGAGCAATTTCCTAAATTGCTGTAAATATGAATCTGTTTCCTTTTTGCTCTCCTATGTTTATGGAAGTTATTTAATTGAGTTTGTTTGACTTTCATATGAGATATTCGATTAATATTGCTAACCTCTTGATAAGGCTTTCTCTCTCCTGTTTGAATTTTCTGTATCTTATCAGATTAGCAAATCATGGCGCAATCTATGGGGGAGTTCTCTCTATATATTATAGGCAGTATGCATTTGGAGAATATGGCTTTTGTGAGCACATCTTGATTTAACAGAAGTTCTTGTGAACTCTTATACCTCTCGATTTCTTCTCTTGAATTGCAACCTTTGTCATCTCTCACTTGTGTGATTTGTGACTGTAGGAAGCCAAGTTTCAAAGGTAATCAAACCGAGTTGCTGTCTAAACTAGTCTGTCAATCTGTTTACTGTTCATTGTCAAGTTAGCTGTGTAAATGCTTGTAATGAGATTACGATTTTGATCTCAACTTGATATCTGTAACTCTTGATCAACATTAGTGGATTCGGTTTCTAGTGTGGACTACTTTACAGTCTCGTAGTGGTTTTGATCTCTTATGAGATTTCCACTATAGTTAAATCCTGGTGTTCTTCTTGTTCTGTGTTTGTTCTTTCCTTTTTATTTCCATCTGGTAATTTCAATTGGTATCAGAGCAAGTCACTTTTTGTTTTAAGTGAGATCCTTGGACTTTTATTAGATGGAACGTACCTCAGTAAATACTCCTCCTGCCTTCAAGGGTGAAGGTTATGAGGACTGGAAAGGCATGATGAAAGCCTTTATTTCTGCACAGGACTCTAGAGCTTGGCAGTGTATTTTACATGGATGGACTCATCCAACTGTTGAAAAAGAAAAAAATGTTTTCATTCAAACTCCTTTTTCGAAATGGACTCCTGAGGAAATTGCCTATAGTGAGGCTGAGAATAAAGCAATGAATGCTCTTTTTATTGCTCTTTCAGAGGATGAAAGAGTACAGATTAAGCACTGTGAAACTTCAAAAGAGGTTTGGGATACATTAGCAACCTCTTATGAAGGAAATGCTAAAATCCGAAAACATAAGTTACAATTGCTTTTACACGAGTTTGATTCTTTACAGATGAAAAACGATGAAAGTGTTGATCATTTTTATAAACGAGTGATTTCCATCACTAGTTCTATTAAAAGTGTAAATCCAAGAAAAGCCATTGCTGAAGATGATATTGTTATGAAAATCCTTAGATCTCTTCCTAGACGCTACAGGGAAAAGAAGACTGCTATTTCAGAAGCTCATGATCTTGATACCTATTCCCTACAAGAATTAATAGGTAATCTTAAAGCTTTTGAACAGGAGTTAATAGAGGAAGATTCTAGGGAAAAGAAGGTTTCTAAAAATATTGCGTTTAAATCTGTTATTAAAACTGATAAAGCTGAAAAGGATTTTGGTGCTTCTGAATATGCCTTATTAACCAAGGAATTCAGAAAATTCTTAAGTAAGAAAAATTCTTCTTCAAGAAATTCTTCTGACTCTTTCTCGAAAAAGGAGCAAAATAGTTCTTCGTCAAAAGGAAAATTTTCTCACTCTGATCAAAAAGGTAATCGATCTGAAATTAAAGTTAGTTCCTCTAAACCTAAATGTTATGATTGTGGTGGTTTTGGACATTTAGCTGCTGACTGTGGTAATAAGAAATACAGGGATTCTCGTGAGAAAAATGCTCTAAAAACTTCCTGGAGTGATGATGAAGAAGACATTACTGAGAAAAATGTGGCTCTCATGGCTTCTTTTTCTTCTGACTCAGAAGATGGTGACTGTGATTTTCAAACTAATGACTATGATGATTTGCTTGATAAATATTCTCAATTGTGTGATGTTTTAGAAGGCATGAACTTAAAAATGAGACAGCTAGAACTTTCTAATAAAACTCTTGAAGCTGAAATTGAAAAATCAGAAGCCTTATTAGATTCATCAAAAAAATTGTGGAATGATGAAAATTGCAAGCTTACAAATTCTCTGCAGGATTTACAAGATGAGCTAAATCAAACTGATTGGGGTTCTGAAAAACTTTCCTTGAAACAGGAAATTGCTGATTTAAAAATTAATCTGTTGTCTTGTGAATCTGACAGAGATAATTATCTTGATAACATGAATTGTTTGCAGATCAAGTTAGATGAGTCTCACAAAAAATTCTCTAAGTTTGAAGGAAGTTCAGAAGCTGTGAAGATGCTACTTCAATCTGGGTCTCATTTTAGAACTGCTGGTCTTGGTTTCTCTGGTGAAATTTCAAATGAAACCTGTTTTGTAAAAGAGTCAACTAAATCTTGTCCTGAAATTGGTAAAGACTATAAGTCTGTGGCACCACCACTGGTAAAAATTATTTCTTCTGAAAAAACTAAGTTTTTTCCAGTTTGTCATCATTGTGGTATTTCAGGTCATATCAGACCTAATTGTCCCTCTTTTGCAAAATCACATGTTCCTGTTGAATCTGATAAGTTTGCTACTTTGCAGAAACAGATGGAAACTCAAATGAAAATGATTCAAGATTTGACTTGCCAATTTCAAAATCTTTGCTCGAAAAATTCAAGTCAATCTGATAATGTCTGTTTATTCTCTGAACTTATTCTGGATAATGATAATACTGTTGGTACCTGTCTTGTTGCACTCACTGCTTTAACTACTAGAAATCCTACTCTTTGGTATATAGATAGTGGTTGTTCTAGACATATGACTGGTGATATTAGTTGGTTTACTTGTTTTGATGAAGAGTTTCCTACTGGTAAAGTTACTTTTGGAGATGGCCAAAGGGCTCAAGTTCTTGGTAAGGGTACTGTCAAAACTCCAAATATTCCTGAGTTAAAAAATGTGTATTATGTTGAAGGATTGACTGCTAATCTAATTAGTGTCAGTCAGTTAACTGATGATCATAATAATGTTTGGTTCAACAGTAAAAGTTGTAATGTTCTTGACCTTGACAATACCTGTGTTATGAGTGGAATTAGAGCTTCTGATAATTGTTATCATGTCTATTCTGATAAACAGTCTAATGATATTTCTTGTCTATTAAGTGCTTCTGCTGAGGAAACTCTTACTCTTTGGCACAGACGTTTGGGACATGTTAACTTTCAGAACTTGGTAAAATTATCTTCAAATTACTGTGTAAGAGGTTTACCTAAGTTGTCAGGTAAAACAAAGCAACTGTGCAGTGGTTGCAAGTTAGGTAAACTTACCAAAACTCCTCATAAAGTTTTGAATGCTGTTAGTTCAAGTCATGCCTTGGAACTGTTACACATGGATCTTGTTGGTCCAGCTGAACCTGTAAGTTATGGAGGTAAAAGTTATGTTCTCGTTGTTGTTGATGATTTTACAAGGTTTACTTGGGTTCTGTTTCTCAAGGATAAAAGTGATACCTTTGATTCTTTTCTTGGTCTTAGCTTACAAATTTCAAATGAGAAAAGAAATGCTGGTTATAGGATTGTCAGAATCAGATCTGATAATGGTACAGAATTCAAAAACACTGCTTTTTCAAATTTCTGCTATGAACATGGTATTCTACATGAATTTTCTGCTCCCATAACCCCTCAACAGAATGGTATTGTTGAAAGAAAAAATAGAGTTTTAATTGAAATGGCAAGATCTATGCTTCACTTTGCAGGTATTAAACCTATTTTTTGGGCTGAAGCAATCAGTACTGCTTGTTATACAAGCAACCGAGTTTTTCTTCGTTTTGGAACAGATAAAACTCCATATGAATTATGGAAAGAAAAAACTCCTAATGTTGCTCACTTTCATGTTTTTGGCAGCCCTTGTTACATTTATAAAGACAGAGAGCATTTAGCAAAATTTGATTCTAGGAGTGATCCTGGAATTTTTCTTGGTTATTCTGTAAATAGTCGAGCCTATCGTATTTACAACAGAAAAACAAAGAACATTGTGGAAAGTATTAATGTTGCAATTGATGATTTCTTTGTTAGACATATTGCAGATTCAGATGATGTTTTTCCTTTATGCAAGTCTACATCTTCTGTTGAAGAAACTGAGAAGGCAAATGAACTGTCTGATGATGATTCTGTATATGGAGATGCTCTTAAAAATAGAACTGGTTTCAAGCAAGTACAGCGTGATCATTCTTTTCAGGATATTATTGGAGGTACTAGTAGAGGTATTCTAACCAGAACTAAATCTACTTCTGTTCCTGAGTCATCTAATGCTATAAATAGAACTGAGGCTGACACAAATGTGTTTTTGAGTTTTGTTACTACTAACAAGGTAAAGATTAAAGCTATTAGTAACATTGGCTTTGTGTCCTCCATTGAACCTAAAAATATCACTGAGGCCTTGACAGATAGTGATTGGATTTGTGCCATGCAAGAGGAATTAAATCAGTTTGTCAGACATAAGGTATGGGATCTTGTTCCTCGACCAGAAAATTGCAATGTAATTGGAACCAAGTGGGTTTACAGAAACAAAAGTGATGAGAAAGGCAACATTATAAGGAATAAAGCTCGGTTGGTTGCACAGGGTTACTCACAGGTTGAAGGACTTGACTATGATGAAACCTTTGCTCCTGTGGCCAGACTGGAGTCTGTCAGATTACTTCTTTCTCTTGCTTGTCATTTTAAATTTCATTTACATCAAATGGATGTAAAAACTGCTTTTCTAAATGGTAAAATTGATAAGGAAGTCTATGTGGAACAACCTAAAGGCTTTATTGACCCTCATTTTTCTAACCATGTGTATAAACTGCAGAAAGCTTTATATGGTCTCAAACAAGCTCCTCGGGCTTGGTATGACAGACTGTCTAGCTATCTCATGGATAAAGGTTACTCACGAGGTTCTGTTGACAAAACTCTTTTCATTAAAAAATTTGATAAACACATTGTAGTTGCACAGATCTATGTTGATGATATCATTTTCGGATCAACCTGTGAAAAGCTCTCAAAACAATTTCAGACAATCATGGAAACTGAGTTTGAAATGTCTATGGTTGGTGGTCTTACATATTTTCTTGGATTACAAGTTACTCAACTTGACACTGGTATGTTTCTTTGTCAAACTAAATATGCAGAAGCCTTAGTAAAGAAATTTGGCATTGATATGAAGCAAAAGAGAACTGTTGTCACTCCAATGAGCACTACCTTAAAGTTAACTGAGGATAAAGATGGCAAATCTGTTGATCAAAAACTTTATCGTAGCATGATTGGTAGTCTTCTATATCTTACTGCCAGCAGACCTGACATTTGTTTTAGTGTTGGTGTCTGTGCAAGGTTTCAGGCCGATCCAAGGGAATCACATCTTGAAGCTGTAAAAAGGATTATTAGATATGTTTCTACCACATTAACTTGTGGTGTCTTTTATACTCGTGATACAAATGCAGAAATTGCTGGTTTTTCTGATGCTGATTGGGGAGGTAACATGAAAGATAGGCGCAGCACGTCTGGAGGTTGTTTTTTTGTTGGCAACAATCTTGTTGCCTGGCATAGCAAAAAGCAGCTTTGCATTTCTCTTTCCACTGCTGAAGCTGAGTACATAGCAGCTGGAAGCTGCTGTACACAAATGCTATGGATGAAGCATATGGTTGAAGACTATGGTTTGAAACAAGGTATTCTCACTTTGTTCTGTGATAATACCAGTGCTATTAATATTTCAAAGAATCCTGTTCAACACACTCGAACTAAGCACATTGAATTACGGTATCATTTTATTCGTGACTTAGTTGAGAAAAATATTATGGAATTGAATTTTGTTCAAACTGAAAGTCAGCTTGCTGATATCTTTACAAAAGCTCTTGATGCTGACAGGTTTCTGACTCTTAGAAATGCCCTTGGGGTGATCAGTTTGTCCAATGTAAATTAATTGACTTCTATGTCACATCTAACTCCTTAATTTTGTATCTTTTCAGACTTTCAATATTTTTTCTCTCAAGAATCTGTTTAAACTCTGACAGTGGTGTAGTTGAATATGATTCAGATCCCTTTCAGGGATGTAAAGAAGTAATAAAGTTGAATTCTATTCAGGTCTCTCTCAGGGAAGTAATTACTATTTTGGTTATGACCTAATCGACTTGGTAAGAGAAAAGCTGAAACTGAATCTAATTCTCTTGTTGGTTGATTCTGAAGTCTGATCTTGATTTTATATCAAGATGCAAAAATGTGACTTCCTAAAAAATTGTTAAACAGTATTATGATATAAGGGGGAGTGACGAGATATTGATATCAATTTTTCTGTCACGGTTTAAAGTTTTTCTTGAGAGAAAATATTGTTTTTCTGATTTGATACTTGCTAACTTTTCTCTAACTATGTGTGTTTCTTGGTTAAAGTTTCTGTTTGGTTAGAAAATCTCTTGGTATTCTCTGATAATTATTGCTTCCGCATTTTACTTGATTTTCTATCCTTTCTGAGAAGTTGTTTCGGTTTAGGAGTTTATTTATTATGAATCTCTTCATATTCTCTTCCTTCTAGGATCTGACTCTTGGTTTTGTTTCATTATAAATTCTCCTCTTGTGTTCATCGTTTCTCACATCCAAAGTTTCATTCTATCTCTTCAGAACTCACGTGTCTCTCTCAGTGTGCAGGTTTAGATTATGGCTCGAACATTTTATCCTACTCGTGTTGGTGAGCTTCAACGTCGTCGTGATGCTGAGAGGCGTGCAAATATCAATGCTCACACTGTCAACTTGGATGATCCTCGTTTTGATGCTCTTCGTGCACTCAATCCTCCTGCAAATTCTCAACTTCGTGGTCCTGATCATGTTCTTGCCGCATTGACTCGTCTTCATCACTCTCAAGAGTTCTCTGGAAATCGGATGGAACAAAAATTTTTGGAGGTGGAACGTCGCCTTGACCGATTAAATTCCACCATTGGTCTTCTTGTTGACACTGTTCTTGATATCCAGATCATGCTGGTTTCTACTTCACGAGGTTCTCCTTCTCCTGTACCTAGTCCGATGCACTCTTCAAGTCCAGGTCCCTCGAGTTCTTCTCCAAAGCCAAATCTATGGGATGAGGCTGTTAAACGTCAGCAAGAAAAAGAAGTGGCCGCTGCTGCTGCTACTGCTCAGGTCTGGGGTGCTAAAGCTACCAAAAGTTGGGATGATGCTCTCACAATGGGGGAGTAATAGAAAAGAAAAGACCTGCTGACTCTGCCTCTCATGTTTTGTTTTCTGTTTATTTCGTTTTTGTTAAACTCGGTTTGGTTGTAAGATGCATAAGCATCAGATTCTTATTCTTATTTGCTTACTTATCTGGTTTTTAAGACAATTATTGCTTAATGTTTTATATTGATTTGAAGGAGAAGAGAAAAATGATGGAAACTGATTCATTCTCCTTCAAAGACCTTATCTGTATATATTTTTGCTTGGTTACTGCAGCTTTGTCTTTACAGGTTGTGTCGAGCATCAAAGGGGGAGTTTGTAAGAAGCTGGATCAGCTTTTGTTTGAAACTCAACACAACTATGTCTTTCCTGGTCCTACTAGGAAAGACCAAAATGGGTGTACTGAGCAATTTCCTAAATTGCTGTAAATATGAATCTGTTTCCTTTTTGCTCTCCTATGTTTATGGAAGTTATTTAATTGAGTTTGTTTGACTTTCATATGAGATATTCGATTAATATTGCTAACCTCTTGATAAGGCTTTCTCTCTCCTGTTTGAATTTTCTGTATCTTATCAGATTAGCAAATCATGGCGCAATCTATGGGGGAGTTCTCTCTATATATTATAGGCAGTATGCATTTGGAGAATATGGCTTTTGTGAGCACATCTTGATTTAACAGAAGTTCTTGTGAACTCTTATACCTCTCGATTTCTTCTCTTGAATTGCAACCTTTGTCATCTCTCACTTGTGTGATTTGTGACTGTAGGAAGCCAAGTTTCAAAGGTAATCAAACCGAGTTGCTGTCTAAACTAGTCTGTCAATCTGTTTACTGTTCATTGTCAAGTTAGCTGTGTAAATGCTTGTAATGAGATTACGATTTTGATCTCAACTTGATATCTGTAACTCTTGATCAACATTAGTGGATTCGGTTTCTAGTGTGGACTACTTTACAGTCTCGTAGTGGTTTTGATCTCTTATGAGATTTCCACTATAGTTAAATCCTGGTGTTCTTCTTGTTCTGTGTTTGTTCTTTCCTTTTTATTTCCATCTGGTAATTTCAATAAGCAACAAGGATGGGTTTTGATAGCCATATATATGCATGCTATGTAAAGTAAGCTCGATGAACATGTTTTATTATGTGTGCGTATGAGCATAAAACAATTCTAAATCCCAAATTTAGCAATCGTACATACTTCAAATCATCGATAATAAGAAAAATGAATAATAAACCGAGGGACTAGCTAGCTTATTTTGATTTACAAACCATATATGGGATGTACGTGACGAACTGGTATTAGTATATTCGGGGGAGGAGGACAGTGAGGGAGACTGCGGCTGCAAACAAGAATATCAAAAGGCCAGTGAAGTTCACTATAAGTCCTTGTTGGTTGTTCCCTAATATGAAGTAATTGAGCCCCATCTCAGCAGTGCATACTGCTAGAAGAAAAATGACCATCCCAAAGAAAGTGTGCCATGGCTTAAATGACGCCCTTGTATACATTTCTGAACCAGGAAAGATGTATGCAACGAAACCAAACAGCCACTGAAAGAAAGGAAACACCATTAGATCGATCTAAGTTCTCATAAAAGTCGAAACTACAAAGCTAGCTAGGACTAAAACTGGGGTATTTTACCTGAAGACCAAATAAAGAGATGGTGATTATGCCCAACCAGGAGTGTAATGAAATGAAATCTGCCTCTCCCACTTCGTTTTTGTACTTGATGATTACAAAAAGCCCCAAAGATACAGATACCAGAGCTAGTAGATGCAAAATCATATGCACCACTTTCTGTGTATCCCTTTTTCCTGGGATTGTCTTGTATGCCATGATAGCTGCAGTACTAATTAGCACCCAATCAGTCCTTAATCTGTACTTGTATACTGCCATATATATGCTTATCTAATCACAAGGTTGACATGTGAAAAAAAAGCGAAAATTTACCTTCTCCTCCGATCAAAATAAACCCGATTACCATGAAAAATGGATGAAGCTGTACAAATTTGATGGAGAAATAGTGAGATGTAATGCATGGAGGTCCAAATATGGAAGATGTTTTACACACAGATGCAAACAACCTAGTAACTTACATTGAAAATCTTCACTTTGACGGAAGAGTTGAAAGCAAAGCCCTCGCGGAAGTGTACGAGAAAAATAAGGAGAAGCGTTGTGATAGCTATTAGTAACAGATGCGCAAATATGGTAACTGGGGTTGCTGAAATTTGGTAGCTACCACTCTTGGGTGCCATTGTGCTCTGTAACTAAGGTGCTTCTCTAACAGAAGGGTAATAAGAAGGTACACTGCTAAGCCAGAGAGCTATCTATAAAGCCTATGAAATGCAGGAGGCTAAGCGAAACAGTGCTGAGAAGAATATATAGGATGCATAGAGTGATGCTATCAATGAGCACAACTAAGGCAATGCCGACAGTGGACGATGTTAGCTAACTTGATTGAATGAGAATTAAGCATTTTTGGACCAAGTCCAAACACATAGGATTAATTTGGCAAAACTTGTCTGGCCGGCAGATCCGAAGGTGGCAACACCAATGGGTTGGAGATGACACTAAATCTGGCATGTTTTGTCTTTGCTATATTCCTTGTGTATTAATTGGAACAATCTATACGCTCACGTACGACTAAACATTTTAACACTAGCATAGAACTTAGTCCAATGTTAACAAACCTTCTATTGAATTTTCACTAATAACCAAAGACGTATGACCACAAATTTGGTTTATATGAGGAGAGTTTCAAATTAGTTTGTTTACTGTGGTTCGTTTTCCAAACATCTATTTTCGAGTTTGTTTTCTTTTCTTTTCTTTTCATGTTAAGAAGGTAAAACAACGAATACACAATTGGAAATTTTCATTATTCTGAAGCAAGAAACATGTAGCTACAACTACTACTTCATGACTCTTAGTGAGAAGCCAAATTCATACCCTGCTGATACGATTTATTGCTGTTTATGGTAATCGATACAGACTCTTGAGTGCTCATAAATACAAATCTCACATTATATATATGATCTCTCCCTCAAATAATTACTCACACTAAATATCGTGGAAAATAACATATATGCACTTGGCACCAAACCAATGTGCATGATCAATGAAGACAGATTTCAAACGTAACGCGCAAGAGCAACTGAAAGATCGACGAAGATGCCAAAGAGGAGGATTGAGAGTCCAGTGAAATTGATGAGATGTAATTCTCTTTCACTCAGCAGTTCCCGGAGGAATGTGGATTTCTCCATCAAGCCGGTCAGGGCGGCACATATCGACATGTATAGGAGCACCCTGCCGATGCTCATATGCCATGGAGCAATTTGAGCCCTCGACTGTACTGACGCTCTTGGAAACAGGAATGTAGCAAATCCAAACAACCACTGCAGAAACGTAGTTAATTAAAAATGACACTACATTAGCCAAGTAATTAGTTAGTTAAGTGGCATATAGATATAAGCTGGTTGCTTAATATTATACCTGCAAGCCATACAAGATAATTGTGGTCAAGCCAATCCATGAATGGAGGCTATACATGTCGTCTAGTTTTTCCATATCGTGGAACCTGAAAACAGCACATATTCCCCATATTCCGGAACAAAGAGCTACCAGGTGGAAGAAGCCGTGAACGTACTTCTGCACCTTGTGTTCCGCCATTACAGTCTTGTATGCCATCATTGCTGCTCATCATCAACACACAGACTTACTAAACCGAACAACACACATATGCTTATGAAAAATGAAAAATTACTTCATTTTATGTATGGTTCTACTGAAATGTATTTGAATTCATCAATGAGAAGGATATATACCTTCACCAGCAAGGAAAATAAATCCGAAGAACATGAGAAATGGATGAACCTGCCAAATATTAGAACGTTGGTAAAGTCTTAAGTTACGGTGTTCAACTACAAACTAATTGTCTTACATTGAAAACTCGCTGTGAATTTCCAGAATTATAATCGAGACCCCCGCGATAGTGCAACAACCAAACAAGCAAGAGTATGAGGGCTAGGACGCCAAACAAGTGTGCACCTATTGTTAATCTAGATGCTGAACGCTGGTACCTGTAGTTGGTACTGGTAAGCATTGCAACTGAGGCTATTGAATTTAATCTCGAAATTGCTTCTTCCTTTTGATTTGATAGTGTTATGCTGAATGAGTTGTTATATATGCATATTTCCTTAAACCTTGTATTGGGATTGCTTGCTCTGTTGGTTTTGGAATTCTCAGCAAAACTTTGAACTTTAGAAAAGCATCAAAGGCCATGCCAGCTCTGCTTGTACTGGGAAATGAATGGAGTAGTGACAAAGGGAGATACCCTATTAAAGCAGCTGCCAAGGGTGGCAGAGCAAAGCAGATACAAGAGATGCTCTTAACATAGGCTACCTACTCTAGCAGCATTGCAACAAGCACTTCGATTTCTTGATGGGTTCAAATGGCTACATTCCCTCATTCAACCCATTGTTACAATTCACAATTTTTCAAAGGAAACTCAGTGATATACAAGCAGCCAAGATTATCAAGGCAAAGGCAGGCAATCCAAGAACCTCACTGGATTGGGCTCCACTTGACTCTCAATTGGGCTCTGCTCCACTCCAACAACCTCACCGACTCCATCAACTACAAGCCATCCACTCTTATACATCTCCGGCATCATCACCGTCACCCCATTCAACGCCAAAACGCCGTCGTATCGACTCACATTTATCACATAGCCTCGCAACTTAGTCCTCAACACTCTTCAAATCGCTCCAAGAAAGCCGGCAGGGCACCACGTGGCGGCGCAAGACCGACGGCAACTCACTCAGCTCTCCGATTCGGGACGCCATGACCTGGTCAACTGGCGCGAAGACGGTCAACTTTGTCTGGTACTTGACGAAGCCATGGACCTGAATTTCAAGAAACGAAGCCATAACAGAGCACCCTTGCGACCTCAGGACCTCGCTTGCTTCACTGAACAAGTTAAACGCCGCCGTTTCACCGCCGTTAGGCTTTCGCGGCGCCGAGCAGCCGACGCTCCCAATCGGACTCGAGATCCGGAAATCGCGGTCGAAGAAGGAGTGGACGCCGTAGACGACCAACGACACGTCGTCGATAACTGGAGCGACGGTGACGTTGTTGAGGGACACGTGGCGGGCGCCGGGGCGAGTGGTGACTGTGAGGGAGTGGCCGGCGAGAAGAGTGGGGATCTTGGCGCCGTAAGGGAGGGACTTGAGTGATCGGAGAGGTAAGGCGGCGGGGATGAGGTGGAGGCGGATGAGGTTTAGAGTGGGGTGTCCGGAATTGGAGAAGGCGGAGTTGACCGGAGAAAAGACGGTGAGCGACTGCGACGGGGAGGTCAGGGAGTCGGAGGCGAGGTCGAGGGTGACGGACATGGAGTTGTAGCCGGAATCGGAGAGGATTCCGGCGGCTTTGGTTAGGGTTTGGGCGGCGGAGAAGGAGAAGGAGAAGAGAAGGAGGAGAGAGAAGGAGAGGAGTGAGGTTGAAGAAGAAGCCATTTTTGTTTCTTTGATTTCTTGGAGAGATTGTGAGGACTATTAAGGCTTGGGAAATAGCAGATTGAAGGGCTTTCAGTTATTTTGGCGGGAAAATAACTGACACGTGGAGTACATATATTGCTGGACGTGTAGTCGGTTTCGAATATTGTTTGTTTGTTAGACATGCTGTTTGGGTGAGACGGTGAGCATGGGTCTTTTTTGGGCCGACCTATCAAATAGGGCCCATATCTCACAAGACATAGCAGGCCGAACTCGCAGTGCGAAGCCCAATGGATCATACTCTCAAGCAAAGATTTCCTGCACATTTCCGGGAGTAGATGACAGAAGAGTCTGACAAACACATTTCTGGAACAAAACATCTGCTGGGGGTATGATTGTGACCAAAATATGCCGAAACTTCAACCAAAACAAGCTTTATTCATACAATGTCTAGCTATATATCTAGGCAGCCTTAGCAATTGAACTTGTCTACGCTAAATTGGCCACAAAACACAAGAGGAAAAGGTTGGGAGGGAGACAAGTCCACCAATTCCTTCTTGAACCCTTTAAGCTACAAAAGGGGAAAAAAACCGTGTGTCATTATGTTCGTGAGCTTGCATGCACTTGCTTTGCTTTTGCTTGGACCACGAGTAGTCGTATACCTTTCCAAACCCAGTTGCGCATAATAATACACAACTTTGCTGTGCCGTAGAAATACTCATTCATACTGATCAGCCTAGACTTTTACACGTTGCTTTCTGTACCTAGAGCGAGCTCTTCATTGTTTCTATCCTCATCGCTCTAGTAGATATGATGAACCCGCAAGAACTCGTAGCTAGGGCATGGACGAAAGAATGGCCGGGAAAAAGATAATGGAATCGATTTGTTATCATTGTTATGTGCATCCATCCATTCAGTGTTCTTCAATTCATTGTTTCGTGGATCATATATTTTTCGTACCATGGGATTAATTAACAACCTTAGCTAGCTCGCACATTGAGTCTATAATCATCACTGTACGTAGTATAGTGGTTGTCAGATAAGCATTCTTTACTACGTACTTGATAAGTTGATAGAGACTTGTTCTTCGATCATTTCAACTTTTATATATAACCCTTCATTTCTCCTTGATATATTCTAACTCAGTGTGTTCTTTACGAGTTAAATTAATCTTTTTAAGCAGGTTTTATCATCCCAGCATGATACACAAACTTGTTCTGCACGTAAATGTGCTAATATCATATTGATTCTTAACTCCTTTTGGGTTTTCCAAGCTTAGAAAAAACTTAGATGGAAGCACTCTGTTTCGATCCGAAGAATTTTAGTTTGGTGTGAAGTATGTGAGTGCACCCAAAGCAAAGAAAACGAATTAAGTTGTATCCAATTTCACTCACATTCTCTTGCCCGGCAACGATCTAATTATATATGAAATTCACATGCACATCATTGCATAATGAAATTCTTGTACATACAAGTACGCACATATATATTTTTGATTCTTCGAAATATCAGACGCTCAGGTCCAAACTAATCTGTATTATGCAGATCGAAGAATTAAAAGATGCCAAGAAGATATATAAGCTTCAATAACTGGTTTGTGCAATATATAGACGACAATAACACACCGATCGATCAAACATCAGTGTGCTAAGCCACGCCAAGGGCTAGCTAGCTAGGGATGGCGGATTTCGAGTACTTATTATTCCATATATTTTACAGTTGTCCAAGAAAAAGACCGGCTAATCAAAAGAGATCAAGTATATTAACTCGTTAATTATTATACACAAAAATTGTATGAACTTCAAATTTTCTTCATAAGATGATAATTAAAACTCATATTTTGTCAACATCGATCATACATCCTGTTGTTCAAGTCAAGTGACTACAAAAGAGGAACCTGCAGCTAGAAACAGTATATACAGCTTTTTTGTTGGCCTTATATGAAGGTTCTAGGGCATCTAGCTAGTCGGATATATTTGTTCGGTTGGTCTTTGAAATCGTTAATTTTAAAAATTTAGCGTTAAGAGTTTAGATTTGCAACTCAACCTAACTTTAGCGTTAAGAGTTTAGAGTTTGATGCGTTAGGTAGTGCTACACGATGTCTATGAGCGAAACTTAATTCTTGTTTTGAAGGTTTCTGTGTTTGAGTCGATTCCAACATGACGTTTTTCGAATAAACTATGCAAGTTTATAACACGCATGATCATGTGTAACAAATTTTTGAAAGACCTAATTCAGATGGTCAATCACATGATAGATTTCTGTAACGAATGAACAGATGTTACAACTTACAACAACACTATCAGAACTGGGTGTAATTGAAATGATAGAAAGTTGAAGTTTGTGGTAATGTGTCAAACGGGGATAAAATGCAAAATCATGAAATGGATGGATGAGACCAATCGCCAATGCCCTCCTCCATTTCCAACTCCATCAATTGCACTCATGCTTTGGGTTCTAACGAACCCTATACATCAGTCATCCTTCTAGCTACTACTTTTTTGCGTGTGGACACCATCTACTTTATACCTAATCCACAACCATTGTAACTATTTCTTTTCTTGCTTCTGTGCTAGTTTTTTTTTTTTTAGGAAAATATGTTAGGGTTTTGTTGCTATACACATAGATCAACGACGGTATTTTAAAAAAATTTATAAGTAAAAAAATAAAAACTAATCATGCATGACAAAATATTATTTTTATCATCAAACAGAAAAGTAAGATGGAACCAGATAATTCAGACAATGGATGAAACTAAGTATTTAATTAAGGTCGACCATCATGACAATGAATTGTGATGTTGAATATGCTTTTCTTGTATTATAAGCAATTTCACACTTCTATTTAGCCTCCTGATGTGTCATGCTCATGACTCTGAGAGTGAGAAAGAGAAGGCAAGGGGTGCTTGGCATTTTAGAATTGTTTCGTGGTTTAACATGTCGGGAATAAATTATGTGCGAACGGTCCTACAGTATTATACAATGCGACTAGAAATAATTCTGCAGAAAACAAAATCTAATTAAAGCTGCAGCTCTTATAAAAAAACAGAAACCCTAAAGCTGAAGTTGTTGAGAGTAAGGCCGGTAGTGCCCACTGCCCACCCCAAATCCACAATATTGTAAAATCTGGAAAAGATTATAATGCATTTCTTTTTGGCCTCTTGCGGTTGCTGCTGCTGGGTTCGGTGGAACTGGATTAGTTTTTATACTGTATATTTCCATTTCTGTAAACAAAGAGGAGTATTTGCAGAAGCTAACTCATCGTTTTCCTGCAATATCACTCTGGTTATATATTCTGGCCGTCCAACGGTTATATACCACAGAGCCATTTGTTTATATCAGACGTAGCTACCTAAATGCTGCCCGTCTGGTGCAATATCGTAAACAAACTACTGTAATATGTATATTTTACGGTTTTTAATTAGTTGTTACAATCATACTGAGTTTTTAATAAATGAATATGAATGAACCCACTGATCCAAAAAAAGAAAAAAAAAAGGGTGGGATTGCATTCCATACATTACTTATGACGAGTACGATTCCACTTCTAAGAAACCAAATGCAACACTCCAATCTCCACTGATCGAAATGTATGTCACGTTTACAGACAGCAAGTATACATACAACTACCTCATGTCCCGTCAAATTAACTACTATGTTTCTATTTTCTTTGATCAAATTCGATAATTTCGATCGAGATCACATTGCCTTTTTCTATGTTGCTGAAGAAACTTCTAACCTAGCGAGAATGCATGCTGATTTTGCTTTTAGGTGTTCCATGTTTGCATAGGTACAGTACCAACTGCAAGATCATATGGATGGATACAAATTATATATATACATATATATATAGTTTTGCTTGACAGATTACACATGCACGGTCAAAGCTCATATCAATTTAGTTGATATTGTCTGTGGGGGAGGTTCATTAGTGACAAAAGAAAAAGGGCCTCATAAACAATGCTTAATTGACTTCTAATCGTATTTTCTATCACAGCAAATTAAAGAAGGGTAGTTAATTACCCTGTTAAATAAATCTAGCTAGAAGACATACATTCAATCACTTGTTGGGGCAGAAGGATACAACTTCCATTTTCGAATTCCAGATTTTGTGCAATCTCATATTCACATGTTAACTAAGAATCCAATTATGTAAAATGCGCGAAAATTAACAAAAAAGAACACTATCACAAAAAAGAAAAACTGCTGAAAGCTTTGCCAACCCTAATTATTACGTGCATGTGATCGGCTTTGGATCACGGTTCTGGTAATCTGAACCCTAGCCTGGAGCCTTCGAGGTTCACAGAGAGAGACCCTCCATCCTGTTTCATGAATTCAATCGATCAACTCCATTAAAATATAGAGAAATAGTTGAAAATGATATATATATATATATCAGTTCCTATCTAGAGCAAACTTTCGCTCTGAAATTAACGTGCGGAGTTCTTTTCTTGAAACATTTTTCAGTCATATTTTTACATCTCTACCGTTCAGATGCTACAACTTAATGTATAGATAATCTATGCAAAATTTCATCTAACTTCTTTTCATTATGGTGATTTACACGAATAGTACAGTGGAAATTTTGATGAAGCTAAGATTCCAAGTTGGTGATATGGTGGTGGGGTCTGGCTTGCACTCCGGAAAAGGATAAACCTGAAATCGGCGCTGAAAGAAAGAAAACAAAGAAGCAGCTAGCGGTGTCGTCGTCGTCGCTGACGTGGTTAGAGATAGTAGTAATCCTCCTACGCGAATAAAAGTCGCGGTCTCTCCAAATCATCCATGCTCGTGACACGTGGTGGAGGCTTCGTCCAACCCTACCGGCCGGTCTTGACGATGAAGTGAGCGTGACGGAAAAACCTAGCTAGGGCTCGGTTTCTTAGACGGCAGGCAAACATCCCACACCAGAAGGCCTAACAAAATTTAATTACTAATCAATTAGTCCTGGTCTTTGCTTCTGCCTCGGTTTACTTTTGACCTCGATCGATCTTTAGCTTTGGGGAGGCAATCAGGCTACTGAAACTTGGTCAATCTAATCGTTTAATGCTCATTCAATTCTTCCTCCGGCTACTAATTAACCAAACCTCATTTGCAAGCTCAACACGTAATAGAGTACTTGTCCTTCTTTAACAAAGGTAATGTCTTTAATAGTCTCAAAATCGAACGAGGGTTTTACGACTGTGTGTGACCGATCACTTGGTTCGATCAATAACAAATGTCTTAAACACGTACATCTGAGGTATAAGTGACTTGTCAGTTATTATGTGATATCAATTATATATTTAAACTTTTAAGTAACGAATATGTAATACAATCCAACTGTTCATTCTTCTTTGTGCAAATGTACACCGCTAGCGCTTGCATGAGCATTATCCTCGATGCTCATTGGGATCATGATATGAGATCCCACACATGTTCGATCACCAGGTATTGAAAAACAACACTGTTGACAGTAGCCGCAGAGAGGCTACAGTAGGCCCGCAGCAAGCGCACCAGGGCCCGGTCTAAGGGTCGGGACCAGATCACCAGCACCCGGCCTCGGGGCCTGGCACTCTATCCTGCCTCCAGGGACCCAGGGGCCGGGGGCGCCAGCCTGCCTAAGTGGGCACCAGAAAGTATAAACAGAAGGGAACCAGTCCCACATCGAAGAGTAAGGCCAGTCCTTACTCCCAACCACCTATATATGGGCCCCAACTACCTTCTTTATGAGGTAACTTGTCTCTCTCCCTGCTTACATACGTGCCTTAGTTACATACATTCCAACTATACTAACTTAGGTATCGGAGAGGTGAAGGCCGGCCCGCCCGGTATTCCCCTTAGTAAGCAGGATTGCAGAAGATCGAGTTGGATTCATCAAGTATCTACTAGACCCCCGGGGTTAGGCAGAAACAAACACCAATGTCTCAACACCTATAATCCACGATCGGCGTACACTAGCAAAACGCCGCATGCTCTAGCTATCTTGCTCCTTTCAAACAGTTTCCCATGCAATGCAGGCGGCATTCCCATCAAAAATAGTCTCTTGAACCGTGAAATGCGGGGCCCAATTGAGGGCGAGGGAAGCGACGCCGTTTTACTAGGCTTACGAGAGGAGACACGGGATTTGATTCGGTTTGACGGGAGTGACCCCGTGATTAACGGAGTTAGGCTCCGAGGGAGGCGGCCATGAATCACGGTCCAAATTTATTTTCTTTTTTTCCGTTAATGGAATGGATTCTGGGTGGGGGCCATTAACGGCTAGTTGAGAGAGACGGGGGTGTCATGTCAGCTACTGTTGAGGACCATTTTTACTGATTTAGAATTTTGGAAATTTACTTTTTATTGTGTGTTGAAACGGAAAACCAAAAGAAATGGAAGTCTCTACTCATGGAAGAAGTAGCATTTGGATAATTTCTTGGAACAGCTTTCTACTTTTGACTCAACCAATGGATTTTATTTTTATCTGTCTATTTCAATTTATTTTGAACAAACAATACCCCGGAGTTAAGAGAAACCTTTAAAATAAAATAAAATAAATAATGTCCAATATTAAGAATGACTAAACTACACCAAATTTTAATGAGTGAATTAGAAATAACTCATAAAATAAGTTAACAATGAAATAGCCACAAAAGACCGACATGGGAATGATAAGCCACTTAATTAGTCTCTCGATAAATGTGATACAAAATCTATGCTGACATACTAATCATAACGCTGGAACATTCTCATATTCATATACCGAGACATTTGAGTTCAAGCTAAGTTTGACTAAATGGAAGTGACAAATCCATATGACGCAAACATCCTGGAGCGAATACACTTTTGTCCACCTGCAATACCTACAACTTATTTTTGTACATATTCATCATCATCGAGTTAAGAATCATAAAATCGGTTAACATTATTACATACAATATTTCTAAATGAAACCAACATATATGTCTTTTCTAAACAACTTAGCTTCATATCAGTTACTTTAGAATTATGAAGGATAAATATCAACATTTCATAGTAAATCTCTTTTTTGGGCAACAGGATATAGAGTAGAAATATGCATTTTTGTAGCAGTGACTCTGGGAAGGCGCGTATATCCGCCGCCCGAGTCAGCAATTCTTGACACGTGTTAACTTTCATCGAGCGCCGAAATTAGACGCGAGGTCTGAGCCGTTCTTATGTCGTTAATGCCCTAGGCAGTTCCACCTTTATTACCAGGTTGCCATTACAGCACATCTGATTGTGGCAAATCCGTAATTACTGAGTCAGACTAGGGTCTTCTTGGTACTCATCGAAAGCGTGCAGATCCGCCAGCGTAAGCGGCAAAATATCCTACTTCAGACACGCGTCAGCGTAATGCTTCTGTCACTGTAAATGACCCGTAAAATTCATTTTATTCACAACAATGCCATCCTATAATGGCAAATCCGTAATAAGTGGAAACGCCACGGGGTATTGTTGGGAAACAAAGCTAATAAGGCTGAAGAGGGACGGCGTCTTGGGCGGGGTTACGGTTACCCAATTGAGAATGCAACCATCTCACTTTATTTTAATTTTTTTGACCCTTTTTATTATTAATTAAAAATGTAACTTCAAAAGGTAAACCTCTTTTAGCCCCAAAAGTCTCGATAATCATTGTTTTCACCCCAAATGATTCTCGATCCCACTATTCACTGCATTTCTCCACTGCTTTTATTTTTCTACTCTTACTTTTAATACAATTATAGTTTTGGCACTTTATACCTCTTTGAAGAATGAAGATTTCAAAGTTAAATTTTGAAGCTATGAGTATTTCATATCAAAGTCTCGATACTTGGAGGAGGGATAAAGTGTTAGGAATCATTGTATATGGAATAATGGGTTTGAGAAGAACAATGTGTATATGTTGGCCTATGACTTCGTATTTCTCTTTATTCCTAGAATGTGGAACAAGGGGTTAGGCCAAGATGGAAAATTGTGGAATAAATGTGTTTTTGTCAGTGCCCGATAGGATCCGAAAATCCTAATCCTCATGGCGGAGTTGTTTGGGTTTATAATTCGATATAAAGATCAAATCGTATGTAAGAGGAAATGAAAAAGTAAAAGATCATACATTATAAATTTGAAGTTGTGGTAATTACATAATGCCTGATAAATTATAATTTTGAAGTTGTGTTAACTGTGTATAATCGGAAATTTGATTAATATATGATACGAAGAGTAAAAAAACTTGTCATATAATCTTTAGTCTTCACGCGTACATGACGTGACAAAATATGTTATTTATTGCATTGGAATTGTTTATTGGTGCACTTGGAATAATTCTCTTGTTCTATTTTTCTACCTTATCCAATATCTCTTTGAGATTACTGACGTAATTACTTAACGGACTCTTATATAATTTATATATGCAATGACTAGTAAACTACTAAAATCTAGCTCGTCAAGAACAAGTAAACTAGTAAAGATGATCTGAATTTGAAAAATATTATACAAATAGTTAATTTAATAGTTGGCACTATATAATTAGCACGATTTTCATTCAAAGATAATGGTAAATGCATAGTCACAAGCATTCTAGTCATGATAATGGCAGAAATGCAAATTTATTGGCACTGTATTAGCAATTAGGTACAATTACACACAATTTAAATTCCAAAATGCAGATTTGAAGAAAACAAATCATAGGTGATTATATGGAAGGAAGAAAACAGATCGATCACCTTAATTGAAGATTAGGAAGAACATTATCACTTTGTTAATGACATGGATTACACAAAATCACCTTACAACCAACTCCTACTCGGTGACAGTGCATTGTTAATAGAACAACGCATCACACAATCTTTTCCATTAACGCAAATTTGGCAAATTTTCAAAAATAAAAAAGAAGATGAAAGAAAGTTACCATATGAGGATTTTGTAATTGAAAACTAAATAATATTTGGGAAGAAAAAAGAAAAAAGAAAAAAGAAAAAAAAAGGTGGTGCAAATGTGCATGTGAAGAGGACACAGCTCAACAGCTCTCTCTCTCTCTCCCACTGGGCACTCTCTCTTTCTCTCTCTCCTTCACACACACAGCAATAAAATGAGTTTGCCCTTGGCATTGTCTATCTCTCTCTCATTTCCATAAGCCTTTTGAGGCTCTCTCTCTTTTTCTCCCATAGCTGTAGAAATTTAATTCAGAGAGATACTCCTCCCCTTCTCTCTCTCTCTCTCTATATATATATATATAAACCAGAGAGAGAGGAATAAACTACTCAATTAAGAAACAGCAGAAACAAAAACCATTTGTTTGTTATTAAGGATTAAGGAAGAAGAAGATGGGTTACTTGGGGTTGTTTGCTTTGCTTGTTCTTGTAGGAGTTCTCTCAGCTTCATCCAAAACATTACCAATCATGTCGTTTGATGAAGGATACAACAAGCTCTTTGGTGATGACAATCTGAGGATTCTGAGGGACGGGAAATCCGTTCATCTTACGTTAGACGAACGAACAGGTCCATTTCGGTGGTTTTTGTCTTTGGTTTTTTATTATTGTTGCTTAGTTTTGTTTTTCGGTTTGGGTTTTTGACTATGGTTTTTTTTGTCTTTACTCTATATTTAATTGCAGGTTCTGGATTTGTTTCTCAAGACCTTTACATTCATGGGTTCTTCAGTGCCTCTATTAAGTTGCCAACTGATTATACCGCCGGAATTGTTGTCGCCTTTTATGTAAGTAGTCCGCTTTTTATTTTACTTTGATTTTTTCACTTGCTATATTCTTTTGGTTGTATCGAACTCTAAGGTGTTTTTTTTATTTTTTAAATTTTGTTACTTCTTATTTGCATGTAAAGATTGCATTTTTAAGCTCTGCCGAGTAATCTAACCATAAGAATCGGAGAGTTCAGTTGTAAATTTGTTTCTGGAGTTTGTTTTTAACACTTTGGATCTACTCTTTCACTTTGGCAATGCAAGTTTACTACTTGTTCTTGAAAAGTCTTAGTTTTCGTGTTACCCAGAACCATTACTCTTTAGTTTCTTCAGTCTATATTTTCTAAACTTCATTTTATGGCCCAAAGTTGGAATCTTCAAACAAACTAATTACATCCAATTTACTCTGTTGAGTCTTCATTAACCCGGAATTTAAATGATGAGATGCTCATCCATTTTAATGTGTTTTGTGTTAACAGATGTCCAATGCTGACATGTTCCCCAAGAACCATGACGAAATCGATTTCGAGTTTCTGGGGAATATAAGAGGCAAAGAATGGAGGGTTCAGACCAACGTTTATGGCAATGGGAGCACTGATACTGGGAGAGAAGAGAGGTACAATCTGTGGTTTGATCCTTCTGAGGATTACCACCAGTACAGTATTCTCTGGACTGACTCTCAAATCATGTAAGCATCAATCTAAACCAGCCACTCCATATTTGGTTTACTCTATTAAATTTTATGCATCAGCTTTTTGTAAAGCAATTTTTATACCAATTTAGTTTTTTTTTTCTTTTTTTTCTTTTTTCTTTTCCAAAGATATAAATTCCCCGTTTCCACTGATGATGTTGGATTCTGAAGTCATCCATTTTTTTGGATGTGATGGCTCTGTTGTAGGGTAGAAGCCGTAGAGCTATGTCTTCTTATTTTTGGAATATACATAACAGAACTTGCCCTGTTTTTCTTTTCCCATTATATGAGTCCCCGGTTTCATTAAAACCAGCAGTCTTCTGTCTACATGTCTTGAATTGGTATATCCTGTTTGGTATGCAAGTAAAGAAAACCAGATGTTGAGAACACTAGTTTGAATGGTAGATTCTTAAGTTTAATGACAGATAAGACATGATCTTGCTGAAATTAAGACTCTAGAAATTGATGCAAGCAAGAAACTCTAGAATCTCACTAGCACTAGAATTTTCTGCAGTTCAATTCAAATTGCTGATCTTAGTCGTTTCTCAACGTGTGTGAGAAACTTAATAAACAGAATTGATAATGTTCTTTTGGTGAAAAGTTCTCAATTTTATATGTTGAAGCTCTCCATCAGTTTTCATGTATTCTGTATTTAGATTATTACTGTATACTTGTTCTAATTGTGTCTGTAATTGCAGATTCTTGGTTGACAATATTCCCATTAGAATGGTTAAGAAATCAGAGTCGATGGGTGGTGACTATCCCTCGAAGCCAATGTCATTGTATGCTACAATATGGGATGGATCCGGTTGGGCTACCGATGGAGGCAAATACAAAGTCAACTACAAGTATGCACCATTCAAGGCCGAGTTCTCTGACCTTGTTCTACATGGCTGTGCAGTTGATCCAGTTGAACAGGTATCAAAGAAATGTGATAAAACCCAAGGTTCTGAATATATCCCAACCGGTGTTACCCGCCTACAAAGAATGAGAATGGAGAGTTTCAGGAAGAGGCAGATGACATACTCCTATTGCTACGACAGAATACGATACAAGGTTGCTCCATCAGAGTGTGTGATCAATCCCCAAGAAGCTGAAAGACTCCGGGTGTTAGACCCCGTTACATTCGGGCATGGCCACCGCCGTCAACAGAAACATCACCGCAGAAGCAGCAGCAGAGCAAGCATAGCAGACACTACTTCTTTTTGAGAAAGAGAGAGGGAGGGATGAAGCATTCAATTTCCATATGAGCACCATTGGCATTCATCAACTTTTGTGTATAGAAGGGAGGGGAGGAAAAAAAAAAAAAATCATAGATTTTTATTATGGGTGAATAGAGTTTTTATATGGTTGGAGGGTATGTATATAGTTCATACCTTTATTAGTTTCCAGTTTTATAATTCATGCTTGTCCATTTGGTTTTATAAATTGAATTTAGTGGTGGGTTTCTGTCCTTTGTCACAACCTCATGGGTACAATAAATTTTAGCATATGGAAGTTTACTAGGCTTGGATTCTGTATTTGTCTCTTTGCATTACTATTTTACTGAAATTATTATCATGGAGCATCTTTCATTTGAACTTATGCCTAATATTTATTCCAAGTTAAATGCTTTCAACTTTATCTGTGATTCATTGTCTGTTAGCTATGTTATAAATAGAGTCAGAGTGGTGTCATATACTTTGTCAATGGGTAATTGGAATCCAATGACAAATTAGACGTGACAAGTAATGGAAATGGCTCAGCAGATGGCAGTGATTTTATGTTGGACTGGAATTGCTTTCCCTTCTCACAACTTGCACAGTTTTACAGTGAATGCAGAAGAAGCAGTAGAGCAGTAGTTTGGTTGGAATCATTCATTCATAAAGGCTTTCAAACTTTGCATCCGTGACTATGAACAAAGACTGGGATGTGTTCTTAACCCAATTGCAGACTTTTTATCACTTCAAGTTTATATTATCTGTCACATATGTTATACTTTTTCTCTATGAAATTGTTTTGGACCACAAGAGAAGTGAGCTAGTGCCAATTATTTTCTGGTGGTCTCATGTAATCATCATGTGCTAAGTGGTTAACTAACCCTTTCTCCAAAAGATTTAATCACTTGCACTAGGAAAGCTCTAAAACAAGTCCAAAGTTGGTGAGGTGATGAGACATGGTTGAAGAGAGAGTGTGTCAATAATGAAGGGAAAGTTTCCTCATTTTCCAAACTTTGAGACACTCCATAGAAAGAAAGACCACGCTTTGCCAAAACTTGACTCATCAAGATTTAGGTTTAGTTGTTTAACCTCCTAAATCGATAGCAAATTCGATGCGTAGAATAATTTTCCAAGGAAATCTCTACATTTTCTCTATCAATTCAAGGCATTGCATGAGGAACACCTCAACTGCGCAGAGAAGACTGCTCTTCAAATTTTGACCATGATATTAAAAATTTTCTCCTTTTTACTAAGGAGATATATTTCACATTTACCTATAAAAAATGTTCACTTGGACTAGTTGAGAACCTCCAGTAGCCTTTCAAAGTTTCAACCCTGGCCCAAGTAAAATACTGTGCATAGGGCTCTGTTTTTGGCATTCATAAAATCCAAGACCGAGTTTCAAAGTGATTCACTAGTGTTGAGAGCTCTTCAGCCAGAGTCACACTATGAGAGTATCATGCAAATTTATAATGTCCTATAAGAAATCATGTTAGATTAAACAGAAGATGGTCAAGATTCTGAGACAAATAAACCTTCAGAACCGACCCATAAACCTTAAGAACCGACCATTTTGGCGGACTTTCTTGTTGCATGTTTGCATCTGACACAGCTAATCTTGTCTGTAGCATCATGCACTGGGAGTACATTAAGAATCAATTATAGAATCTTCACCCAACTTTGTTTTTATAATATGAGTTGCTGCAATTATGTCCATTTCATTACTCACAGATGTTACCAGTTTTATATTGCTGCTCGTTTCCAGATTTTATTAGTACCGCAGCTAAGTCAGCCCTAATGCAGCAGCCGTTAACAACCATCTGTTCTAGCGTGGGCTCTGAAATGGGATAGGCTGCGGCCGCAGGTTTTGATAATTACATTATCAATGGCTTTGTGGGCTTCTGAGCATGTTATTACTGAACTTTGACATTTAGGATTGCCCGAGGCAGAAGGTTAACTCGTTCCATAACTCAGACTCCTTCGCTAGACCTAGACGGATCCAAGTATTTGTGAAATTACGCTAAATGGTTTGGTTTGGAAGTACAGGATGTAACGTGGATTATCTTCAGGAAGTCATGGAAGGACTGATAATAGAGTTGAAATACTACATGTGATGCAAGAGAAGCACTGCTAATATAGGTGAAATACTACATGTGATCCAATACAACAAACGATTAATAAGAGGGGAAATGCTACATGTGATCCGATACAACAGGCTTAATAAGAGGGGAAATACTACATGTGATCCGATACAACAGGATTGATAAGAGGAGAAATACTACATGTGATCACTACGCTGTGTACACAAACAAAGCTTATAACTAATTCTTAGATTCCAACTCACTTTTCTCAATCAGTTTTACAAAGTTGCTGACAATGGTTTTCCCTTCTGAAGTTATGATACTTTCTGGGTGGAACTGAACCCCCTGCAATTTTGAATTCAATCGGTTATATAACAAAAACACTATATTACGCTAATAGGCAGGTTTTGTTAAACAAAAAACAAAATATTCTCTCATTTACAAAATATAATGGAAAAAGGATGCGAAGCTCTTACCTGAAGGTACCTATATTTCTTGTGACGAGCAGCCATTATCAGCCCATCTTCAGTCCATGCTGTAACCTCAAGCTCTTCACTAGGAAAACTGTCCTTTTCTATTACAAGACTGTGATATCTGCCAGCAGTGAAGGGGCTGAAAAGAGAAGAAAATGAAATTGTTATTATGCACAGGGTGTTCAATACGTTTTTGTCAAAACTTCTAAATAATCACAAATCGGTAACTTATAGAAACCGGTTCATCTTTATCAATAATATGCCAAACAAAGTTGGGTGTGTTTAAAAGGAAAATATGTTGGCCATTGAATTCCAAACACTTGCATACGACATCTTCTTCAGCAACAAAACAAAACCCCAACATGCAAACTAAAAAGCATAGATACTTGTAGAAAAAAGTAAAGACCCCAGATTCTCTGAAACAAAAGGAAAAACAATAACTCACTTTGATAGTCCAGCAAACAAGCTGTCTTCCTCCTTCTCATTATAATAAACAGGAGAGCTCTTGCCATGCATGACACCATAAGGAGAACGAACAATCTTCCCTGCAACACCACAAAGATCATTAACAAGGGAAAATAAAACCTTTAATTCAACTAAGGTTTATGACTTCACTTGCCAATTTTTACTAGACATGAAAAAGTATCATAAAAGATCTAGGTAATAACATGATCAAATTTAACCCAAATATCGTATCTTATTAGACTTGCCTCCAAAAGCCTCCCCAATGCACTGCAGACCCATACACACACCAAATAAGGGGACAATGGGTCCCATCTCCAACACAGTTTGCAATGATATTCCAGAATCTTGGGGCGCACCTACAAAAGGGAGATGCCACGTGTTTAAATCTACAACGGTTAGAGAATACATTCCACAAGATTGGGTGAGCAAGGCTTCTCAATTATTTTGGTTTTCAAGCATCTGTCAAAGGGTAATACTAGAAGAACTAACCTGGCCCTGGGGAAATCAAGACTCCTCTGGGGTTTTTCCTGTAAGAATGGAAAGATGTTATGATACAACATTCTTGAAATTAGACACTTTAAGAAGGCTACATCTGTAATCATTTTGGTTGCATATACACGTTACAATATGTTAAGAATCGGAAAACAACGATTATGTAATATATAGCTTCTTACTTCTTCAGTTGCTCAACTGTTAGTTCATCATTGCGATAGACTTCAAACAGACATCCGAGCTCTCCCATATACTTCAGATTAAAAGTAATATGTTAGTTAGCTGCCTTCTTGACTTGTAGGAAACCATCAATTAATGTAACGACCGAATATAATCATGTAAAATTGTTACAAAAAAAAGTACTAAAAGTACATACAAATCTGTGAGTATTGAGTATTCTAAGTTGTTACAAAATCAGTCAACATAACAACAGAAAATAATCAATATGTCTCATAGAAAGAAGATAAATGTCCAACATGTCTCGTAACGACAGAAAATCATCAAATATTACAACATGGAGATAAAATGTGTGAAATGAAGAATGATGCTTGTTGAAGGATCCAGCTTTCTATAACATATGCATCAATGCACATGAATCATAAAATCTCGTAGAAAGCTTGATACTTACACAAGTATCACTCCTCATTTCATACAGTTTATCTCCATTTGCACTTCAAAAAATATCCAACAACAGAAAAATTCTAATCAGTATCTCATTCCAGCTTTTACTTTTACATGAATGAAATACATCAACTTTTTACTTCAACATTCCTCATTCCAGAATAAGAACATGGAAACACCGAAGCTTATCCTATCTAATGTTGTAGTTGTAGATCTGATACAAAACTGGATGGTATTTCTTACATAATGTAATTCACACAAAAATGACAAATGAAGAACACAATTGAAATAAAGATCAAATCTTTACCACACTAAACTTACATGCAAACATCAAAACCAACCATAGCTAATCAAATTCAACATATTCAGAAAGGAAAACAGAAATCAACCTGACAGAGATTGTAGGTGAAGCTATCATAGTTGTCAATAACAATGATGGGGCTGTTGGCCCTCTTCTCAGAAACTGAAGGCTTCAAATTGGTCTCCTTGACATCCACTGAAGCATTTGCAGCAAACCCATTTCGCAATTTGAGACCAGATTGCAGTTCTGCACAGAAAGACAAGATCTTTGAGTCAAAATCAAAACCAAAATCAAATTCAAAACCCAGATGAGTTTGGTAGACGTTACTTGGGTTAGTAGAAGAGGGCACAGAGATCAGGGTAGGGCGAGGAATTTGTAGAGTTTTGGGTGAGAAGGAGAGCAGCTTGGATTGTTTGAGAGAGAGCTCAGATGACAGTGCGGCAGCCATTGAAGCAGAGAGAGTGTGGGGTCTCTGTTTAGTCCTAATAGGATTGGATTTGGAACACTTTTACAAGAGCATGAGGACGGCAACGTTTGATTTATATATGTCTTTTTGGTCAAAGTAGACGTTTAGTTTTGTATAGAAAATTGGAAACGGATGAAAATCACAAGGATGCGATTGCTTTCCTTGTATATTTGTTTTTAGGCTATGTTATCTTCCTTCTATTATCAAGATTCAAATCTCTTACGGATCAACGAAAAATAGTTTCTGAGCTTTCAGGCAAAGTTATTTTCGTGCTCCGACAACCGGTAACATCCATACTTGTCATGTTTTCGTGGAGCTTCATCGATGTTGATTGCGTCTCCACGAGAGTGAGAAAAAAAAAAACACTAGAACAACGAAAAAAACACGAAATATGTGACACATTTAGGAAGTTAGTTATGAGAAATTGAAGTCGGCGTTGGTAGTGACGAAAACTTTTATAGTTGAGAAGAGAAGATTTACAATTCACTTTAGTTTCTCCCAATTGCTCTAAACATGCCTAGAAAATGTTTGATGAGAATTTGGTAATGCCGATGGAGGCGGAGGAGAAGACGACAAGGGTTTTAACTAGCAGTAATCTAGTAAAGTCACACGTGCGCAGGTGATTATGAGAATTTTTGAACAAATTAAGTAGACATTAGTGGTGGTTTCTTCCTTGAATCAATATTGTTGATAGTGAATGAATTATAATGTACCGTTACATAGTTGTTATCATAGATTGATGGTCCCCTGTCTTTCGGAAAAAAGTTTCTAGATTTGCTATTAATTGAATTTGATTATACTACTAATACCAACAGTATTGGAGTCAAGTTCCTAGATTTTACCGAAACCAAATTGAAATTCAAAATTGATGAACAATAAAAAGAAATAAATTTATCGCCCGCCTATTTAAAAATCAAACCTTCTAAAGAAACATGTGAATTTAGATAGTGGACATTGGAGTGAGAAAGTTAAAGGTGGGCAACAATTTTTTTTTTTTTTTCTACAAAATGCACAGTCAAGGTAATAACAAAATATACTTGCAAGTCTCCCACCATACCAAAAATAGTAACATCTAAAATTAGTTTGGGAACAAAATAGTTACACAAATGAGAAAACCTTAAGCAGACTTCCCTCTGATGACTAATTGAGCTAGTTTATGATAAACTATTCCCAATGAGCCTCTAAAACCCAAAACCCTCAGCTACTGGGCCTCCTCTAGCAACAACAAAACCCTGGACTCAGAAAACCCTAATATACAAAAAAGACACAAACACCCCTAACTTCAAGAATATGCTATCTTGGTCCCTTCCCTCACCTCAAGTTAGAGTGAGAAAGGGTTTCACAGATCACAGCCACCATTTAAGACCCCCTATAACATCACCAAATGCGTGATCAATAAGCCAATTCTTCACCCTCCACAAAAAATCACCACCGCACACGCTCACAACAACACACTAGTCTCTCCCCAAACCCTAGATCTTACACACTCTTATATAACTACCCCCCAACCCCATTCTCTGTGAGAGTCTCCAAACACCAACAAACCAAAAAAAAAAAAAAAAAAAAATGGATGCATAGAATTCTCAAGCAGACTTACCTTTTTTGATCCTCACTTTCAAACCTCATTTCTTCCAGATCTAACTGAGCCCCTAAAACCCACTATCCCAACCCACCAAAGCTCCCACCTTTAACCCCAATTCTGCTCAATTTTGCACGATCGGTGCGGATTTTGAACATTCTAAGCCTAACCCAGTTCAGGTCTTGCATCGTTTCATAGAAATTCGCAGTCTTTTTTATCCTTGATGTGGTGAAATCGAAGAAAGTTTAAGTCTTTAAGCTGGGTTCTGGGTTTTGTTTGGTAGGATCTACTTGAATATAGAACTTAGCCGTTGTTGGGTTTTTTGTTTTTGTTTTTGTTTTTGGGTGTAGGTTGATAGTGAGGAATGGTTTATATTTGTTATTAGTGAATTTCGTGTAGTGAGTTCTAATGACAATGCCATCGGGGAATGTGGTTTTATCCGACAAAATGCAGTATCCTAGTGGCGCCGGCGCCGCCGTCGCCGGCGGCGAGATCCACCAGCAGCCACGGCAGTGGTTCCCGGATGAACGTGATGGGTTCATTTCGTGGCTGCGGGGTGAGTTTGCGGCGGCCAATGCGATGATAGACTCACTCTGCCACCATTTGAGGGCAGTGGGTGAGCCGAGTGAGTATGACAATGTGATTGCGAGTATTCAGCAGAGGAGGTGTAATTGGACCCCGGTGCTTCATATGCAGCAGTACTTTTCGGTGGCCGAGGTGGTGTATGCGCTGCAGCAGGTTGCGTGGAGGAGGCAGCAGAGGTACTATGAGCCTGTGAAGATGGGGAACAAGGACTATAAGAGGTCGAATTCCGGGGTGGGGTTTAAGCCGAGGAATGAGCCTGTCAAGGAATGGCAGAATGCTAGTGTAGAGTATCGTAGTTATGATGGGAGTGGTTTGGAGAAAGTTGGGAGTGAGACAAGGGAGGAAGTGAAGTCGGCGGGAGAGGCTGGAAAAGTGGATGATAAGGGTTCAGCGCCGGTTGTAGAGAAGAAAGGTACTTTTTTGGGTTGATGAATGTGACTTGATGCTAATATATGTGTGTGTGTGTGTGTGTGTGTGTGTGTGTGTGTGTGTGTGTTTATGGTATACTTGATTGATGGTAATGAAGTTGAAACATCAGAGCTTAATGAATATAGTAATGTTATTTAGGAAAACTGAGTTATTTCTCAAGTTTACTATGTTAAGAAGTTTTTAACATTTTTAACAGTTTAAAATGTCCCATTTGGGACTAGGAAAGCTATGATAATAAACCCACCATTTTGAATGAAATCTGCCTTTACAGATGGTAAATGTGCTATGATGAAAGTTGTACAAGTGTAGTAGCTCATCTCTTGGTATGTTGATGTGTCCTGGTTTTACTTGAAAATGAGATTATGATACTGCAGTCTAAAGGAGATAACCTACTATAAAAAACTCTCACCAGTTGAAGGTTCATGCGTGCATAAACATTGTATGCACATATCATGTGCACTGTATCTTTGATTCCGAGTTTTAGTAATTAAGAAAGATGTTTATTTATTGCATAACTGTTAAATACTTCTTATGGTTCCTCTGACAGGTGTTCTCCCAAAACCTCATGAATATATCAGCTCAAGGAGTTCAGGGAATTCTCAAGGGACGATATCTGGAAATTCAGAAGCTGATGATGCGTTGGTAAATGAAGGATGCACTTCAAGTTCTAAAGGTTATACCCCTCGCCATTTTTCATTTTGCTCTCATAGTATGTGTTTTACATCATTAATCATGGTTTGGAATTCAATTTAACTTCTGGGATATGTGATTTTGTTTTTCAGAGAATGAATCACATTCTGTTCAGATCCAGAATGAGAAGCAGAACCTTTCCCTCATTCCAAAAACTTTTGTCGGCAACGAGACATTTGATGGAAAAACGGTAGTTACTTCATCCTATACTATCTTTCTGACTTCAAGTTGGTTCAGAATCAGTAGAACCTTTTTGGGGGATGCTAATAATTTTCTTCTTATTAGGTTAATGTGGTTGATGGACTGAAATTGTACGAAGAGTTCCTTAGTGATGCCGAAGTCTCAAAACTATTTTCTTTGGCTAATGATTTGAGGGCTACAGGAAAACGGGGACAATTTCAAGGCAATTTTACATATCCAATTTGTTTATAAATAAACCAGATAGGAAAAATGGTATCTAGTGGTTGATGCCAGTACTTAAGTCAACTTAATCACCTGTGTGAATGTCATGAAGTTACCAAGTGTCTGATAACTTTTGGAATGACAAGCACAAACTCTGCCTCGTTCCAAAAACAGTAGTTACTTCATTGGATAATATCTGTCTAACTTGAAGTCGGTTCAGAGTCGCTGGACTTTTTAAGGGAATACATTTAATTTTCTTCTATTTAGGTTGAGCTGTTAGAATCAACGTTATCATCATCATGACATGCTATTCAATTGTACATTTTTTAATCTTTTCGTCTTACTTTGAATGTTAGTCTCTGTCTGTACCTTTGTCATTTACCTTTTAATATAAGTAGTCTTGGGTAGTTTATGTTGTATATCCATACTTCATACAACCTAAATCGCACTCTGATCAGTCAAACTTCATACTTTCATATATTACTATTCCCTTTTATCCTTGCAAGATTGAATATTGGGGTTTGATTATGGCCATTACCTGTCCAAGTTTTAATGCAGTGGCTATGAGGAAGCGTCTACGTTTTAATTTTGATGGCATAATTTAATCATTTTAATGCGCTGGTTTCCTTAATTATACTATTTCTTCAAAATTCCATTATACCTTTTCTTTCCCGATGGAAATCTTTTAAGCAAAGAAAAAGTAAGAGAAGAATGAGAGCAGTAGCAATGATGCCATCTTAACTTTCTTTTTCTGCGGTAGAATTCTTTTTTTTTTGGCACTTCTGGTTTCTGGTATCTGTTATCTATATGTGGCACATCCCGATAGGGTATGGTGTTACTGTCTAACAAAATTTGGTAAGTTTTGTTTTCGGTGAAATCTTAGAAGAGTTTCGTTTTTGACGTTTGAATGCTTCAATACATTTAGACATTTTTACTACATGTGAAATATTCTTAATAATGTAGGCTCTGTTTTTTGTGAGAGCAGGTCAAACATATGTGGTCTCAAAGAGGCCCATGAAGGGACATGGAAGAGAGATGATACAATTGGGAATCCCTATTGCAGATGCTCCACAAGAAGATGAAATATCCGCAGGAATCTCCAAAGGCATGTTCCAATTTGAATCTATCTTTTGACGGAAAATCTCACATTCTGTATAAGTTCCCCTGTATAATTTTTTTTTATTGAATCTGTAGATCGGAGAATGGAAGCTATTCCCTCCTTGCTGCAGGATGTTATCGACCGCCTTATTGAGACGCAAGTTTTGACCGTGAAGCCAGACTCCTGTTTCATTGATTTCTTTAATGAGGTTAGTAATATACATTTCTTTGATGCATTTAGTTCTCTGTTTGTTTAGAGATCAAAATTTTGTGATGATTGTTTGTAGGGTGATCACTCACATCCCCACATGTGGCCACCGTGGTTTGGAAGGCCTGTTAGCGTCTTGTTCCTCACCGAATGTGACCTGACTTTTGGGAGAGCTTTAGGAATAGAACATCCTGGGGATTATCGAGGCTCTCTCAGACTCTCTCTAACACCTGGGTACTTTTTCTGACTGCTGTCTTCTTATAAATACCTACCCCTCCCATCCAGGATTACTGTTTATGCAATACGCTCATGGTTTTAGGAAAACTGTGAAATCATGTTAAGGATGACTTGATGCGTTGGAATTCTTCTAGTGTTCTCTAGAAGTTGGGGACCACATGCAGTAATGTTTACGGTAGACATTAAAGCAGAACATATGTTACCGTGTTGCTTTTGCTTTCTGTAAGGTTTAGAGTGCATAATTCAAGTTAATGATGTAGTCCTGTGTAGAATTTTTACAGTTTTGTTTTAGATCTACTGACATTTCCTTTCCATTTTATTCATGACACTGCAGATCTCTCCTTCTGCTGCAAGGAAAATCAGCAGACTATGCAAAACATGCAATTCCTTCCATCCGGAAGCAACGCATACTTGTCATTTTTACAAAGTCTCAACCAAGAAAATCCTTTCCAACTGATGGTCAGCGTCTTCCTTCACCTGGTCCCAGCCAGGCACCCTACTGGAGTCCACCACCAAGTAGATCTCCAAATCACATCCGCCATCCTGCTGGTCCCAAGCACTATGCGGCAGTTTCAACAACTGGTGTATTGCCTGCACCACCTAATCGTCCCCAACTTCCACCCCCAAATGGCATCCAGCCTTTGTTTGTGGCTGCCCCGGTTGGACCAGCCATGCCTTTCCCTGCTCCAGTTGTTATCCCACCCGGTTCGCCAGGATGGGTAGCAACTCCTAGGCACCCTCCACCTCGGATGCCTCTCCCCGGAACTGGAGTTTTCCTTCCTCCCCCAGGTTCAGGTACGTCATCAGCTCCTCCTCAACAGTTTCCAAGTACTGCAACAGAACTGAACCCCACTGTTGAGACTGTTTCTGCAACAGAGAAAGACAATGGGACTGGAAAATCAAGTCATGCAATTCCTAAAGCAAAGTTGGATGGGAAAGGTCAAAGGCAAGACTGCAATGGAAGTGTGGATGGAAATGGCAGTGGAAGAGGAACAGTGAAGCAAGAGCAACGACAGAACTCTAACAATGCGGCGGCAAACAATCAGGCTGGAGCGGTTTAGGACCAGAGTGAGAGGAACAAAGTGAGAGTGAGAGAGGTAGGCTGCAAACTGCAGTGAGTTGGGAAGCAAATGTAAAGAGCGGAAAGATTCAAGACCTAAAGATCATACTAGCAAGAGGAACAGGCGGAAGGAAGAAACTTTTAAGTTCTCTTTGGATTCCCTTGTCCTCTGTTCTTTCTTTTTTGTTGTCTTGTTATATCATACTATTACAGTAGGTTCAAAGCACATTCTTAAATCACCATCTTTTGGCTCTTCTATCTTCGGAAATTTTGAGGTTTCTTTGCTTTTTGATATGCAACCGTGTCATGCACTCTTTTAACATATTTCAATCTTGAAATAAGACCACTTGAACTATGAACACAACCATCTAAGATGAAAAGAAGGTTTCAACTTTTATCAGTTTGAACTTTGAACTTTCCATTTTAACAGAACTGGTTAGAGTGTTAGACAACGGCCCAGTCCATCTATATAAGTGAGATGGTAATCTTATAGCTTCACTCTCAGCATAACAATATATAGGTAGACCAACTCGTTGGCTCCGTGACCTAAATGGCACACCCAGAAGATCAAGAACATCCTCGGCTTCTTCTCCACAACTTTCTTTCTGCTCAGGAATGTAAAGAACTGGAATTTATACACAAAAGCAATTGCACTGTGGGTTACAGACCCAATGTGTTCTCAACTACTCTTTCCCATCTCATTGCCACCAATTGTGCCTATCTCATCATGCCCTTTGTCCACATTAGAGGTTAAAGTGAAACAGACCCACCAGGGCACTGCTTTGTTTCTTTTCTCAGTTTGGTTTCTTTATGATTGTTCATGGTTTTTCACTGACAGAGAGGTTGAAGGAGAAGGTAGAGGAATTCTTCGGCTGCGAGTATGAACTCTTTGTTGAGTTTACCGGTTTGATCAGGTAACCTCTCTCTGATTAAACTGCACTCAAGAATCTTAGGAAAAGAATTGAACTGGAAAACATTGTTCGATTGTTCGATTGTTAGTGTTTATGTTTCTAATTGAATTGTCGATGTTAGAGAAACAAGTTTTCAATAATAAGACGCGTTGCCATGAATTGCGTATTTTCTGGGCTGCAAATACATATGAACTGTCAAAATGGATTACACCCAGTGATGATACTTTCCAGTTTTCGCTGTATATCAGCTGGAGTAGAGGAGCAAGCATTGGGTGGCATAGTGATGACAACAGACCCTATCTGAAACAGCGTCACTTTGCGGTGCGTGTATAAATTTGTGATAATATTCCTGTTGTTGCAGTTGCATCTGTTCGTAATGTTTTATTTAGTTTCTTAGCTGATACGTTTCAATCTATATTTGTAAAAGGCAGTTTGTTATTTGAACAATTATGGGGATGATTTCAAAGGGGGACTATTTCACTTCCAGGAGGGAGATCTACCAACTATTGCTCCATCAAGTGGCGTAAGTGATAGAAGAAGGTTTTCCATTTTTTATGCTTGCTGTGAAATTAACAAGATAGAGATTCACTAAGGTAAAAAATTAACTAGCAGTTCATATATGGATTCGGAAAGAAAAGGTTTCGTTAAAGTGTATTATCAATTGCCTTACAATCTTGTTCATTTCAACTGTGGATGAGAACTCATGAACTACTGGATTTTTACCAGGATGTTGTGATATATACAGCTGACTGCCGCAATATCCATGCTGTTGATGAGGTCGATTCAAGTCTCTCTGTCTTTGCTCGTGTCTTTAGCAGGGCTAAGAAATGTCGTTCTCCCATAAGAAGTGAAATGCTTTGTTTCTGATCTAAAATGACTTGACAGGTTACCGATGGGGAAAGAGTCACAATGACATTATGGTTCAGTCGTGATGCTGCCCATGATGAAGATGCTAAACTAATATCCCTCCTCTCACAGACTACATTACGCAATAATGGTCCAGAATTATTGCTACCTTTGCCAGCATCGAGTAATATGTACTGGTTTTCACCAGAACATGCTTCGTCCTGTGATGAGTTCGGATTTGATATATGCCATGCAAGACTGCATGTTCTTGGATATAATGTAGTTTACTATGAAGAGAAGATCTCCTGTTCGAATGTTTCTGAGTTACTGATTGAGAGATTGCGATTAGCAAGAGGAGATGAATTGTTTGACTATGAGTTTGTCAATATCTTGCATGCACTTCAGGTACTGTAACCAATGCCAAGTAACTACATGGTGTGTTGATGTTTAAGATAAAAGACGATGAAAGGAAATAATGCCAAGTATGTTTTGAAACTCTAGCAATGGGTACCTTTCGGCCCTGTTATAACCTCTGCTTTGCTCATCATATGCAACAGGTGGTGCAATTCTACTGTTGGAAAGCTTCTGATCTGAAATTTACCGAAGTAGAAAATACCATTAAGGTGGTACCGTTATTGCGATCACAGCGGGACAAATCTCTCAGCCTCAAATCTATATCTCTGAAGGATCTTCATCTAGCAGAGTCTGTGTTTTCTTCTGAGAGTGCAAAACATTCTAATTGGGCCCATCTTACAGTTGCAGTCGCTATGTGGGGAGATTATGCACACAGGTTACATAAAGAACTGGTAATGTGCTTACCTCACTGGAAATCACATCAATCTATATTTCATGTATCATTTGATGATAAGTAATACACTGATACTGGAGAACTAAATCCCCAATTATTTAGTTTATGATAACTCTTCTACAAGTTATGCAACTTTCTTAATACATGAGCTTTTCTTCTAAGCAAAGGTTTCCTATGCGACTGAGTCCAGCGCTTTGGATTTGCTCCATTTGTGCAAAACATTGCCAAACACATCATAGAACTGTATATCAGCACTGGTTTTAGTCATTTGTACTGACATGAAACCTTGGCCGTCATAGTACAGCTTCATTTCTTTTGGATCCCAGGGCTTTATATCACCTCTCCATGCCTTGGAGCCACCTCCACTGGTAAAAAACTCAATATTACTGCAGTGACAACCAAACTCGCATCAAGTTGTGTAATTTACAGAAGATATAGTTTGATATCAGAATAACATGTACAAATTTACCTGTCAGAATCACTGATGTGCTGCAAGCAATGGTCATGTCCGTTTATATAAAAATCGATCTTGTTTGCCTAAACGTAGCGAAAGAAGAAAGGACCTAAGTTGCAAGATTTCCTTAAGGGAACAGTTGTTTGATCAATTAAGGATTTACCTTAAGGATTGGGAGAAGGTGGGTAACAAGATCAGAGGTGTTACCATGATGTCCTGCACTTCTAATTGTATGGTGACCAACCACAGTTTTCCATTTTGCACGGGAGCTTTTCAGTGTTACATTCAGATCCTATGTTATATATACCCAAAAATAACAGTAATGTATTAGTTGGAAATTTTTAAAGAAAATATGTTTAAGTGTTGCAGACCTTGAGGAGTTTTGAGAGGTAATCCTCTCGAGGAAGGACACCTCTCCAGTCATAGACATGCTCCTTTGGATGTGTGAAGTAGTTATCAACAAATGGAGTTGTGTCCACGAAGAAAATATCTGCCATTTCTGCATAAAAGGTGAGACTCATCATTATCTGGAACATGCAATTTGATTAATCTGAGATATACATTGTAGTGATTTGTGAGTAGTAGGATTACCTGAAACTATATAGAACAATGGCCTGGAGCAAAACCATCTACGATCAATTTTTAGTTGTGCTAAAGCATCACCCCAATAGTCATGGTTGCCCAACACTTCATGCCATTCACCATTCAAGTACGTTCAGTCATGGTGTACTTACTTGAACAACAAGATTAAGATTTAAAATGGTGGAATTATACTGATTTTTAGTGTGTATATATATATATTACCAATATACCAAGGTATCTGTAAGCTTGGGGCTGTGTATATGTTGGAAAATGACTCGTTGAAGGCTGGATCATCTGGCCCTGTCAAGCCATCATCGTAGAAATTGTCACCGGTGGAGATGACAAAGTTGGTTTTTGCTTTCTCTCCAATTATTCCCATCTACACAGATTATGAAGCTAGTTCAAAATAGCGTTTCATATAATCATATGAATTAAATCGTTGAAGTTGGTGAAAGTTAAACTAATGAACCTGGGTAGCGACTCTAGATTGGTTGTACAGTCCCCGTCTTCCCCAATCTCCAACGACCAAGAAACTCAGAGATCCATCTGCATTTGCTTGCTGTTGAAAACGTTGAAGCTCAGCTTTAGCAACCAAACAAAGTGAGAGGCAACTCAGGCAAGCTGTGAGGATCACTATCTGATGAAATGAGAAATGCTGCATGATTTGTAACCTTTGTAGCATTTAGAAGAGTATACAAATTAAACTCTACAAAGAAGCTATGTGGTTGATCGAGTTTACTGAATATATAGCTCTAGAGTACCAGAATTTCAAGTAAACTTTCATTTACGAAAAGCAACAGAGAAAACATCCGATCCGATGATTCGAATTTGCATGAACTGCATTGATTATACCACCATTTCTTTTTCCTTTCTAGATCTCCTAGACTCCTATCGTGACCGAGTGGAGCTCTTTAGAATTTGCTCCATTTGTGCAAAACATTGCCAAAGACATCACAGTACTTGACTGAATAAACCAAATAAGTACTATCACATGCGTATGAATATAGATCTAGCTAATATCCTAGTCAAAACAACGTACCAGTCCCAGAAGCAGATGAGGGTGATTAGAGATAATGTAAGCAAATCATGGTGGTGGTTGTAGATGACTCATGATTGGATGAGGCACTATCTATGTTACGTGTTGCCATTTACAAACCAGGTTAATACTCATGGAATATGCCTGGAATTGTACATACCCTTTCAAGACAAATAAATTGATAGCTTGCTCAGCGCGCTAACGTTTCGTTGAATCCATTTTGCCAATCAACAAATGATATATGAACCATCATACACCAATCACTTGTCGAACTTTCTGTAGCTCGTAATTAATTAGTTCAGTAAAAAGGGTGTATGGTCTTTGCATAGAAAACGATTGTACCGTCAAACACGAAGAAAGAATATGAAGCTAAACGGAGCAAGGCGGGTACTAGGCGGTCGTTAAAACGGAGATAGACTGACTAGGCGGTCTCTAGGTGGATATTAGGCAGTTGCTAGGCAGGAGCACATAAGGTGCTAGGCTGTCTAGGTGGACGCTAGGCGGGCACTAGACGGGAGCAAATAAAGTGGTAGGCGGTGCTAGGCAGGCGCTAAGTGGGACCAAATAGGGTGCTAGACGGTCTAGGCAGGTGCTAGATGGTGTTAAGCGGTCTAGGCGGGCATTATGCAGGCTTGAGTTTCATTTGCTTTACTTGCGGCAAATTCGGTGTGGAAATTGTGATTATAGGATGTTGAGAAAGAGTTGAGCATGGTCACCAGGTCATGAGGAAAGTATATCAGGCTCATATTTCACCAAGTGTGATATGAAGGGTTATGGGTTTTGAAGTGTGATTATTATGATTATAGGACTTATTTCCAGTAAATTTTTTAACCTTCTGATATAAACCTAGCTCATACATGTAAACGTGATTTGTAAGCAGCATCATTGTTCTAATTCTAGTAATGATAATCCATCATGTCTGATTTGCTCTAAAGGATTTTCACTCGCATGAAAGTAGCAATTACAAGAGTACAAGAAACAGACATGCATATTGTTACACACTTATACGGTTATACCAATGTCTTTCTTTTAAGCATAGGTAAACTTTCTGTGCGCGACTGAGTCTAGGCCCTTGGATTTGCTCCAATTGTGCAATACATTGCCAGAGATATCGTAAAATTGTATATCAGCAGTGGTGTTGGTTATTTTTGCTGATAAAAAACCTTGGCCGTCGTAGTACAGCTTCAATTCTTTTGGATCCCAGGGCTTTATATCACCTCTCCATGCCTTGGAGCCACCTCCACTGGTAAAAAACTCAATTTTACTGCAATTACACCCAACCACATCGATCACTTCGTGCAATATATATAACAATTTGGAGAAGAAATTAATAGAGCTACTTTGATGCGAGAAAATGGGGTACATGCTTACCTGTCAGTATCACTGATGTGCTGCAAGCAATGGTCATGTCCGTTCATATAGAAATCGATATTGTTTGCCTGAACAAAGTGAAAGAACAAGGATAACATGCAGTTACACTAGTAGTTAGATCGATTACGACAACAAGGACTTACATTGCAAGATCCTTATAGGTAATGGAACATTAATTGTTTGCCGTAGGGGTTACCTTAAGGATAGGGAGAATTTTGGTTACAAGCTCAGCAGTGTTACCATGATGTCCTGCACTTCTAATTGTATGGTGACCGATCACAATTTTCCATTTCGCAGTTGAATTTTTCAGTGCATTATCCAGATCCTGCATTATGTTCCCCAGATTAGGCAATTTGTAGAGATAGTTGAAAATATGAAGAATTCAAGATACTACTATTACACACTTACCTTCAAGACATTTGAAAGGTAAACCTCTCGAGGAAGCACACCTCTCCAGTCATAGACATGCTCCTTTGGATCTGTAAAGTACTCATCTACGAATGGGGTTGTGTCGACAGCGAAAATATCCAAGAAATCTGCTGGGAAACAGTACAAAGAGGCTTAGATATACAATTTGAGCGGTCCACATGGTACCTATCGATCAAAAACAATATATGATTTTTGTGAAAACTAACGTGAATACTGGTCGATCAATTAGTGAGTTTCACCTGAATAACTAATGTGGAATGATCTATAGCAAAACCATCTACGGTCAATTCGTTTGAGGAGTGGATTCAGTTGTGCTAGAACGTTACCACGATAGTCATGGTTACCCAATACTGCAACAAATTAACAAATTGTTCATCATGCATGCAATATATAGTAATGTTCTACTGGTGACAATATCATACGTAGATTTGATATTAGTTAGTGGATGCATGTCTAAATTACCACTGAACCAATATGGTCTTTGTAAGCTTTGGGCATTGTAGATGTTGGAGAATGATTCTTTGAAAGCCGGATCATCGACGCCTTTCAGACCATCGTCATAGAAATTGTCACCAGTGGAGAAGACAATGTCTATGTTTTCTTTGTTTGCAACTGATCCCATCTACAATCACATATGCACAGGTGACAAGTAAGCACATAAGTATTGATTTGATGGGTGAACAAACAGCCTAACTAGTCAAAACAACCAGTCCCAACAGCAGACGAGCGAGGTTTATGTGGATGTATGTATGGTTAGAGATTGATAATGAAAACGTATGATCGATCATATAGCTAGGAGAGGTTTTACACCATCATCATATATATAATTTAACAGAAATCAAGTTATAGTGTGATTCAAATGATATCTGAGTAGTGAGTAGCTGCTAGCAGTTGGAACCTGGGCTGCAACTTGAGATTGGTTGTAGAGTCCTCGTCTACCCCAATCTCCAACAACGAAGAATTTCAGAGAGTCTTCGGCGTTTGTTTGCTGCAGTTGAAATCGCTGAAACTCAGCTTTAGCAACCAAACAAAGTGAGAGGCAAGCCGTGATGATCATGAAATGACGTCGACGGAAGGATAAAAGCTGCATGGTTTTGCTGGAATTCCAAGAGTACAAAGAAGCCATATTTAATGGACTTTGCTGAATAGCTTTCTAGCCTGCTTGTATGGGTGTTGAAACTTGAAAGGCCTATATATGTATGTCTAGCTTGCTCGGCAGTATTAGCCGGATAAAAGTAAAGCTTCATTTATATGAATCATTAATTCAAAATCACATCAAATCAGATTTTCTAGACTTTAAAACAGCATGAACCTCAAACCCCTCTACTTTTTTTTTCTTAAGAGGATCTAAGGGTTTCACACATACCCCTGTCGTGTCTCGAACCCAAAACCTAATAGCCTACTTCCTAGGTAATGGGACTCTTTTTACCACTTGAGCTATCCCATTTCGTCAAAACTAATTTTGTGGCGGCTTGCTAATTTTGGTATTTTTTATCTTCTTTATAGATTGAGAGCGTTGCACCAGACTTTAAATCAGACTTTTCTCTTCGAAATATCGGACAATTTATTCTCTAACACTAAAGAACCCTTTTAAACATTAGTTATTGTCATTCTCACTCACATTACACGTAGAAGGGGAAATCATTTTTTGCACTATACCTAGTCCTACTGTCCGAGTTCTGTTGCTGCAATTGAATCAGATCTCTGTTGACTACTTATCTTTGTTGATGGTCGATTGAATCTCATCATCCATGCATAACAAATTGGTATGTGCATGGTTTATTCATAGGAAGGTTAATAAAAATATAGATTATGGAAATGGAATCACAAACTACAATTTATACCTTGGCTCCTACCTTGGCTCCTTGAAAATAAATAGAAATCAATCCCTGCCATGGGGGCCTCCAATCCGGCCCTCTAGCTACTATCCTTATTAGATACAATGCTCACTCGGTTGAGCTCCATCTCTACATATACATGGTAGTAGAGTAAAGGTCCTTTGATGTGCCCCATTTGTGCAACACATTACCAAAGACATCATAGAATGCAATATCTACTTTGCTTGGAGTGATTTGCACTGACATGAAACCCTGTCCGTCGTGATACAGATTCATTTCACTTTGATCAGACGGCCTTACAATGCCCCTCCATGCCTTCGATCCACCACCACTCGTTAAAAACTGAATCGGGCTGCAACAAGACATTTCAAATCAATTTCATGCATATTTGTTGAGCTTAATTAAAACAGTCAAATTAAGTAAAGTGTACCTGTTGGGAGTACTAATGTGTTGTAAGCAATGGTCGTGCCCATTGATGTAGAGATCAACATTGTTGGCCTCAAGAATTGGGAGAAGCTGTGACACAAGCTCTGGAGTGTCACCATGTATTCCAGCGCTTCTAATTCCATGGTGACCGACTACGATCTTCCACTTCGCATTCGATTCTTTCAGAGCTGAATCCACATTCTGCAAAAAAAAAACCAGAAGTGCAGATTATACTCAGGTTCAATTACCTTCATGATTGAGTACCTATATTTTCACTTAGATAGCTTGATATACCTGGAGAATATTTGAGAGGTACTCATTTCTGGGTAATACGCCACTCCAGTCGTAGACATGGTCTTCTGGGTCAGTGAAGTATTTGTCTGCAAAAGGAGTTGTGTCCACAAAGAAAAACTCTGCAATTTCTGCACCCCAAGGTACGTAAAAATGTCATTAACTCTTAATCTTGATACATTATCTGTTAAGTACAGGATTAGTTGCTAATTTTTGTAACTTTATGTGGATTAATACCTGCATCAACGATGAAGGATCTCATGCAAAGCCATCTGCCATCCAAACCAGTCAGGAGAGGACTCAGTTGTGCTTCAACATTACCCCTATAATCATGGTTTCCCAAAACTGTAATACAATAAATTAGACACGATAATTAGATTAAGTTTAAATTCATCACTAAAAATTTGGTGCACTGATTACAATTTGTTTAATCTCCAAGATTTTGGGATATGCGGATATACCATTGTACCATTGCTTTTGCAAGCTAGGAGCTGTGTAGATTTTGGAAAAGGACTCTTCAAAAGCCCGATCGTCGACGCCCGTCAATCCATCATCGTAAAAGTTATCGCCGGTGGATATTACAAAATCGATATCCAACTTCTCTCCAGCTACTCCCATCTACATACAAATTTTAATTTTCGAGCAGGGAATCAGTATCACCTATTAAAACTTGAAAAAGCCAAAGATAATAGTGTGGAAAACATGATTGTTGCTTTAGAATAGTGCAATCCAGCAAAACCATTGATGAGGAAGAGATAGGAAACTGATTGAGAGTGATATATAACAATTATTCATATATCCAGCTGGGTCCTCAGCATGATACAAGCACCTAATTCTGACCCGGCCAATGCAATCAGTGTCTCTCACAATTTGTGACGGAAGTTGATATTTTTTTTATCCATAAATATCACTTTGGTCATCGAAATTTGTTTCGCTCGGTACTTTGGTCATCCAACTTTTAAAAATTTCATTTTGGTCATTCAACTAAACCACCGTTTATCACTTTAGTCACTCCGTCTCTTTTCTCTGTTAACTTAAGGGTAATTTGGGGATGAAGACAAAAACATATTTCACTGAGAAAACAGAAAAAAGAGACGGAGTGACAGAGAAAAGAGACGGAGTGACCAAAGTGATAAAAAGTAGTTTAATTGAATGACCAAAATGAAATTTTTAAAAGTTAGATGACCAAAGTATCGAGCGAAGCAAAATTCGATGACTAAAATGATATTTCTCTCTTTTTTTTAAAGAAAAATAGATGAATCATTATTGAAGATTGGTAATATTGGTGCTTCATTATTTTGGACGTTAGGCTATGAAGACTTAGATAACACGCAAGAATTGTCGTGAAGCGTTAATAATATCACTATCTTAGATTTAAAATGGGAGAGCGCATAAGGAGGAATCTGCATGGAATTATCCCTCTAAATAAAAGAACCAAACAAAACAGAAGAAGAAGAGTAAAGGAAATCTATACTAGTGAAAGAAAAGAGCGAGAAAACAGAAGTGAATTCATGAAACAAAATCGATCACGTAGTCATGTAGAGTTTAAGTGCGTATACTAATAGATTGATCAAACACTTACGTAGCTAACTAAGTGATGAGCTAGTAATTAAGGTATACCTGAAGAGCAACTCGGGATTGATTGTAGTTTCCTCTTCTTCCCCAATCTCCAATAACCAAGAAGCTCAGAGATCCGTCGGCTTTCGCGGAAGCGTGATGCAGCCGTCGTAGTTCATGATCTGCATCTGCTGCACAAGATGAGAAGCTGCAGCAGCCTACGAGTACAAGAAACAAGGCAGAGAAGAACAACAGCCTTGCATTGTTCATGGTCGACTTGTTTCCCATAGCTAGCTAGCTAGCTAAGCCAGGAACAAGCAAGTTTAAGAGGGGAAGATGAGAGTAGATGCAGATGAAGAAGCTAGGTTAGCTCTGAAGCAAAGAAAGCTAGGCAACCTGTTTATATATATGCGCCCGGTCGAGTTGGACTGCAAAAGAATGATACAACTAGCACGATGTTTTGTGAGGCTCACACATGCATTTACGCTCAATTATGCACAAGTGGACAATACATCTCCACCTCTATATGTATAAAGAACAGCTTTAGCTATCTTTAACGCACAGTTTATAATCCAATCCCCCACTCCATTATTGAGATAGAGAGGGCTCTACCTGGACACACATGCTAAATCAAATCGTACACGTTATATAATGGGTGTTGTTTATCAAGTTCATATGTATATTCTACCATGGATAATGTTGATTAAGCTTAAGCCTAGCTAGTTAACTTTCAAGAAAGACATTGACTTTCAGATGGTCATGTTTGATGTAATACAACTTCAAGCTCGGCTACCTTGCTTTTTGATTATGTAAACTCGGGTTCTGGATGGTCACATTTGGTGCAGTACAATTTCAAATTCGGCTACTCGAATCTTGCTATTTTGATAACATAAACTCGAGTTGTCCGAAAGGTTTCTCATTATAATTTCATTTTTCATACAAAAAAAATAACAAGTATACATATACTAATGTGTGAATAAGACGATCAAGGGAGGCATAGGGCATGGGACATGCTAATTTAGAAGTGTTAGACAGAGTGGCAACATCCACAATATGTGGAGCATTGAATCCTTCTGCTTTCGAATTCGCGTCCTCCACAATATTCATATCCATACTTAATCAGTCAAAACAAGAAAACAAAATCCTATAGATATATAAATACATTTGCTCACATGCAGGACATGGATTATGATTGATATCCAAAATTTCTGTGTTCTAATAATTCTGATTTTGCATAGCTAGCGTATCAGCATATATAATTAATACAAGCATGCACTCAATCATGAAGTGCTATCAAGATTTCTTGTACGTGTATATGTATATGATGTCGAGTTTCTCCGAAATGATCGATCAATGTGATATGAGTAGCGTTTTCCACTCTTAGGCACTTCTTTGAGGTGTATTCACTTTTTAGAGAAGTTTCTGCTGGAGGCCTCGCGGTTTCTCATAGGTCAAGTAGCCACTGTTTTGAACCAAAAGGAAATAATCCTGTATATTATGATTCACAAGTTTATAATCAGTACTCTCATAAGATCGGTCTCGTTGTCTCAATATAATTCGATTGAAGTAGCTTTCTCCATGCTGGATGCTCCCGATTTCTTATCTCAATCGATCTAACTTTATTGATACAAAGATACTACTACAATAAAACTAAGAAACTGTATGTGTTCTACTTGTCACTTGTATTTGTTTGTTCATTATATATGATATATAAAAGAAATGGCTAGCATTTGTATGGGTCCGTATGGATTGGATACGTATCATTTTTTATTAGCATTATTTGGTTCGGACAAGCCAGGCTACCACCCCCAGTTATTATCTCCCTCAGTAGGTGCCCATACATGTATCATTCATTCTTGTCACTATCATATGGTTTCTATTCGATATTAATCTTCGATTTATCAAGTGAAGTTTAATCATATATGTGGTATACTAGCTAGGGGTTTCAAGTACGTGTAAATCTGCAGATCCATTACGTCTGGATTCAAATTAGGGTTTAATAAACAGAAACTAGTCGATTATATCCATTTGTTTTTACAAAAACCTGTACAGAATAGTTAAAAGGGCCTAGGCATGTACATTCTTTCTAATTAGAAAGCCGAGTGAAGCTGCTTATTGAGCTTCCATGTATGCAAAACCCTGCCTAAAACATCATAAAACACGACAACAGCATCCGATCGGGTCAAGTTTACTGACATGAAACCTTGACCATCATGGAAGAACTTCATGGCCATACTATTGTATTCCTTAATATCACCCCTCCATGCTTTCGAACCCGCTCCGCTTGTGAAATACTGAATAGGACTGCAAGATTCACATTCACAATGTTAATCATACTTGAGGACATTGGTGATATCGTTTCCAATTTTTGAGGTTTCTGGGTAGAAGTTAGTGTACCTATTGAGGCTGCTAATGTGCTGCAGGCAGTGGTCATGTCCATTGACGTACATATCAACATTGTGAGCCTTGAGCATTGGCAAGAGATGCCTCACCAGCTCCTGTGTGTCGCCGTGATGTCCAGCACTTCTGATTGCATGGTGACCAATCACTATCTTCCACTTGGCACTCGACTTCCTCAATGCTACATCTAAATCCTTTTCAAACGAATGGGTTGCATATATTAGCATAATGTTGTCATGATTTAGGTTTTTAGCAAGGGCTCTCGAATTATTTACTCCATCTGATCGATCTTTGGTAGAAATTAACAGAATAAATACAACCTATATATGCAACTCACCTTTAGAAGATTGGTGATGTAAGTCCCACGGGGAGACACCGCGTTCCAATCATATTGATGATTTTTCTCAATTAAGTATTTGATCACAAATGGAGTAGTGTCCACGAAAAAGAATTCAGCAATATCTGCAAAAATTTACATCATTGAAGTTTAACATGAAGATTCCTTAATCACCGAAACCTGAGAAATTGTATGCATGGTGAAAATTACAATGAGACATATGCATTTACCTGCAGCATTAACAATGAAAGATCTGAGGCAGAGCCATCGACTATCAATCTTTCGGAGGGCACGGTTCAGCTGTGCCTCTGTATTACCCCTATAGTCATGATTTCCTAAAACTGCATGCACCCATAAACAGACATGTATAAGAAATCTTCAGTATGATAAGGAAGATGTCACATTGTTTTAATTCATGGTTCTTACTTGTTAATTACACAGGTTGCAAACTTACCACTATACCACTGTTTTTGCAGGCTCTTAGCTGTGTAAATGTTTTTGAAGGAATCCAAAAATGCAGGGTCATTTACACTCTTTAATCCATCCCCATAGAAATTATCTCCAGTCGATATCACAAAATCTATATCTAACTTTTCTCCAATCCTTCCCATCTGTCTTGCATACCAAGAACCAACAACTGATCAGTAGCTAATTGAAAACTGAAATACATACATATATACGGATTCTTAGTTTTAAGTTGATTGACCTGCACAGCAACTTTGGATTGGTTATAGAACCCTCTTCTGCCCCAATCTCCAACCACCAGAAATCTAACCGAGCCATCATCTTTCGGTGAGTGTTCAAACCTCTGGAGTTCTGCAAAACTCGTACTAATCTCCGAAGAAATGCAATACAGTAACACTACCAAAATCAAATGAAGGCGTGAATCTCTGGTTCTTTCATAAATAAGACAAGCCATGGCCAAATTGCTAAGTACCATGGCTTTTCTAGGAGATGGGGGTGAATGAAATTGATTGGAGAAATTTGTTTCAGGGGGAAGGAATCAAAGTGCAGGAAGGATATACTGAGTTATTAAATGAAGACAAATTAATACTAGGAAGAAGGTATTAATTTGTCAGATAAATATTGTAAAAGTGATTAATCTAATTAAGAGCCAGATTTGGTTGTATTTAAGCTTGTATTCATGAGCAAACCAAGTTTGGGGTGACTCCTTGTTTAGGTACCCATGCCATAACTTACAAACATACAGTGGCAGGCCATCTTTCGAGGACTACTTACAACTATTTTAGGAAGCAAATGGTTGGATCTGTAACCCATTTTCAATTTAGGTAAGATAACAAAATTACATATATCATATACGGAGTATATCCTGCTTGCTCATACAGTTGTCACTTAAGGGTAAGCTTAATGCTTGAAAGTTTATAGCGCAAGTCATTGGGCTACTAAGTTTGGAAGGGGGTCATGTAACAGATGTGAAACCATAGTCTTTAGTAACTTTTTTTGTTGAATAATTGCATTTCATGATCTAAATATGTATTTGCTTTAACTTTGTACTTGTATATCAATTATTATTTAACTTAAATTTAAGTATAATGCATAAAAGATGCTAAAATTTCTAACGTTCTAAAAATGACTATTACACAGATTTTCATCACAGAGTCTGTAAGTCTGTAACTCTATGGAAAATTCTATATTAATGCATACACAGTTTCATAATTTAATTAGTCTATTAGTATTTAGTAATATACACAGCTTTCAGTTGGACTTCTTAGTTTCATGGTGTGATCAAATGAAATGTAGTAGTTAACAGATATCATCAAGGGAAGAATCTCTCAGAAAACTCAAAGTGATAGCTTCTGTTTTGGATTGCATAAAGAAAAAGTAAAGGCAGTAAGTAACAAAGAACCTGATCAGGGGAGGGTACTATCTTCACTGTTGTAGATGGTGCACTTCTGAGGAGGACACCATTAATTTTTGCATAAAACTCATTAAATATATAGTGTCAAGAAGGTTAGCTAAAATCATATGTATCTATATAGAATCAAATGATAACCCATGAACTGCCGGTCCCCAATTTAAAAAGACTGTCAATATTGCGCAGAGTGTCCCTCAAGAACATCCCCGCAAAGATTAATGATGGGTGAATGAAGCTGTGCTGGAGATTGTAATGTTCATTAGCTTCTCAGCTACCTTGAATTCCATTATTGATCCAACTCAAAACAAAGTTGGGTTGGCTTAGCTGCCCAAAACGAAGTGATTAGTGGTAATTAATTAGTATTCAGAAGTATTTCAGTTGGAAAAGGCAGCAGATAAGCATGAGTTAGTGGATCCACTGTGTAACATAAAGTACAAGACTTCAACAATTAAAAGTACTGACACTAACAAAAAGTAGTTTACGTTTCATTCCAAGTATTCATTTACATTGACATTAATCTCCTATGATTTCATAAGTCTGAAGAGAATTAAGTGAGAAGGGTTAAGATGGTCATGTAGTAATGGAAACAAGTTCGTGTTATCCTTCTATGATTTCATAATCTCCTTCTCCTGGTATGGTGTTTGAAACGATTGGTTTTCAATATTATAGTGGAGAAGATGAGTTGTCAGGCCTTCTGCTACAGCTGAATTCACTAATAATTCTCATATTCATTAGCTATTTAAGGCCAAGAGCCAGAGAGTAATCCCTCCACTGACTTAAGGCCTCAATGGATTTATAAAGCAACTATCAGTTTCTCCAGTCTGTTAGGTATGGAAGCAGATTGGGAAGAACAGTTCATCCATGGGCCTTAAAAGCATTGGCAATGGAGTGAGGTTCTACCTCAACCTCACTCCAACAGTTTGTCTGGGCTCAGTCACAGGCTGCTGCTAACTACAAGAACTTCATATCCAGAGGTAGCAGAAGGTTTTGGCTAGTGCTTAGCAAACCGGCAAGTCACAAATCGACATGGACTCATACTATGTGATGAGTCTTCTCTCTTATGTTATATTATTCTAGTCTAGTTCTGGCATGACAGTGTAATCCAGGTGTATCTGTTTCAAGTATATGTTTTCCTTTGTGGTGTGTAGTGTGTTTTATACGCCTGTTGTGTCCCTTGCATTCTTCATATATGCTGTAGTAAAATATGGATTTCGAATAATATTGAAAACAGACATTTCTGCTACTCTTAAAATGAATGGCATTGTATTTTTGATATCTTTGGTACCAAAGATGTACATACATACGTTCACTGCATTACTAGGACCCTACATACATCATCTGAATCAGCATGTAAGCTATCTAAAAAAAAGGGAACGATCAAAGAAAAAAAAAAATCTTTCATTTTTGCTCTGATCCCCATCCAGTCTGCAATAGCAAACCGTATAACAATTCGTTCCAAGTATCAGGAACCCCAGGCAAGCACCAATGACTGCAATCCTGAGATTGTTCAGCTCTAATTTGTTCTTCTTTTGTCTTGTATATCGTTCTGTAAATGGAAGGGTGTCCATCTTTTCTATAATCCGTAAGCCTACTTATGTTAAGATATGTTACTGGGGTTTTCATTTCCTTAAGTACATACTCTAGAGCTCTCATTTTTGAAGGGTAATGCGCTAGATAAGTCTCATTAAAGATTGGTTCTGTTTCTTTGTGACACTGTCCACCTGAGTTCCATTGGCCTCCACTGCAATTACATCAGAAACAGTTTTCACAAACTTGTTCTTTTGATTCTCTTAAGGCAAGAGGAAAACAGAAAATCTAAAGATTTGCATAAGTTGACTAAAATTGTGCTACTAGATACGAATACCTCCAACTAGTAAACTACCAAACATCAGATTTGAGAGCAAAAGAACTGAGTTGCTAGGCAAAGCAAAGATAACACATTGTTTATACCTGAAATGGGTGACTGAGTATCCTCTGAAGAAAACCCGAGTCCTGTTGGCATTGATATATGTGTCCACCCATCTCGCCCAAGTGGTGAGAGCTCTCTTGTATGCTTCAAGAGCCTTGAGCCTTGGATGCACATAACTGCCTTCTTGGTAATAGTCTTCCCTGTTAGACCAACAAAATGACATAAGTGGCCTAAGTGTTTGATTTGGTAGAACAACGCAACTAATCATGTAAAATCAGAAACTTGAGGGTTCTATGAACAACAAGGTGGCAAGCAAATATGAGCACTTACCCTTTAGATGTTTTCTCATGAGTCCACCAATGGCCAGTATTAAAAACTATAACATCAGCATCACGATACGTTGTTGTAGTCCGGTCCATCAAATCCAACCTCAATGTCTCAAACGAACCGTTTTTTCCCTTGAATGATGACTCCCTAACAAGGAATGGAGCAACCACAAAATCCACAGAACAATTGTACTCCTACAAGTGCAGCAATAAATAGACAGTGAGATATTTTCATTCAAAAGAATGATTTTATAGCAAAATTTGAAAAACAATGCATGTAGACTCACCTCAAACCTGAATGCATATATTCCCTTCTTCTTAAATTCCTTCTTTCCAGAAATCTCATATACCTTCTTCTTGTGCCGAACGCTGTGACGGAGAATGCACACAAGAGACTCCCACATGTTCCTATTCAGTGAATCCCCCACAAAAACCAACCTCTTTCCTCTCAGCCTCTCCAGAAAATCAGTTGCATTCAAACTGGGATAAGAATGTAAAAAAACATAGGTTTAGGGGAAGACATAACTATATGAGAGTACCTCAAAGACTCCTAAATTGCATGTGAGACTTCAAACTATGTCCATTACATCACACAAGTACAAAGCCATCATATACCAAACCGTTAAGATAACTCGAAATTATTTCTAAGCTCTAAATCACCAAATCATCAAGAACTGAAAATGCATTTTACCTTGGGATATCACAGTGATTCGGCTGCCATTTCCATTTTAGGAAAGCCCCGTCTGGCCTTCGATTGGAGTGGCAATTCCACACCTTGTCAACATGTGGACAAGAACCTCCAGGATAGTATGGCTTTGACTCATCTCTCACCCATTTACCATCAAAAATATCACATTTTTTATCAGCTTCACTAGGCATTTCCCAAGTTTGAGACTCAAAATCAATGATCTCATTTTTCTGAGTCGAATTTCCCTGATGATCCTCTGTTACCTTTCCATCCCCATTACTAGAATTCTTTGAAAAACTACCTTCAACTGTCATCTCTGCATGCACATCTTCTTTCCCAGGAAGGCTTAAATTCCCAATTCCCTTCCCACCTTCACCATGCAAGCTCTCAAATTTCAAAATCTCAGAGGAATTTCTTGAATCAAAGTCGGTATCTTTGTGTTCAACTCTTCCTTCCTCAACCTTAAAGCTTCCATCTTTAACTTCCTCTGTAAAATTCCCCGTCTGGGCCTTCTCCAAAACTGTCTCTTTCCCACCTCCACCTTCAACATGCAAGCTTCCATTATTCAAATTCTCAGAGGAATTCCCCAAATGGTTAATCCCTAAAACATCACCTCTCTCATTTGAACCAAACTCACCATCTTTATGCTCTACCCTTCCTTCTTCAACCCCAGAGCTTCCTTCTATAACTTTATCTGTGAAATTCCCCAATTGGGTCTTGTTAAAGTCCACAGACTCTTGCATGTCTGAAGTAACAGGACTTTCAGTACTTGAAAACGAGAAAGGCCATGACACAAAAGAGGAGTTGACACCAGGAGTATAAAACCTTTGGTCCACAGCAGGACTCTTTAAGGAGTAAGAGACAAAAAGTACGGCGATTACAATCAAAGAGGCTCCGATTCCTACACTAAACCCAGAAACCACTTTTCTTCTCGGCGAGAACAACTGCTCTAGCTTCTTGGAATCCATGGCTGAAGCAACAATGCATGCAATGATGAAAAGGAAGAAAAACACAGAGGGAATCAGAAAAATGTGAGATGGAGATCATTCAAGTTAAATGGGGATTGTGTTTGAAGCGAAAACTGTAGTCCTTTCATTTTTGTGGAAACCAAAAGGAAACAAAGTGAAGCAGAAGAAGAGAGAAAGAAACAGAGTTGCTGGAAAAACAAAGATAGAGAGTTTCTACTTTCACAGAGGGACTGTGTGAAAGTTCGATTATGCCAGTTTTGCTTAGAGACAATGATGAACTACCTTCTGCTTTTGTGAAGGGCAGGTTGGTCAGTTTGGTGAGGCTTTCATCTCCTTCTTCTTTATTAACTGCCCAGAACCGAACAGCGACACAAATACGAATTGGGTTCCCGCCGACACATTCCCGGACACGTGACCGACACTTAACCTCGACCTAGTAATGACCGATAACGTTATCCAGTGGAGTCTTGACGCGTGGTGGTGTCTGTAACACATTTGTTACTGTGATGAATACCAGGTGGCGCCAACACGCTGCCCATGAAACACGAATGTCACCTTCATCTTCTGCTCTCTGCTTTACTCCAACCCCTCGAATCACTCTATGCAATGCTTTATGTTCTCAGCGTTTCAATACTCCAGAACAAAATGGTATCCACGCTTATGTTAAAATACGTATTGATGTTTAGAAAAGTTTGAAGAATGGGTCAGAGCTTTACAAGGGAGGCAATTACAAAGTGAATTTTCTTGGAGTGGAAGTTGGGACAGAAAATTGTGAGCAAGCGTCGAAACCTAGAACTACTACGTTATTCTGTGGCTGTCAATCAAAGTTGGATGAATAGATTGGACCTGAATGACAGATTGTAATGTATGTGTAAAAGGAAATTGCAATGAATACATGTCAAATTGTAAGTAATTTAAGGGAGCTAAGTATACATTTCTGTGTCACTATCTCATAAGGAAATTAACGACACTAAAATTATGTATCGAATTGAATGACTAACTGTGGCCACCAAATCTGCAATGGAGGAGTGAATCTTGGTTATTTGTACTGATCAATGCATGACTATGATTGATGATGAAGTTTGAACGTAGTCTCTTGACTAGCACAGTATGAGTCCAAACAAACAATAGAAGATAGCTTTGTTAGCCTGGAAAGGATCAGGAACTAATGGCAAACTAGAATCAATCATCCAGTGCAGACATATTTTGAATCCGTCTGCATCGGCCTGCCGTTGAGAGCTGGCCGGACAACAAAAATTTGAAAAAAAATGGTTCATGTTGTATGAAATCTAATATTTTTGTGCTTAGTCACCATAAGAAATATGTACTCTAATCAAATAAGGAATGTACCTTCTCCTAGATTTAATTTGCTAAGTACTGTACGTAAGAATGTATAAGTATGTTTCTTTGTTTACAAGGGATTCTACATGTTATACTCTATAAATATGAGGAGTTGTTTATACATCTCTCATTGTGCTATTTGTATTCTCCTTGATTTCCCTACATCATTAAACATCATAAATTCATAATTCCCAAACGATTTCTTCTTCTCCCTCCTCCTCTCTGCCAATTTAGCTCTACGGTCACCATGAACGAGAAGGCCAATGTCACCAAGGAGCTCAACGCCAAGCACAGAAAGATACTGGAAGGACTAGTAAAATTGCCAGAGAATAGGGAATGTGCTGACTGCAAAGCCAAGTGTCCAAGATGGGCGAGTGTAAACTTAGGTATCTTTGTACGCATGCAGTGTTCTGGGATTCACAGAAGTCTCGGGGTACACATATCCAAGGTGAGGTCTGTTACCCTGGAACATGGCTTCCAGAGCAAGTTACATTTATTCAATCGATGGGAAATTTAAAGGCAAATAGTTTCTGGGAAGCAGAACTACCTCCAAACTATGACAGAGATCGAGTTGGCATTGAAAATTTTATTCGTGCAAAGTATGAAGATAAGAGATGGATCGCTAAAGATGGAAAACCAAAATCACCTTCTAGTAGAAGAGACACTGTTCCTGGTGGAAGAACTCCTAAAGCGCCTGAACGTGTTGTAAATGTCCCAAAACCACAAGTTACTGCTCCACAGACTGAAGAAGTTTTAGCCAGCTGCTGAAGTTGCTTCAAAAGTTGATTATGCCACTGATCTTTTTGGCATGCTCTCAGTAGATAGTCCCAGTGAGAATAGCTCAGCTGCAGATTCAGCGTCATTAGTACCTGTTGCAGTGAAACCCAAGAAAGATTTTAAAGATGATATTATGAATCTATTTGACAAGTCCAATATGGTGTCACCATTTGCTATGCATCAACAGCAGCTCGCGATGCTGGCTCAGCAGCAGTCTCTTCTCATGGCTGCTGCACTAACTCTATAAAGAATGTTGCACAGACAAATCCAACAGGAAGTTGTGTTCCATATTCAGTGTCTAGCTTTTATTCTATGCCCCAAGCTAACCCAGCTAATGGCGTGACAAACGCTGGAGTGAACAATAGTTACAATACCCAGTCACCAGCTCCATCATCTGCTGCAACTTCTACCTCAACACAAAAGGGAATAGATTACGATTTCGCCTCTTTAACACAAGGGATGTTTACAAAACAGTGAGGACTGTTGATGAGTGATGATACTGTTATCTAGAAGATCAAGATGGATTCAATGACTACACAAGCAAGTCAGTTCATGTTTTCTCATTGCTTAATCTAAATTCATCATAGTTATATTTTAAATAAGAATGCAGTATTACTTACATTTGGTATCAGAGCAAACTATGCTCGGATTTAGATTAGTAATATGCATGAATTAGACTTGTTTATTGATCTGGGACCTTTTATCATCTGATATGAATATAATTACACGTTTAACATACTGCTGCAAATATAATTTGAAATGCTAGTTCTGGAATTGAATGCTCATATACGTTCTTATATGCAATTATATGTATACACAGCAGCATTTTTCTGTGTTATTACTAGATGCTATCACAGTAGCCAAGTTTTACATAGAAATATGCATAAAGCAATTTTGTTTCCTTCAAAACTGTGTTTCTGGAATGTATATATTCAATACTAACAAATTAGTCGAATATACACATGTAGAATTGCCTCTGGAAAGGAATAAGTAAAGAAAACCTGGATCTGGAATTATTTTAACTTCCAAAGCGGTTAAAATTTATAAACCATGATTTATATCAGATAATCTATAAACTTGCATTAACTAAAAGATGAGTGTATCACAAATGATGCCAAATTCTTCTAGTTAATATGCATATTGTCTGATCATAAAGACTGAATTAAATGTTTCTTCTATCTTGAATTAACATCTGGGATATGCATAACATAAAATTCTCTAGCATCTTGTAACTGCTGGATTCATATATGTGTATGCAATTAAGTTATCAAGTGTAACTGATTTTAAGTTCAAATTCATTACAGCCATGAATTTTCCACTGAATATCAATCAGTACCAAGTGCTCAATGGACTGAATTATCAAAAGTGGAAGGCAGATATTGAACTCAATTTAGCAATGCTGGATATAGATGGTGTGCTCAAACAAGAACCACAAGATGAACCTCCAGAAAATGCATCCAAGGAAGTGAAGGAAAGGTATCTGAAATGGGTGAAGCACAACAAGATGGCCATGATATGTATTAAGAGAAGCATGAATGATGCTGTCAAGGGAGGAATACCAAGTTCTGAATTTGCAAAGGTGTACTATGACCAAGGTTCTAAAAGGCGCTAGGCGACACTAATCGGTAGAGGCACCTTCTAGCGCCTAGGCGACTAGGCGTGGATTAATCGGAATTAGACGTTTTCTAGGCGTTTTTTAGGCGATATTAATTAAATATATATAAATATTTATATATGTGAAATAATGAATATTTAAAATATTTCTATAATTTAATTAGCAAAAATATAGACTAAAATTAATAAAATGTCATAATATCCCAACCAAAATATAGCTCAAATGAAATAAGTGACAAATTACATAACACAATCCATCAAAATTTGGTCTTTTTTTTTTTTTTTTTTTTTTTTTTTTTCCGCCCAGCGGCGCCCAGGCCCGCCCAGAGTCGCCCAGAAGCCCAAAACGTGGTATATCTCGATTATAGGCAAAATTCCCTCATTTTGGCTCGCCTAGCGCCTAGGCGTCGCCTAGCTCGCCTTTTAGAACACTGACTATGACTCAATTGCTGAAAAGTACAAGACATCTGATAAAGCTGAAACAAGCAGGGTGATGAGCCAACTGACTGGAATGAGATATAATGGCTCTGGAAGTATAAGGGAGTACATTATGCATGGGGCAAACCTTGCTGAAAAGCTGAGGGGATTGAAGATCAATATTGATGAAGAATTCTTGGTGACTTTACTGCTGAATTCATTCTCTGATGAATACAGTCATCTCAAGAGCCTCTACAACACACATGAGGAAAAATGGAGCCTTAACAAACTGATCTCCATTTGTGTGCAGGAAGAAGAGGACAAGATTAAGAGGGGAAAAGCTGTAAGCATCAATTACATCAACAAGCCAAAGAAATATCATGGAAAATACTTTGGCAATAAGAATGGTGCCTCCAGTTCTGGAGGGAAATCTGATCTGAATAAAGGGAAGCCTATTAAGAATCATGGTCCAATGAAATGCTTCTTTTGCAAGAAGACTGGTCACTTTAAGAAGGACTGTGAGGGTTTCAAGAATTGGCTGAATAAGAAAGGTAATTTTGTTTTAAAATCTGTGTTTTCTGTTGAGTCAAATGATTTTTCTGTTGACAATTCTTGGTGGTTTGATACTGGTTCACCGATCCACATTGTGAATTCCATGCAGGGATTATCAAGAATAACAATCCCAAGAAGGAATGAAACTAAAGTATGTACTGCAAGTGGAGAACAAGTAGAAGTTCAAGCTGTAGGAATTGTCAAATTGTTGTTTAAAAATAGATTTGTGTTAGAATTATCTAATGTGTATTGTATTCCTAAAATAAAGAGAAACCTAATATCTGGTTCTCAATTTGTATTGGATGATGGTTTCAGCTTTTCAAGTAATAATAAGGTTATGTGTTTATATAAAAATTTTGTCTGTTTTGGTGTTGCAACTTTAATTGATGGTTATTGGCATGTAAATTGCATCAATAATTCTGTGAAAAATCATTCTATTTTTCATGTAACAAAATCTGTTGGCGTTAAAAGAAAGTTTTCACAGCATACATCATCTTACCTGTGGCATAAGCGTTTAGGACATATTTCAAAATCAAGGCTGCATGATCTTGTGAAACAAGATATACTTCCTGCATTAAACTTTGATGATTTTGATACTTGTGTAGACTGCATAAAAGGAAAGATGACTAATATTAGAAAGTTTTCTTCAAAAAGGGCTACTGGTTTATTAGATATCATACATACTGATGTGTGTGGACCTTTTGTTGTGGAAACTATATGTGGAAATTCTTATTTTGTTACATTCATAGATGACTTTTCAAGGTACTGTTTTGTTTATTTGCTTTCTGAAAAATCTCAAGTGCTAGAAGTTTTTAAAATTTTCAAAACAGAAGTCGAAAGACAAACAGAAAGGCTTATTAAGATTGTCAGATCAGATCGTGGGGGTGAGTACTATGGAAAATATTCAAAAAAAGGGCAACATAAAGGGCCATTTGCCATGTATCTTCAAGAGTATGGTATAGTTGCTCAATATACTACCCTATACACACCACAGCAGAATGGTGTTTGTGAGAGAAGAAATAGAACTCTCATGGGAATGGTAAGAAGCATGTTCAGTAGATCAGGGCTGCCAAGATTTTTATGGGGGGAAGCATTGAAGACAGCAAATTACATATGCAATAGAACTTCAAGCAAAGTCATCAACAACACTCCTTTTGAAAATTGGTGTGGAAGAAAGCCTAGTGTTAATCATATGCATGTTTGGGGATGTCAGGCTGAAGCAAAAGTCTACAACAATCAAAATGACAAACTGGAATCTAGATCAGTCAGTGCTTATTTTGTTGGATATTCAGAGAAATCAAAAGGTTACAAGTTCTACTGTAATGGAAGGCATAACAGGATCTTTGAGACACACAGGGCAACATTTTTTGATGAAGATTTTGATCAAAGTGAAATCATAATGGATGATGGTTCAGTAGATAGTCAATACCTTGATATGGAAGAATGGTTTGTGTACCCAGAATTTGTGCAACAAAATGTTTCTCCTGAGATTGAAGATGTAGTACAACCAGTTATTCTGGAAAATCAAATTGCAGCAAATATAAATGCAGATGCTCTTCAAGCAGATGCTATGATGGGAGCAAATGACATTCAACAAAATGAAGTAATTCAAGAAGCAGCTGTCAATGAACCTGTGCCATTGAGAAGATCAGAAAGAGTAAGGAAATCTGCCATCCCTGATGACTATCATTTATATCTTACTGCTGTAGAATTTCATTTAGGGGAAGAAAATGATCAATTGACTGTAAAGGAGGCTATGCAATCTGTAAATAGTCATAAATGGAGACTTGCAATGGAAGATGAGCTTTTGAGCATGTCACAGAATGGAGTTTGGGAATTGGTGGATAAAACTGAATCTGTGAAACCAATTGGATGCAAATGGGTTTTCAAGACCAAAAGAAATGCAGATGGCAAGATAGAAAGATACAAGGCAAGGCTAGTAGCAAAGGGATACAATCAGAAAGAAGGCATAGACTACAATGAAACATTCTCACCTGTTTCAACCAAGGATGCATTTAGAGTGATGATGGCTTTAGTTGCACATTTTGATCTTGAACTACATCAGATGGATGTTAAAACAGCATTCTTGAATGGAGATTTACTAGAAGATATCTACATGGTGCAGCCTGAAGGATTTAATGAAGATGCAGACAAGGTATGCAAGCTTAAAAAGTCAATTTATGGTTTAAAGCAAGCATCTAGGCAGTGGTATTTAAAATTTGATGCTGTGATCACTAGTTTTGGCTTTGAAAAAAATAAATTGGATGAATGTGTGTATAGCAAGATCAGTGGGAGCAGTTTTATTTTTCTAGTTCTGTATGTGGATGATATATTACTAGCTAGCAGTGATGTGGGATTGTTGAAAGCTACAAAAAGTTTCTTGATGGAACAATTTGATATGAAGGATATGGGGGAAGCACATTATGTGCTTGGTATTGAGATAAGTAGGGACAGAAGTAGAGGAATATTGGGGCTGTCACAGAAAAATTATATAGACAGAATTTTGCACAGATTTGGGATGGAGGAATGTAGGTCTGGAACAGCACCAATTTCTAAGGGTGATAAGCTGCAAAAAGAGCAATGTCCACAGAACAATCTAGAGAGAAAGAAAATGGAAAATGTTCCATATGCAAGATTGGTTGGAAGTCTAATGTATGCACAAGTGTGCACTAGACCAGACATCAGTTTTGCAATAAACATGCTGTCAAGATATCAGTCAAATGCAGGATATGAACATTGGGTTGCAGGGAAGAAGGTAATGAGATACTTGAGTGGAACAAGAAATCATATGCTTGTCTATAGAAGAAATGAAGAAGTGGAACTACAAGTTGAATGCTACACAGATGCTTCTTACAAGCAGGATATAGATGACTTGAAATCAACATCAAGTTACATATTCATGCTTGCAGGGGGAGCTATCTCATGGAAGACAAACAAGCAATCCTTGACAGCCACTTCAACTTTTCAAGCAGAATACATAGCAATTTTTGAGGCAACTGCTCATGCCTTGTGGTTAAGGAATTTCATAGCAAAGATGAAAGTGGTAGATTCAATTGAAAGACCATTGGTGGTATACTGTGATAACGCAGCAGCAATTTTCTTTTCAAAGAACAATAGGAGGACTTCAGCCTCAAGAAACATTGATGTGAAATATTTTTCAGTTAGAGAAAGTGTCAGAGATAGAGAGATTGAAGTAGCAAAGATTGGCACAAAGGAGCAACTTGCAGATCCTCTAACTAAAGCTTTGCCAGTTTCAGTGTTTGTTGATCATGTGAAACATATGGGAGTATTAAGTAGTTTCGACGATTAACATTAAGATCATTATAATTACTATGATTCTATTATGTAATATTGTGGATCAGTACTTATATAATGCTTATATCAGTCACTATTAGAAGAAGTTCATGTAATAGTGAATATTCTTATCCTACATATTACTGCATAATTTCATTAGTATACATTTAGTAATTGCTGGTTTTATATCAGTATAGTATGCAGTTTTATTACAGCCATCAGGATCACTATGTTTGAATTCGATTGCTTCATATCAAACATAATTTTACTAGTGGTAATCCATGTAACTTGGTTTGGTGAAATGTGATTGTAAGGGATAGATGAATTTTCAATTCATCATATACTTTTACAGTTCATCTTAGTTAAACTCAGTTGACAGGATTTTGAAACAGATAATTTTAAAGGTTCAAATGCGCATCTTTAGATATATCTGTTTATGAATCCTATGTTTATATATATACTCCTAGTTCAGTGGGAGAATATAAGCTTAACAACTATTTAGAACTAGAATTATATATATGAACTGATACGGTTTGTAAACAAGTAGTAAACTTAATAGAACTCTTGATGTTTATTTGCACTTATATATTTTGACTTAATCGAAAAAGTTATATGTGTAAAACTTATCTGTTGGAATATATATATATATATATATATATATATATATATATATATATATTCTAAGTAAAGTTATTAGGATAAATCAGATAAATACATGTAGTTATTAGTTGGTTTCTTGATGAAAGAAACTGACTGATAACAGTTTCAAACAGTTACTCTTGTAACTGATTATTAGACTGATTTTGATCCCTCCTAGAACACTATAAATATCCTCATACATGTATTATCCCATCATGCAATATCAGAGAGACTAAAGAGTGTTATCTAGAAGAAGATCAAGATGGATTCAATGACTACACAAGGAAGTCAGTTCATGTTTTCTCATTGCTTAATCTAAATTCATCATAGTTATATTTTAAATAGGAATGCAGTATTACTTACAGATACAATGTCTCTGTTACAACACTTTGTTTTCCCTGTTTTCTTTCACCTGTACTGGGGTTTCTAATCTATCTGTATAGGCAGTACCACTTTGACTCTTTCGATCATCTCTCGGTGATTATTTCATTTTTATGGTTACGACTATTTGAGAAATAAGATGGTTTTCGATTTATCACAACTACAGAAGCAATCACAGACAATTTTCTGACGCAAAGCCAAAGTTTCTGTGAGAAGCTCAATCAAATGAATCGAGCTTCCAACAAAGAAGATGATTTTACATCACTTACCTTTCTCATTTTTACAGATTAAGTACGTACATTGAACAGCTATCAACAATCAGATATTTCCTCTCATCTCAAACTTAAGCAACTTAAGGAAGAAAGTGGTAACAGGTAAATAAAACCTACTTGTCACCTCGGGCCAGAAAGCTCCATAGCTTCTACCACAAGTGAAGATTCGTCAATAAAATCTGAATATCTTTGAGGGTGTTCAAATGACCGGAACCTTGGTGTCTCGGCTCTCTGTGAGGCTTCCCATTTCTCGGCCAAACCATCCCCTTCTAACATCTTTAGAACTTCAGACATTTTTGGGCGGTGCAAAGGATTAAATTGAGTACATAACAATGCAACTTGAACCATCTCTTCAAGCTCAATCCGGTCAAAATTACCCTTTAGATCTTTATCTACCATCAGATTTAGCTTCCCCTCTTGATGGAGCTTCTTAACCTGCAAGTGTATTATGCCACACCATGTAAGTAGAAGTTTACCTTTTCCCAGTCGAACATATATATTCTCACATATATCTGCCACTAATGAATATATATATATACATATATATATATATATATATAGATATATACACACATCTTAGGAATATGCAATTAAGGTGTTGAGGTTTCATGCAAGGAATCAAGTTTTGGAAGATCTGAGGAATGTACCAACAGGAAAAGACTGCCAGCAGTCGTACTGTTAATGGATTAACGTGGAGTTAAAGCAGTCTGCTGGCAAATTAACATTTGCTTTTCAACATGGTAACTAACGTTGAGATGATAATCAATTGATGAATGCAATAGCTACATGTGCAAATGTTCAATTGCATGACATGCGAGCTGTTGAGAGAGAGAGAGAGAGAGAGAGAGAGAGAGAGAGAGAGAGAACCCACCCAATCAAGCATTACACCCTTCTGGTTTGCAACTCTTCCAAAATCCAAAGCCTTTTGACCTGTTATTAGCTCCAGGAGCAAGATTCCAAACCCAAAAACATCAGTCTTTTCTGATGATTGACCAGTTGACAAGTACTCTGGAGCGATATGGCCAACAGTGCCGCGCACAGCAGTGGTTACATGTGATTCTCTGTGATCCAAAAGCTTTGCTAACCCAAAATCTCCAACAACTGCTTCAAAGTCTTCATCGAGCAAAATGTTGGCTGCTTTAACATCACGGTGGATAATTTTGGGGTCACACTGCTCGTGCAAATAAACCAACCCCCTAGCCGTACCTAAGGCTATTCTTTTTCGCCTTGCCCAGTCTATAGCTGGCCGACCATGAATATGATCTGATCAAAAAAATGCAGAAGAATACACAGTTACTCATAGGCATTAGGATTACAAGTAACTGAGAGCTTGAACAATGTCAAGTTAGCTACAAGATACCTTTTTATTTGAATAAACAACAGGAAGGCATATGAATGATATAATAGGGCATCAGTGGGATGGGATGCCCAACAAAGAAATATAAGACATACTTTCCAGTGATGAACATGGTGACTGCTCAAAATTTTTTTGTTTTAGTAACCATTATTGGAAAAACAAGTGCACTAATAGTTAAAACCAAATATGTATTTATTTAAATTATAATCGCAATGTGTGAATGAATAACAAAGGTATATGGCTGTGCAGCTCATTGCTAAAGGTAAGGATCCTTATGGTGATTAGTAAACATATGGTACAAGGCTGGGAATGAGAGAAGATTAGGAGTGGCTAGGAAGCATTTATCAGTGATTTTGGTAATGGTAAAGTAACAGTATGTGGAAGTTTAGCAGTAGTAAAGGTGGGTAGTATTTCTGGAGTGGTTATTCCCCAGTCCCATTCCGTGATCAAGGTTACCTCAATCTTTAAAGGTAGTAATACAAGCAAATGAGGATTCCAACTTCAGATGCAGCAAAAAGTAAGGAGCAACCAATTAAGATGTAAATACATGGAAAATGCAAACCTCTTAAACGAGATGCTACACTTCCATTAGGCATGTAAGGGTAAACAAGAAGTCTTTCATTCTCAGTGGAACAGAACCCACAAAGCCTCAGAAGATTCCGATGGACTGCCAAGCTTATCATCTCAACTTCTGTCTGAAACTGAATTTCACCACCAGCAGTGTTGTAATCCTTCAGCCTTTTAACTGCCACCACTGTCCCATCATTCAAAATTCCCTTGAATACAATACCAAAGCCACCTCTTCCAAGAATGTTCTTAGAGTTAAAATGGTCTGTTGCTGTCCGAAGCTCCTTAAATGTATACCTTCTCAAATGACCCAAGCATACTTCAGGGTCATATTGATCTGCCACATAACCCATGAAATTAATAATACAGATATAGTGATAAGTCAGGAAAAATAATATCATTATATCCACGAAATGGTATTTAAAACATGCTCTTATTACAATTTGAATTCCTAAGGTTTTTACCAGAGGAGCCACTTTCAAAAGTAAAGATGTTTTCAGAAGGAAAAATCATGGTTAATTCATGACCCAGATTGTATTAATAGATTAATAATCTCATCATTACCTCATTTTGCAATCCTCTGCTAACAATCCCAATAGATTATTTCCTACTGTTTATAATGCAAACCCTTTTCTATATTTTGCATAACATAATATCAATGAGACAACAGTTTGAATTGAAGTTCCTATCATTTACAGCCACTAAAGTCACCACACTCTACACAAACTCATCAAGTCAAAGCATTGCAAAAACACTCTCAATTGCTCATTTTAGTGAATACCAAAACTGCACTCTTCAGTGATAAAGCACCCTTTGAAAAAGCTGTTTAAACTAATTGATACTACATTACTAACATTAGAAGACAACAATAACAGGAAAAAAATGAAGTATAAGAAATGTTACCATTGACATCAAAGAATATCTGCTGGTTGTGCCTGTATCGCAACCATACAAGTAAACCAATGATTATTATGACAGCAAAGGCAGCACCAAAGCTTGCAGCAAAGACTACAGTCAAGTGGTGGCGTTGTGCCCCAGAGTCTGATTGAGCTAGGAAGAAAACCCAAAATTACATCAATACACTGTTGTCTTCAGAGTGACATGGGGAAGACTGATAGACAGAAATAAAAATGTATATATACCGTTTAGAGCATCAGGTGGGAAAGATAATGGCTCCGGCAAGACAGCAGAACAGTTATTCTCAGCCTTCAGGCCACAAATCAAAGGGTTACCAACAATTCTGCAGTGAAATGAAAAGAAAAGAAAGTTAGGAACCCAGCAAAAATTATACACAGAACCAAGCACCACTGAATCAAATGACAGTGAACTCACTTGAAAGTTCTAGCAGATACTTTTGGCAAGGAGCCACTGAGATTGTTGAAAGAAAGGTCCCTACAGAAATGTTGATGTAAAATGATGAAACTACGTTAAGTTATAGTCCTGGGCTTTCTCATATGGTATGCAGCAGAAGAAGAAAAAAATAAGGCAAGGGTGCAAAGACATACACAAGAGTGAGACCTTCAACTGAGGACAGAGTATCAGGACATGATCCTGTAAGGCTGTTGTTGTTTAACCGCCTATCTCGGTCAATAAGAACAAGAATGTATAAGACTCCATAATAAGTTTGAGTGAAATAGTTCTGTATTTTCAAAACTGGTATCAAGTTCTTAAAACTCACAGATAATTCAGATTCTTTAGGTTGCCCAAAGAATCTGGTATGCCACCAATGAAAATATTATTGGAGAGATCAAGTGTCTGAAGCTTTTCCAAATTCCCAATTGAAGCGGGAATGGGACCTGAAACTGCATTATTTTGAAGCAGCCTACAAAAGCGAAACAGCCATATTGATAAATTAAAACACTTTGCACTATAAGATTAAATCATAATCAAACTCAGGACTCTGCTGGAGACATAAAGGACACATAACGCAAACACACACACAAAAAGCTTGGCAAAATTGTACCAAGATTGACTGGTAAGAAGTTGAAAGAGGGATCAGATAGAAATGTAGAGGAGGCGTAACTTACACAGATTGCAAGTTGCTGAGGTTTCCAATCGCAGGAGATAAGATACCAGATAAGTTCTGGCTAGGCAATCCACTAATACAAAGAAAAGAGCAATGCTTCAATCAGAAATGAATTCTTTACACAGGCCAACAGAAAGAACTATTCCGTTTCTTCTTCTTTGTAATGAGAAAAATAGAAAGCAGAACTTACAGAGCAGATACATAGCCATCAGGGGTGCAAGTAACCATTCTCCAGCTACAAGGATCTACAGAGCTACTATCCCAGTTCTCCAAAACATTGTGTGGGTCAATCAGATCGCTTTTTATGGCTACCAAAGCTTCAACTGTGAATATTTCCAGAAACAAGATGAAGTTCAGTCTCTGACAGATTATAAACAGAAAGAGAGAGAAGGGGAAATAAAGGACCATCCCCTCAGTGCACCCAATTGTGACAGACATAGCTATAATGTGGGTAGTTCTCAAAACATTAACTCAACAAAAATCAGGAGGCAAACAAAGAAATTCCTCAGAGAACCGAAAAAAGAATTTAAGAATTGTATTTGATATTTCAAGGAAATAAAATGAGAGAAAGTCACCTTCATAATTTACACCAGTAGGAGAGAGAGTTGCAGAAGAAGCCTCAGCCAATACCAAAACAAGTAAACCCACCTTCCACAACATCATGAAACAACTAATGGTTCCCATATTCATAAGAACTCTCTCTTTCTCTGAGTTCATCAAAATCAAAACCAGCAGCTACAACTCAAAACCAACACAACCAAACCATCCATTCCCACATGAATGTATGATATATTGCCTTATCCAGACACAACTGCAGCCTCAGAATCACAGTCCCAACAGCTCTGCTCTTACTCCAAACCAAAGTCACAGACTTTCTGAACAAACAAATACCCGGATACCAAAATCTCAATCCCACTTAGGATTTGAACAAAACCGGGAATAATGGGGAGTATATGAGCCGAGCCGAGCAGCACAAAGATGAGAATTTTCTCGAGAAAACAAACCCCGGATTTCAAAAGAGATCCTAGAGATCTGAAAACAGTGGGTGGGAGATTTCTATATGTCTTGGGCGATCCCCACAAATTATTCCATGCGGGTATGATGTTGGTTTAGTTTGAACTCAGTAGTAGTAGTTGTTGTTGTTGTTGTTCTAAACTCAAAACCATTATCCGAGTACAGTCTCTGATAATCAAGTAGTAGCAAAATGGTCAGTGAAAGACACACTCACACGCAGAAAGAACCAAACTACACAAGAAAAGTGCCAATGCAAAAGGCCAAACTGGGACACAGTAACAGATGCAAGCGATGCAGAAGCACCCAGTAAAAAATTACAGGCCTTTTTAAAACTTAGAGGAGGTAAAAGAAAAAGCAGAGAGTGAGAGAGAGTAAAGGGTGAAGCTTTGGTACCAGCAAATGGGTGATTGGACTGAAAGAATTGTATCAGAGAGAACAATGGGATGTCTTTGCACAGAGGCAAGCAGGTTGTCACGTGCTTGGATTGTCTTGGCCTTTGTCCTGGAATTTTATCGGAGGTCCAACACAGTGTTAAAATACTCGCATTCTATTAAAAGTGTTTGCAGAGGGGAATTGTACATAATCATTATTCATGTTTAGGTTAGTAGCCCTATTGTATTATCCAACCAATTAAGCAAGGTGAAAAGTGAAAACTTGTGATCATGTTTGGACTCATCCAACAGGATTGAATATAAACACTGGAAAATCTCCTTTGTTTAATCAGAAAAGTTCTTGAGATGCTGGCCTGATAAACTACTGCTTGGAATAGGAAACGAGTTTAACTTTTGCCAGAAATGTATACGTTGATGCAGCAGATGATAAAACATCAAGGTTAGTAACCTAATGAGGCAAAAGAAAATCCACTTGCAGTTCGAAGTTCAAACAAGAAGGAATCCTAGAGCCTTTTCCAGTATATATAGATTATTGGGCATGTACAGCGTAAATCTACAATGTATTAACACAAGTCATCAAGTAATCTACATCAGGGTGATTGATAGATCAAGATATTTAGCTGACCACATAGTATTGCTTTCCTAAAATAGAGCTACATTATCTCTCTCATACCAACTTCACTCATAATTGTAAGAATATAATTCATTATTCCGTCCGACTCAATCTATTATAAATTTATTCTATATTTCTTCGAAACGTAGTTATTATATTATCTCATTCCATGAGCTACAAAACTCTCAAGTTTCATAGAATTTTCATTGGAGCTTTGGTTTTGTTATTATGAAAGAACAAAATAGTGTAGCATCACTCATTTTTTCTGACCAAAAGAGCAAAGAAAATAACAAGCACCAACGGAAAAAGGGATCGCAGAGATTGTGAAATGTTTTCTGGTTTAAAGCAAATAAAAGATGAAAATCTGGGGCCATGAACATTGAAATGACTGGGAAATAGAACAGTCCTCAACAGCATGATGAGAATATGAGATGGTCCCATCGACGGATATGATTTGTCGAGATAGGCATGGCTCGGTCACACCTTGAGCGCTACAGTAGCCTATAGAGAAATATTGAGGAACAGAGAAAGGCATGTGAAGGTGTCCTCCTTCCTCTTATTCTTCGTTGGCTACTACTGTGTTACAACTTACAAGAATCTCTCTAAAAACCCCCCACCCCCACGGATCCGGCTTCTCTGTCTCGCATGGGGTAGTTTCGGAATTCAACGTCTCATAAACATCATTTTTATTGACGAGCGGTAGTGAATAATCTCGAAAATTATGATAAATTTTCGTTTGTAATGTAGAAAAATAACTATACATAGATGATCATACAAGACTACAACGAATATAAGATGTTAGAGAATATTATACTTAATTCTGACAATAACGAATTTGTACTCATTTAGTGTTTTTGGTTATCTTTTCCCACTTATTAGAAGTGTTTATAGTTAAAACTCGCGAAGTTAACGTATATGAAACTTTTAGTGTGACAACAATTACGTATGAAACAAAAGTTTATGACCAAACTGTTGTATGCATCCCAAAATACATATCATTAATATCAGATTTGAATACCCAAAGAACATTAGGGAATGTGTGTCTCAAGTTGTGACTACTTGAACCAACTTGAAAGTGATGTCCATGGGGCATGGGCAGGTATCAACCGGATTAGCCACTGAGGTTATTTATATTAAGAACTTAACATCTAGGACATGACTATAAGTCTATAATATAATTTGATAGTTACATAATGAAGGAAATGTTGGATAAAATATATAGAGCAAGAGGCATATAGATTCCCAGAATGGGAGCCCTATTATAAAAACTAAGATGATGCCGTGAGGAGGTGTAGTTTCCTATGCCAGTTTATGAGTTTAGAACCCTAAACGCAAGAGCATTTTTGTCGCATTGGGAAAACTGAATATTCCCCTAATCTATTATTAGTGATGCACCCAGTACTCTCCTCATTTCATTCATAATAATTTGTGACCATAATGCTTTGGAGTTCCAGGTAAGGGTATTTTGGTCGCTTTGGGAACATGAATTCCTCACTTTATTACCCTATTAACCATTGTTAATTTTCCCTTTCAAGTCGAGGCACTGCCCTTCATACAAAGCAAAAATTTACCAACCCACTAAGGAGCATGATATTATTAATTTACCTAGATGGAACCTGATATGTATGTATATATTCTCATACTTCGATGAATAAACACACGAATAGTATATAAGTGAAACGCGAAATAGTGGTATTTTTCACTTTCAGACTCTATTTATACAACACTATTTATACAACACTTCGTCGAATTATAATCAAGTTCAACAAAATCCCTTTTTCTCACTGTTTTTACCAAGTCAGTTTCCTTAACTCTGATTTCACTGAATAGTAATCATGAACCGTGAAAATCTCATTAATTACATTCATACGCGTTACTAATTAAATGACGATACATTTGACTATCTTAAAAGAGAGTCATAGTTCTCACTTTAATGTATTATTCATAACCAGATTTTCATTTGGATTTCCAACTTCCACCAAACCCTTCTAGACTTTGAGAAATGTTGTCCAAATAGTAATGAAGATCGAATAGAATCGTTTCAACAACAGTTTGACTCGGGCATTTTACTCAAACATGATTAGGTAATGTCTTTTGAAACTTTTATCAGTTTTCAGCTTTCAACGGAGAAAGAAAATGGAGACCTTGAATTATGATACCCATTTAGTCCCATTTCCATTTTTCTCAGTGGGGTTTCTACTTTCTAGCTGGTGAAGCAGGTAAAGCCTAAACTGGTAAACAGATAGCTAAGTCCTAATTAAACCTAACATGAGCGCACTTACTTGATTAACTAATAATCCAATCTCATTCCAGATAAGAAAGGATGAAAAAGATCAAAGAATTTGTCCATGCAAGAGTACTAGGCTAAACTAGTAGCTAGTATCTTCAACCACTCCAACCCCATCTGCAAAACCAAGGAGAAAGGGAGAAAGAGATAGAAATGAATTTTGTTTTGGGTCCATAATTGAGAACAACAGGACATTCATAAGTCACATTGTGGATCATACTTCAATACAAGTTTCCTGGTTACATAATTAGTTTATTTGTGTTGTTTAGTTTGTGATTTGATCTCACAACTAAACCCCAAACACAATCCCTACCATAATTTGCACAAAGATGATCATCACAATTGAGTCATATTTTACTAATTGTTTCCGCATTTATCAAATCACTCAATCTTATTCTAGCCTATGAGCCCATTGGGCTTATACTGAAAGAGATTATGGACCTTCAACTCTTCACTCATGCTTCAATGCATGAAACAAAGCCATACTGCAATTAGTGAACAGATATGAGCACTTTGCGACGTTTTCGGTGTGCATATGCTTCATTCTTGTTCGGCCTTTATTTGTGCAATTTGAACTCATTGTGCTTATATATAATCTATAATTCAACATATAATTTTTGGCGCTGTTGCCGGAAATGTCATGAACAAACCAACATGACCCTCCTTCTAAGTTACAAATGGGACCCTAATTCTTTATCCTCCTCTCCTACACAAATCCAGATCAGCTCAAGTTCATCTACTAACCAGCTACTGAGCTATTCCTATCTCCTTTCAAAGACAAATTAATATCCAAATTAAGAGGAAGCTGTGATATCAAATTGTACTCTTGGTTTTGAGAATCCAGTTCATTGAGATTCTTATATCGATGACATATATATATACATTGCTGTACGTTCTACTCATTGGTAGGTAGCAAAGCTCAGTTGGTTAGGGTTAGGACTAGCCACCACCACATTACCGTTAATCAAACTCAATCAACAAGATTTGCGTTAAATCAATTTCGCAATGTCTTTATCTATTACCGACTCAAGATGTACGTCTATATATAACTTAAGGAATGCGCGAAATAGCAAAAGAAGTTAAGAAACGTAACAAAACAAAAAATGCAAAAGAAGACGGCACAAAGCACACATTTATTGTTTAATACAATTGATTAACGTTTTAACAATGCCCCATCGCAGCACAAAACCCATTATTAATCCCATAATTAATAAACAAACCAGCTTATTAAGTGGACTACACGATGAGTATAATAACTCATACAATTCTCAGTGCTCCGACAAGTAAGGCTTTCTGCAACTCCGGCAACCCCACGTTGGCCCACGTTACCACCATCCTCTGCAATCGGGTTCTGTCGTTTAGAACGTCGTTCCTTATGCAACTCCACCTGCACCCTCCGTTTTCAAGCTCGCAGAGGATCAACTCGCTCGGGTCAGAAGCGTTGTGAAAACACACCATACCTCCCATGCAGCTCATTGAAATCGACGGCTCACAGCCGCTCTCGCCCTTCAACTTCTCCACCATCGTCTCCGGCAAGTCACCGATCATCTCCCTCAACTCTAACGACTCGTCGTCGCTCATTTTCACTTCCCACAGCTTCACTCCCTTCACATCCTCCGCCTCTCCCACAACCCCCGCCAAAACAAAACGACCGTTAACGATCCCAGTAACGGAGCTGAACACCGTCGGATTCGGTCGCAGATAGTACGGCCCGAACCACGTCTTGGACTCCGGATCAAACGAGTACGTAACGGCAGAGCACTTCTCCGTCACGTACATTCTCCTCTCGTCCGTCGCCACCGAGAGCCACGTGGACGCCGCCGAGTCTTTGAAAATGGCGGGCATGGAGTCGCACCTGTCCCACTTGCCAATTCTCACATCGTATATTTCAACTGCCAGGGGGTCGTCCTCGTAGTCGCACGCGCCGCCCGCAACGACTACGAGGTGGCCCACCGCCGCGACAATAGGGTCAGTTCGCCACACGAGCGGCGGCGTGTTTGCGCAGCTCCACTCGAAGTGTAGCGCATCGAGAGAGAACGCAAATTTGGATGGGGATAGCATGTAGAGAAGAGACGAGTGAGAGGAGCGGAGGGTGGAGATGGACTTGACCGGAGGATGTTCGACGTCGACCCACACGTGCGATGCAGGGTCGTAAGCACGTGCGGAGACGACGTAAGGGAACCTGGTGGTTTGAGTGTGGACGACGAGCCAGGGTTTAACTCGGTTAGAGAAACGGAGGGTGGAAGAAACGGCGCGGTGCCATGACTTGGAGACGTGACACGTCGGAAGGAGATGGATGAGGTGTAGCTTGGAGAGCACGGACTCCAAGACGTCTCCGTAGAGCGGAGCTTCTTCTTCAACCGCCGTCTTGGTGTGGTTGTGCTTAGGTTTCGCCACTGCTGCCATTATTACTGTAACAACAGAGAGAGATCGAAGGAGATAAGAGGAGTCTGATTGGTTTGAGTTGGAAATAGGGTTGTGAGTGGCGGGAGGGTTATATAGGGAGAGATATTAGATATGGAGTGGATGAGATTTTTGACATCCTGTCTTGGCCTTTTTATTTTAATTTTTTGCAGTTGTGGAATATCATTTCCATTTTTGTTATGTGTATTTTCTAATCGAAGATTCTTAAGAACTTCATTGATGAATGAATGAATGAATGATGATGCGGTCGGTAGGTGATCATCTTCATCTCTCTGAAAGTGATGTCTGTTTTCTTCCATTTCATTTATTTAATTTGGAACATTATATATATAAGAGTTTGAATTAGAACTTGTCAAATTCGAAAGCAGTAAGGACGGAAGTCTTCTAAACGCAGCTCAGGTGATACCGAGATTGACAAGAATTACAAACTGGGAAGTGCTTTCTCGTAAATGTAATCGAAGTAAAAGACCCGGCATGGCATGGGTGTGTATATATTGTATGATGAGTAGTAAGACCTTAATCTGAAGTCGGTCAAGAAAAAGAAATCCAAGTCGATCTATGACCAGCTAGACGAAGATGTGGAAGATTTAAATTGGGTGCCTTGGAGATTTGGGGTGGCTCAATAATAGTGTTTATTTAGTGTGTTCTACAGGCATATGTTGGTTTTAAATTAGAAGCAGCCGTGTTGATAGGCTGTCAATAGTCCGATACTGTTTGATTAATATTGATCTGTATGTTTTGGACAATTTCAACGTATATAATTAAGAGTAATTCTTTCCTCTATATCTGTTCTCTTCAACTAAGGTAACCCAAATCACCAGTCTACAAAAAACAATCAAAATGATCACGAGTACGTGGTTCAAATGAGCTATTTTCTTTTTGTTTAATTTGGTCCATCTATGTGACTTTTTTTTTTCTTTATATGTAGAATGCATATCCTTGAAATAATAAACAAACAAGTCTCTAACTCATTATTCTCAAGAAAAAAAGAAAAAGAAAAGTCTCTATACTCATTAAAGATGATTGTGCAACGTATATTATAAGGTGTTGTTGAATGGGATTAAACTATGGTAAGAAGTAGTTCAACCAAGTGTATGAATTTCAAAATAGTTGAATTATGCTAAGGTTCAGTAGCTCATACTCGTATCGAGCGTGGATTATATGAGACGCACTCGATCATCCTCAGCTTGTAAGTGACAAGGAGCGAGAAAATCCATGGAAATTTTACATTCTATTTTTACATTAGAAACGCTGGTAACATCTTCGAGGTTTGGAGATCGAGAACAATGAAATCATCGATCTGATGCTTGCATGAAATGAAATCAACAATGTACGTACGTCTTCCCTCTGAATTAAGTTTCAGCAGAAAAGTTAGGTGAGCATTCAACTTTACATATATTGAATATCAAATACCGTGATGATTTAGATTTGGTGCCTAGCTAATAAACCTATAGTCACCTGGTCGGTTAATTGGTTGGTGTACATTAAGCTGCATACTGGAAAATATCAAGTTAGAGCTTCAAACCTCATGTTTCTTGTAATCAATCAATGAAGGAACAATGTGTTGAATAAATGTGATTTGGAGGTGACCATTTGAAGAAAAATTAATCTGTAAGAATTACACGTACGTACGTGGTTCATATTTCCAAAGAGTAGGTCGCCTTTGAAGGAGAAATAGTTGGTTGTGAGCTAATTATGCCCCTAGCACTCCCCATGCAGCCAGTGCCTTATATATTCATGTACCCAAGTAATACCTATTACCTATCTAAGTATAGTTGAATCAGTAATTTACCTAGCAAAAAAATCTTGTCAATTAAGTAGCTAGCTGATCGAGTTAGATGCATTATTATTTGTGATCCATGTCACCATGCATGTGTATATTACTGTCTGGATTGGCTTGGTAGCTAGTACGTTAACTGGGGACCTGGGTAATGAATATTCAAGAACAGGACATCCAAGTGAGGCGAGCATTCATAAACATCAGCCTCACATAGTTGTATGATATCTTCCTCAAATTAATTCCCAACTTCATGTGGATCAAATTGTAGCATTCTTCATCTGTTATTTATGATTGGTAGAGCCTAATTCATTACCAGAAAATAACATATACCCGTTCTATTTCATTTGGAATAGATATATATAGGAGATAAATAGCACAAGCTCATATATGTAATGAATTGCGGATATATATGGTAGTTTGGCCACCAGTCGTTTTTCAAGCCGGGTGTACAATGTCAGCCATGTTAACACGTTTAAAAGGATAAACAGTCACAACTCACAACCACAGAGATTGATATTTTCATATGAATGGATGAACCAGCTAGCTAGTATTCTTGATTGTACTGTTCGGATACAAATAAATGGATGATCGAGTTAGTGTTCTAATTGATTGTATTGTACGTTTAAAAATAAATGGATGAGTTAGTTGGGGTTGCCTGTCTACATATAAGATAGATTTGGAAAGACCAGAAAGAAAGAGAGAAAGTTGAAAGGAAAATGATTTGGGCCTCATTGAGGCTTTGGATTTGTGGCCTCAATTTTAGGTGGCGTCTCATGTCACCTAGACACGTCATCAATTGAGAAAATCATGTTATGTCATTCTTAAATAAAAAGACAATCTTGTCCTTTTAAATCTAATGGCTCTAAATAATTTTATATTTCTTGTATAAAGAAAAAATTTGATAATTTTTTTTTTGTTTTTTTTTTCTTCACGATAATGTTTCCAAAATATAATCTGAAAATTTAGTTTTTTGAAAGTATACTTAGAATATATATATATATATATATATATATATATATATATATATATATATATATATATATAAGCCCCTTCCACTAAGGGATCCCTCACTTTGTCCATTTTAAGGGATCGATCATTTAACCCACTTTTTGATCACATATTAACATGTTCATCGTTCAACTTTCATGTTTATATGAGTAGATCATATATGGAAATTTTCATTCAATTTGATAATCATTAGAGCATTAAAAATTGAAATTTACAAATAAAAACATGAACGGTTCAGCTTTGACAGATTTCATACGTCCATTGATTTCATCTAGTTAGATGTCTTAATGATTACCATTTTGGCTAAAAATTTACAAGAATGATCTACACATACAAACCTAGTAATTGAACGGTGGAGATGTGAAAATGTGATAAAAAATTTGGTCTAATAACCGATCCCTTAAAATAGACAAAATAAGGGATCTCTTAGTGGAAGGGTCATATATATATATATATATATATATATATATATATATATAAGCTTAAAAAAATAATTTTATCCAGAATCATTCACACACATATATATATATATATGTTTCGTCCAAAAGAAATTAATTTGATAGAGATTTTTTTATTGTTAATTGACTTTTAAAATTCAATAGAGAATATATGGTGTATATATATAATAATTCTAACACATTAAAGTAAGAAAAAATTATACATACAAAAAGTCAAAAAATTAAATTTAGATTGAAAAAATATGGAAATGTTTCTATTAGATATCGTAACTTAACCCATAATTCAATTTAATATAGTTCATATAAGGTAACTAAATCATCTTGATGGAAAGAAATTTGGAATGATTTTTGCCTGATTTGGTATGATTAGAAACTAAATCATTATTAGTAAATTAAATTTGGTAAGAAAGACGAAATAATTTAAAACCGTTAAATTGAGAAGGCAAGATTGTCTTTTTATTTAAGAATGACATGACATAATTTTTTCAATTAATGACATGTCTAGGTGACATGGCACGCCACCTAGAATTGAGGCCACAAATCCAAGACCTCATTGAGACCCCTATCAATGTCCAAAGGTGAAACTCGCATTATGATTTATCAACCAGAAAGCTCACCAACCGTCTAAAACGTACACCAACCCCATTTATCAGAAGCCTCTCATCATAATACCAACTGAAATGCATGGCATCACAAGCATGAATTGCTGATGGATCATATATATCTGATATATGCATATGTAAATTTATACAAGTTTGATTCTAGAAGCGATGTATAATAATTGAGAAGCTATTGATATCTTTGATTGTAGTGCATCACCCACCCCGGTTTGTTTCTCATGATCGAGCAAGATCGCCAAAGAATAATATCATATCAATTCTCCATGCTTTTGATTAATTTTCAGTCAAGCAATTAATTAGTCGATCATTTGTGTCCCTTATATCAATCCTCCCTTACATCAATTGAGAAGCGCTTCTGCAATTCTGCATGTATACAATCTGTTCATGCAGCCTTTAAATATACATGTAGAATTGCAGAAGTATGGAAGATTGATCTTGTTGGGGATATATATCCCATATGGGAAAATAAGACATAACTTGTTAGGACTACTTTATCCATTGTCAATATATTGGTTTTGGATTGGAACCCCAAACTATTTTATCATGGTATCAGAGCAGGTTACTCACGTGTGTGCTTTCTATCTCTCTCTCCTCCTGAGCTACACAGACTCCACGTCACCCAAATAGTTGGTCCACGTGTATGGTTTGAGAGTTCGCCACACGAGCGAGGGCATGTTGAGAATATACATCCCACATAGGAAAATTGGACCTAACCGCGGCCTGTGGTTTTATAAGGGCTACTCCATCTATTGCCACTTGGTTTTGAATTGGAACCCCAGGGGTTAGGACTACTCCATCTATTGCCAATTGATTTTGAATTAGAACTTCAGACTACTTTATCATATATAATGGACAAACTGTACGTTATATACCAGACTTAGTGTTCAATGCTACGAGTATTGAAAATGAGGATCGGAGTTCTTACGTCAATTACAACTCTGGCACATACTGGAGTACCTGATGAACCTGATGATTAGATCATAAAACCAAAAAGGTATACTGTACTGAATTAATGGATATTACATGATGAGATGAGATACTGTTATCAACGTACATCACATTACCGTTAAGAGAGACGGGGTAAAAATCAAACTAATACTAAAGACATATAGTTTTCACTTTGGACCACTCGAGAATAAGAAACTCTGAACTCCAGTCTGCAGGGTTAAATCCTACTGATGCATATCAATTATGAAAACAGTGACAGAAGGAATCCCAGCTTCAATTCATGCTAGATAATTATTATTGAGGATAGTAGTAATTAGTCCTATTAGAAATCAGCTGATTCTGCTATTAATGGAGGCATTAGGTAGTCACAGGACCACAAGTGGTATACAGTAATCATGGATTTATGAAGGTATAAGTATGAAGGGTTTCATAGAATGAATTTGAGTTGCATGCAATCCTATCCTCCATGGAAAATGTCACTGATGAGGTAAATAAACCATCTATTTGTAGCTTTTCATCTAGCCTATGAATAAACTTTTCTGCAGGACTCATAACTCCTCCTCTACTTAAGCAGCAGGGTCATCGATCTGACGATCTCGGCATCTCGCCTCTCATATCGAAGGATAAAGCATTCCACCATCAACAAAGCTGTTGCATTTGGGAAGATCTATCTCATAAAATTATGCATGCATGTTATAGAAATGCCTTTTCTTCTCAACCAGTACAGGAAATGTGAGCTACTAGCTATATAAGGCAAGACATGGATTTGATTCACTCATTGCAACTGCAGAAGGTGACAGTTGAGAGCGATTGTTTAGAGACCATAATTGATCGAGCCTTCAGCAACTGCTGTTTGTGGAGTGTTGGCAATTGGAGAGCTGGTGAATGATATTAGGCACAGTTGGGATAGTTAGTGTTTGAACAATGAACCCAAAGTAACATTCAGCTAATCTAAATAATTTAATGCAGCCCACGGGCTAGAAACTGCCCGATTATATATGAGTCTATTTCCTTGGTAGATTCATGCCTCACGACGTTTGTCTTGTTATTCGAGGACAAGAACATAACCTCTGGTAGTGGTACTGGCACGCCTAAGCACCATTAAAAGAGATTGTTTGCCTCTCCCTTGCGGTTCCAATGCAAATATTTTGGCAAACCCAGTGGGACGTGCAGAAAGTGTTTTTTACGAGCCTAGATTGGGAGTTCAAGTAAGGATCCCTACACAAAGAACTATCTCAATCTCGGTTCGCCATAAACACTTTCGGCATGTCCCACTTGGCATGCCAAAATGTTTTCCTTGTCAGAAAAGGATTATAGATTTCCTTCCATAATAGGTTTACTGTTCTAATTGAACAACAAGGCAGACGCAATGCATGTTACTATCAAGGAAACAGACGGATATATTTGGGCCGCAGTTTCCAGCCTATCGGCTGCATTAATTTATTTAGGACTGCCTAACGTTGTTTGAGCTTAAACAAAGTTGCAAGATGTCGCATGCAGCACAAACTAGTATCGTTGGAGTTAGAAACTTAGAATGTCAGAGTTGCAGTACTAAAAACAACCAGTCCTTCAAAGAAAACAAAAACTAGAAACGTAATTTTGAGAAAGCACATAAAGATGGAACGTCTCAACCGCTAAGAGCTCATAGCCTCATACCAAACTACCAAGCAAACCAACAAAAAGGAACCTCAATGATTTGCATCAAGCTTTCAAGAGTTCCTGCAGGGTCGATGCCGCATGATAGCTATCTGGAAAATCATCACTCCGCTTGAGTTGATTACTCTTTGTCCACTGTTTTGAGTTTTGTATATCCATAAAAGGCCATTCAAGGGGCAATGCAGATTGATGAGCTGCATATGTAGCTCACCATTATCCTCTGCCACTAGCATTTTCCATTCCCCTTGGGAAAAAGACCGGGGAGAGATTCTAACCCAGGACCTTGTTTACAGGGACTGTGTAGGCATAATGACCTTTATTACTAGAGCTGCAAGTAACTTGCTGAGGATTTAGTATCATTAAGGAACCAAATATAAAGAAGATGAATACCAATTTAAACTTTTTATTATGGTAATAAGGTCACATAGTACCTATGAAACATGAATACGAGTACATGTGTCCGTATTCGACACAATACGATACGCGGACACGCCAAATTTTTTTTTTTTGAATATGGACACGTGGTGGACACGTTAACTAAATTTTATTTTAAATATTATATATATGTATAACAAAAATATGTGAAATGTAAAAAAATTAGTTTATAATAACGATGACTTCATCTTCTTCTAAAATCTAATAAATGATTCTTGGTATTCCAGACTCCCACCTCTTCTCCTTCACACACCCCCCATCAATTAGCCTCTAAGCTTCACTTTCTCCATCGACTTTCACGATTCGGAAGTTTCAAAGATTGATTTTTTTTATAAGTTGACCCGACCGAAAGTTTTATTTCACGACGAGTGAGAGGATTTTAAAATGAATTCGTGGATACGTAACACGTTTAATTTGGAGTTCGTATGAAAAAGTTACGATGTAAAAATCAGTAACTTTCCGTTTTTGAAAGAGTATTGTTGACAGTAGCCGCAGAGGGGCTACACCAGGCCCACAGACCCGCAGCAAGTGCACCAGGGCCCGGCCCGAGGCCCAGGACCGAACCACCAGCACCCGGCCTCGGGGTCCAGCAGTCTATCCGGGTGCCAGGGACCCTGGGACCGGGGGCGCCTGCCTGCCAAAGAGGTCACCAGAACTGCCCTTTGAAGGGAACCAGTCCCACATCGAAGGGTGAGGCCAGCCCTCGCCCCCAGCCACCTATATAAGGGCCCCAACTACCCTCATTAATAGGTAACTGATCTCACTCACCGCTTACATACGTGCTCAAGTTATATATATTCCAACTATACTAACTTAGGCATCGGAGAGGAGAAGGCCGGCCCGCCCGGTATCCCCCTTAGTAAGCAGGTTTGCAGGAGATCGAGTTGGATTCATCTGTATCTACCAGGCCCCCGGATTTAGGCAGAAACAATTGGCGCCGTCTGTGGGAAACTTGAACAAGAAACCGTGTAAGCATCAACCATGACCGAGAGTTCGGAAGCAAGGCAAGAAAGAGGTACCACCGAGGAGGGGCGTGTTGCATTAGTGGGGCGTGTTGCATTAGTGCAAGCGCTCACCTCCACCCCGGACGTCACGCGGGAGCCGCGGGGCGCCCAGGGCAACGGTCAGGAAGGAGGAAGCTGTGGTAGGCCGTCTGGCATGCCGGGACCAGGACACCACGATGGCTCGCGCGGGAAAGGCCCGACAGAGGATGAAGACAGCCCAGTGCTCCGGGGCTTCTCCCTGACATTCTCGGATGAGCCTAGCGACCGATCTGAGAGCCCGCTCTGTGACAGTGACCGGGACACTACGTACAGTCCCGACCAGAGCGGTATGGCGGGAAAGATACGGGCAATGGCCGCGGAGGTCAATCGTCTAAGAGAGGAGGGCGACAGGGACAGAGCCAAGTCCAACGCTCGGTACGAAGAGATGGAATCAGTGAACGCTGCCCTGGTAGCCGCCTTAGAGAGAAGACAACAGCGCAACGATGCTATGGACAGGGCGCAAGCGGCACCCCCGCCAGTCCAACCTCAGCAGTACGAGGCAGGGCAGTCAGCGGGCGGTCGGCCCCGTGATGCCAAGCGAGCAAGATCACCGGGCGGTACAGGTCCGCCGAAGAGCGCGCCAAACTCCCGGCAGCTCCACACTTCGTCTGTGGATGAAGTTGAGACCCCGACCGCACGGGCATTGCAGATGTTAGCCGACACTGTGTCGGACCTGAAGGCCCAAATGGAGGCCAACGAGAGAAGAGCCGCGCGGCCAATGGAGGGCGCCCGGTTTAATGAGCTTCTGTGCCCTTTCTCGCATCGGGTCATAGAATCGGGAAGGTCTGGCAACCAGAAGTCCCTCAAGCTCACCTATTCGGGATTTGGCTGCCCGTACCAGCATCTGGACAGTTTCCGGTCCTAGACTTGCGCCAAGGGCTACTCTGACGCAGTATGCTGCAACATCTTCCAGGAGACTTTGTCTGGAGAGGCGCTCAGTTGGTTCTACGAGCTTCCGGCGAACTCGATCGAGGCATTCGAGCAGTTAGCCGACCGGTTCGTAGGCCGCTTCATCCTCCGGGTCGAGGGAGCCCGGACGTCGACCATCCTCTTCAACTGTATGCAAGCACCCGGGGAGGAACTGAGGACCTTTGTGAACCGTTGGCAGACGGCAACGGCCGGGGTTCAGAACCTGGACAAGGGCATCGCCGAGATGGCGTTTAAGCAGGGGCTCCGGCCAGGGAAGTTTTCCTACGCCGTCCGGGTAGAACTCCCGCAGGGGTATGATGAGTTGATGGCAATGGCCATCCGGCATGCTCAGGCCGATCACGAGACGTATGGGCACCACCTGCTGAAGAGGAAGCGGGATGAGCGGCAGGAAGACCATCCCCGGGAAGAGAACCCCCCGCCCAGCCGAGAGGACAAGCCCAGTCAGCGGACCGAGAGCCGCGCCGCCCGGCCGAGCCGGCCCAATAGAAACCGGCCACAAAGGCAGCAGAAGCCTTATCCTGACAAGCCCCAGAGCGAGCACAAGCCGGTGCCGTACCGCCAAGAACGTCCCCTGGCGATCATGCCAGCACCACCGGCTGGTCAAGAAGTCTTCACCGCTCTCACCACTTCCTACGAGGATATTTTACTTGAGAACGGGAGCGTCATCCCCCCACCGCCCAAGAGAAGGCACCCGAAGGGGAAACTTACAACGGCGCAGACGGGCAAGTACTGCTCCTATCATGATGAGGCTACTCATCGGACAAGCCAGTGCTATGCTCTCAAGACAGCGGTACAGGGCTTAATTAATGACGGTCAGTTCCAGCGGTACGTGGGAGAAAGAAGAGCAGACCCCGACCGGGAGAATAACCAGGCCTGGTGAACCCGCCAAATCTCCGAGCGGTTAGTTTGGCATATCACCGGTTCTACCGTTGTAAAGAATATCACCAATATATGCAAGCTACTTTTGAGAAAATTCTACCGGCTCCGCCAGTTCAAGTATATTCATAATCAAGCAAGTATACAAGCAGTAACCGTTCCGGAAATATTACAAGGAAGAGCAAGGAAAATCCTAAGGAGCCACGACTCCACCCTCAGTCGGCAATCCGCCGGCCTCTCCTGCGGTACCCTCGTCTTTGACCTCAGTTCCGGCGCCAACTCTGGCTTGGGGGGACTGGGTACCGTTGGTAAAAGAATCCAAATCCGAGCGAATCACTTCTTCCGGCTGCCCATCCACCGGCTGCTGATGGATGTCCGACTGCTCATGGATATCTCCTTCCGCAGCAACCGGCATCAGGGAAGTGTCCAACCACCCCTTCCCCGCCCATTCCGTGTACGCATCCGAGATGCCCTCTTCCCTGGCCTTCTCTAGGAATTCCAGGAACTCGTCGCTCTCTCGGTATCGGAGAACGAACCGCTCATATTGCCCTGGGCCCTCTTCCCCGGCAGCAGCAGCGGCAGCTGCGCGCAGAGCGGCGGCTCCCACCTGGAGCTCATCTACCTTGGCCTCCAGCTCGGCCCTCTCCTTCTCCAGGCTCCGGTTCTGCTCCTCCAGCTTCTTGGCCCTCTCCTCCGATCTGGCCTTCTCCCGATCCGAGCGGGACTTCTCCACCTCCAGGCGCTGTCGGGCCTCCGATAAAGCAGTTTTCTGCCTCTTCGGCTCCGGCAGTTCCTTGCTCGTGTCCGGTTGGTACAGACTGTACAGCAACTGCACAACAAACAGAAACGGTTAATCGGGCAGTAAGAGAAACAACCTACAAGCGGTGTAGTGGCACCAGTTAGTGCTTACCCGAAGGACGGATTCCTTGCATTTTGGGCGGTTCTCGCCCGCCAGGACTCCAGCAACCCCGGGTCTGTCCAGACCAAGGCCGGCCAAGTCCGCTGCCACTTGCCGGACGACTGCACTGTCCGGGCTTCCCCTCAGTACCTCCGCAGGCGCGGGACTACTCTGCCAGGCCCCGGCAGCCTTCTCCCCAGCAGAGGTAGGTTGTGCACCGCTGGTCACCCTGAACCGTTTGGCTAGGTTCTCCCGTGACGACCCACCGGTGAGCGTCACCAGCGCGGAGGAAGGAATGTCCCCGCCCCTCCGTTTCTCTCCCCGGCCTTCCGGAGAAGAAGATCGTGCGCCTACCCGGGCGACACGTGCCACGTGCGGCACAGACACCGGCCGGTTGGGGATCCTGCTCATTCCACCGGGAATCCTCACTGGCCCCCCGGTAGTCTTCACCCGCCTCAGGATATAGGCGCCGTCATCAACATCCATGGCCCTCGGTTCCGGATGAGTCGTGAGCCGGCCGGACTCCTCGTCCACCGACTTCCGCGAGACGGTCTCGCCTTTCTCCTTCAGCTTGTTAAGAAGGTCTTCCTCGTCCATTGAGAGAGTGGTTTCGGGCTTGATGACCGCCCGGGAAGATGCACCTGCAAGGAAGGCGAACAGTTAGCATTTTGCCAGAACTAGCACAAGTATCACCGCTAAGGCTCGCTACGCACCGGGATCCCTCCCGAGACAACAGTATTCCAGCACTTCTCGCCGGATGAAGTTGTAGGAACTCCGTTCCAGATCGTCCCAACATCCGAGTACGGTCGAGATCCTCTCTTGCTCCAGTTCGGATAGCTCGAACGACTGGTCGCCAATAGCCTGGAAGGCGCCAGGAACCCGGTACATTTTCCTACTCAACTGCCACTTCCCGCCCGCCATCACCACCTTCTTTCTCCAGTTGTTGTCTACCCATGTAGGCATATTGGTGATAATCAGTTGACGATTCCGGGCGTTGAAGGACAGGCAACCCCGGGACCCTTGCTTCCTGGAGTAGGACAACCTGTACAAGGACCGGAATTCATTTACCGTTGGCATACTCATTCCGGACAGCTCATATAGGCAGCCGAGGCTCAGTAGTCGCCTCCACTGAAGCCCAGGAAGCTGCGCTGGCGACACCTGCAATGCACTGAGCATGTATTGCACGTAATCCTGCAGCGGGAGCGAGAATCCATACCGGAACTGGTCCTGATGCGCGGCAACCCAACCTGCCTCCGGGTTGCAGGCTGACTCTCCAGAATTCAGGGGCCGCAGCAAAACCTCATCCGGGATACTCCACGTTTCCCGAATCGCAGCTATCTCTCCAGGGGTCATGCTACCCTCCGGTTCATCGCACACCACGGCACCCTTACCTCTATCAATGGTGTAGCTCACGGCCGGGGCATCCGCAAGGCGCACCCCGTGAGGTATTTCAGTCTCCGAGGATTCAGCCCCAGAAGACGAAGACAAAGCTGGAGACGAAGCCCTGCTCCCGGAGCAGTCAGCGGCTTCCGTCTCCGAGGATTCCGAACTGAGCCAGTCGTCCAGCCTCTCCGCATCGTCCACGATAGGACCCCTGGCAGCCGATTCGGAAGCCCGGTCAGAACTTGAAGAAGACATCCTAACCTAGGGGAAGAAAACAAAACCCTAGCGCCCGTCAGCAACAGGCTACAACAGCGCCTTCAACGGCCTCGCCTCAAGTTTGCCGCAGAGCAATTCAGTCAGCAACAGAGATCACTCCCCCTCCCCCCCCCCCCCCGCCGCAAAGCAACAAAACCAAAACAAGAGCAACACCGGGGCAAAGAAATCAACAAACTTACCGATTAATATGCTCAACCGAGGACAGTCCGCCCTGCGAAAGCAGCGAGCAATGGTAGGAAGAGAGTAGGGAGCGCTCGAGAAAACGGATCTCGTGGGGTAAGGGGCTCAGAGCTTCTGCCGGATTTCTCTCTTTCGCTTAGTTTCTCTAAGGCAAGAAGCAAAAGTAGAAAGGAGAGCAGAAGAGGCCTATTTATAGAGGGGACCGGTGCCCTAGGCGCTTATAAATCCCGCCAAACACTCAATCAGGGCAACTCAAAACGCCTGTGAATCCAGGCCCTCCATCTCAAGACCGCTCCCTACTGGCACGTGTCCCAGCATTGGTAAACTGCCCATGCCATCATAACTGACGGGACTGATGGACTTCCTCCTTAAATGCATGTCAGCCACTTGTCTCGCACGCTGGCGACAGGGTAGTTAGGAGCGGGAACCAAGGCGTCAGGCCCCCCTCCACTTCCCTAGGCTTGAAGACCTCTCACCGGTTATGATTCTTCAACCGCTTCGAGAGCATTGTTCCGGGTATGAGCCATCCGCCCGGCACCATGGCAGTTCGCGGTTATGATCTTTCAACCGGCTGCATGGCTTCTTCGCTGCATGTCACTGGGGGACTCGTCTCGATATGGCAGGACGCCCGGTCGACGTCCACCCAGCTGCATCTCACCGGTTATGATCTTTCAACCGGCTTGAAGACCTTTCACCGGTTATGATTCTTCAACCGCTTCGAGAGCATCGTTCCGGGTATGAGCCATGCGCCCGGCACCATGGCAGTTCGCGGTTATGATCTTTCAACCAGCTGCATGGCTTCTTCGCTGCATGTCACTGGGGGACTCGTCTCGATATGGCAGGACGCCCGGTCGACGTCCACCCAGCTGCATCTCACTGGTTATGATCTTTCAACCGGCTTGAAGACCTCTCACCGGTTATGATTCTTCAACCGCTTCGAGAGCATCATTTCGGGTATGAGCCATCCGCCCGGCACCATGGCAGTTCGCGGTTATGATCATTCAACCGGCTGCATGGCTTCTTTGCTGCATATCACTGGGGGACTCGTCTCGATATGGCAGAATGCCCGGTCGAGTCCACCCAGCTGCATCTCTCTTGGGGGACTCGTCTCGATATGGCAGGACGCCTGGTCGAGATCCATCCACCGGTTACGTAACATCCAACCGGCTCGAGAGCATTTTTCCGGAAACGCAATCCACCCGGCCCCATGGCATTTCACTGGGGGACTCGTCTCGATATGACAGGACGCCCGGTCGAGTCCCGCCCGGTTCCATGGCACGACCCCGGTCATGAGAACATTCGACCGGCATGGGCTTTATACACCCGTGTGAGTTTACATCTAACCCATGTACTCTTGTCCAGCAGGATAAAAACCCTGCATCGCATTGAACCGCGATCAACGTGGGGCTGCACGGCGAGCCTTGTCACCTCAACGCCACCCCCCCTACCTCAACGCTTATTCAGCACAAGCTGAGAAGAACTAGCAAGTGTTCACCGGTGCTTCAAACAACCCGCAACACTGGGGTAATCTCCCCGCAGCCTAGCAATATGGATTCGTCTCGATATGACAGAACGCCCGGTCGAGGTCCCATACTCCTGGACTCGTCTCGATATGGCAGAACGCCCGGTCGAGGTCCAGTACTTAAGTTCACCTGGGACTCGTCCCGATATGGCAGAACGCCCGGTAGTGGCCCAGTGAACTCCGCTCCGTACCGATATGACAGAACGCCCGGTAGTGGCCCACTGAACTCCGCTCCGTACCGATATGGCAGAGTGCCCGGTCGAGAGTTCATGCACACATCTATTGCATGGCGGATTTCAACGCTCCATTATCATTCCATGCACACATTTATTGCATGACGGATTTCAACGCTCCATTATCATTCCATGTACACATCTATTGCATGACATCATGGCATCATCTCATACACTCTCCGGGTTTCACCCCACACCATGCTCATAGCACCACAACACTTGAGCACAGTGCTACTTATATTACAAACGTACTTATAAACTGTTGCTTGCCATCGGTAAACAGGTACTCACCCCGGTCACGCCCAATCTTCAATGAGGACTTGGGGGACTGGGCACCGTTGGGTTGGTAACCCTGCGGGTCTGCGGGACAAGAGCAAGACAGACTTAAGTCCCCATTCAAGATTGCACTTGACCGGGAACTTGGGGGACTTGTTGACAGTAGCCGCAGAGGGGCTACACCAGGCCCACAGACCCGCAGCAAGTGCACCAGGGCCCGGCCCGAGGCCCAGGACCGAACCACCAGCACCCGGCCCCGGGGTCCAGCAGTCTATCCGGGTGCCAGGGACCTTGGGACCGGGGGCGCCTGCCTGCCAAAGAGGTCACCAGAACTGCCCTTTGAAGGGAACCAGTCCCACATCGAAGGGTGAGGCCAGCCCTCGCCCCCAGCCACCTATATAAGGGCCCCAACTACCCTCATTAATAGGTAACTGATCTCACTCACCGCTTACATACGTGCTCAAGTTATATATATTCCAACTATACTAACTTAGGCATCGGAGAGGAGAAGGCCGGCCCGCCCGGTATTCCCCTTAGTAAGCAGGTTTGCAGGAGATCGAGTTGGATTCATCTGTATCTACCAGGCCCCCGGGTTTAGGCAGAAACAAGTATAAATAGAGGAATTTTCCCAAAAGGTCAATTTCTTTTTTTCTCTTTTTCTTTTCCTTCCTTTTTCTTCTTTTTCTCCTTCTCTTCTCTCCGACGCGCCCCGAGCTCCACTGACACAGCGGACCGCCTCCACCTAGCTCCGCCGTCCGGCCACCAAACGGCGAGCCACCGGTCGCGTTCAAACCATCTCGGTCTCCTCTCCTAGTCTGTGACAGCGGCACGGCATGAAACGCCGCCGTGTGGCCGTGCGCAGCTCGGGAAGCTCCGCCCCTGACGGTTCGGATCTTCCTCCTCCGGCCACCATTTGACCCGATTTCAGTCGGGAATGGAAGGGCTCGGCCTGCACGTCAATTTCATATAAGGAATTGAACCGATTCAACTTAGGTAAGAAAGATTTTCAAATTGAAATTCTAGGATTTTTCGTGTCCACCCTCTCTGTCCTGCTTCGTGTCCACCCTCGTATCCAAGGCAAATACGCACGTGTCCAAAGTAAATACGCGCGTGTCCATTTCGTGTCCAAGTCAGACACGCGTGTCCGACCGTATTTCACCGTATTTAAGCGTATTGTGTGCGTATCCGTGTCCAATACGAGATACGACACATTTTCGGCGTGCATCATAGCATAGTACCATCTCACTATCATATCACTCATTGGCACATACAACTACATCAACTTTGCTGAGGTTTTTGATAGAATGAAAATGGTACAAAGAGCTTAACAAAAGAAATTGGTACAAGGTATGGAGACAATGACACTTGCCGCAGAAAAAAAAAGAAAAAAAAAAGATGAGATACACAAGAAGAGAGCAGCAATCTTTAGAAAGTTTTATCATGCGGCAGCAGAGATGCACTGAATTGCCTGCTTGCAAATACCAGTCATTGTTGCTTCAGGACCATAGACCTATAAGAGAACAAAGAAAGTAGAAGAAATTATGTCAGATAATTTCTCAGGAGAGGCGCTTCATACATCAGTGACATGTTTGCTTTTCCTTGATCTTTTTCAATAATGGTTTAAATAACAATGGTTACCTCAATGGGGAGGCCAATTTCCTCTGCAAGTGCCCTCATCTTCGCAAGTCCCTTCTGGTAATTGGGACCTCCTCTCCTAACATAAAGATGCATCCGAGCAGCTTTAAGCTTTGATTCCTGAATAATCAAATGCAGCAATGTCAGTTTCAACACTAGAAAAGATAGTAACAAAACACACATAAATTTGGGGTTTCGCAGAGTAGATTTAGCTCACCTTCTCCTTCAAGGCTCTAATAATGCCATTGAATGTTGCAGCTACATCAGTGAAGTTAGCAATTCCTCCTCCAATTACAAGGGCTCTCTTACGGCCATCAGGATCAGAAGTTGCACACTGTAGAAATAATGAGATTATTTCACAGAACCAAGAGTATGAGGCGTATAATCATGTTTTTTTTAGGATTGTACTTGATGGAGAAGAATAGAGATGTTCCAAATCTGAACGCAGCATATTAATCTTCCCTGGATACAGTATATAATGCTAAGAGTGAAAGAGTTCTTACATCAATCACAACTCTGGCATACTGCAAGACCTCGTCCTCATTTGGTGCTCCACTATATTCAGCATAGTTTCCAAGCTCATTAGCAAAGCCAAGATCTCCAACCTGATCAAGAAATATACGTTGGATGTGAGCACTCAATGCCAAGGAAAACTGAAGGTTCATAAGTAACAGGGTTCAAATCCAGTTAAATTTCTGAATCTTAAGTGACCGTACCGTGTCTGCGTAAATAACACTTGCACCTCCTCCAGCAACCATAGTCCAGATTCGTCCTTTAGGGTTCAGGACTGTAAATTTCAAAGATGCACTTGTCTGCAAGCAATTGACAAATGAGCCTGATTAAGCAGGATACCAGATGATAATATCTAATGAGATGTGATAAAGTTCTCAACATGATATTTCAGGTATGAGAGGAATCAACTGACTAAAAGTTATATACAACAATCATGGATATAGGAACAGTAGAAGTACGAGGAGTATTTCCTTGTGAATATTGAAAGAAAGTAAAATTGCATGCAACTCAAATCCTCCATGTAAACTATCATTGATGAGGTAAGGCATCTGTTTGTACCTTTTCATCTAGCCCATGAATAAACTTTTCTGTAGAACTCATAACCCTTCCGAATGGCATTGGAAATTCAATATTGCCCCACCTGAAACAATTATATAATGTAAGGTGGTGTTGAAAGTGATGCGCAAAAACAGAAGAAACAATAGAGTGTAATTAATAATTTTGGCAAAAAAACAGAGCAGGGAAGGTAATAGCAAAAGAAAGTGAACTGTACTTTTTGAAGTTCTTGAAAGCAGCAGTGTCATCCAGCTCGCCTCTCATATCCAAAGGATATGGCTTTCCATCAACCAATGCAAAAGGATTCATCTCCAGAAAAGTGAAGTCGAGATCTGGAACATACGAATTATTAACAAAGTTGGCCTTACAAATGTAGCATGAAATGGAACAGTCAAAGACTTTCAAACACACCTTGAAATATAGCAAATACGGACTTGATAAACTCCTCAATTTCGCTCTTTATCTGGAAATACAATTTGTTAATGATTTCCAATATGAGCAAAAATGAACACAAGCTCAACAGAAATAAAACATTATCGCACCAAGCCATTAATAATTGAAGCGTACATAACTAACTTATGTTTTTTAATTAGTTTCATCAGAGGTAAACTTGTCATTGGTGTAAAAGAAAGTTGCCTAATTTAAACATGAACAATGACTTCCTGCAAAGACATAACAAAAGCTAGTGTACCATATCATTGAGAACAAGGGTATTACCTCCAAGGGAAGGGTTGCAACAAGTGGAGCAGATACTTCTGATGTAAGGGAAACTCCGGTTGGGACAAATATGGTCTTAACCTGTACAAAGTATAAGTCTTTCATGAATAAGAAGCTTCAAGCCTTTCCTATAAATTTTTTTCAAGTTCTTTATTTTATCTTAGAACTTAAAGAAGACGAATTTTACGATTCCACCATATACACAGTAACACAATGATAACCAAAACATACCTTATCCCAGTTCTCCTCAATGTCAATTCCTCCACACTCAGAGAAGCTTATGCTATTCCCAAGTCTCTCTGAGACAATATTAATGTAAAACTCTTCATTGTGGGGAATGAAGGGCTCGACAATGAATGTTGTGATGGGTCCTTTGCAGCCACTCATCTCAACCTGCAAATCAAAAATGAAACATGTAAGCAGAACTCTCCCAAATTCAAAAGTAACACTAAATATGAAGTTGTAGGTAATTTATCGTACCTCTTTGCCTAGGCGCTCCTTCACAAAGGTGACGACTTGAGCGAAATCCAAGTTCAAGGCAACCAAACCACTCTTCCCACGCTTTCCAAACAACATGTCAGGCTTGACAACCAACTTGGAAGTAGAGAGCCAGGTCTCCTTCTCAAGTAGCTCATTGAAATCAGTTGATTCGGTCACCTGAAATATCAAACCAAAAAAGAAACCAAATCATTGAGCTACAACTTAACATCAAAATTTACGTTCAGCAACACATCAAATTCACTTCTTCTACACTGGGATCACACAACAGATTCCTCACATCTTTAACAATCTCCTAAACGACATATTGGATCTAACAATTGCCTAAAGATTTGATCTTTAACAATCCCAAAACTCTCCTCAATTATCTGAGATCAAACTAGATCCAACTATCTAACCATTGCCCTATATAATCTGCATTTACCCAATAACCCAACAATATGGTTTCTTCAGTGCATCATAAATCTTTCAAAGTTTGAGTCTTTAAGATATAAATGCATAGAGCAAATCAGAATCAAACAGAGAAAACCACACCAAACGAAGACTGACCTGGGCAGATTTGAGAGGTAATTCACGTCCGGCAAGCCTCTTGAAGTGTTCCTTCAACAACCTCTTGGAGTCATACTCTCGGATCTTCTTGCGTGCCATTTCTGGAAATCAAGCAACAAAGATCAATACCCCAATCTGATGGTATATTCACTTGCAATGCTATTGTAATGTTGTAATGTTGTGTGATGAAAACTTACCTTAGAAGAGGAGAAGAGGTTTGGTGTTTGGTGTTTGGTTTTGGGTTCGTGGGAGTTAGGTAGGAAGATGCAGACTATGCAATGCTAACTGACTCCGTCTATATATAGCTTCACAAACCAGAACGCCATTTCTTTTATTTTATTAATCTTTTATTGTACAGGGTCTGGTTGGTGATTGGCACTAACAAAATACTGAACACATGCGCAACCTACCAATTTGGACCAGAGGGATTCAACCACAGCCTGTTTTAAGGCTTCTGGTGTGGGATGGGATCAGGTGCTTTGAGAGGTACGATTAGTTTGACGGTCTCACGGTGTGCATTGCCGTCGATTTGTTCTACTTGTTTGTGATCATCAGTGTCAACTGTCAAAGGTCTCTCTCTCTTTGGAGTCCGAAAACGGGAACTGAGAAATGAGAATGATGCTGACTGTTGTCGTTTTGTAATACAAGAACACGTTGTGACAATTATTTTCCTCACTCATTATATGGAGTGTGTGTTTTTCATGGATTCATGGAAAATACATGTTGAATGTGATATAATGTCTTTGGAGGTGGGAAATATATTTACTCAAATTTGATGTTAAAATTTTATTATATTATATACCGTGACGTATTTTATTTTTTATTTTGTCATTTATCTTCCTCGATAAAAAATTAGATAATCATGTATGACTCATTTGAAATCAACATTCTAACGAAATGATATCGATATCAACCATAAGGGTTTCAACAAATGATTTTAGATCATTAATAGATGCTCAACTTGTATGCAGATTCTTTAATTTGTAGCATAGTCATGTTTATTGTTTGTTGAAACTAGAGGGCTGCTATATGCGATATGAACTATGTGATTTGCCACACAAGGCAGGAAATGATGTTTGGGATTAATTTGGGTTAAATTCTATCTCTCTGATAGTTGAAATGTGCAGCAACACCACAGGAGTCGGACATGTTTTGTATCTGTGACGTGCCCTTACCAACCCAGTAAGAGTCAAAGGTTAGCATATGGTCAACACTGTACAACAGCTCTCTCTAGTTGACTCGATCAGTTTAGTCACAATACATTAGTGTTGAATATGTTCATATTGTGTTTTAAATATAATAGATCAGAATCAGCACATATAGAATAAAATGTCTTTCATATATGTTTGTGTGTATTTGATCGAATGATTGAACCAAGGCAAGAGGGAAATTAAACTAGTTTATCAATGTTTGTACTAAATTAAACGTGAGGGCAGCTTGATCCATTTGTGTAACCAGGGCAAGAGGGAAATGAAATGAAACTAGTTTATCTAATTTTGTAGGTTAATGAAACATGAGGGGTTTGATCGTTTGTATAAGTCACCGTCTTGTTGGTGTGCGCATTTAAATACATATAATGAGAGATCCAATATATATTTTCATGGGTGGACACTGCTAAATCTTGACTAGCTTCATCCCAGATTAAAGTTGGCCTTAAAAAAAAGAAGAAAAGAAGGAAAAAAAAGAATAAGAGAGAGATGGTTGATGCAGATACAGTTTGTTTATGTATAGGGTTGGCTGGCCTCGTTTGACTTCAATGTTCTGCATATGAAATGAAATAGGGAACTGCTTTTGCTTCTCTCTGCACCACATGAATGTGATTTGGCTTTTCACTCATTCTAACTAGTACTATATATAACTGTTAATTTATAATTTGGATGTTTTCAGAAGTAAGTTTATGGTATGGGAGCTTGGAATGGCTGAACAAGATCAGAAATTCACAACCATGCCAAGCTTTAGAAACTGATTAGTAAATAACAGAAGCCATATCTTGTAATTAAATTTGATACTAGTAAAATGCAGTCATAATCAATCAATTTTTTTGGTTAATATATATATAATTCAACTTTAATGCGATGTGGGAGGGAAGGTTAGTGTGAATAGAAATTGAAAATTCTATCTGTTTTGGTCTTATATGCATTTTTCCCATGCTCACATAGCTAGTCATATTGATAGAGTCTACATGCATCTTGCATTCTCTGACCTTGCCCCTCCATTTATTCTTCATTCCCAAATCTGTTTTCATCGAAATTTTATATTTACTATGAAATCTACACCAATATTAATTGGTTTATATTGGTTAATGTGGATTTGAGGATTCCTATATTTGGACCGAAGCTGATGAAGAACTTCTGATGCAAAGTAGTCTGTGAGATGTGCTACTCTTTGGACTTAATGCCAGGTTCTTCTGCAGGCATATTAAGACTTTGATTTGGCTGCTTATCTCTCAGTTACTCTACATTAATTGTTTACTAATGATCAGAGGTTACAAGCTAGCTGCAAATGTCTGATGAAGCATCATATACCGAGTGCAGCATGAGTATTGAGGACTAGAACAAGTACATGTTCCAGTTCCACAACCATTGATCAACTCCTTGAGTCCCTATCATCTTGGACCTTTTTTTTTTTTAATTTCAAGATTGTTTCTCATGGGATTGTAAAGGTATACAACATCTTTCGTATTCTTAGTTTCGCTTGAAGATACTTTGTTTCCTCGGTTTCATGGGCATGAGCACTAAACATCCCCACCATTATCCTCAGTAGGCATGGATCTGGGCATATCCACCTTTAGCCTCACTTACAATGTCCATCGATCGTTTGCCTCACTTGACATACTCACCAAAGAAAGTTCATCTACGAATTGTAGGGATCAAATTGAAGTTGTGATTATTGTGCTGCTGCCAGTTTATGGTGTTGCATTTCCAATATCCAATTATGCATCAGATAGTGAGCAACTTATCCATCATATCTTGCAGTGCCAATTGTGGCCAGAAGAGATTGATGAAGAAAGTATACTTGGTAAACTTGAGGGAAACTGAAAATCTTAATGAATATATTATCAGCTTATTTCAGTTGAGTTCCCTTAAGCCCCATTAACTTTGGGCTACCCACCTTAGGAGCATAGATGAGACATTCACATTGTTCTTGTACATTACTGCTCAGAAGCTTGTTGGGCTTTCCTTGTTGGTTTGCTTTCACAGATTTTGATTTTATCTGAATTAAAATGGATTCAGCAGATGATAAGAAACAAGTAATCAAAGTATCGACCATGTCATGTGAGAGTCTGGATCTCAATGTGGCTAAGGTGCATGCCTCTGTTGAAGAATAATAGCCATGTGACATGTGCAGCAGCACATCAGCTAATATAATTATCAACGGAGAAGAAGAAGGCCTCGACCACTCAACTTTCTGACGTTCTCCTTTATCAAAGCCAACAGCAAAATCAACTGCATGATCACATGAATCCTTCTGCTACAAACCATGAGCAATGTCCATACTTCCAATATTAAAGTGAACAAACCTCATGATCATATGGCAAGTGAGATCCTGAGATGAATGAGATTATGCAGAACCTACAAAACAAAATGTTGCAGCAGCTTGTTTTGATTTTTGAGATTCAACTTTAGCTTTCTAGTCATTGCCTTATTTCAATTGCAGCACTATCGAAAATTCTGATGTAGTTTCGCAGTTATACAGTTGTACACTGATTGGTGTTATAAGATAAAAGAATACAGTTCCAGAGAAGTAAAAGATATGGACAAAGTCACCACTGTAATAAAGAAACTGTTTCACATGCTCATTTCATGAAGACAACTTCGATACTCCGGATACAATATTTTGATTTCAAGTAAACAGTACAAGATCACACATTCTATATCAACAGTGCCAATGATTTTTCCTTTAATTTGTGCTAGCTTCAATAATTTACGACAAGTACACTTGGAAACTAGCCGTTTTCATTGACTGGCATACGGGGCAAACACTGATGAACTCATCACAGTCCTTACATAAACACAGGTGCCTACACGGCATCAACAAGATAGACACCTCCTTTGCTCGGCATGCTTTGCATGCTCTGCAATCCATTTGCTCCTTCAACCCTAGGTAATTCTTGGGTACAGACTTTGCTGGTACACCTTGAACAGCTAGGTAGTTATTCGGATCAATATATGAGGCAGCGTCATCAACTTCACTGTCTCCAAAACCCTCCTTACCTAGGTCAACACCCTGTGAAATTACTTGCTGGAGATTGCTCTTTAGGACATTAACAACTGACTCATTGTACTTTGCTCTGTAATGCCAGTTCTGGCCTTCGACAGCTACTTGTCTTATTCTATCAACCAATTCTTGATTCTTGCGATTCATATTCTCAATTTCTAGGTCTTTCTCCCGTAGCTTTTTACCTACACCTTTCTCAATGGCAGCAAGGAAAGAAGTCATATGTCTCTGTTTCATGTCTCGGACCCCCTTTGCCATGTGTTCCTCCTGTTTGATGAGAAAGCATATAAGGATACCAAACCATCAGACTACAAATTAGATTAAGATGTCCAAACACAAAGCCTTGACAAGTTAAAATATAAACTACCTACTCTGATCTTCCTTCAAGAACCATAAGGTCCATCTACAAACCCAAAAAGAAAATGCCCAATTTCTGTTGCAACTGAAAACCATTGGCCTATATAGTTTAGTACCCAAATCTACACACTTTAGTGACAACTGATTAAACTATGTGTAGACATGTGGACAATGAATGAATTGCGATGATGATCATCAGCATACATAATTAATATATAGCATCAATGTGCAGTGAGATGATTGAACTTCCAAATTGTATGCTACATACTACATAGTGAAGAGAAGTGACAATTTTAGAGTTCTATTTTGTGCATTGCACTTTCTCATAAAGAGGGCAAATGGAATTATATTGGGTTTGGGAGGAAAGAACAAATTTTTATCTGTGTTAATATATAAAATTCTGTCACAAACATTGGTTCATGAGTTTTCAAAATTAAAAACATGACAAACAAGACAATAGATGGGGAATTAAGAATGATGCAGCGTAAAATCAATACCTGAATTTTGATGTACTTATCAAACTCTTCCTTTTGCCGATCAAGCTCGGTCCTAATATTGTCCCCTAGGGATAAAATCATTGATGGTGCTGCTGTCATGCTTCCACTAGCAGAGGTAACAGATGAGTTACGCTCATCATCATCATACGATAGCCTTAAACCTGTTGATACATGGTTCGGGTTTGGTATGCTAGCTGAGCGATCAGCTTCATCCTGACAGACATTATAGTTCAAAGATATTTGAAGTTTTTGCTGTCTTGAGATATCTTCAATTTCTCTGGTTCGTTTGTTAGGCCGAAGAATGGGAGTAATATGCTCAGTTCCAAAATAATTTACTGGATCAACATTACATCCAGCTGATACTGCAAAATGAATTAAAAAATAAAAAAAATCATTATTCTTAGACAAGCAGATCTAATAAGACTTCTAGTAATGTCAACTTTGATACTCAAAAGATAAAGAATTGATTTCAGAGTAGCACCAACATTGGAAGGAGACGTTACCATTTCCAAACAATTGAAGCTGATTTGAAGCGTTTGTTGGATAGGGGAAGCGATTTTCATCCATGAAAACAGGAAGCATGGAATTAGCACTGTTGCCCCCCAACATTTTACATAAAAAGCTGATCTACCTCAAGAATTATGCTTTGCAGATTTGCTGGTAAAATAAGCAAGACTCCCCCTGAAAAGGACAAAGAGGAAAATTTAAATCTTGTATGTTAATAAGCTGGAATTAGCGAAAAACCTTATGCTTCTAAACGAAGCCAAGGTACATAAATACCGACCAAATTTTTTAACCAATTCAGGACATAATCTGCTAAAAGGCAGGTAAGGGTCAAACCCTTACAATAAGAGTGCCTTTTCTAACTAAATTTCTAGCCCGAGTTACAAGCACGCACATGAATTCATGTTTTTCAGTATCCCTGAGCAAGTACCACGAGAAAATGAATCTCAAAAGCCACAACAGAACTTAGGATACAATTTTGAAAACTGAATGATCATAAACAGCAAGCAAATACAATAGATCTTTTGTTTTCATTTCAGAAGTACATAGCTTTCATGCAGGAATGTAGATAATAACGAGGATAGTATTAGCCCAATGAACAAGGAATAATTGGTAATCATAAAGTTATAAACTATAGCCAGTCAAATGCATTAAATTTGAATAAACAGAAACAAAGTAATGTATGTATTATGTAACATGTCATGCAAGGAAACAAACCAAAACAATAATTCCATATATTTAGGAAAAAACTTCAATTTGATAGGGAGCTTGCATCTGTATTTATTTGGTTGATCTTGCATATAACAACACGCATGCATGCAGCCCCTTGAAATAGCCATAGTTATAACGAATTCAACTTGTTTTAATTTACATTACGGCCAACAGCCCTTAATGGAACACAACAGTAATTATTGTCGTTTACTATATAACCCTACACAAATGTTTGAATGCACGTGCAGAAAATTGCAAGAAGAATGCACAACGTGTAATACTACAATCAGTTGCATCCAAAATCAAACTCAAGATGATTAGAACAAGACACCGACATGCACCACAAGCGTGCAAGTCTCAATAGTTCAGTTCAGCTGAAAACCTAAAACACAACACATACACTATAAATCTGAAATAACCTGAACTAACGCCCTAAATCTAAATTCGGTAACTACCAAATCATCATCAGCATAAATAACATATCCCCAGAGCCCTCCCCATACATCTATTAGGAATTAGGAAAACAACACAACACTCTAGACCATGATCGGATAAACCAAGTTCATCCAAAAACAAAAAACAAAAACCAATCACACAGACTCCAGATGAATCAATGGCATTTACCAACAAGAACTGCAATCATAGACACACTTTCAAACAAAATCACAGCATATGATCAGAGCTGCTATGTCGACTTGTTTAATAATTAAAAAGTACTCAAGATCTTCTTTTTTTTCAGATTAAGAGCTTATTGAGTCCTTAAAAACCAGAATCAATATATGCAGCATCTCAAAAGGTAAACAAAATCGAAGCTTTGGATCTTTTACCACATGATCAGCATAGCAGATTGAGCAAGTTACCTCAACACCCCAAACCCGAGTTTCGAGAAAAACCGAGAGCTAATCCAGATCCTGCAATCCAAAGCCAACTCAAATCAGACCCAGAACACCCAAAGACACAAACTTTCTAGTTCTAACATCCAAAAAAAGCAAAGCATTTACCTCAAACAAATGTACTGCTTTTGTCGGATAAAAACAGCACACCGATCGTTGACGATCTTGATCTAACAAGAACCACTGATATATGTAAAACCCAACAGAGTAGAGATTAATGAAAAGAAGCAATCTTTGGGAGAGAAAAATAGAAAGAGAGCGATCTGGGGAAACGGGTAACCCAAGAAAAGAGTGAAGTTTTTATTAATGGGGAGAGTAAGAAGAAGAAGAAGAAGAAGAAGGAAGAGTGCCCCCATAACCCATTTTCAGAGAGAGAGAAGAGAAATACATATCATCGATCGGTTCTCGTGGTTACGCAAACCAATTTCCGTTTTTTACTTTTCACTGTTTCACCATGGTGTTTTGTTGTTTGGAGTGTTTTGTAGCGTAAAATGGTTCTCACTGTTTGAGCAGTTCTTACTTTTCACCCTAAACTCCCTCTTTTCCTTGTTTTACTTTCGCTGCCACCACAGACTTTGCTAACCTCTTATTTACGGACTTAATTACCTTTCCTTTCTCGACTGTTGAACAGGCCAGTCCTCTCACTAACAGCCATTCCTAAATTTTAATTGCCGCAATAAATTTAGCTTTGGAAATAACGATGCCAACAATTTTACCATTATCTTGATTTTATTTATTTTTTTACATATTTTTCTTTTCTTGATTTCCCAATGTTTGCAATGTGCAGGCTAACAGATCAAAACGTCATTTTCATAACCAATGCCGTAGAGAATTCGATTGGGTCAACCAATCGTCGAGAGCATACGATATACACATTCACATACCTAAATTATTCTTCGTATTTGATCGGAAAACTTTAAAACGCCTCAAATTTTTCACATGACTAATCGAGTGGACCGACGGCCTAATAAAAGATGTGCTCATGAGGAAGCACAAAATTCATATGGGCGGGTTGGTAATACTAAAATCACAAGCATTTTGTTTTTTTAGGATAAATAATTATTTGGTGGAGGGAATAATTAGAGGAGGGGAGTACTGGTGGTGTGGGTGGGTAGTGGGTGCGAGACGGAGGCCCATTAGTCAGAATTAAATATAAAAGCGGGAAATACGTCTCATGAGTCATGCCTCTTCTGATCCCCTTACTGTGGGCCCCCCCCCCCGCTTTGTTTGTTGGCGGGTAATTTTTTTGGCGGGTGAGTGCTGAACGGAACGGACAGAGGGGATGGAGCCATCCAACCGCGTCATTTACGGAATTGAAGACATACAACGGACCAACAACACCGATTAAGGTCTAATTTTTAATCTCGAATTAATGCATACACTAATAGGTGTGATGAAAATTTAGGTTCAAAGAGGTTGAATGCGAAAATTAAAAATATTTAAGACCGGATTCATAGTGTAATAAACGAATTGTGGTGCGATGAATTTAAAACCGAATAAGATTATTGCATAAAAAACATCTCGGTCAATGTTATTTTAAATAGGTGAGAGTTATATTTTTCATTGTGATCTATATTTACGAGGCTCAATCACCCGGGTGAAGTTATTGAAAACTTTCTATTGTATAAAGCTCTCTATAGAGTCAAGATGCATATTGCCAAAAAAAAAATCGAAGTTTTCTACCATTAAAGTAAAATTTTAACCGAAATACTAATAATTATTTAATTTGAGTGTGATTTGATATCGTTTATCGTCGGTTACCTAATTTAATTTCGACGAGTGAAGCAAACCCATCTCCACATTGAGCGTATATATGACAAACACCGAGTGACGAAACAAATGGGATGGGCCATGACATTCAAACGTTACTCTTTCCTCTTTTGTTCCTAGCTAGCTAGTAGTGATTAACTTGGCGTCCGTAACAATCAAAACAACTTTCATCTTCAATCTACCGTAAGAACAAACGTTGAAGAAGTTAAACCAAGGTGGCCAAACCAAACAGACACCACAGTTATTGCTTTGGATGCAAAGTAAATTGGTTTGGCAGGTAGACCCAGCTAGCCAGCATGCCATGTCTTCTTCTTCTTCTTCTTCTACCTCTTGATCGTCTTCTTCCTTATCTCGAAGTTTCATCCATGATCGTTAAGAGAATAATGAGTTGAATAATTAGCAGTAGCTTAGGTCGCTATAATCAAATATAGTGGTGGGAATCGACAAAAGGTGTGTATGGATGGACTACAAATGTGTTCAACACGTCATTGAGTAGTAAAGCTAGCCAAAGCCTGCGTTTGCCACTTTTGATTTTTCTTCAGAAACAAATCACCGGTCGGCGAGAGACCTTAGATTCCCTTCATTTTCGTCCCCAACATTACGCACACGATATTTGATGGCACATTTCCGGTGGAAAAGTAAAGTGTGATGAAACGTAGAACGCAGTTAGTGTAGGTGTAGACTTGATTTTGTAGAAAATGTGATTCAATTTATTTCTTTCCTGTTTTTTATTTGCGTCGGGGGGAAACTATAGGAACAAACCAAGGAGGAATTTATGGTTGACATCAACATAAATAGAGTGATTTCATGCGTGTTCATATTAGGGTTTTCAAGTGATCAATTTGTTCCTTAAACCACCTAGAACGACCTAATTAATTCTCCTCACATGACGGATAAATAAAACATCCGAGTTATTTATCAGAGAGAAATTTGAAATGGTTGGTTCTAAAAATCGAACCAAACTATTTCAAATTACGCTAATGGTAACATAAATAAAACCGAAAGTGCAAATCATAAGATATAAGTCGATAAAACTTATCAAACTTTAAACCCATAATAACGTCCTACAGTGTTCTTCTCAAAAAAAAACGAGAAAAGAATTGAAACCGTTTCCCACGCAACAACTCCACACTATTTTTAACGCACTCATCCAAAAGTTGAAGACGAAATGATCCCATCATATCCGAGTAACAGGCCTGGTATATGAAACCCGTCCAAGCCCACAAATCACAACCCGACCCGGTGACGCACCCAATATAAATCAAAAACCTCGCCAAAACCCTAATTTCTGAGCAACACAAGAAGAAGAAGATGATCATTCCAGTGCGTTGCTTCACCTGCGGAAAGGTACCCATCTTCCTTAATCTAACCCTAATTTCATTCCTCGGATTTCGTCACATTTGGGCTTGATTCGGATGCATGTACTTTGTTATATAACTTGGAAAAAGATCGAATCTTTGTGTAAATTGCTACTGGTTTGGGTTGATTATAGGTGATTGGAAACAAATGGGACACTTACCTTGACCTTCTGCAAGCAGATTACACCGAAGGGTAAGTTGCTCGATGTTTAATAGTTTTCCCCCAATTTGTTAATTACTGAAATGTTTGCCTTGTACTGTTTCTAAATTGCACAAGTATGTCAACAGTTATTTTCTTTTATAACCTATGTGAGCTGTGAATAGGTTGTTGAGTGTTGGATTGTTATGTCGATTGCAATATGATTGTGTACAGAATTGAAAATGTTGTTTGATTCTTGACCATTCAGGGAATTGTGTTTTATTTTACCTGCACACAACTTTGCGCTACTATTAGTTTAGGGAGTCTTATCTTTAGTAGTAGTAGACAGTCTTATCTTTCGACTTGGCTTTTGTTTCGAATGAAGTTATGAACTTGGTCGTGGAGGAGGGTTTTAGTTACTGATTCTAATCACTTGGAATGCAGAGATGCACTTGATGCATTGGGGTTGGTTCGTTACTGCTGCAGGCGCATGCTTATGACTCACGTTGATCTCATTGAGAAGCTTCTCAACTACAATAGTAAAGTCCAAACTCTTCATTATAGCTGTTTTTTTCCTTCACACACACACACACAATTACCACGCCTGCCGTCTGTTTCTAGTGTGGCTGATGAGTTTATTGGAACTGACACTGCACCTTTTTTACAGCTTTGGAGAAGTCGGATAACAGCTGAGGAAGCTTAGTATGGTGTAAAAAACTATGTAAGAACCTGCTGGAAGGTGGTGTTATTACTTTGGCAAGTATTCCATACTTGGATTTGGTCTAATAGGATATTTTGGATCGATGGAGACACTTACTGAATGTGCTTGTGGTATGCATGTTCCTACTCTAGGTTTATGTTGTTGGAATCTGTATGATCATCTTAACTAGAATGAAAGACTGAATGCTTGTGTGTTGCTGGGGTATAACTCTGTTTATTGCTTCATACATGTTCTATTGTTTTAATTGGTTGTAATGTCAATCCAACCGGGTAGTTTTAACTATTAAGAAACTCTGTGGAATGGTAGACCTTAGTTGGTTATAGATGATTATTAGTATCTGGGTAGTATTGACCATTTGAGTAAATGGGTGGAATGGTAGAGACTAGTTGGAGTTGGATGAATGTTAGTGATTAGAGTGAAGTTAGTTTGAAACAGATGCATATTAGTTGGAGTTGGATCAATTCCTACTCTTGGCTTACCTGTCAAGATGTCCCCTAAACTCATTCTCTATTCTTGTTCAATAAAGTTACAGGGTAAGAATACCTAACATGAGTCCTAGCCACTTAGCGTTCTCTGTTTTACTTCCATCATGTTTTGCTGAAATCTTCTGATCTGTTAGTTGATTCTTTCTTCATTGGCCGACCCACAAAGCAGAGTTTAGCTGATTTTCAAATAAACGTGAGTATTGGCCAGTTGTAATGAATAGAATATTTTTATGTGTAAATAATAGAATGCTTGTTTGTTGCTGATCCGTGGCCGGTTGCTTTAGCTGTTTATTAGGCATGAATCATGAAGGTGGGATGGTTCTAGTCAATGACGATGTCTCAGTTTTTGGTTGTTTGCTCAATCTATTCTCAATCAGTCATTTCATTACATATTTACATTGTGAAAAGTTGAGGATGCTTTGGCTTTATGTCAGTGGAATGACTTGTTGAGTCGTATCGACGTCGGAAATGCATACATTCTAAATCTGGTGCATAACACATGAAAAATGGAGTACAATGAGGGGTTAACGAAAGCACTAACGAGGCTCGCATACATGTCCAATACTATGTGTGTGATAAGGACACAAAATATACAAAAGATCTCAACCTTTGTGTGGATGAATTTTCTTTCAAATAATCTCTACTTTTCCAATCTAAGGCAACAGTCTCAAACAGACCATTCTTTCCGTGATATTGTTCGACCAGAAATGTCTATTGGTATGTTCTGAAGAGTGTCAGATACCCGCAATGAACACTGGCGATGATTATGTATGGCTAAGGATTTCCATCTTCCTAATGATAAATTGTCTATTTCATCCATGATGTAGACGAGGCTCTGCATAAATCAAGAGGTCTGCCTTTGTACACCATGGTGCTTAATCACAAGGACCACCATCACTTAGTTAGCAACAGAATAAACACATATTTGACTCACATATGATGGCAATGGTACTGAAGAATGTAGGACCGGAAATAAGAAAAACAGGTAGCACTTGAAATCAAAATTCATGGGTGGTGATTCAAGAGCGAACCAAGTAGCTGGGTTTGTATGTGTCATGATCATCATCATAAAAATGTACTCAGATGTGTTCTCTCTTATCTCTTCAGGGATGAGGTGAATCTATCGTTTGGATTTGTTGTGCTCTTTTGGCCTTTCGCTTGGATATCTGTGGATAACTGAACAATACATGATTGATTCACATATTTACTTACTAATTTTGCTGATGATCTCATCGTATTACACCCTCTAAATATCTTTCCCTCACACTGCACTTTTTAGGTGTTGTTTGTTTTCTTGCTCTTCTATTTCTCCATACAATACTTCTTCGTCTTCTTTCCCAGTCATTTCTATAATCATATATATGCGTTTCGTTTGTTTTGTCTAAACCTATCAACTCAAAGCTAGAGGAATGCATCATCACAACCATCTTCTGGGGCGTCCATGCCTGCATTGCCACCCACACACATACATTAGAATGGTTATTCTCTCTCTCTCTCTCTCTCACACACACACACTCTCTCTCTCACACACACACACACACTCTACACAGAGCAACATGCTTTGTATATAAATGAAATATAGTTAACTTTCTGCTTACTAATGCATGAGTTTGATCGATTCAGGTTCAACATCTTATTGAGAAATGCTTACTCTTTCAAATGAGTCTTGACCAGTGCATAAAGGCCTTGGCACGACATGCAAACATTACACCGCTCATCACACTTACAGGTTCAGTTTTATTCTAGCTCTCTCGAGCTAGCTAGCCTTTGTCTCCCTCTCCATATACACAATCTCTGTGCACGGTGTTTAGTTAACTTCTTGGTTCACAGTGCTTGTGTACTTGTGCGAAATTAACTTTGAAGTTTGAATATATATGCATCTGTGGTCGCAGTTTGGAGAGAGCTACAAAAAGAGAATAGGCACTTCTTTCAAGCATATTTCCACTCTATTTCTCCCACCAGGCCTTTAATGAGTAAGACCCTGCTTCATATCTAGCTAGCCGATGATCATCTCTATCATCTGTGTGTAATTCTCAAAGCATTTATATCTCAATAGCACTGTTGTCTAATATGAATCACATTTTTATTTCAGGAAGCCATATTCAAAACGCACGAAGATTTGCAGGAAGGAACTGCTGGAAATGAGCTTGTGTGCTTGAAACTTGACTAGAATCATAGATTCATAGCTAGATATTATCATATATATGGTACACCTAAAAATATGGTTCCTGATTTACCTTAGAGTGATGAAGAGGGTAAATATTTATGCTTTCGACAGTGAATAAGTCATTTGTATTACCTAGCAGACAGCTGAAATCGATTGTTTAAAATCTAGATTCACATTTCCATAATCAAATTTACATGTTTGTTGAGCCACATGCATCATTCAAAATAATCATTTAGATATAACGGCAAGTAATTAAGTTAAGCTTATTAGTTCGGATGAAACATGACGAATTAAAGAAATCCATTCGAAATTTGAAATGTCACACTGATTAATGTATGTAACAAGATTCATAGCTAGCATGTGACCAAGTTACTCGATCACCTTCTCGAGGCAATATACCATATCTGTCACAAGTCACAGCTGTTGAGTCGATTCTAGAAAAATTCCTTCAAATTGAACTCAAAATAGAGTTGAACTAGCTAGGAAAAGATATTGATCTGATAATGAACACATTGGATCTTCAAAGCTAGATATATAGATAAATCTAGTCAGATAGACTTCAAATAGATCGGCAACTAAAACCCTCATTCCGTAGAGAATCTAAATCCTAAATTAGCAAACCCTTAAACAGCCCCAGTAAAACTTAATCAAACAGACAGCTTTCTTTCTTTTCGATAGAAATTAGATCAAGCAAGCCATGCATAATGCATTCACTAGAACGGTGTCCTTGCCCATAGGGAATGCCTTGGGGCTTTTCTCTCGCGAAAACCTCTGCCATCTTCCTGAGCCTGAAAATTTTCAAACAAAAAACCATGAGGTGTGGATTAAATTACAATGACCTATATGCCTACGTACTACTGATCGATCGACTCTAATTTCAGATAATAAATTTCTGGATTTTAGTAGTTGAACTACACACTGAGAAAATGACACCCTTTAATGGGATATTCAAAATTTCCATATATTCTCACATATCATTAGCTACTGATTAGATCTATATGAGCTTAAATGGGTTCTTGTAGGCCATGCCATGATCTCCAGTTGGGTAACTCTGGTCACCTATTTCAGATAATCACGTAATTCTGTATATAACCATCTAGGGTTGTCGATCATAAATTTAGCTTTCAGTTAACTAATTCTTGTAAGAAAAAGGTAAAACATCTAGGGTTCAATTACCTGATCAGTGGCATCAGAGTTACATGTAACATTTTGATCTTCTTTGATCAGTTGGCTAGAGCTCTCTCCATGATCTGGACCATCTATTCTGCACTGAACTGGAGGGAATTGCGCCCACTACAGCATCACATAATCAAAAACATGAGGAAATATTCAGATTAGCGTTTCCTAAGTTTACTGATCAAATTAGTTGAATGATTGAGTAAACTATAAACCACACCTACATTCTTTGCAGCTGTACTGAAGGCTTCCTTGTGAGTCATGCTTGGATTTTCAGCTTTAAGCCTCTGGATCTCTTCTCTGTAAAATTGATGAAGAAAACTCATATAAATACTCAGGTGCTATGAAGAACACCTACATTCTTCACATGATGACCCCAACTGATGAAGCTACGATTTAGACTGAATCTTACTTGATAAATCGATTATACGCGGATGGAGCTCGTTGTCTCTTCTCTGGAGCTGCATTATACAATTATTTAAGAACGAAACTGTTAATATTAATTGAACTCAATTAGTTAGCTAATTTTTTTAATTTACTTACGTTTGTTAACAATGTGATTCAATGTGATTGTGTTTGTATAATCCTCTTCATTTTCAGAATTATTAGAAACCAACATGGAGTGGCTGCGAATATCGCCCAACCCCGGATGCTTCACTTTCTCCACTTCTTCCACACAGATCACTTGATCTTTTCCCTGCAAACCCTTGATCACATTTACACTTATATCATGCACTGACCAGCTAGGTTTTCATTTTAAGCTAATCAAACAATGAGTAACAAACAAGTATATATACCTGATCGACGTCTTGGCCAAGTGAAGCTAGGAGATGAAAAGGGAGAAAGGTTGCTTTTATCAGGTTGACTGATAGGAGGCAACTGCAGTGACCACATCTGACTGTGACCAATCTTGACAAACTGCTGCATGGCACACTCACCTGCATTCATTTTCATATAACAAATTGATCAGCTATGCACTAAATTATACCTACTTGGCCTTTAAAAACAAAGGGTAAGAACATAAACGCCAAAAGAACCGGTTGTAATGGCAAATAATATATATGTAGTCGAGCAATAATACTGAGTATAACCAGTAGTATGGTGGCACAGAAACCGCATTGGACATAGCAAATCTGCTCAGGGAGATCAAAGAGATGGTTCAGCGTCGACATTTTTCAGTACTTTGAGCTTCAGAGTTTGTGTGGAACTATGAATGTGATAGAGAAAGAGCAGAAAAAAGGATGGACTGGTCTTCTGTAACACAAGGAAGTATTTATAGAAGCTAGAGGACAGTCATTATGTCATGATAGATTAATGATTTAACGATTTAACTAACTTTGTTTTATGATTACTTAGCTATGGTGAAGCAAGAAAAGTACTTTCATCCTTGCTGGTAAGGAAGCAAACGCGCGTGTGCTAACTTTCACTGGTATATGTTTCAGAATGTTTGAATTCTCAGGTTGTACATCTAATCAATTGAGCCAAAGTACAGCTAGTTAGTCACACCCCTGAGCCAGATCTCTTACATTACTATATTATTTCTGTGCCGAACTTCCACTACTGATGTTTAAGTTCAATCAGAGGCAGCAAAGTAATACTGACTAGGTAGATGCTCATTTGGTTTCATGTGTTGTTTTCTCTTCAATAAATTGGCCCTGCTCATATCTCTATGACCATGAAAGTGAAAGTGCAGCAAGTTTTACCGTCTGAAATTAAGCCGATGTTTTCTGGAAGGGTGTTTGGGGCAGGAAAAGAGGCATCTTAGAATTTGTCTCTTTCCTCAAACAGATAAACCCTAACTTCACATCAGAAGGTTCAACCTTTGCCTTTTGTGTTCTTCCTCATAATATCTCTCAAGCATTCACAATCATCTATTCAACTACTAGCTCCTTCTTCCTCTTCTCTAATTACTCTCACCATGTGCCTGTAAGTGAGTTCAGTGATCAACGCTAGCTAGCTCATATGTTCAAGGTCCCCACTGCTTGTAAATTGAAATCTCAAATGGGGTTTCTGCATATTTGCTGTCACGCAAAAATAAGAGCCATTCATAAATTCGATGGATAGTTACATTTTAACAATAAATAAATCAAATATGGCTACTGTTTCTTGATAATTGCTGGTTGATTTTTGTGGGAAAATTTTCTTATATATAGAACAAGATCCCATTTTGTTCTGGTATAAATTAATGCATCATTGCTAGGCAACCAACTAATGCAATTGTATGCCAAGATCTGTAAGTCTGTAACTAATGCTCTATTACGGCTAGAATGAATCCAAAGAATGGAAAATTTATAATGGAATGCAAGAATCAGATCTAATTCCACGTATGATGATGTTGGTTGTTTAAAAGTGACTATTTTTTCCTTGCTTAATTAACACACAAGTAGTTTTCTTCCAATCCCAAATAAATGTGTTGGGCATAGCAGTAGGACTAGCTAGTACAAGTTGCAGTGTAACTTTCATTCCCAAGAGCATCTTCGATCTACCCCAAGAAGTCAGTTTGAATTGAACTGCAAACTTGCCAACACTCTCAAGGTACTCAAAAGACAAGCTTGTCTTGTACATGTCCCCAGCGCATTAGGTTTAGTACATTGCTCTAAAATTACCCCAAATAGCTTATTTCATAAATTTTATGCTATGTCGTAGTTCACCCAAGAAAGTGACTAGATTGGGAATTCCGCGAGTGACTGAAGTTAGTAGATGAGATTGTCCAGTTACGTTGAGAACAAGGAACCTAATTAGTACATTTGAGTTTCGATCCTCTATATACTATTTTCTCTATGAATTTTAGTATTTTACTGTAACGATGGACTAGTAATCTGAGCTTGCTCTTTTTAATTTTTGGTAAAGCTGGTTGCTTGCTCGCTCTTGATTAGAGTATAAGGCCATGTATCTGCATTCTGCCCTATGGCATGGTTTTGTCCGACGGTTAGAGGAACTTAACCATGACGGTCCAGGTCTCAAATTAGACAGCGAGTTGGTACTTGTGCAGGAATGGTTGAATTGGCAAAGCATGTATATATGTAGAACTTGATGTGTATCAACTAAAGGTGCCAGAAAGAACAACGAATGCTGTTGATCAGTTCATGCCGATGGAGCTTTTCATGATTTCATCCAACATCCGAAGTTTGAAAGTGTTTGTAACAATGATTAGGAAGTAAAATTCGTTTAATGAATTACAAGATCTTATGTAACCAGCCAGTCCCGAAGAAAAAGTACTAATCAAGTTAGTTTGGGCTGTGTGAATGTGTACTACTGTGGAACCTTGTTTGGTCCCAAGTTATACTGCTTTCTTTCCTTTCCTTGTGTTAAGATTGAGGCATTCAGCCTCACGTCAGCTTCATTATAAGTTCTAAGCAGACGAACACAGGACTGAACCTGTAGCGAGGAATACTGATATATAACTGGGGATGCTATAGCCTCCTCCAAAGAATAGTGATCATGTACACTTAATAATGATAGGAGTCCTGAACAAATACTCTTTCTCCTATGTCTAGGCCAAAAAATGATATCACTAATGATACCTTTATATCCAATGGTTGTGCCGGGTCGGTGGCACAGTGAACTGTGTGATTCAGTGAACGCAGAGTGTCACCTCTCACCCTGATAAGACTCTGGGAACGATCTTGAGAACCACAACTGCTTCATCTTAATAATTAAAGCAAAGACGCCATAGCACGGGATATGTATCACTCCAACCCCAAGATACCTGCAAAGTTCATGATGTGTTATGGTGAGTGGTGGAAGAGCTGAATAAAATCCTAACGAGTAGTTTCTGCCATGGGGTTACTTATATGTCATCCGTAAGAGCTAAAAGCCTAAAACTATTAGCTACAATAAAATGCAGCAAAAAGACATGTAGACCTAGAGTCCTAGTTCAAAGGCTAGCACTTATGACAAGTTTTACAACTGAGGCAGTCATTCTTTTAGATATCAGTTTATCAAAGTGTTGGTTCAATTTAAGAACTGATTAGGGTATTAAACAACATACCATAAAGGTGCATATGAAGATGACAAGTCAAGAAATGGATAAGGCCACCTGAAATGAAGTTCTTACAGTTGTGAGCAATAGTTGAATATTCAATCTCCAAAAGAAATGTAAGAAATTCGAAAGAACTTTTACCACATGTTTTTGCAAGCATGGATGATCCATTGGTATATAACGAATATTCCAGTCCATAGCACAAAATATGAGATTCGAAACATTGGAAACCGCTGGAACGAGGAGAAAATTAAACTTGTGCAAGTCGATAATCAGTACATTAGGAGAGAAAATGGTATTTAAATGGAGAACGAACTAAACTTACCAAGCTATTCAAAATCGTCTCACCAAGGAGGAAAACAACATTGAATGAGTGCATACTGACCATCATCTGCAGTTTGAAAGTAAGAAGACTCATCAAATATAATAATACACTATTAGGAATCAAAACAACAACCCCACCCTAGGTACAACCGTACAAGAACATAAAATTTAACTGTATAAAAATATTCAGGTCCTCTGAAAGGGCAGTACACACTTACAAAGTTCAGTTTGTAAGATTTGCTTGTTAGAAATGGATACAGAATGAGCCAAAATACAACATCAGTGAGCACCACAGCACCTCCACACATCTATATACCGAAATACAGGGACAAAAGGAAGAATTAGATAACTGAACAGCAGAACTGCACACGCTACAGGAACTACCTACCTTAAAAAGAATCAAAAACCAGTTTAAAACGCACAACTGAAGCTGAAACTTACCTGATATATAACTTGAAAGATATAAACATATACACCTGCGACTTTGCGAGGGCCACATTTTCCATCATTCAAGCTTTTAGATGTGTTGGATGTATCTGCATGTTCGCCAAGTGTTGGAGCAACATAAGTACCTTGCTCTTCATCTCTCACATGATCAGCTGCATCCTCACCAACTTTATTGTGGTTATTGTAGCATCCATAAATGGAGAGTGAAGATCCAAGCTGCAATATGAAGTTCAGAACATAAGCATATTAGGATGATGATTGACGGCCGTCATACTTCATCACTGAATCAAGATACATTTGACTTTTGTGTGTGTTTTAACTGTTTGGCAGCGAACTAGTCCTATTAAGCATCTTCTAATGCTAACATTTGCTTGGATAGTCGAAAGAACAACAGATAAAATCATTCCAGTATCCTTTAATCACACATTACAACAGTAACAATTAGGCCAGTGTTAAAAGTTCAAGAGTCTCGAGTTTAAAGGCATACCCCAAAATAGATTGTGACCAAACAAAATGTCCACCTGTTGAGCAAAATAAATAAAACTACAATTAGCATATAAAGAATTGTAAAACCACAATTAATGCAATGAGCTTCAGATAACTGATAGACCGCCCATCAAAGTAGGTTTTCATGTTCAAGAAAATTTGAAGACACGGATAGAAGCTTACTGAGTATAGAAGTAAAGTATGCCAGCTCCAGAAAGAATAATATTGGTAACTATCAAGGACAGAAGCACAAAGAAAGCAACTATTCTGTATGCAAGAAGCCAAGCAGGATGAATCACTTTGAGAGATGTCCTCCAGGCTTCATCCTCATAAAGAGATCCTACTGATTCACGCTGATTTTCTCTTCTTTCCCTTCTGGATTTTTTGCTGCCTTCATATTTCCATATAAGAACTGCGGCAAGAACTATACTAGTATATATAAATATCGCACAGATCAAGAACCTCCAGTTCCACCAATAACTTAATACTGTAGTATCCGTAGTCATGACTGGATGCCACGAATGGCTGGATGATCCTGTTAAGAAACTCATGTGTTACTTGAAATTTCTCGACTAATTACATTTTAGTCGAGTCCCAGGGCTCTATGTACAGACGAACATGAACAGGTGTATACAAACAAGAAAGTGCGCAATATGTTTTCCAGAAGAAGAAGCCATGAAAATAAAATAAAACAACTGTACAAAACCAATATATCAACGAGTTCAAATGTTCAAAAACGTAAACCCAGTATTAAAGTAAAGCTTCAGAGCTATTCCATCTCAACAGTTTGGTAATCTTCAAGACAAAACCAGCAAGCAAAGTGGTTCAAAGTAAGAGCATCAAGATCCCGAAACCTTTTCATTCTATTACTAACCCAATGAGGATCAATGGAGTATAAATTTCATCAAATTTTATTAAATACAAGCAAGTAAACCCAATTATAGCTAAGGAATCATATAAACAAGAAGAAGACAGATACCTTACTTTAAACTGGGGTTTAAACCAGGATGGTTCACAGTCACGCTGAAACTGGATAGTAAAGATGGATGCTTTGCTTCAAAGGAATGGTGCCCAATGACCCAGTTTTGGCTCATAAGAGATTCTCAGCTGCGAGATAAACAACCAAAGACCTTTCTTTGTTTTTGGTCAAAGAAGAAGAAGCCAGAACCAACTTTTCCTCTGCGAATCAGAACACAAGTAAGCCAAGGATTACTCTCTTTTGTGGAATTGGGTTACGCTACGTCCCTTTTTCAGTTCTGTGAAAAATTAGTTAAACTGTTCCACTTCCACGTGGACAACAGCAATTAATTAACCACCAAAACAAAGTTAGTTGATAGTTAATAGTTAATATATTTACCCAGAACAGTCAAAACTTAGTTCAACTGATTACCTGGTTTGCTGGTTTGAACAAAAATAACAAGAATTCGTTCTCTCTCTTTCTTTTTACTCTCGTACTGTAATGGAATGAACCGACATTCCCAAACCTCCCAGTTGCTCCGACATAGGTCCAAATAGAGATCAACCACAAAATCAAGCAGAAGGAAGAAGCAGCCCCCAACCCATTTCAGCCAACGATGAGGAACAGCACATCAGCCTGTCCGCAGCTGTCACAAATAACGCCCCTTTCCGACTGGCAGCCGCCATAAGCACCATGACCATGCGTAGTCGAACAAAACAGTTAATTGAAGATTTTGGATTCCCAAGTATATAACATTATGTTTCTTCCAGCTAGCTAAATCATAATTTTGGTTTCCCCAGTGATTTCTGAATGTTTGTTGCCAAGGTGCAGTAATATGTGACATTCGTATGTAAACAATCCTAAACAGGTGGACCATTGGAAGGAAAGGTACTTGCATTCACCCTGCAATTTTTGGTTCAGCTGAAATATCAAATAGGTGAACTATTGGAAGAAACTTGCATTCACTCTAAATAAAATTGCAGGTTCAGCTGAAATATCAAATAGAACCGGTTACCACCCCATTATAATTCATCACTTTTCCTTCTCTACAGAGTGTAACTAAATCACTGAGTCTTATCACATTATGAGATGAATAAAGTTGTAATCATACTTTGGCCCCAAAAGTAATCAGAGAATAGAGCTGGCGATAAAATTCCACATGTAATATTGAATTCAACCATTTTGTTGGCCTAAAACACATGTCCAGACACAGGACAAGACACATATAGTATAGGAAATCAAATGGATCAAATCATTTCCCAACTCAACACGAAATGCATCAACAACAATTGACCAAGCAACAGCATCCCAAAGAAAAACTTTGGAACAGATTAACTTGCAACAGGAATTCATAATCAAAATCAAGACAGCATTCACAAGTAGGATGCATATACCCATCATAGGGAGGAAAACTTGAATTTCGAAGCAATCCAAAAAACATTGCAAATAGCCCGAAAATGCAATAAGATATGAGTAGTAAGACTTGAAAATGATGATAAAACATTTGATAGACACAACACAGCTCATTTAAAAAAAATATAAAAAAATCAACCGGTGAACATAGTCCTTCAGTCTGAATAACACTTGGACGGAAATTGTTTCAGACACTCGTATGATTAGGAAAAACACTTGACTTGCCAAAACAGAGAAAACAATTGTGGAGGAAATGGACATTGTTCCTCCAGAATACATCAAAAGACCTTGGGGTTTATCAAAACTTTTTACTTGTGAGAAGAGTGATTGTATTCAACAAACACAGAATGTAAGGTAAATTCAACTAGGAGTGAAGAGTAAACCTAACTAACAGTCACGGAAAAATGAACCAAAATCTATCTTTCGGCAGTAAACCTTTCAACAAAAGCCAGAACCAAAAAGTCAGTGTGAAAGCTTTAAAATTGCAAATCATAAATAAAAAATTGACCCAAAACTAACAGGGGATTGGAAAACAGTACTCACTCCTCAATACTGGCCCATTTAACCATCCAATTACCACTAATATAATTCTATGACATCACCACTTCACAATCAAAACAGTAACCAGACACATACCACAGCCTCATTTTCATCACAAAATTAATAACGACTACGAAAAAAAACAACACAATGTAAATATCGATCCAAACAACCATAAACTAAACTCAAACTCAGATAGATAAAATTATCATAATCCCAACATCAAATTATATCATCCAAAGCAAAAGACCTAAATATCCAGACGAAATTTAAAAGCATAACATGATAAGAGTAGCAAACATAAATATCTCGGAAAACGATGACATAAGCAGAGTAATCTGCGATCTAATCACCGCCAGCCTTCTGGTAGACATAGGTCAATCCACACTTGCCGCAGTAGTGCCTGTCAAAATGATTAGCCATGAAAGTACCGGCGCCACACTCAGCATTAGGGCACTCCTTCCGAAGCTTCTGGACCTTTCCAGAGTCATCGACCTTGTAGAACTGGAGCACAGCGAGCTTGACCTTCTTGTGCTTGTGCTTGATCTTCTTTGGCTTGGTGTAGGTCTTCTTCTTCCTCTTCTTGGCGCCACCGCGGAGGCGGAGGACGAGGTGGAGAGTTGACTCCTTCTGGATGTTGTAGTCGGCGAGTGTGCGGCCGTCCTCGAGCTGCTTTCCGGCGAAGATGAGGCGTTGCTGGTCCGGCGGGATGCCCTCCTTGTCCTGGATCTTAGCCTTCACGTTGTCGATGGTGTCGGAAGACTCCACCTCGAGGGTGATGGTCTTCCCCGTTAGGGTTTTCACGAAGATCTGCATGACGGCGGCGGCGGAGGCTCTCTCAGGAGATGAGGCGCTGATTTGTGAATTAGGGCTCTGAGGCTGTGAGGGTTTTTATGTTTATATAGTAGTGTCTCCGCTAGGGTTTGGGGGTTCGTCAGTAATTTCGCGTCGTGCGATGGAGAAACTACCGTCGTTCATTTTTCTATTATCGTTTGTGATTTTTTATTTTTTTAAAAGAGAATTTGAAAATTAAAAATGTATTAACTAGGAGACTTCACTATTGCGACTTGAACCTTGTTCAACGATTTCACTATAATTTTATTTTGATGATTAAAATTCACCGTATGAAATACTGAAATGTTTATATAGACATAAAATGTTTGTATAAACATGTATTTTCGCTTAATATTTGTGGATTTATGGATTTTTATTATTTCGCAAGTCAATATCAGTAGATAATGCAAGGTCATTCAAATGGGCTTCACTCTTTGTTAAAATTGGGCCTGCTCATTTTAAAATTGGTCATTGAAAGTTGGGAGACTCATGATCAGTCGTCCATTTGTTTGATACAATCGAATACAATCGAATGAGCAACTGAATTTTTACAGAGATGATTTTTGTTGATTAATTTAACTTTTGAACAGTTAAAATCGTTGATAACATTGCCAAAAATATGTAAATTAGAGAAAATATGTACGCACACGTCCATACTGGACACAAGTATTTTCCGCTTATAAATTGTTGTGTGAATGGGACAATGGATTATTTATGTGTATGATAAAGAGAAATTTTGGAGGGACTAGTAAAACGACAGATAAATTAGCGTCGTACAACGTTTTTAAAATATCGTGCCCCCTGAACTAACAGAAAAAGCAGATAGGCTTTATCTTGGAGGCACTGGGGTTTATTCCCATGGCGGTAATAGCATCACTTGGCTTCAATCTCTTCTCCTCTCTCCCACCAAATCCAACCCCAAACGACCCAAACCCTAAAGCAACCTCCACCTCAGCAACTCCCCCAATCCCAATCCCTAAATATCCTCCTCCGATAAAATCGCCGCGAAATGCTCCACCTCCTCCGCCAAACCCGGCCCTCAAAAACTTCCACCGCCGCACCAAATACTACAAGCCCGTCCGCGACGGCGTCATCACCTCCGACGGCGACCGCGCCGTCGTCATCGGCGAGAACGGCCTGTCGTACCAGCTCCCCGGCGCGCCGTTCGAGTTCCAGTACAGCTACTCGGAGACTCCAAAGGCCAAGCCTTTAGCGATCCGCGAGCCGGCGTTTTTACCGTTCGCGGCGCCGACGATGCCGCGGCCGTGGACCGGAAAAGCGCCGCTGAAGAGCGCGAAAGAGAAGAAGATGAGGCGGAAAGTGCCGCTCTTTGACTCGTTTGACCCGCCGGCGCCGGGAACTAAGGGAGTGAAGCGGGTCGAAATGCCCGGCCCGTTTGACTTGGGGAAGCACCCGAAGCCCGGGAAGACAAGGGATGAGATTCTCGGCGAGAAGTTGAAGAAATGGGAGGTGACGATGCTGGTCAAGGAGCAGATGACCGATAGCCGGCAAGTCAATCTCGGTGAGGCTTTAGTGTCGTTTTGGTTGGTTTAGTGTCGTTTTTGTTTTTGGTATTTGAGCGAGTTGAGTTGTTGGTTTAGGAAGAGATGGATTGACACATAATATGTTGGATTTGATACATTCACATTGGAAGAGGCGGAGAGTTTGTAGAGTAAAATGTAAAGGTGTTCCCACTGTGGATATGGATAACATTTGCCGCCATATTGAGGTAATTGTTTTCGGCGATAGTTTGAATTGAATTCTTAGTACTTTTATGGATGAAATTTGAGCAATGCAGTGTTGTGATTGCAGGAAAGAACTGGGGGAAAGATCATTCATCGAGTTGGCGGTGTGGTTTATCTGTTTCGGGGGAGAAACTATAACTATAATACTCGTCCGCAGTATCCACTGATGCTGTGGAAACCAGCTGCTCCCGTTTATCCTAAGCTGATCCAAGAGGTTCCAGAGGGATTGATGAAAGCGGAAGCTGATGAGTTGAGAAAGAAAGGGAAAAGACTCCTGCCTATATGTAAATTAGGTGAATGTCTCTACTTGCTGCAATGCTAAGAGATAAACATCGTGATTAAGAGTAGGACATATCCTTGGAATAATAACTGTTGAAACTATTTTCTGTTTGTCTCAAATTGCAGCCAAAAATGGAGTATACATCACCTTGGTTAGAGATGTGAGGCATGCTTTTGAAGGAAGTTCTTTAGTAAAGATTGACTGCAGAGGGATGCATGCAAGTGATTACAAAAAGTTGGGTGCTAAGCTTAAGGTCTGTATAAACTTTTATGTGACAGTCAATGGCAGCACACCATATTAGCGTATGGTATTTGAAAAATAGCTGGATGCTAGATTCTGACTACCATGCTCCTTGTTCCTAACCCTTTTCTGTATACTTGTTTACAGGAATTGGTTCCTTGTGTGCTGCTTTCTTTTGATGATGAACAGATATTGATGTGGAGGGGACCTGATTGGGTTTCAATGTCCCAAGAGGTACCTCCACCTTCAGCGTACTCTGATGTTGACATTATAACATCAAAAGCGAGAGGTATAATTTCAACTTACAATGCATATGCATAAATATATTTGAAACCAACTGGGAATCACTGACAATTATATACTATAAGAAGCTTATATAGTTATATTATTCGTGTACATATAAACTTAGGATGATTGTAATGCAGGTCAATAGGGAGGGACTTGATTCTTATGCAGTTTACAATCTTCCTTAATGATCAGTTTGGTTGCTAAATGTATAAACTAAACTCTAAAGGGCGAGGAATAGAGGTGTAAGACATTTTAGAAGTGACAAGACAAGCAATATCTGAGAGGAGAATTAACTGAACTCTCAGTTGTCAGCCCATGATTTGTTTTGTTGTTAATCAGTAACAGTACTGTGGTAACTAGCAAGAACTATGCACTTACATTTTATACTGTTACGGCTCTGACTTCTATTTATGTTTTAATTATGCTTTTCAGTCAAGGATAAGGATGATTCTAGTAAGCCAGACACGAGAACAATGATATCCAGCCCTAAAATGATGTCGCTCTGGAAACACTCAATCGACACAAACAAAGCAATGGTGCTAGAAGAACTTGACCTTGATCCCGATGCTCTCTTGAGGAAGGTCGAGGAATTTGAAGGCATTTCACAGGCCACAGAGCACTCTTATCCAGCATTAATCCTCTCCAGCGAAGATGGCACCAGCAGCGCAATCCAAGTGTATGAAGACGCTCCTCAGAATGGCCCTTATAGCGAATACGAAGAAGCCTACAGTGACAACGATGACGATTATGTATATGATGATGATTCCGATGATGAAACATTATACGATAGTGATTCACCCCCCTTAGGGTCATTACCAATTGATGTAATAGCAGAGAAACTGGATCATGAATAACTTAAATATAAAGTCTGCAAGATTGCAATGCAGCCTTTTGTTCATAACTTCCCCATTGTTGCTCGATACAATGAGGTTTGGAAATGGGTGAAACTAGTTTTTGACTTTTCTTGGCAAAACTGTAAAACCAGGAAACTAACAGGTTGTTTGTTTTTGTAATTAGGAGGTTAATATTTTCTCCTGGAGTCCACGTGGAAAGGTTTATCTGGTTTTCTGATTTTTTTTTTATTTTTTTCTTTTTTTTTCAATGGAAGTTTAAAAGGAACGTAGTATAATCCAAACACCCTGTTTTGACCTGTACAGGAAAAGTTCTTCTTTTTTCTTTGTTTTTCTTCAAAGAAGAACTTTTCCAGCTGCAAATTAAAACCTCGACAATCTTATGGACCAAAAATGGGTATGGAGCACTATCCATTTGAGAATGTAAGAATAATCAAGAAGCATAGCATCCATCTTTTTACCATTCTAATTTTAACGTGAGCCACCTCCTGGGTTTAAACCCAGTTTTTTGAATTAAGGTAATCTCTTGATGTAAACCCACCTTCTTGTATTTAATCATTTGATGGAAAATATCTAGTCTTAGAGGGAAAATAATAATAAAATGAAAATGTCTTGGGTTCTTGATGCTCTCAATTTAATCATTTTGCTTGTTGGTTTTATCTGGAAGATTACTGTGATGCATGCTTTTTAATATTCCATTTGCAATTTGTACCTAAAACATTTTACAAATGAATGGTTCTGTTACGATAAATTAGCTTTGAAACCTTTACTTCAATACCGGGTTTAAGTTTTTGAACATTTGCACGTCTTGATATCTTGGTTTGAATTGTTCATGTTCCTCTGATCATAGAACCCTGGGGGGGGGGGGGGGGGGGGCTCGACTAAAATGTAATTGTTGGAGAAGTTTTAAGTAACACATCAGTTTTTTGAACAGGATCATCGAGCCATTCGTGGCATCCAATCGATACTATGGATTCGGATACTACTCATACTACTGCACCAAGTTATTGGTTGAACAAGAGGTTCTTCTTCAGTGCATCATTTATAGTGGCTACTGTGATTGTATCAGCAGCTATTATATGGAAATATGAAGGCTGCAAAAGAACCAGAAGGCTAAATCGCAGAACAGTAGGAGTTTTGTACGAGGATGAAGCCTGGAAAACATCTTTCAAAGCAATTCATCCTGGTCGGCTTCTCGCGTTCAGATTAGTTGCTTTCGGTGTGCTTCTGTTCGTGCTAGTTATGGATTATCTTGTTGATGGACCTGGAATGTTTTTGTTCTTTACTCAGTAAGCTATCGTTCTGTGTATCTTCAAACTTTATTGAACATGAGAACCTCTTTGAAGCTCATTCTCTTTATATGCTGATTGTATTTCTCTCTTGCTCAACAGGTGCACATTTTGTTTGGTCACAATCTATTTCGGGGTATGCTTTTCAACTCGACACTCTTGCAATTGTTGAGATTGGCCTAATTGTTACTGTAGTAACGTGGAATAGAATGAAACTGGGAATGATTTAATCTGTCGTGCTTTCGACTACTCAAGCAAATGTTAGCGTTAGAAGATGCTCAATCAGGATCAGTTGGCAGCCATACAGTTGAAAACACTCAGTCACATATATATTGATTCAGCACTTGATATGCTTCTGTTTTGAACCTCATCTGATGCAGGTTGGAGCTTCACTTTCCATTTACAGATGCTGCAAATACCGCAATAGAGTTGGCGATGATGTCGCTGATGAAGAGCAAGGTACTCGTGTTGGCGAAAATGAAGATACAATCGACACGCCTAAAAGTTCTACTGATGATGAATGTCCCTCCCGGAAAGTGGCAGGGGTGTCTGTTTATATCTTTCAAGCCATTTATCAGGTAAGTTTCCGACGAGCAATCCCAAAATGCAGGCTCACAAGTCACAACTCATGGCCTTTTGCTCTAATCTCGAGCTTGGCCTCTACCATTGCAAACACCATACTCTATCTTATGTAATCACAACCAATCAAAACGAAAAATCAACAACAAGAACCGCACTCGCTATATCATTACGCATGTAAAAATGCATATATCAATAATACAGAAGCTGAAGTCTCAAATTTATTTTCGATTCGAGAACCATAACATTCATACACACTCCCAAAATGTGACTCAGTAGCAAACAATCCAAATTACAACAAAGAAAACTCAGCAAGCTTTCTTTCAGTACCTGTGTTCCAGCTTCTCCTTCTCTTGGTAGTTCTCCACATACCTGCATCAAATCGCAACCGAAAAAACCAAATCAAAATCTACAACTTTCCAAGTCAAATCCAGTACTAATCTACTATTAAAGGAATTGAAGAAATCGGAGAGTTACAGGCGGACGCCGATGAGAGGAGCGAGGAGGAGAGTGGCGCTGAGCCAGTTCTCGGAGACCTTGTGGTGGATCTTGGCCGGAAGATCCTTCCAGAGGCCAGGCATCACCTTCTGCTGAAACGGCGACAGCGCGTACACCACCGCCTTCATCTTCACTGGTTGCTTCCCCATTCTTCTTCTCTCTTCTCTCAAATTTCCAACACCTGGGTCTGCGTTGAAACAACGTCGCGTCTATAATTACAATCCTGGACCCGAGATCAACGGCTCGGATTTAATCGGCTCCGTCCAGTAGTTGGACACCACGTGACATAGTGTTGAGGCCTAGCAGGCGAATTTGTTAATCACCATTTTGTTAAAGAGGTAAAAAATTGATTACCATCTGAATATCAAAATCAAATATATAAGAATTTTTACTTATTAATATATAATTTTATTGTATATAGTATATTAATCACTAAAAATAAAATATTAGACCCATTATAAGAATCATCATACACTTTTTTTCTCGTTTTGATATGTGAATTTCTTATTTTAGAGTTTTAACTCCTTTATGTGAAAAATTATTAACTTCGTGTGAGGCGACTTATTCATTAGTATTTGTGGTTTCAATATGAAAAAAAATCATTTAGTATCAAGTGGTTGTTTTGCGTGCTAATATAAAACCTCTTTTAAGGATATTTTACCCAAAAAATAATTAAACGAGCACTCATTTCAGATTAGAAAAAGATAGATCAATGATCTGAATTTTATTATACTTTACAAATCATAATTAAAATGTTGAATCATGGAGCAATATAATAGATTAAAATTTGGAAGTGAAAATATATATTAACAAAGAAGCCATCACGCGTGTCGCACTCCACCGCCTTTGCCCTGGCTGACTGTATTAGCTTAGCGCAATGGCACATTCGTAATTGATTAACACTCAAATGGGCTATTTAATCACTTAATTTCCTTCCACCTAAGTAGAGACCAAAACTCAGGTCTTCCTACATTCGAAGTCCACACCACACCCAGTTGAGACCTCCGTCCTCAATTCCAAGGTCTGCTCCTAACTTTGGTTCTTTTCTTTCTTTATCTGATGAAACACTAATCAGGTCAACTCAAAATTGTCAGCTCAACTCATTATTGATCAAAGCTTTGATCTTTGTTTGTAAAGTTTGAATCTTTTGTGTTGTGTAGATTGGGAACTGTATTCAAGTGGAGAATCAAAACTCAGAGATGGGATCAGAAGGGCCAAAGAGAGTGGTGATTAATGTGAGTGGGTTCAAGAAGTTTCAAGGGGTTGCTGAGAACCCAACTGAGATTATAGTCAACAATCTAAGGAGCTATGTTGAGAAGCGAGGCTTACCTTCTGGTCTCACACTTGGGAGCTGCACCATTCTCGAGACTGCCGGAGATGGTGCTTCTCCTGCTCTCTACAAGGCCATGGAATCCGGGATTACGAAAACGGAGTCTAACGCCAATGATCAAGTTGTATGGGTCAGTGTCAAAATTTGAACTTTTAATTTTTGATGGCTGTGGATAATTGTACACATCGTTTTCAGAAGTCAAAATGATAATCAATCTCTGGCTGTTTTTGATAAGGACTAGGAGTAGGACATGATTGGGACATTGGCAACCCAATTAGACTAACTAACCTTAATGTTTTGACCCCTAAGAGAAGTTGGCATCTCTATCTATATGAAATCATAGACCTACTTTTTTTATTGACTCCAAACACTTGTTGGAACTAAGATATAGTGTTAGCTCATTGCTGGTTTTTTCTGTCATTTTTACTTGTATGTAGGATACTTTCTCTTGCAATGGCTTTTGAAAGATGACCACAATAATTGGTTTCATTTTGGACTATGAGAAACTATCTTACCATCGATATTATGCTTTGCTTAAGACCCTTTGTGCATGAAATGAGAAAACAATATTGGATCTCTAGCATATGTTACTAAGGGGTTAAGACTAAAACATGGATATATCACTTGCACGAACCATTGGGAAGAAGTATTTTGAGCTGTGATTATAAAGCTGCTACACTGAGATTGTGTGAATTGATAGAGCCTTCAAAAGGCTGGTGGGCATTTAGAACCATATTGTACTGACAGTTGCTTCCATTTCTATTTCAGCTTCACTTGGGTGTGAACAGTGGGGCTATGAAATTTGCTATTGAGCGGCAAGCTGTAAATGAAGCCACCTTTCGCTGTCCGGATGAGTTTGGATGGCAACCTCAGGTGGGTGTGGTTCATCCTAATGTGATGGTCTATTGTTTGTTTTATCTAGCATTGGTAGGTTATCTTTGATTTTCGTTTAACTAATATTGTTTATTATTATTTACCAGCAATTCCCAATAATTGAAGTAGATGGGGAAATTTCTCGAGCAAGAGAGGTACTGCCACAATCTGTTTGTAATATTATTCATTAAGAAAATGAATTTATATATTTTGTATCCGGTCGATCATTGATCATTGTAGTGGATGATTGTTCCCAGTCAAGAATGTGTGTGTTGTCATCTTTCTAGGGTGGGACTTTAATATATAAGTTGGCTTCCTATTGAAAGTTTGCAGAATTGCCTCTTTTCTTTATATAAGAAACCAATGGAAAGGTTTCAATTCTGCAGGGTCTAACACTTGTTTATGTGAAATGTAATGTTAATATCCCTTATTGATGTTACAACTTTATCCAACCAATTAGGTGTTGGTTGAGTTTTGGCTGAAATACTCCTTAGTGGAACTGCTGCTTAGTCTTGAGAATCTTTGTTTGTGAAATTATGATGTCCATATTGTTAAACTTATAGTATGGATTGGCATTCTGTCTTTCCGTCCAAAAAACTCGTATTTTATGCTTTTGCAATCCCTCCTCCCTCCCCCTCGATCTCTCCCAACGTATTCAGGTGCTAACTTTTCCACCTTTTGGTTTTTGTAGACTTCTTGTTCGATTGATGCCATTCTTAAAATCTTGAAGAAGAAGGGATTCGATGTGGCGATATCAGATGATGCAGGACGGTTTGTGTGCAATTACGTCTACTATCATTCTCTCCGGTTTGCAGAAGAGAAGGGTCACAAGTCTCTATTTGTCCATGTTCCCCTCTTTTCAAGAGTTGATGAAGAAACTCAGATGCGGTTTGTGGCCTCTCTCCTGGATGCCATTGCTGCAACATGCTAACACCTTTGTTGCAATGCTTCATCTTTTGTATCTCCATGTTTCATGCCATCTGCTGTTAAATGTAAATCGATGGTGGTCAATATCATTGTGGTTGTAAAAGGGTATTGATAATATGTACAAGCTCTGTGGCTTTTCAGTGTGGCTTTCGTATTGTCCAGGGTGATCTTTCCATGTAAAAAGGATACAGGAAATTTTTCAAATCAATCTTGTGATGGCGCATAGATTTCCCCCTAGTTTCTGTACTTATTATTCTCCATAAGGCTTTTGTATTTTTTATATTTAAGCTTCAATCTTTAAACTTGGGTGACTTAAAGCAAAATAGTCGTTTCAAGTCCAGAAGGGTTCCCAGGCATCAGTTTAGATCTTCAAATATGGATTTTACCGCAGGAGAGCTCCATGGTCGATTCGATTACTGTCTTCCTCTGTTCAAATATTCTGTACTTAATACTCTACATATGGGTCTTTCAATTTCATATTAAAGCTTCAATCTTTAAAACTTGGGTGTGACCATAAATCAAACACCTTTGGAGTCTTTCCAAGCCCAGAAGGGTTTTGTAGTTTAGATTTTCAAATGTGGGTTTTACCGCGGATAGCTCCACGGTCAATTCGTACCATTGGAGCTTCATCAACCTCGTTTCTGGGTTTAGGGTCATATTTAGAACCCAATACCCGTGATCAAGTTTACTCCAACAACCGGAGAATTGACCAGTTGGTAAAATCAGGGGACTTGAACAATGCACTCAACGTGTTCGATGAAATGCCTCACTATGATGTTGTTACGTATAACTTGCTTATTTCAGGCCACCGAAAATTTGGGCAGCGAGAACAGGCTTTTCGGTTATATACTGATATGGTTTCACAGGGGATAAGAGAGAGTTCGTCTACATTTTCGTCTGTGTTGGGGAGTTGTAGTGATGCAGGGCAAGGGGTTCAAGTTCATTGCAGGGCGGTGTCGCTTGGGTTTAGCAACAATGTGTATGTGGGGAACTCATTGGTAGGCCTTTACTTGCGTATGGGGCAAGAAAATGTAGCTGTGAAGTTGTTTGATGAATTGGTGGAGAGGAGTTTGGCTGTGTGGAATTTGATGTTACGTGGATTTTGTGAGCTGGGTCGTGTGGATGAGCTATTTGGGATGTTTTGTAGGATGAAGTTGGAGGGTGTGGATCCGAATGGGCTTAGTTATTGTTATTGGATTCGTGCGTGTTGTAATGGGAGGCTTTTGGATGAAGGAAAGCAGCTACATTGTCATGTTGTGAAGGAAGGATGGTTAGGGTCCAATGTTTTTGTGGCCAATGCTCTGGTGGATTTGTACTCTGCTTGTGGGAGTTTGATTGATGCAAGAGAAGCATTTGAAGCGATTCAAATGCAGGATGTGATTTCATGGAATTCTATTATTTGGGTCTATACCGAAAATGGTTCGCTGCTTGATGCTCTCGAGTTATTTTCTAGGATGCAGTTTTGGGGGAAGAGGCCGTCCATCCGTTCATTTGTTGGATTTTTGAATTTAGCTAGTAGAACTCGGAATATTCAACTAGGGAAGCAGATACACTCTTATGTTGTGAAGTCGGGTTTTGATCATGGTGCTAGTTTTCATGTTCAATCTGCTCTGATAGATATGTATGGGAAATGCAGTGACATAGAGAGTTCAGTGTGCATATATGAAGATAGTTATGATAGAAATTTGGAGAGCTGCAATTCATTAATGACATCTTTGTTGCATTGTGGTGTTATTGAGGATGTTGTGGAGATGTTCGGTTTGATAGTTGATGAGGGAATTAGTTTTGATGAAGTTACTATTTCTACAACCCTTAAAGCTTTATCAGTATCTGTATTTGCAAGTTTAGGCTGCTGCAAATTGCTGCACTGCTGTGTAGTGAAATCAGGTTTTGAATCTGATTTTGCAGTTTCAAGCTCACTAATTGAAGCATATGGAAGATGTGGTCATGTCGAGCTTTCCCGCCAGGTTTTTGATGAATTCCCGGCACCAAATGTCGTCTGCTTTACAGCAATTATCCATGGCTATGCCCGAAATGGAATGGGAAGTGAATGTCTTCATTTGCTTCAAGAAATGGTGGGAAAGGGTTTCAAACCTGATCAAGTGACAGTGCTGTGCGTGTTAAGTGGGTGCAACCATTCAGGTCTGGTTGAAGAAGCAAAATTGCTGTTCAATTCAATGGAAATACTATATGGAGTTTCCCCGGGCCAAAAGCATTATTCATGCATGGTTGATCTTTTAGGCAGGGCAGGTTTGCTAGAGGAAGCTGAAGGGTTGATGCAACAGGCACCTGGAAAAGGCGACTGTGTGATGTGGAGCTCATTATTGCGAAGTTGTATGATACACAAGAATGAAACAGTGGGAAGACGAACAGTAAAAACTTTGTTGGATCTTGAGGGAGAGGACCCTGCAATTTCGTTGCTAGCTTCAAACTTTTATTCTGAAATCGGCGAGTTTGACACCGCAATGCATATCAGAGAATTTGCAATAGCACAGCAAGTAACAATGGACATAGGTTACAGCCTGGTTGAGGTAAACAGCCACAGTCACTGTTAGCATTTTGAACTGATGGAATCAGCTCATCAAATTGTTGATTGACCCCAGTGGCTCAGGTCTAACATCCTCTGAATATAATTTTTATTATTACTGCTGTTGTGGTTTTGCTTCTTTTATGGGTAAAGTGTTAGGTGTGCATGTAGTGAATGAAAAATATGTACCTTTGTCGTCCTGCTTGATCTAACTAATCCGTTGACATTTTCTTTTCCTTTGAAAGAAACTGTTCTGGATTTTGTTTTTTTCGATGATATACTGTTTGGATTTTGTTGTTATTCCAAAGTTTCCATTTTTACCAAGACAATTTATTTTGTAAGTTGCATATTTTCTTTCCCTTTTCTTAAAATAGATGCCAGGACTAGATTCAGATTGCAGGACACTATGAATGGTGGATTTTTGTGTCCTGATTTAAGAGTAAAGCAAAGAACAAATATTTTCCTTGCTTAAAGTGTGGAATTGTAGAAAATGTAACATCTTCATGTACTTTCAAGCCAAGCCATATATTCCACAAACCTCTTCATTTCTTGTACTAATCCACAGATATAAATTATAACCCATTGTTCATTATACAAATCAAATCAATCTTGTAATACAGCAAAGATATAGCAAACATGGATAAATTCTTCATGGTTTCTTTTCTTGTTATGCTGATAGCAGTTTATGGAGTTGCAGAAAACATGGTCTATGACGACATTGGCATGTTTGATGAGCTTGAAAGCTTTGACATTGAAGAAGACAATGAGATGGATGTATTTGAGATCCCGTCATGGACAAGCGAACGCGGTAGCAAGGTTCTTGTTAATGTGGATAGCTTTGGTGCTATTGGAGATGGAGTTTCTGATGATACACAGGTGAGCATGTTATAATGTTATATAAACCGTAAGTTTTACATTTCTTGTCATTCGCAATGTTGTATTACTAAAATCTTGCTAGTATTCAGAGGCTACACATGGCAAAATGGTTTTTGATTCCATTAAATCGATAGAATCTTATCAAATATGTTGTCATTGGCATTCAGCAGTAGTTTGATGAAAAAACATGACCCATAGTAGTTTCCCCATGTTTTGACTTGCCAATTTTAGACTGTCATTTAAATTCTTTACATTGAATAGTTTCTATCACAGTGATTGTTGACATATTCTTCTGAAATGCCCTTCATATAAGGCTTTTGTAAAAGCGTGGGATATTGCATGCAATACGACAAAAGCTGTATTCCTGGTACCCCAAGGACGCCGCTATCTAGTAAATGCAACAAGATTTCAAGGGCCATGCGCGGATAGCTTAGTTATCCAGGTAATCTCTAATACAATTTTGTGTCTCTGTTAACAATTACCCTCTATAGATCTGTTTTCCTCGATACATAGCACCTATTATTCATATTACACTATTACCTCTATGATAGTCTCATACTGACTGTGGTACAACAGATTGAGGGAACAATAGTTGCACCAGCTGATCCTGATACCTGGGATCCCATATTTTCACGAACATGGCTTGATTTCTATAAACTGAAGGGAGTAATTTTCCAAGGTAATGGAGTTATTGACGGATCAGGAAGTAAATGGTGGGCATCATCCTGCAAAAAGAATAAGACAAATGTAAATTTTTTGGAAATTCCTAGTTTCTATACTGATCCAAGCACTTCAAATTTCAGAAAATGATGATGGATACTGATATTAGTTCTCTGTTTTCCCAATTTCTGCAGCCTTGCAGGGGTGCGCCAACAGTAAGTACCTTGCATCGTAGTCACAAACTTATAACCATACTTTCAAACAAAAGATTCATTCAGATGATATGGGATCAAGATTTCAGATTCTTACATATAATTGAATTTGACTTTTTTATTGCAGGCATTTACAATTGATAGAAGCTCAGCGATAAAGGTAAAAGGGCTCACCATCCAGAACAGCCAACAAATGAATTTTGCTATCTCTCAAAGCGACTCTGTACGAGTTTACGCAGTCCAAGTCTCGTCTCCCGGAGACAGTCCTAACACTGATGGAATCCATATCACTGCATCTACTAATGTGGTTCTTCAAGACTGCAAAATTGGAACAGGTGAATCATTATTTCTTATTTCACTTTCATAGCTTAAAACAAGGAAATGGATGAAAATATATAAAGCATCCTTGCAAATAACCGAAAGAAGAGGTTTGAACATTAAGCTAGGAACACGAGTTTAAATTTTGAATAATGCACACATGCTCCCATTGAAAGGTGCACAACCACACCGTCCACACGTCATAACAAAATTTAAAGCACTGATCCATTTGTTTCATGTTGATACTGAAAATGATATGCAGGAGATGACTGCATCTCAATTGTCAATGCTACATCAAATATTAAGATGAAGAGGATCCTTTGCGGACCAGGACATGGAGTCAGGTACTCTCAACTTTGGTTGCACATTATAAAGGAGTCATGTGACGGCCCAAAAGTGACAAGTAATTGGAACTCTAATTTTTATTTCATTTTATTCATTGATTTAAATTTGGCTACCAGCATTGGAAGTCTAGGGAAGGACAATTCCAGCGGCATAGTCACAAAAGTGGTCTTGGATACAGCATACCTCAGGGAGACTACCAACGGCCTCCGCATCAAGACTTGGCAGGTTTTTAATCTACTATCACAATGATCCATTTTTCTTATGATGATATTGACAGTGATGTAATACAAAACAGTTTTCCTTATTTCCTCCTTCCCTTTTTTCACTTTGGGGTGCCCTTGTATAGGGAGGTTCTGGTTATGTTCGCGGAGTCCGTTTCGAAAATGTAAGGATGGAAGATGTGGCAAACCCCATAATCATAGATCAGTTTTACTGTGACTCCCCCAAAGCTTGTCAAAATCAGGTAATGCTCCAAGACTTTCATCATTTTGAGCTCCGCCAATTTGATCTTTGAAAGTGTTTCAGAAAATGGGAACTCAAACTATCCCTCAGAGTAAAATCATGTTAACTTGCAAATTGAGCTTCTTTTTCTCGACATTGTAGACATCAGCAGTGCAAATAAGCCAAATCATGTACCGGAACATCTCAGGAACTACAACGAGTAAGAATGCCATGAAGTTTGCCTGCAGTGACACAGTTCCATGCAGCAACCTAGTCCTCAGTAACGTCAACTTAGAGAAGAAGGACGGCACAGTGGAGACATATTGCAACTCTGCCGAAGGCTTCGGGACCGGCGTTGTGCATCCATCAGCCGATTGTCTGAACTCTCATGACAAAGACATGGTACTCATCAATCAGCCTGCAGAAGTTGAACACGCAGATCCCAGCATAGAACGTATTGTGCATACTGAACTGTGACCTATATAGGTCATATGCACATACCTAAATAACTGTTTGATAGTATACTAAACAGAGATATTGAGCTTGTAGAATGCTCTATAGTACGTAATTGATGTTTTAAGGATTCTCGGAGGGAGGTTTGAGGTGCACATGTCAAATTTTAGGGGAAGTTGCGAACAATGTGATCCTGAATAGCTTTACAGTATAAATGTATAATGAAGCTGAAGTTGTAAGCAAGACAAATAGCTCGTTTTGTTCACCTGCTCAACAATTTCTATACTCAATTAGTCTAATGTAGTCATCTTCTTTGGATTTGAAAATAATAATTAGAATCGTTTTCTTTGCCTTATATTCTCCACTATTTAATATAAATAGAACGAAAGAAAATAAGAGAGAATGAGAATCAAATGGTTGGTTTGATTAGAAATGGCAGAGCAGTGAAGGAGGACAGAGAGCTGATGGACCCAGAAGGCCGAAAGGGCGAGAGATTCATTGATTTTAGACGTGAAAAAGGGCAACAACCAACTTGTACGGCCGCCAAGTTTGTCGCCGCCGTATATACGCAGAAATGCTTTCGCTCTCAGAAATAGACTAGTAACATGTGTAGACGACGAAGTACAGCAATGTTTGAGCAGAAAAATCTTCAATATATTCGGGTGTGACCAACAAAGTAGATACGTTCTGAAATTAAGTATCAGCCTGGATCTAGTTGATTGAGATATGAATTGTTTTGGGAATGACATGGTTCTGCGTATTCCGGAGTGTTGAAACTAGTGAGCGTTAGATTAGCACGGGGCACATTGTGAGCAAATCATTCATTTGGTAATATAGAGTTGCCAAGGTGTGCAAACTGTTTCGGTTTTGGAAATGTAAGTTGCAGAGCAATAAACCAAATAATTGTAAGTTGATCCTTGAATAAAGGAATGAGATAGTTTCAAGTTTCAATCATCACTAGAAGCAAAGAAATTGAAAGATATTATTTCATAGAAGAAAAAGAAAAAACACACCAAATGGCTAATTTATTGAAAACAAAACTACAAAAAAAGAGTACACAGTCGAGAGAGGTCGCATGCCTCGCTCTATGGAAGAAGAATAACTTAATGGGAAGAGATTTTGAGGTTGAGGGACTTGTTGATCCATGCCTTCCAGCTCCCGCTCCCTTTGCGAGAAATCGCAGCTGCCGGAATCTCAGCGTTCAGTGGCTGAGGCTTCTTGCATAGCATAAAGTTTCGAGATCCTTGCGATCCAATTGTGTCCCATGGACTGAGAGAATCAGGTCCAGCTGTGGGGCAGTAGAGCATGAAGTCATTGAGATCGGAGCTGAGAATAGGAAGGCGGCCTTCACGTGCATAAGATTTCAAGGCTGTGTCTATGACTGCAGCCACAAGAGCCTCCTCGTTTACAACGAAACGGATCGGGCCTGCACTACCCAGAACGGTGATGCTGATCAAGAACCTGTTACCCTTCTGACTCTTCTTCTGCTTGTACACCAACATTATTATTATTATTATCCAAACAAAGAGGAAGGAAAAACAAAACAGTGAGTGATTCAGGGGTCCACGCCGAGGCAGCGGTAGTACCACCCTTCTTTGCAGGATCCGAAGGAGAAAGCAGATGCGGCGGAGACCGGGAGGAGAATAGCAGCGCTCGCCCTCGATTGTGTAATCGAGCGCATCAAATTACTGATGCTTAAGATTTCCACCATTCACAACCTGCTTCGATCTCCAAACTCTCTCTCTCTCTCTCTCTCTGTCTTGAGGTTTGATTCCTGGAGAGGAGAGAGAGGAGTCTTTTATTTATACGGTTTCGGGGGTTTTTTTTAATTTTTTTATGTATATATTTTTTCAAACCCGGGTTTCGGTTGCTTGGAGTTGGGTCGGTAGGAGGTAAAACTTTTGCTGCCACCGACTCTCCAGAATTACCGCATCTTTCTTTAATCAGTGTAAATTTACTGGCCTGTGTTTCACCGCGTCTGAAAAACTAATTTTAATCTTTTTACTCCCTCATTCGGCCTGTTACACGCTTGGTAGCGACAATGGTAACTGTCAACGTGTTCGGTTACTCTGCTAAATTATACTACAGTCAACACTTAATTGAATATTACCAAAAATGTAAGTAAACGTCTACCCGTAATAAACCCCGTGAGCTCTGATTAGCTCATTTGCAGATAATTAAAGTAATTAATTGCATGATACAGCTAGTTTACATAAATTAGTGGACATAGGTTTTGTTCTGAGTCTACAATATATAATTTCCGCTCATTAAGTAGCCGCTCATTAAGTAGGAAGTTATGATTTCGACTCATAAAAAACTCGTGGTAGATTATTTATCTAATAAAAAGGTATATATATAATTTCTTCCCGAATTTTGTATGGGCATTTTATATTTGTCATCTAGCCTCCTGCTCCTAAACTTAAGATGCCAAAGATGTCCACATTAGAGCTTTCTAATTAGTGTCTTCCTAATACGAAATAGGATATTCTAATACGTTGTACGGATGCCGTTCAATTCGACCTGCCCCGCCTACCGGTGCCTTGGTTGGCAAGACAGACAAGTTTATGGACTTTTTATTCAGGTTTAGGACATATTTGTTTTGTTTAACACCCATGTGTCACGTTTGGATTCAAACATTTGGCATAACAGCTATATATTTTTCTATTAATTAAAGGCTGCCTAAATATCAAGTCACATTTCCACAAAAACAAAAAAGGGGTCCGGTATTGAAGGAACCCTAATTCCCTACTCGAAGTCATATCAGCCAAAGACAGATCGAGGCAAGCTATAGATCAACCTTTTCCGGCTAATATATAAATGATAAATTGATGACTTATTACAATGTTGGTTGGCTTGAAAGCACCAATTAACCAGAAACGATTAAATTAATTAGATTATCGCTTCAATGAATTATTAACCAAGGATGCATGAAAAATGACGAGTATAACTATTATTAAACGAACTCATTTTTGTCAATTAAAATTTAAAAATTTGACAAAAATAATGTTGAAATATTAAAATATTTTAATATAAAAATAATCTGTAAAGATAAAATAGTAATTTAAAAAATCTAAAATTTAAAATAAAATAATAAAAATATGGTGGTTATCTGAAAATTATTCCTTCTACTCTTAATTTCTCTCAACATCCTCCACACACGTAGGGTGTGGGTTAAGCTAGTTTATTATAAATCAAGACGTACGTGGTATGTTATAATTTATTAATTAGTTTTTAATTTGATACTCTATAGTGTTAGTTACGATTTGTCTCTAAAAAACGTGAACTATAAATAAATGGTTTCATTCAAACATTCTAGAGAATAAATAAAGACAATGCATATAGTAGTGAAAGATAGATAAGATAATATCATTGTAAAAATAGATCTGTATTCAAGTAAATCCTACCAGCTAGCTAGCTAGCTAGCTAGTTATAATTTCATGTATCAGAGATTATCAGTGTGTGACATACATTAACAAAAATAATGAATCAACACCTCAATTTGATGTCTAATGCAAATATATGACGTCATTCACATGTACTAACATGATCATATATATTTCCTGGAGAATATTAATTAATTTGCAACGACCAGATCAGGTACGTAGGTAACACGCATGATCATATACCGCGCATCAATAACCAAGGGCTTGAATTAAACGAAGGTTATGCGTTCTAGCTAGCTAGGTCAACAACCGAATAATATCGATCAGTTGCAAAATCGGAATCTTGACTAGCTATACAACGATGGCTTACAAAGTCCCGTCGATTAAAAGCAACCAGCTGAAAGCCCTACACCATTCTTTGTGTTTATCCTCATTCCCATTTTGGAATGGTGGTCCAGATGATGAATACGTACAGCTGAAGGTGATGAAGTAGATATAATTTGAAATGGAGCACTTTCATATCTTGGACGATCGATCGAGTACTTATCAGCTGTACGTACGAACTTGGACTCAAGGGTGTGAGTAAGAGTTGAGATCGATGATGATTCGTAAATCCCAGCTGCATGCTCCAGGCTAGGGCTCAGCCTTTTTGTAAGGTTGCTACTTGCTGCAGGCACACATATGCATCATGCATGATCAGCTCAATATATATGGTCCAGATGGTTCCAGAGGACGGTTGATGCTTATCATCGATATCGATCGAAAAAGATATTGATGAACAATATACAAACGTACGCATGTACGTACTGGCATTTGGAAGAATTCAGAACAATCACCCGCCCCCATATCCGACCTGTTGCGTCAATTTAATTTAATTCCACCCCGAAAAATATCTTCCGGTGATGTTACCGGAGAATTAAGCAAACGAAGAGTATAGTTTACAGTGTATACTATGAAGAAAATCGATCATAGCCTTTACTTATTTGGTCCCCTGCTCCCCTCAACTATAGAGGTGATTTCATTTTCATTATATAACTATCAAATAAATGTCGATTTAAAACAGCACAATTAATCCAAACTCTAACGTTTATGTTATGTTGAAAACGTTGGAGTCTAGTTTTCATTCTTTTCAAGGAATCCTCTCCTAACTTTTTTTTTTCACCTCACATTAATGACCTTCATTTAATGGCTCACAATGTATTACATCATTAGATGAAGTTTGCAGTGAAATTCTAAAGAGATTGTAAGCCATTAGATGAAGGTCAGGAAGGTAGGATGAAGAAAAAAAATTAAGAACCCTCTACAGTCAAGGAACGTTTATTACTCCAAGGAGATCATATATAGTTTGCTGCCAAAATGAGGAGCTGCACATAATTCGTTTACCTGCTTCACGTTTCATGCAAATAGGCCAGGGTTTCTGGACGAAGGTTATGATTGCGACATGACATCCCTTTATGGTTGTTTGGGCCACAATTGAATTTATTTCAATTGGGCTTTCGCCCCAAGGCCCAGTAGGGGTTTTGATCAAATTCAAACCCATGGAAATCGGGTTTTCCCGCTTCAACCAAAGAGGTTGGGTTTGAGGGAGAACGTGGTTGCTTCCTAATCCGATTGGGGTTGTTTCGTAACAATCCATCAGTGAAAATATTTGTTAAGATTGAGAAGCAATGTAGCAATGATTTCACTACCTACGCTGGGCTATCAATCACTAACAGCTATAAGCCACGCTGCACCATGCTTTAGGGAGGTTGTTAGAGGAACCGGCCATACTGCGCAATGATGAGTGATGAACAGCAACAGCAGCATAACAAGCAAGGTCAAGACGTGTTGCTCCGATCTTCGAAGCTGCAATACCAACCATGCCTCTGATAATATCTTCGCTGATTTGATGGGGAGCATGGTAGGGGAGGACAATCCTAATGAGTCTCAAGGATCCGCCATACTGGAGTTGACAGCCCCAGGGGTCCTTGAGTCATATAAATATGAACCTGCCGGCATCTGGAAAAAAGGTTCTCAACCAAAAACAACCACAAGTCCTAGCGCAACGCTAACTTGCCAAAGCCTCTCCGGAGCAACTCACGCAACCCGCCTCCGCCTCACGATCGATCTAATCTCGTGCTTGTGCCGAGCGCTTTGCTGGGTCTACTCACGCAACTCGCCTCCGCCCTACGACGGGTTCAACCTCGTACTTGCGCCGAGCATTTGCTGAGCCTCACGCAACCCTCCTCCGCCCTCTCACGATCGATCTAATCTCGTGCTTGCGCCGAGCATTTGCTGAGCCTCACGCAACCCTCCTCCGCCCTCCTACGATTGATCCGCTCTCGTACTTGTGCCGAGCGTTTGCTGAGTCTATCGAGTCAGTCCGCCACCCCCGGTGGCAATCGAGTCTGTCAGTCCGCTACCCCTGGTGGCAATCGAGTCGTCACTCCGGTGACACACCCGTGGTCTTGGAACAGCTCTGCTTTGCTTCTCCGGATCAGAGTAAGATCCTCAATCCTCAAGGGGTTGGGAAGAAAATCCTGGTAGAGAGTTCTATTCAGGTCTTGTTCGAGCCCTGTACGCCGGCTTAGTCAGCGCCCGCGTAACAGTCGCTTGACCAGGAAGTCAGAGTCGAATTGGGAGCAGACGAAGCGACTCGCTCAGGGGGTCGCGCGCAATCGAGTGGCACCGCTCCAAGGGTGCTGGCACGCCTAAGCACAACACAGAGACACACAAACCATCAACCAACTACCGTGCTGACTGTTCGCCGGGTGCTGAACCCGCCACGAACATTTTGGCACGCCCAGTGGGACTGGTGTCAAGGATTGCGGGATCCACAAGGGGTAATCCTTACGTAAGGGTGACCATGTCTTGTTTGAAGATTTCCCACAAAGGGCTGATCCAGCATGGAACAGCTGAGTGCAGGGGATTAACTGACGCTGAAGTTCAGGAAGTGTTTGGCGGGACTTTGGCCGATGCAAAAGCTATTGCTACTGCCCTTAAAGCCCTGCGAAGCAAAAAGGGTCTGAATCCGGTTTCCGAGCCGTCTATTTCGGAGATCGAGGAAGAGACCACTGAAATCACTGCCGCTTCCCAGGATGACGACCGCGCTATCGGTTTTGTTAACCGGGAAGCTACATCTGGTTTTTTGGAAAAGGGGTCCGCGGATGAATCCGCTGATCCAAGTGCGTCACCTGTGGTACAATTTACTGGGGAGTCGGCAACTCCCACGGAGGTGACGGATACTTTGAAGATGTTGATCGAAAAGTCTTGTCACACGGACGAGGCATTGAAAAGAGCCAATGAGGTGGTCATTGATCTAAGTGAATCCGTCAGGCGTATGCAGACGGAGCAACGGGGGTTCACGGCCAATTTCAAGTACCTCGCCGAACAGCAGGATCGGCTGGGGAGCAGCTTGACCACCTATGCCAGGAGCTCCGAGGGCAGCTGGCAAAAGCAGCAGGAGCAGCTGGCGGAAACCAATACCGCGCTCGCCAACCTGAGTGCCTTGATGAATCAGTTGCTGGAACGGGGTGACCACCCCGAGGGGTCCGGCCGTACAGTTACGGATCCAGCTCAGCTGAAGGACCAGCGCAAGCGCGACGCCGGTCGTGGAACTATTGGCGGATCTAACAACAGGCCCACTAATAGTCAAAGGGGAGGTCAGGTTCCTCCTACAGAGCCGGTTAGCAACGATCAGTCGGTACCTCCAGCGAACGCCGTGGCGCAGATAACCCTGGAGGACATTGGCAGGATCTTCGCTGACAAGCTCAGGGAGCTGCAGGGGTTGCCCGACGTCGACAAGACGTACGAGAATCCGTTGACTCCCGAGATCAATGCGGTGCCCTTCCCGGTCGGTTTCAAGCCAATCCGTTTTACGCCGTTTACTGGCCAGACATCCGAGGATGCTGAGACGCACATCATGCGTTTCACCAACGAATCAGGTCAATATGCTGAGAACCCGATCATGAAGTTGAAGCTCTTTCCTACATCCCTGGCAGGGGAAGCAGCTATCTGGTATAAGCGTTTAAGGCCTGGGTCAATTCCAGACTGGAAGACCATGGAGGTCATGTTCAGGACCATGTTTGGGGTCGTGGAAGCAAAAATCGGACTGAAGGACCTGGCAGAGACTGAACAGAGGCCTGACGAGTCCGCCACTGATTATCTGCGACGCTTCAAGCTGGAGCTAACTCGCTGTGAGATGGAAATCCCAGAGGAGCACGCCGTGCGGATGGCGATTGACGGCTTGATAGACGAGATCCGCCAGGGGTTCAGGCAGGTTCATGTAACCACGATGGCGGATCTGACTAATCGTCTGGGTCAGGAGCAGCACTATGTGGATCGGTCCAGGGAGAGAAACGAAAGAAGGAAGGGGATTCCGATGTCCTACTATCCGGGGACTCTGAAACCCAAAACTCCAATTCCGACCGCGGCTCAGACCGTGGCAGCCGTTCAGGCGGATGCAATTCCTAGGCCAATCCTGACATGGGTTGATGAGGAGAAAGTAGGGGTCGAGGTAGCAGCCATCGAGAGGACTGATCAGAAGCCTTTGCAGTCCCAGGTAGCGAAGCCGGTCAGGGAGCCTATTAAGCTGGTTACTCCTCTTCCAACCAAATCAGCCTTTGATGCATACACCTATAACGCCCATAGAGCTCACGAGATTTTGCAAGAGTTGTTCAACCAGGGGCGTCTGCATCATGACGGATTTACCCCCAAGCCTGATTATATGGCGGGGAAGACATACTGCAGCTATCACAATATGAACAATCACAATACTAAGGATTGTGTGAAGCTGAAGGACCAGTTGCAGATATGGATCAATGACAACGTCCTGCAATTGGAGAATCCTAAGGAGCCTCAGTGGACAAAGGCTAGGGGTACACCGCAGGTGAATGCTATCGAGATCAGTGTTGGTCCGAGCCTGCCGCAGCAGGGTAAGAAGCGGGTTTCCAGGTTTCAGGAGTATACTTACGACGCAAACAAGGCGGAGGAAATCTGGGAAACCATGGTGTACCATAAGGCGCCAGAAATTCAGGAGTTTTACCAGGGCCATCCTATCAGTGGGAACGGCGGGTTTACGTGTCTCTTCCATAGGTCCTTTGACCACTCTAGTTCTGAATGTGTAGGTCTGAAGGACCAGTTGCAGGAGTGGCTGAACGAGGGCAAGCTGGGGTTCGACGCCAGCGAACCTAGGCCCTGCCCAGAATTTTGGGTTGGGGCGATTGAGGAAGAGGACATGGTGATGGTCCCACGCTCCAAGCTCTGCCTCACGTGCAGACTAACGACAGGACAGCCGATTACCTATGAGGAGTTTCAGGCAGCCTTGAGGGAAGCGGAGCAGAAGGCTGAAAGGAGAGCCCTCGAGAAGGCCAAGTTAGAGCGTCCGCCGCCCGAGAAGTCAAGCAGGGAGGGTTACAAGCGGATGAAGTACCACCACGGGTCCGAGGACAGTTGCGCCAGCAGGGCAAGGCCTAGGCATGGTCCAGGACCGTCCGAAATCAAATCAGCCACGGCTGGGGGTTCGCAGAAGGCTGCGAATCCAGAGCCATCCGCGAGGGTCTATGTTCCGCCAGCATCTAGGAACGATCCGAAGGCGGACACATGGTATACCCAGCGGGCCGGCAAGGCTGTTGAGCTTGCAGCGGTGACTACCCGGAACGAGCGGAGACGCTTCGGCAAGGCAAAAAGAACCTTGGCGGATCTGGCATCGGGAAGGGTAACCGAGGAAGAGCTGTCAGTACCCGTGAAGCGGGTGGAGGAAATCCATAAGCGCTACAAGGTGAGAACCAAATCATACATGGACTCTAGACGACAGCGAACCACGGACGTTCCACCGGCACCTCGAAAGAGTGTGCACGATAGGATAGCGGATCTGCCGAGATCCGCTGGGGCACCCCAGTCCAGGCCAAGGAGAAAGCTGGTTTTCCCTCCTGAGCCTTCGGAGATGAGGAAGTCCCCTCCAAAGAAGCCACAACCGGAAGCTGCCGGGAAGCAGGGGGCTTTGGAGGCCCAGGAAGATGTGATGGTGATTGACACCAGCAAGGGTTCCACCGTTATGCGGTGGATACCAAAGGAAAACAGCGCGTCATTGGCGGCGAGCACGAGCAACGTGGGGGTTTCAGAGAGGGAGGCTGTTCCCAAGGAATCCAGATCAGTTATAGCGGAAGTGAGCGGGCCGTCCGCTACCATATCGCGGGCAAGGCCAAAAGGGCCTAAGGCGCCAACCAACTTCGTGGAGTACGCGGCTAAGAAGCTGCAGATGACGGTGCCAACTCGGACATCCTCGGTCGCCCCCAGTATACGAGCTGACTCCGACTTAGGAGACCTAGCCCTGGATAAGGAAGAGGATGTGGTCGACTACGGAGATGAGCCTGAGGCGGTAGACGAGGGCGAGGTGCCAATGGACGAGGAGCAGACCGGGGATGAGGCCATGACGCATCATTGCAACATGGTCTTCATTCTGTCATCTGCTTATGCTCTGCCAGAGCCTTTGCCCACTGCTCACTTCATCACCGACGAAGAGGCTTCTCATCCTGTTTACTCAGTACAGGAGCCTGAACAGGGGGCTCAAGCGGAAGCTGAGCCCGGGGTTTTTCGGTCCGGTCATCGGTATCCGGAAGGGGCCGGAGACCTTCTGAAACAATGCGTGATGTTTGCCAAGCCTACGTTTGACATGTCCCAGCATCTGAAGCCTCTATACGTGACAGCAGAGGTGCAGGGCATGAGGGTCCGCAAGATCTTGATAGATACAGGGGCTGCGGTAAACGTCGTCACCACTACTCTTGTGGAACAACTGAAGATCCCGAAGGACAAAGTCATCCAGACTGTCTCTAGGGTGAAGGGGTTTTCGGGGGAGGTAACTCCAACCGCTGGGGTGGCTGTGCTCCGAGTCAAGATAGGACCCTCTGATGCCCATCACGCATTTTACGTGGCCAACGCAAACGCTCCCTACCATATGATCCTAGGGAGAGATTGGATCCATAAAGCGCTGGCAGTGCCTTCATCTCTCCACCAAGAGATGATCATGTGGGATCCAGTCACAGAGTTGCCAGTGCTCATCAAGGCGGATGAGCGCCCGTATTCGATAGCGGCCATCCAGTTGGAAGCCAGCTATTACAACAGAGACATGAGACCCCTCCGGATTGGGGGAGTCGACCATAGGGGGCATCCACTCGGGGTGACCCAGAATGAGCTGTCTCAGTGGGGAATTGCCCAGGCTATGGCGGATTGTAGTCGGCCAATTTCCATTGAGCTCCGTCCCAATACTTCCAATGAGTGACGCCTTCTCACAAGAGGAGTCGGAGGCCTTTGCTAGCTTTCTGCAGCGATTGGCGATTTATCGATTAGAGCGAATGGCTTGGGAGGAAGTGGCACTGGTGGAGTGTATTGAGGAAGAAGAGTTCGAAGTTTCAACAGGGGTGGAAGTAATTCAGCCTGCTCCAGCAGCGCTAGATGATACTCCGCCCAAGGTACGCGATCCTGTCGAAAAGATCAACCTGGGGACAGAAACGGAACCCATGGAAGTGGGGATCAGCCAGTACCTTAGACCAAAGTTGAGGCAGCAACTGATAGGGTTGCTGCATGATTATAAGGACTGCTTTGCCGAGAAGTATCAAGACATGCCGGGGTTATCAAGAGAGCTGGCTTGCCATCGCATCCCTATCAAGGCAGGGTGTAGGCCAGTTAAGCAAGAGCAGCGGCGGATGAACGCTGACACGGCAATGGCGGTCAAGAAAGAAGTTCAAAGCATGCTGGACGCTGGGATAATCAGACCAGCCCTTTATCCGGAATGGTTATCCAACGTCGTCCCTGTTCGGAAGAAGAATGGCAAAATCAGAATATGTGTGGACTACAGGGATTTAAACGCTGCATCTCCTAAGGATGTTTATCCTATGCCCATAGCGGATATGCTGGTGGATGCAGTAGCGGGGCACGAGTTGCTCTCATTTATGGATGGGACGGCAGGGTATCACCAGATTCCAATAGACGAGCCAGACATTCCTAAAACCGCCTTCCGCTGCCCAGGGTTCACAGGAGCGTTTGAGTATCTCAGTATGCCATTCGGTTTAACCAATGCAGGGGCTACATACCAGCGTGCAATGAACATAATTTTCAGCAGAATTTTGGGGAACATCCTTGAAGTCTACATTGATGATGTAGTAGTAAAATCCAAAAAGAGGGAAGATCACATTGATCATCTCCGAAGGGTGTTCACAATCATGCGAAAGCATCAGCTTAAAATGAATCCGGCCAAGTGTGTCTTTGGGGTTTGTGCTGGTGACTTTCTAGGGTTTGTGGTACATGAGAGAGGCATCGAGGTGTCGGGCGACAAAGTGCAAGCTGTGTTGGACGTGCCAGCACCGAGAAACAAGAGGGAGCTGCAGAGCTTGCTTGGAAAAATCAACTTCCTCAGAAGGTTTATATCCAACTCAGCAGGCAAGGTAGCACCTTTCTCGTCTCTACTCAAGCTCAAACCAGGAGAAATCTTTGAGTGGGGTCCTGAGCACCAGGCTGCCTTTGACAGGATCAAGGAGTATTTGGCTAGTCCGCCGGTCCTTCGGCCGCCGACACCGGGTATCCCTCTCAAACTGTATATTTCTGCCTCTGATATCTCTGTCGCAGGGCTGCTAGCCCAGGATGAAACCCTGGCCGATGGAAAGAAAGTTGAATATGCAGTAGCCTACGTCAGCAGGACGTTGTTGGATGCAGAGACCAGATATTCGCCAGTCGAGAGGCTGTGTCTAGCCCTGTACTGCGCGGGCATTAAGCTCCGCCATTACATGCTTTCATTCACAACAATAGTGGTGGCACAGACTGATTTGGTGAAATATATGCTAACGAGACCTATCCTGAGGGGTAGGATTGGCAAGTGGGTCTTAGCCCTGTCAGAGTTTTCCCTACAATATGCGCCACTCAAGGCCATGACGGGTCAGGCCATCGCGGATTTCCTATTGCACCATCCTATTGGGGGGGAATTCGCGGAACCGCCAGAGTTCGTTAACGTGATCCGATACCAGCCTTGGGTCCTATACTTCGATGGTAGCAGTACCAGTAAGTTGGCGGGCGCGGGGGTTTGTATCCAGACTCCAGCAGGTGTCAAGTATTTGTATTCTTTTCAGCTGGAGTGGACATGCACCAACAACCAGGCAGAGTACGAAGCCCTACTCATTGGTTTGGAGCTGTTACTCGACCTGGGGGCACAAGAAATTGAGGTACTTGGAGATTCCATGTTAGTTATTAATCAACTGTTGGGGATCTACAAGTGCGTTTCCTTCCATTTAGTACACTACTACGAGCGGGCTATTGAGCTGCTGGATCGATTTATTGATGTTTCCTTAGACTATGTTCCGAGGGAATTGAACTCAGCAGCCAACGAGCTGGCACAATTGGCCACTGGAATCAGCTTAGCCCAGGGAGTGAAGGAACGAATCCTTAGGGTGGAGCGCAGAACTCTACCATCCTTTGTTATCCGCCAGAGAGAGCGCGGAGGTTGGTCGGTCGCTACAGTTGAGCCGGTCGACACTGACTGGCGGATACCAATCATAGCGTATTTGCAGGACCCATCTGCACCATCCGAGAGGAGAACTCGACATCTCGCAACAAGTTATCTTCTCAGGGGAGACGAACTCTTCCGTAGGGGGGAGGATGGAGTCCTATTGAGGTGTATCTTTGGCGTCGAAGCTAAGCGGATCATGAGAGAGGTACACCTAGGGGTCTGTGGTTCACATCAGTCCGGACCCAAAATGAGATGGCTGATTCGTAGATATGGATATCATTGGCCATCCATTTTGAAAGATTGTCATAGTTTCGCTCAGGGTTGTCAGGAATGCCAGCGACACGGGCCAGTGCAGCGGGTTCCTAACATTCCTTTGCAGCCCATCATCAAGCCTTGGCCTGCTAGGGGCTGGGCATTGGATTTCATAGGGGAAATCAATCCACACTCATCTGCGCAGCATAAGTTTCTTTTGCTGGGTACCGATTTCTTTACTAAGTGGGTTGAAGCTATACCAACCAGGAACTGCGATGCAGATACGGTCATCCGCTTTGTTTTCCAAAACATAATCTGCCGCTACGGCATTCCAGAGTGTATAGTAGCGGACAGGGGGGCAGCCTTCATGGCTGAGAAGACCCAAACTTGGTTAGCAGATTATGGTGTCCAGTTCCTCCATTCTTCTCCTTATTATGCTCAATCCAATGGCCAAGCGGAAGCTACTAACAAGGTGATCATATCCATTCTAAAGAAGATGCTAGTGGATAGCCCGAGATCATGGCACACTCAACTTGACAACACGCTTTGGGCCTATAGGACCTCTAAGCGGACGCCTACAGGTACTACCCCGTATTCGTTGATGTATGGCCATGAGGCTGTCCTGCCAATGGAGATCAACGTGGCTTCTTTACGGGTTCGCGAGCAACATCAACTCCTGGGTGAAGACTATGTCCAAGCCATGTTCCAGGAACATGAAGACCTCGACGAAAAACGACTTGAGGCCTTGGACACTATCATCCAGGAAAAGCAGCGGATCGCCAAGGCATATGACAAGCGGACCAAGGGTAAAACATATGGCGAGGGAGACTTGGTCTGGAAGGTAGCTCTGCCCCTAGACGAACCGGGTCGCGGTAAATGGAGTCCTCGCTGGGAAGGTCCATTTGTCATCGACCGAATCATGGGAAAGGGGGCGTACCAGCTCCGAGACTTGGAAGGTGAAGTTCATAGAAATCCCATTAATGGGCGATATCTTAAGAAATACTTCCCAAGTGTTTGGGAATTCGAGGTCCCTCCGGCAGACGACGGAGCCGGACAGAATTCTTAGCCCTCCGGTAGTGCGCTCAGACGGCAGTAAGTTAAGATGGTACATCCGCCAGGGGTGTTCCCGCCGTGTTCGAAGTGTTCGTTTTTTTTTCATTGCGAAACCATGGGGGTTTTGTTCTTCTTTTACCTTGTCTTATTTCAACATCCGCCAGGGGTGTTGCTGTCCTTATACTTTTCATTAACAATCAAATTCATATCTTGGTAAGTGTTAAGTACGAAAATTGCAAATTGCTTTATTCTTACGCAGGCTTTGCGGCCAAGGGCATTACAAGGAAAAGAAAATACAACGAGAGCTACTAGCTAGCTCTGATACCATCCTACGTCTCTCTTCGTCTTGGGGGATTCCTCGTGCTGCTGCTTGATCTTCTTGCCCAAATCCTCTTCTTCTTCGGAGCTCTGCTAATTCCAGGAGGGGAAAAGGAGTTGGAAAAAAGGGAACGATGAGGATGCAGTGGCGGTACTGGAGGAAAAACATACAGTTCCGCTGGGAACGTATGGATGAATTGCTCGGGGTGAAGGTCATCGGCTGTGTTGATGACATTCATCCAAGCACCTAACCGGGTCACTAGCGTTAGTCGGGCCGGGTGTTGTTTAAGCACCAGGAAGCACGGCTTCAGGCCGCCTAACGCTAGGTGACCGGGGTTAGGATTTACTTAACGCTGGGTGACCGAGGTTACTGGGGCATTTAACCAGGACTGCGGTTTCTCCGGTGGAAAGGCTTGTGGCAGCCAAAGGGCTACGCCAATCGCTAACCACTCTACGATTGCCATATTTGTTCTAAGCAGGGTGATCTGGTGAGGTTTTTGCTGCAACCAGGGGGTTCCTTTTATACTACATATGCGAGAGGATCCAACGGTTGGGGGTCACGTAAGCTTTAATGCTTCGATCTACCCATCTTTATGCATCTATCCGTTTTCGGCGCCTGCTCGCCTGGGAATCGATGCGTGATCAATTGGGTTTGACTGGCGCCGTCTCGGTTTTCCCCACCGTTTCGGTAACTGTCAAATCCTGCATTTATACCAGTTTGTGGTTCCCAAGCATCTGCTTAGGGCTACCTGGCGTGGGTGCTTAGTGGGCCGGACAGGGGTTCGACGACGAACGGGCTTTCACCTTTTCGTCGAACCTAGCCCATCATGGGGAAACCACTTGGGAATCCTATCTAGTTTACTCGGCTTGGTTCTGGATTTGCCCATCCGCGCAGCCCAGCAAACTAAGGGGGCAACATAAGGGTAATATCCGAGGTATCTTTCGCTGAATTTTTCGAAGTTTTTGAGATTTTTGAACCTTCTTTAGGGCCAAGCCGGGTCGTTCTTTGAATAGGGGTTTTTAGGAACATCCGTGTTGGGGTGTGCCCTAAAACCTTTGCCGTTGGTAAGAATGGTGCGATGCAAGCCTTGATTCTAAAATTTTTGTTTTATTTACAAAAGTAAAGGGGGCTTTGCGGCCACGGCGATTACAAAGGCAAGAAACTAGTAATACATATCCGCCAACTAGCTCTGATACCATCTTGGTATATGGGGATCCTCGCCACCTCCTTCGATCCGAACGAGGGCCGAACAGGGGTTGTAGAGTAAGATCCTGAGAGATCAGCGGATGAAGCGTAGAGATAGGGGTGGCAGAGACTGTCTTGATGCCGAAGCAGAGTGGCATATAGACGTCCGCTACCCATAATCTCTCGATCATGCAATGAGTTCAATAGCCCAGCGTTGTCCACGGTTATCCAATACCCTTCATGTGGAGGTGGACAACTGGCCTATTGAAGCTCATTGCGCCTCTCTCCGGAGAGGAAGGTACCCCGAACCGCATCCATGCTGGACTTCCGGCCGATGCGCTAGAGGGGTGCCAAATCGACAGCTACCAATCTATAATCACATCCGCCCGGAACATAACATGGAGTGTTATGGTTCGAGATTTGTTTAACATGGGGTGTTATGATTTGGGGTGTTCAGCGGAACATCCGAACTAGATCGGGTGGCAAGGATCGAGGAGGCCATAACGGCTGGTAGCAGAACCTAAAGGAAGAAACGCTGAATAACATTCTAAGGCAGTTTTTTGAGGTTCTCGGGTCTAGCCAAGGGGTGTTGCTTTTATAGCCTTACTTAGAAGCAATCCAAGGGCTGAGATGAACTTGCGCATTTATTGGGCAGTTGGAGGTTGAAACAGTTTCCCGTTTTAAAATTCAAATGCAAATTCATGGGAAAAAGTTTTGCAGTTTTCTGACTGCATGATAAGACTGATGCGCAGGGTTTGGTTTGCGAATCAAACTGAATAGGGCTTGGTAAATGGGCTCATTTCATTAAACTTAGTAAATGAAATACATCAAGCCAGTTTTTACGGACTAAGGCCGAAACTCATATAGATGCAGGCCCAACCGTTTGATGGTGGCCTTGGTCCTGCTTACCCCACGATCAAACTCAGCTGTTTCCCTCTTTGCTCGCGTCCGCTCCTCTTGTAGCTTACTCCCCAGGGCTTTCTGTTGAGTTATTTCATTGGCGCGCTGGATTTGTTTCTGACGGAGGAGGGAAATTTGCTCTTCAAGTCTAGCTATCTCAGCCGCTTCGGGGTTGCTAGTAGCCAGGGCAACCAAATCTTTGTAGGCACGAGCGGCATCCGCGAAAGCGGTCTCAGCTCCCTCAAGCTTAGCATGCTGAGTAGACCGGACAGGCAAACGCTCGTGCAGGCTCCTTAGCTCCGCGGGCAGCCGGAGGAGAGAAGCGTTAGCTTCAGCTTGGACCTCGGGAGGCAGTTGCTGGAAGTGGCCTTTGAGGATCTCGAGGGCAGAGGAGAGCTCGTCCGCCACTTGAACATCGGCAGGGTCCCTCTCTCCTAAGCGTTCCAAGAATCCCCACGCCTTCTGTACCTCTTCAGGTTCCTCTTCTGGGTTTCGAGGAGAAAGGAAAGGGTCTTCGGCCAAGAGGGAAGCAGGGTCAACTTGCTCCGGAACCGCTGAACCCGATCCGCCAGGGGTCGCGGATGGCTGATTCAATGGAGACGCCGCGACCAGACCTTCGGCGGTTGGGGCCTGCGGCGGGGAAACTTGTGCAGTTACAAGTCCCACAGGTTCCGAGGAACCAGAGTCCGTTGCCTGAGGGGCGGAACCGAGGGTCTCCACATCATCATCACTATCATCCACCTGTTTATAAAAAGGGGTTAGGAATGGTTCTAACTAAGAAAAATCGCTCTTCAGGTGGATTTTACACCACATACCTCAACAGCCGCTGAAAAGGGGATTTCCTCTGGCTGACTCAGAGGAGAGCCCTGCTGCCCTGCTTTTCCTTGCTGGGCTGTATCAACGGGAGCAGCGGCAGGGGTTGGAGTTGGTTCAACCTGGGGGGCAGCATCCACCACCAGCGGGGTGGCATTCTCGGTTGCCACTATCTCTTCTTCCACCTGCTCATAATCGAGGAGGATTGGAAGTAATTCAGACCAAGGGAGGTACCAATTTAGAGCATAAGGGATATATACCTCCGTCAACGGGGTCTCTTCGGGCAGAGGAGATCCGGGCCACCTTGCTGGCGATGGCCGATCGGCTTCAATACGAGAGTCAGCAGGGGTTGAATCTTGTTCAACCTGGGGGGCAGCACCGGCCAGAGACTCCGCACCGGCTAGAGCCTCTTCCTCTGCAGGAGATAGGTCATCCGCAGGGGAGGATGGCTCGTCAGCAGCTGGTTGGTTCGCGTCCTGAATCGGTTCCTCCTCTTCTTCTCCTTCTTCTACGTCCTCTGCGGCCCCGTGCTCTTCCTCCCGAGTCGAATCTGAGGTCAGCGGATGGGGAGCTGAAGAACTGCCAGGAGCGCCACATAGCATGAGCAGAGGCCTATCGGTTGGGGCCTCCGCCATAGTAGCATCTGGGTTTTCCTCCGCCTCCGCCTCCGGTCCAGCTTCTGCAGCAGCACGGAGAGTCAAGACGGGTTGGATAGAACTCTGATTAACTGCGAGGGCTAGGCTGGAGGAAGTACCTGCAGCAAGACAGCGCAGAGGAACAGGTTGAGGAAGACTATCGCCGCAAAGCTCACGAATGCAGAAGTCCAGATAGTAATCGTCGGAACTAGAGGAACCTGGTCCTTCGGAAGGGTTAGAGGACTCACCAGAGGAGAGCTCTATTACCGCAGGAGCTCGGCTGGTGGCGGCGGCGGACGAGGAGCGCTTCCTCTGAAGTATCTGCAGGGAGGGATAGAGATGGGATATCTACGTTAAGTAGGTATCTGTTTGAGCTCATAGTTAGAGACGCAAGAGGAAAATGGAGCTTTAAAGAGTACTTACGGGTATGTCCTCCTCCTCATCTGATTCCTCATCCGCCTCAACAATGGTTCTGCTCTTCTTGGGGGGCGGAAGAGCTTTGCATTCGGCCTTCCGTTTTCCTTTGTCCATTGGGGTTTGCTCAATAGCCTAGTTTATTAAACAATCGAGATTACGCGAGAATCATGGGCAAACCGAAACAGTAGTTTCAAATGGGGGCATATTACCTGTCTTAGGGGCGGGTCAACGTATAGGGGACCGCCGTGTAGCACCTCTTGGTCAGCTGGGGTAAGTCGCTCACCCCGAAGGTAAAAGAATCTTCGGAAGTAGAAAACGGGTGGTTGGCGGAAGAGTGGGCTTCGCATGCGCGACCACCAAACGCGATAGGGGCCAGTTGCGTCCGTGGAGGCCTGCAGGTTTGGGTAGCAATCTTCGTTGTGTATGATGAGAAGCTGCAGGCATGAATTGTCACTGGCACTGGAGGGTCTTTTGGACTTTCGGCTATTCCTCCAGGCTGAGAAAAGATTCAGACTTCTCAGCGGCGGATAGGGTAAAGTTTGAATAAGACCAAACTGCCGTGCAAAGAAGTGAGGCGCGTAGAGCTCATGGCTCGGATAGCCTTTCTCACTACAGAGGAGTGGCAGGTCCGCCATGGAGACGCAATGGATGAAAATCCCTCGGCCTTTAGCTGCCTGAAGACGGTTAGGGAGAAAGCCTCGGGCTAGTCCGCGGGGATACTTCACGTGGATCAGCTGCTGTGCCTCCGTAAAAAATTCCCGAGCGGATGTGTTGAAAAAGATGTCGAGGCAGATGGCATAGCTGAGTTCGGGATCAGCGGCACAGCCGGCATACTCTTGCCCCACAACTTGGTCGGGCCTAGGAGCTCTCTTCGTGGCCGGTGAAAGTTGGGGAAAGTACATCTGGCACCAGATATCCAAGATCCAGAGCGGACCAGATTGTGCACAATTCATGGGCACGGCGGATATCTGGTGCAGACAGCGGTAGAGGTGTGCTAGAACGCATTGGGCAAGACCAATCTCTTGGCCGGAATAGATCACCTCCGCCATACGGTGGTAGTGCTTGGTCATTTTGTTGGTGGTGGAGCAGAACACGAATTTGTTTAGCCAAAAGGCCAGAAAGGCTATCCCGCCGAGCCTGTCGTCACCTACCTGGGAGGTTTCGTTCCTCCACTTTTCAAACCCACTGGGCTCGAATCCCCAAACAAGGCTAGAGGGAGATGTCCTTTCGGGGTAGTAGCCCTCGTCGAAAGCTACAGGGCCGAGAGGGAACCCGAAGCCGGCGTAGAGGTCTAGCAGGGTCACGGAGGCGTGACCGAATTGGAACTCAAAGGCATTAACCGTGGGGTTCCAAAGGCTGATCAGCGGAACTAGGGCGCACCTGTTGCCTCCTTTTGGGCTAAGGCTGAAGCAAAGCTGGATTGCATCAGCGACCCCGGCTTTCTTCCAAATTGCTCCGTCGAGAGGAAGCCGTTCTTCATACCAGGTGGTCATGTAGGACCTAACCAGAGGCCAAGCGGAGTGGTTTACGGTGCATTGGTGAGCGTCTTTTTGAAAATTTGGGCACTCCGCCGGTTCTTCAGAGCGGAAGAGCGCCGGCAGCGGGCGCGCCGGGCTGTCGAGCATCTGGTGGGCTCCGTTGTTATCATCAGGATGATAGGCCACCACGAAGGGACCTAGGGTAGCACTTTCCTCATGGGGAAGGCTAAGATGGGTCCGGTTCTCCTCTGCTTCAGAACATTTGAGGAGGGGGAGAAGTTGAGTCTGGGCTTGTTCCGCCAGGGGATAGCGGATATCAAAGTTCTTTTTGGGAGCCATCAGTCTCAGATCTGGGTTTCTTCTGATTTCGGGCTAGGAAAGAGGAAAGCAAGGTAGCACGAAGGGGAAACCGAGGGGTCTCTGTTGGAATTTATAGGAATCCGAAAGGGGTTCTTGTTTCGTGAGGCGCTGGGTTTCGCAGCAACCAAGGGTTTTAGGTGAACAGTGTTACCGTTTCGAATGGGGGAATCGTGATTGGCGAGGAAACCGCGCAACAGTCCAGTTATTTAATGGCGATTGAGGGTCAGTCTCTCTTCTATCTCGCTATACCTCAATATCGGAGACTGGGGGGCAATGTTTGGGCCACAATTGAATTTATTTCAATTGGGCTTTCGCCCCAAGGCCCAGTAGGGGTTTTGATCAAATTCAAACCCATGGAAATCGGGTTTTCCCGCTTCAACCAAAGAGGTTGGGTTTGAGGGAGAACGTGGTTGCTTCCTAATCCGATTGGGGTTGTTTCGTAACAATCCATCAGTGAAAATATTTGTTAAGATTGAGAAGCAATGTAGCAATGATTTCACTACCTACGCTGGGCTATCAATCACTAACAGCTATAAGCCACGCTGCACCATGCTTTAGGGAGGTTGTTAGAGGAACCGGCCATACTGCGCAATGATGAGTGATGAACAGCAACAGCAGCATAACAAGCAAGGTCAAGACGTGTTGCTCCGATCTTCGAAGCTGCAATACCAACCATGCCTCTGATAATATCTTCGCTGATTTGATGGGGAGCATGGTAGGGGAGGACAATCCTAATGAGTCTCAAGGATCCGCCATACTGGAGTTGACAGCCCCAGGGGTCCTTGAGTCATATAAATATGAACCTGCCGGCATCTGGAAAAAAGGTTCTCAACCAAAAACAACCACAAGTCCTAGCGCAACGCTAACTTGCCAAAGCCTCTCCGGAGCAACTCACGCAACCCGCCTCCGCCTCACGATCGATCTAATCTCGTGCTTGTGCCGAGCGCTTTGCTGGGTCTACTCACGCAACTCGCCTCCGCCCTACGACGGGTTCAACCTCGTACTTGCGCCGAGCATTTGCTGAGCCTCACGCAACCCTCCTCCGCCCTCTCACGATCGATCTAATCTCGTGCTTGCGCCGAGCATTTGCTGAGCCTCACGCAACCCTCCTCCGCCCTCCTACGATTGATCCGCTCTCGTACTTGTGCCGAGCGTTTGCTGAGTCTATCGAGTCAGTCCGCCACCCCCGGTGGCAATCGAGTCTGTCAGTCCGCTACCCCTGGTGGCAATCGAGTCGTCACTCCGGTGACACACCCGTGGTCTTGGAACAGCTCTGCTTTGCTTCTCCGGATCAGAGTAAGATCCTCAATCCTCAAGGGGTTGGGAAGAAAATCCTGGTAGAGAGTTCTATTCAGGTCTTGTTCGAGCCCTGTACGCCGGCTTAGTCAGCGCCCGCGTAACAGTCGCTTGACCAGGAAGTCAGAGTCGAATTGGGAGCAGACGAAGCGACTCGCTCAGGGGGTCGCGCGCAATCGAGTGGCACCGCTCCAAGGGTGCTGGCACGCCTAAGCACAACACAGAGACACACAAACCATCAACCAACTACCGTGCTGACTGTTCGCCGGGTGCTGAACCCGCCACGAACTAAAGGCACTGGGGATATGTTACAAGATGGTGCAAATATGGTCCTAGCTTGTGAAAATGATCTTTCATCCCTAATTGCTATCCCCTATATATATATATATATACGTTCGAAACAATATCCATGTGCTTGGCTGACAAGATTATTGATCAGCTTTATAGCGACAAAATCCACAGGATCTCAAAAATCCTTAGTACGTATAAGTTGCTAGCGGAATTTCACCCCGAGCAAACAATGTGGTTGTTAATTACACAACTCTGATTAACATTTTTTCCTTGTCAATTGAGTTGGTTAAATTTTATAATCGGGATGTAGGATATTTTACTTCTTAATAATTTAGAAAGATGTAGGATAATATTAATTTTCTTTAATTATTAAACTATCAAGTTGTTTGAAGTTAACATTCGAATTTTATATAGTATTAGGGATTCGAGGGGACAATTTATGCCTTCATCTTGCTGAAGAGCTATAAAACTAAGTGACCCGAAAATCTATAGATGGTTTTGTGCATATTTTTACATATACTAGTCTGATGATATCGATCCCCTATATGTGCCCGTAGTTTTCAACTATTGCCGATGACAATGGCAAAGCGACAAGGAAGGCGGACCAGGAGGCCACTACCAATTCGAATATACAAAGCTATGCGATTCGTGAAGCACGAGTGTACACGTGCATGGCCTCACATCCTTCGCTGTGATGAATGGTTGTTCCATTTTTATAGCTGAGATGGATATCGAGCTCTACAAATTTAACCACAAACCTAATTCTCTCGGCTTCTTCGTTCTGCAAAAAGAATGGACAAGAAACTCCAGGGACTTCTCCGCCTTCGTATCAAGCGAGGTATCAACCTCGCCGTCCGCGACTACACCACGAAGACCAGCGACCCCTACATCATCGTAACCATGGGGCGCCACAAGCTCAAGACTCGCGTGGTGAAGAAGAACTTGAACCCCGTGTGGAACGAGGAGCTCACTCTTTCCATGACCGACGTTAACGAGCCTATCGTTCTCAACGTCTACGATAAAGACCACATCACCAACGACGACCCTATGGGGGATGCAGAGATTGATATCAAGCCCTATGTGGAGTGCCTGAAACTGGCCGCGGAGTTGGAGAAGCTCCCAGATGGGTGTGCGTTGAAGAAAATCCAGCCCAGCAGGAACAACTGCCTGTCCACCGAGAGCTGCTGCACTTGGCACGAGGGCAAAATCGTCCAGGACATGATACTTAAGCTGAGGAATGTAGAGTGTGGGGAAGTTGCAGTGCAGATTGAGTGAATGGATATTCCGGGTTGTAAAGGTTTATCAGGTGTTTAGGTCTAGGAGTTTTAGTAATGCATATTTAGAATTTATAGTACGTATAGCTTTCGAGCTAGCAAGTATGTGTATGTAACTGTACTTTTTGTTGTATTGAATGTACATGCATGTAATGATCATCAGAAATTATATAAACCAAGTTCTTCAAGCACAAAAATGACCTAAAAACTGTTTGAAGTGTGGTAAAGTATTCAATTGTCCCCTACAAGCTGCAATTGTTTAACATACTAATACAAAATCTCGATGAATATAATTTTCCTCTACTTCTGAGTTCTGATACCGCTGGTCAAGTAGTGATTCTCTACCTATTTATGTACCATACACTATTGACGGGGCTAGGTGGTGTTAGTTTGTATGGGTAGGTGCGCAACGCGAAACTAATTTGTATGGTTAGACGGACGCTAGGCGGAACTAATTTGTATGGCTAGATGGATTAGCTAGGTGGGTGCTATACGGAACTAATTTGTACGGCTGGGCGGAAGCTGGGCCGGTACTAGGCGATGCTAGGCAGCTCTCTCTTGCCGCGTCTCTCGTCAGGTCTATTCTGTGTTGAGAGGATTTCGAAAATCCGGACTGTGACTAGTGAGTATATAAGTTTAGTTTTTTATAAAGATAGATTTAACAAGGCGTCAACGGGGGATCATTATTTTAACGTGCAAGCATTGTTATGGTACCATGGGGTACACTACCAGATCCGAATGCATATGCCTATTTTTCGTCGGCTATACTTCGTCGGAACAACCCCGTCGGCTATACCAATGGCCGACGAAAAAAACAAATTCGTCGGCTATAGTAGAGTATGGCCGACGAACTTACCGACGAAACTATTTTTCGTCGGCCAAACCTGGGAGAAATTGCCGACGAATTTCGTCAGGTATTTTCGAGTATGGCTGACGAAATTCATTAAGTATAGCTGACGAATTTATAAATTTTCGTCGGCTATTGGTTGTTAACAATAGCCGACGATTTTATAAATTTTCGTCGGCTATTTCCTCGAAATATATTAATATTTAATAGGCATTAATTAGTTATAGCCGACGAAATAATGTAAATTTCGTCGGCTATACAACTTATAGCCGACGAAAATTGATAAAATTCGTCGGCTATAGTTATTATAGCCGACGAAATAATGCCAAAATCGTCGGCTATTCTTACATTTGGGGAAAAAAAAATTAAATTATTTTCTAAATTACCATTCCAAGCAACCTGCAAATCACAAAAACAGTCCATGCATTTGCACCAACAAGAAACACGTCTAAATACCATTTTTATTAAATTCGTTCTAATATACATAAACCCTAAACCCTAATCATCACCTAAACTACTGAAGTCCAGCAGGTCATCCCCAGCATCCTGCTCTCCATCAGGCTCATCATCCTGCTGACCGAAGTCGGGAGGTTGAGGCATTGGAGGTTCCACTAACCGCTAAAACGGGGCCGGGGGTGGAAGGCCTTGGTTTTATGCCGCGAACATCTCATACCACCAGGCTTGTTGGTTGTCGTAGTTTTGTTGCCGAATTCTTTCGCATTCGGCATGCCAACCGGCCATATCCAAATGATACTGCTGTGTTCTGCGGTGCATCTCCAACTGATACTGCTGTGTGCTGCGGCGCAGCTCCTGTACTGTCTGGGACGAGGTCGCCAATTGTGCGGCCAATCGCTGCACTTCCCCCCTCATATGTTGGCTCTCCCCGCCTCCCTTCTTTTGACCTCCCTTAGTGGTCTTCAGAAGCCCTAGTCCAGAACTTCCCAAACCCCGACAGTAGTAGTTGTTTGACCGGTTTGGGAAGGCTGGGTCGAACATCCTCGCTGCCGTTTGGACACTGGACCGGTCGACATGGCGCATGGCTTCTTCCAGATCTGCCTCTGAAATGTTCGGTTGTGTCTCCCGAACTACTTGCTGGAACACCTCTTCTTCGGCCCGGTTGACCCTCTCCTAAGTGGACGGGAAAAAAAAAATTAATATTATAACAAATATATAATTAAGTAAAATTAATAATTAAAATTTTAAAATTGTAATGAACGACTTACTAGCTGTTATGTCGTTTGTGGATAAGCGATCTTGAACGTCTCCACGTACGGGTTGCTATCAGGATGATCTCTGAGCGCCTCCTCCTGATATTGTGCAAACGGCCGTGAACCAGCATGATGGGGGGTTGTGTTCCGGCGGCGGTTCTCAGAGTTTATCCGAGAACGTTGCTTCAAACAAATAATAAAATGTTAGAAAAATGAATAAAAAAATATTAGTGTAATAATTATAAAATAATTAAACTAATAATTAAAATTTTAACAAAATAAACATTTTTACTGAAGTTTAGTATTTACCTGCATAACTGGGTTGTTGAAGTCTACTGTCTTCAACCAACGCCACTCGTACTCCCGGAATATGAACTCCCTGGGAGTACCCATACGACCAAGGTTGTCGTATTCGTTATAGTGGGAACGCAGCTCGTTCTTCCACTCTTTGAACCTACGAAAAAAACAAAAGTGCATTAGAAATATTATTAATATCATAAAATATTAATAATTATAAGATAATTATAATATCATAAAAACAAACGTACCCCGAGTTCTGCTGGGTGTCCGCCCAATCCCGCCTGTGTTCGGCAATCTCGAAGAATGTCTGAAAAATAATATTTTATTAGTTTTACAATTGTAATAATACCGAAAATTATTAAATATTACGATAAATAAATTAAATTTTTTAAATTACTCACCGACGCGGCGTTGTTCACCTCCCTCTTGATCTCTTGGGGCACATCAGCCCACCGGGTCCACAACATAGGGACTCTGTCCCTAATCAGTGACCCCACGCAACCCGAGTAGTCGCGTTTTTTCTTCCCCGGAACCTCCTGATTAGGAGGTTCGTTGATCTGAATCCTGCCGCTGCGCTCAACAGTTCTCCTGAGCGTGTCAAAACATATGACACCTCTCGTATTCCTCCGTGAACTGCTAGCGGCTGTCCCTATCACAAAAATGACGATTGGTTAATAAAATTAAATATTAGTGCGTTAATTTTAATAAAACATTTAATTAATAAAATCAAATGTTACCTGAAGTGGATGACTCGTCTGTCGACTTTCCTTTTCTCCTCGCCGAAATAAGGTGATCAGGGTTCTCAAATGGCTGCTGCTGGTATGCCTCCGCAGCACTTACGTACTGAGGCATATCAGGCCATATGGGCACACCCTGATAGTCGACCTCCGGTATCGCCGGAATGTTGTACGGGAGGAAGAGCTGGTTTGGGAGAGTAGGAGCCTCAGTCGAGTCAGCAGCAGACTGAGTCGAACTCGGCATCGGCTCCCGATGAACCTCAGGCATCCGAACCTGAGGAACGTCGGCAGCTATGTCCTCGTGAAATAGCTGCCGACTAAACCTCGGAGCCACAGAGGGACCGGCATGCGGAAGTGAAGTGCTCGACGGCCGCCCCGCCTGGAGAAGGGCCTGGTGCCGAGAACTCACACTCCGTCGCAGCTAGGCTGCATCCACAGTCCTCTGCGGCTGGGATGAATCTACACTCCTCCGCGGCTGGCTGGTGGTCCTCTCAGGCTGGCTAGCGGTCCTCTCGGAGTCTGCGGAACCGGCGGAATTTCTAGAACCTCTAGATCTGCTGCCACGACGGCCTCCGAATAGGTTTCTTAATGCATCGGCCATCTAAAGCCCGAGGCATTAATACATTAATTGATATTAAATTATATTATATTAAATAACAAATTCTAATTAATATAATAACCAATAATACTAACATATTTTAATATAACAATTTATATACTAACATATTAAATTATATTATATTAAATAATAAATTCTAATTAAATATAATTAAGCTATATATATAATTAAGCTAAATTATACAATTAAGTTATCAATTTATATAATTAAAAAACTAATTTATACGTATAAATTATACAATTACACCTAAATTATACAATTAAAATAAATTTGAAAACAATTACCTAAATTAACATAAATACCTAAAATTTATCTAAATTAACATAAATACCTAAAATTTATCTAAATTAACATAAATACCTAAAATTTACCTAAATTAACATAAATACGTAAATTATACCTAAATTAACATAAATACCTAAATTATACATAAATTAACATAAATACCTAAATTATACCTAAATTAACATAAATACCTAAATTATACCTAAATTAACATAAATACCTAAATTATACCTAAATTAACCTAGCTAAATACCTAAATTATATCTAAATTAACATTAATTAACATAAATGAAAAAAAAAAAAAAACCTACTGCCAAAAATGGGGGAGGAGGCTGAGGGAGGGCCGGATTGGAGGAGGAAGAGGGAGGGCCGGCCGGATTGGAGGAGGAAGAGGGAGGAGGGGGTTGCCGGATTGGAGGAGGAAGAGGGAGGAGGAGGAAGAGGGAGGAGGACGACGAGGCGAGCGGCGGAGGATCGGTTGGAGGCGAGCGGCGGAGGATTTGGAAATATGCAGCAAATGGAGGCTAGGGTTCGGCTGCAACAAACTTATACCCGATAATATAGCCGACGAATTAAAAAGATTTCGTCGGCTATACTTAAGAATAGCCGACGAAATGCTTTAATTCGTCGGCTATACTTAAGAATAGCCGACGAGTTCATATATTTCGTCGGCTATACTTAAGAATAGCCGACGAAATGCTTGAATATCGTCGGCTATAGTTTAGGCGCTCAGCAGCCGTCCGATCTCCCCCATCCGACGGCGGACAATGAAAAGGCGCGGATCACTAGAGTTTAGCCGACGAAATATTTCGTCGGCTATACATTGGAAATAGCCGACGAAATCAAATATTTCGTCGGCTAAACGTTTGGTCAAACTACGAAGTCAAACCTCTAAATCCTATAAATTAAAACGGAAATTGGCCCGTCTAAATGACGTTTTTTTGCCTGATCTTCAACAGAGAATAGTTTCAGATCGATGAGACGCAACTAATCGTATAAAAATTTTCCTCAAAATATTTACCGACCGTCAGGCTACCCATAGGAAAACGGAAGTAAAAAACAGCTAACCGCAACATTCGGCACACAGATTTTGTCGGAATCTGCTCATTTTTCAACCGTAGACGTATTTCAATATTTCGGTCATATCTTATTTCACGACACATTTGCATTTGAAGAGTCTACGTATAGTAACTATTTGAAACTATACATTCATTTAAACACTTATTAAACAAGTTAAGGAACATTAGTGCATATGTTCCGATTTTGAATCTAAAAGTTGGGAAAATCTATTCCAACCGTCAGATATCACCGTTAAGATTAAATGCATGTATGAAAAAAAATCCAACTACATCTGACAACGTTAAAGGCTCAATCGGGACGGTCAAACTGCAAAGTCAAACCTCTAAACGCTTTAAAACGGAAATTGGCCCGTCTAAATGACGTTTTTTGGCCTGATCTTGAACAGAGAATAGTTTCAGATCGATGAGACGCAACTAATCGTATAAAAATTTTCCTCAAAATATTTACCGACCGTCAGGCTACCCATAGGAAAACGGCAGTAAAAAACAGTTAACCGCAATATTCGGCACACAGATTTTGTCGGAATCTTCTCATTTTTCAACTGTTGACGTTTTTCAATATTTCGGTCATATCTTATTTCACGACACATTTGCATTTGAAGGATGAAGCAATGGTTTGTCGATAGTGATAGAAAATGGAAGCTGCTTTTTTTTTGTTTTTTTTTTTAATCATAGTCGACGAAATCAAACCTAGTATTCGTCGGCTATTCTTTTGTAGTTTTCGGTCAAAAATAGAATATTTTTTTAAAAAAAACTTATGGCCGACGAAATAATGAATTTTTCGTCGGCCATTGTGAGAATAGCCGACGAAAAATTTAATTTTTCGTCAGCCATTATTATAATGGCCGACGAAATAATGCATTTTTCGTCGGCTATTCTCTGAAAAAAACCAAAAAAATCAGTGGTTTTACACCTCTCCTATTCCGATGTCCTGTTCACATATAACCAAAATTGAACATAAAAAACCAGAAACCCAACAGTCAACATATTTCAAATTTTTTTTTAAGGGGTTTGGAACCCAGCCTAGCTGGGAGGCTCATCCCCACGCCCGTTCATTAGAAATGAGTTGATTACAAATGAAAGGATTACATCATTTAAATTACTTAATCCGTCGGATTGTAATCGGAATCATCGGATGAGTCTTCTTCGGTTTCTGAATTGCTCGATAGGGGTAATCTATGTCTTTCCTCACTACTAGAGTCCTCGTTAGTTTCTTCATTTGGATCAACATCAACAAGCAGTGGCTCTTCACGTCGAATTCGCACCGGCGTGTCTAGGCGAATAAAAGAGGAGTCAGGAATACCGTTTGAGTTGGGCTCTTGATACGCGGTGCCCCCTTCCTCGTTCTCTTCAGCCACTCCAAGTGTAGACGCCCGGTAAATGTTGCGATGGTGGATAGTGTTGACTACTTTCCACGGGTCACCCTTAGCGAGATCATCAAGATAAAACACTTGTTTCACCCATGTGACTAAAACGAACGGGTCGTCCTCATACCATGATGTACTAGTGTTCACAGAACTTATGCCGTATTGATCGGTTTTCATGCTCTGCGGCCGTGTGTCAAACCATCTACACTTGAAAAGGTGCACTTTCATGCCTTCTCCGTAATGCAGTTCCACAACTGAATGGAGAACACCGTAATAGTCAACTCCACCATCCCCACCATGTGCCATAACCCCTGAATTTTGTGTTTTCAGTCTGAGGTCTCTGTCTTCACATCGAAATAACACACCATTCACCTTGCACGTCGCATAAACTTTTGAATAGACCGGCCTCCTCGCTAAAAGTCTGAGTTCGTGCGACCAATTTGGGTGATTATCATTTTCAATAAGGTCCATCTGCAACCATCAGAATCAACTATAAATATGAATAAATATACACAATAATATATGAACACATATAGAATAGTGTTAAAGGTACGTACCCAGCGGCCGAAATACTCTGCGAAGGTCTGGTTGTGGTAATCGAGATCACCTGCTACTCCTTCACAGCGTAGATGTATGTCCTTCCAAAACTAAACTTCTGGACAGTTGATTAGTACCCACCAATGTGCAATGGCTACCTCATAATCTTTCAACTTGTAGGAAACTGGCATGTTTCCACCGAGTACAACATCGTCGGAGAGTATGGAAAGATTGAACTGTGACGGTACATCTTCCGATATGCTTTCCTGTAACGCTCCAAAATACAGCTTCATGTAGGTGACGCACTCGTGCGCAATATATGCTTCAGCTATACATCCTTCAGGTGCGGATCTGTTTTGGACAAAACCACCGTATTGTCCAAGTTGCCTATAAATCAAGTTTTTAAAGTGTTATGATAATACATTAACACTATATCACATATATTGATGAGGAAATTAACATAAGGTGTAAAATACGTACATTTCCATCGGATACATCCAAGTGAAGTGCACAGGACCGGTAAGCAACAACTGCCGAGGAAGATGGATCATGAAGTGAGGCATGATGTCGAAAAAATTTGGAGGGAATATCATCTCAAATTTACACATGATATGAACTATGTCTTGTTGCATTTCCCGGAGGTCAGATTTTCTCACTTCCCGTGTGCATACCTTCTGGAAAAATCTTGCCAACGCTACTAACGGCTCCACAACGTGACGGGGAAGGAACGGTCGAATGAAAACAGGGAAGAGACGTTGTAGCAGGATATGATTGTCATGACTTTTCAACCCGTACAGATTGTTGAATTGTCTATTGACACACTTGGCTATATTTCCAGCAAAGCCTGAAGGATACTTGGCCCGACTTATCCAATGAAAAATTTCTGATTTATGCTCAGGCTTGACGGTGTAAGGAGCTTGAGGCATTTTTCTCTTCCCTTGTTTCAACCATAGTGGTTTTCTGATATTCATGTTTTGCAGATCAGTGCGAGCCTTAGGACCGTCTTTCGTCTTCCCCTCCAAGTTCAGCGTTGTGCCCACCACACTTTCAGAAAAAAAAAATTCTATGTGCATAACGTCTAGGAAGTGACGGATCAGCAACTCACACCAGTACGGGAGTTCCCACAATATGCTCCTATGTGTCCAGAATTTGTACTCCTCAGGCCTTTCAGGTATTTCCGCTACAATATCGGGATGATTGCTGAGGGGTCCAAAATCGTACTCATTAAGTCTTGCTAAAATTTCTCTTCCTGTCCATCTTCTGGGAGGACGGCCGTGTTCTTCGGTTCCATCAAATGCGGCGGACTCGTAACGCCAGTGGTAATCTGCCGGAAGGAACACACGATGACCCATTCGGCATATCTTGTTGCAATGAGGGGTGCTCCCATAATCGCTGAGGCACTCTGGACAAGCCTTGTATCCCCTAACAACGCTGCCCGACAACATCCCATAAGCAGGAAAATCACTGATGGTACCAATAACCATGGCATGCATCTGGAACGTCTCCTGCTTGTACTTGTCAAAAGTGGGATGACCAACGTCCAACAATACCTTAAGCTCTTCAATCAATGGTCTCATATACACATCGAAACATTTCCCTGGGTAACCAGGCCCCGGAATCAACAACGTCAACATATTATATTCCTTCTTCATGCACATCCACGGAGGAAGGTTGTAAGGTACCAAAACCACCGGCCATATACTGTATGAAAGACTCATGGTGCCGAAAGGGTTGAACCCGTCGGTTGAGAGCCCGAGCCTGACGTTTCTGACATCTGACGCAAAATGAGGAAACTCATTGTTTATATGCTTCCAAGCCGCTCCGTCAGAGATGTGTGTCATGATATCTGCGTCTCCCGCGTCCCGCTCACCGTGCCACCTCATAGCTTTTGCGGTGGTTTCTGACATGTACAACCGCTCAAGCCTATCTCTCAACGGAAAATACCGAAGCACTTTCACAGGTTTCCTATTGCCTGCTCCCGTCAACTTATATCGGTCAGACTGACATATCGGACATGCGTCAAGGCTAGCAAGGTCATTCCCTTCTGCATCTTTACCCCAGAAGAGAACGCAGTCAAATGCGCATGCATGGATCTTAATGTAGGAAAGTCCTAGATCTTTGAGGATACTTCGGACCTGACGGTGATTGGTAGGATTACGATGACCCTCCTCCAACAACGAAGAAGTGTACTGTAGATATTCATCCACTTGCCTGATGCTCCCTTTTGTCTCGACTTTAATCCTCATTACCTCCATCACACTTTGAAGAACTGTCTTCTCAGAACTTGAAGACACAGGGGTCTGTTGCAATGCAATCAGTTTGTTGTACTTGTCAAAGGCAGCAGTGTTGACAACTTGTGGGAACGGCTGCACCGGGTCCTGCATATATTGTTCCCCACGTACACCGCTTTCAAAAGGAAACACGTCGTTGACGAATGCCATTGTTGGATCGTTAGATCGTTGGATGTACTACTACTGCCCGCCTCAAAATACTGACCATGATCATGCGATCCATCTAATGATGGCTCACCGTGATATATCCAACGTGTGTACTTCGGCCAAAACCCATTACTCTTTAGGTGCTCCCATACTGTCATAATCGGAAATCGACACATATCACTGCGACACTTACATTTCTTGCACGGGCAATAATGGTAATCCCCGTTTGCATTTTCCTGGACGAACTGTAAAAAATCCACAACTCCTGTAGTGTATCGTCGGTCATACCTTGGAAGCGAAATCCAACTCTTATCTCGATCCATATATAGCCTGATAATAATATATATGTATAACTTTAATTAATAATAAATTAATTAACACATATATATATTACAATATATATTATTATCAACATCAACTCATATATATATATACCATTAATTAACAACCATTATTTAAGTTCATTACACTATCAACAACCATTAATTAACATATTTATATATATTTTAACACTAATTAAAATAACATTATTAAATTAAAACACATAATTATACTCTAACTGAAAATCAACTCAACTACAACTCAAAATCAACATATATACATACATTCTAACACTAAAACAACAACAAAACAAAAAATCACTTACTATATCAAAATCACTAAAACTCAAAATCAACATATATACACATATACGTACCTATATATAGCTCCACAATGTAAGAGAGGACGGATTTCAACAATACCCACAGATTTTTCACTCTTTCTCCCGTTTTTTTCCGTTTTTTTTTAAATGGGCAGCTTCTGTCCAGATCTGAAAATATAAAGACTTATAGCCGACGAAATTGTCAACTTCGTCGGCCATTCTTCTTAAATTTGTATAGCCGACGAAAACTTTAAATCGTCGGCCATTATAGGGGTATAGCCGACGAAAGAAAAAATCGTCGGCCATTCTTGTAGAATAGCCGACGATTTTTAATTTTTAGCGACGAAATAAAAAATCGTCGGCCATTCTATGGGAATAGTCGACGAAATTTTTTTTTTTGCGACGACGAAAAATGTGTTTCGTCGGCCGTTTTTTTTTTTTTCGTCGGCAAAGCCCTTTTTTCTTGTAGTGGTATATGCATTCCTTCTCAGTTCGTATGGAGAAGTATCAAGCAGCTAGCTTGCTGCCTTCATTGGATAAATCCAGAAAATGAAATCTGATCATTTGGAATTTTGTTCATAGATATTTTGGTTACTCTTCTATGTTAAGTTGTATGGTTATGGTTTACTATTGAGATATCTTATCTCCAAATTTGTTTGTTTGGTCTAAATTCCCCCTCAAAATTAAGCTTTTGAAACAACCAAGGGCGCCAACTTGAAGCGAAACAGAATTCCAATGGCTACCGGTTCGACTTCTTCAATATCTTTGCAAACTTGTGCTCAGAATCCAAGCTTCTTCTCAAATTTAGCAGTCACAACATTCCACACAAACCTTAGTTTTCCATATAATCCCATGCCATTTAGTAGATTTGTATGTGTAAGATCCTCTAGCACTTCCAAGTACTACAATGAAGTTGCGGTGGATGAAGAGATGGACAGAATTCGGAGGCTTCAAAACGGATCAGATGTTCGTGGGGTGGCCTTGGAAGGTGAGAAGGGAAGGTCAGTCGACCTAACGCCTCCGGCTGTGGAGGCCATTGCAGAAAGCTTTGGTGAGTGGGTTATCAATGGCTTGGAGAAGGAGAGAGGACAGCCTGTGGAGAATATTAAGGTGTCCCTTGGCAGAGACCCTAGAGTATCTGGATCATCTTTGAGTGTATCTGTATTTTCAGGTCTAGCTCGTGCCGGTTGTTTGGTGTTTGATATGGGACTTGCAACCACTCCTGCTTGCTTCATGAGTACAATTTTGCCTCCATTTTCCTATGACGCTTCTATCATGGTAGCATAGAGCAAAGATCTTTACATATGAATGCAGAGTCTAATTGCAAATGCAGTACTATAACTCTATATCAGCTTAGAGAGACCAAGGGCTATACACTGTGAACTGATGAGTTTGAATGTTGTTGTACTGCAGATGACAGCTTCTCACTTGCCCTACACTCGTAACGGTTTGAAATTCTTCACAAAGAGAGGGGGATTGACCTCGCCGGAAGTGGAAGAAATATGCGACAAAGCGGCGAGAAAGTATGCTAATAGGCTCACCAAAGTGTCAAGCACGCTTCCCGTACCACCATCAAGAGTTGATTTCATGAGCTCGTACTCGGCGCACCTCAGAAACATTATCAAGGAGAGAGTCAACCATCCGCTACATTATGACACTCCACTTCAAGGATTTCAGGTTCTCAATCTAGCTTTTCATCCCTGCATTATGTCACCTTACACTTGTTAATGTTAAATCATTTAATCCAAGACAATACTAGAAAAGAATGGTTTAATATTTGCTTGATTATTATTCTTCTCCATAAGAGGTATATATAGGGATACAAAGCTATATCTACAAGGAAAAATATATCGTAAGATTACATAGAATAATCTACCTATACATACAAGGAAAGTAAATATCCTAGTATATTCTACACTCCCCCTCAAGTTAGTGCATACATGTCAATCATGCCCAACTTGTCAATTGAATCGTCAAATGCTTTCCTTGACACTCCTTTTGTAAGAACATCTGCCAACTGGTTTTCTGTATATACGAAAGGGAATCGAATGACTTTCCTGTCTAAGTTCTCCTTGATAAAGAATTGATCCACCTCCACATGCGTAGTTCGATCATGCTGAACTGGATTATGGGCAATTTCAATTGCTGACGTATTATCACAATGCAAGTCCATAGGCTTCTTGAGTTTGACACCTAAGCTCTTTAACACATTTCGGATCCACAACAATTCACATACGCCATGTGCCATACCTCGAAATTCTGCTTCTGCACTTGATCTAGCAACAACTTTTTGTTTCTTACTACGCCAAGTCACTAGATTTCCTTCAACAAAAGGGAAGTATCCAGATGTAGATCTTCTATCAGTCTTATCACCTGCCCAATCAGCATCTGTGTATCCCATGACCTCTAATTCATTCTTCTTTTCAAACAACAAACATTTTCCAGGTGCCTTCTTGAGATACTTTAAAATACGATATACTGCATCCATATGCTCTTCACTGGGACAATGCATAAATTAGCTAACCACACTCACAGCATAAGCAATATCAGGTCTAGTATGAGAAAGATAAATAAGTCTCCATACTAGACGTTGGTACCTTCTTTTATCTGTTGGAACTTGATTTGGATAGATGGCAAGGTTGTGATTCATCTCAATTGGTGTATCAGCTGGTTTGCAATCAAGCATCCCTGTTTCAGCTAACAGGTCAAGTACATACTTGCGTTGGGACAAAGAAATTCTTTTCTTGGACCTTGCCACTTCAATCCCAAGAAAATATTTCAGTTGTCCAAGATCTTTCATCTCAAACTCCTTCGAAAGATATTTCTGTAGGGCCTCCATCTCTTTCGGGTCATCTCCTGTGACAATCATATCATCAACATATACTATCAAGGCAGTAGTCTTACCCTGACTATGCTTAATGAACAAAGTATGGTCTGAGTTGCTCTGTCTATAACCAAACGCCTTCATTGATTTTGAAAATCTTCCAAACCAAGCTCTAGGTGATTGCTTTAAGCCATATAATGACTTCTTCAATTTGCAAACTTTGCCTGCATCGCAAGGCTTATTTTTGACTCCTGGTGGTACATCCATATAAACCTCTTCTTCTAAATCTCCATTGAGGAATGCATTCTTCACATCAAATTGGCAAAGAGGCCAATCTCTAGTTGCTGCTAGTGAGATCAATATTCTGACAGTGTTGATCTTTGCTACAGGTGCAAATGTCTCTTCCTAATCAATTCCATAGCGTTGGGTGTACCCTTTAGCAACCAGTCTGGCTTTATATCTGTCAATACTCCCATCTGCTTTGAGTTTCACTGTATACACCCATCGACATCCAACAGTCTTCTTTCCATGTGGCATTGTCACAATATCCCAAGTTGAGTTTTTCTGTAAGGCTTCAAGTTCTTCATTCATCGCTTGTTTCCACTTGGGATCTGTCAATGCATCTTGTACACTACTTGGAATAGATACAGAAGATAATTGATCGACAACAAATGCATGTGACCCAAACAACCTATGATTAGACATATAATTGGCTATAGGGTATTTTGCTTTGGCTTTGATGTCTGGCTCATAATGTTTTGGCGGAATACTCTTAGTAACTCTATGTGATTTTCTACGTTCATTGGAAAGTAATGATACCTGATGAGGAATATTTGGAGCAGATTCTTTATGACTTTCTTGGGAATTCAGTGGACTAGTGTTGGTGCGGTCACAATCTTCTGACATGTCAACATCAGTAGGAAAGCAATCAATTTCTTGGTTTGACCCGGCTGAGTCACAATTCAATTTGGTGTGGAGGTGCGGCTCGGCTTCTGACAGACTCGGATGCAGATTTACGTCAGGTTCACCACTTGGATGAAGATGCGGCTCGGCTTCTGACAGACACAGCTCAGCTTCAGAGTAACTTGGCTCTGAATGATGCGGCTCAGCAACAGGTTCCCCACCACTTGGATGCAGATGCGGCTCGGCTTCTGAGTTTGGAGCAGACACACTGGGTCCACCAATCTCCCTATGCTGGTCAGAAAGGGATGAGACATTAGGTCCACTATTTTGTTTGTTATGGTCATTACCAACTCCAAACTTTGATTCTAATGCTTCTAACTGCTCAAATTCTTTTAAATCAAATGAAGATTGTGAATTCCCTTCACAAGCTCTCTCCCCTTGAAGGGAAGTCTCGAAAACTCCGCTTGAGAAATAAGGCTCAGATTCCCAAAAAGAGACGTCAAGCGATGTATGTATTATGTCGGTGTATGGTTCATAACATCTGAAACTCTGCGTAACCCACAAAAATACACTTTCTTGCACGATGATCGAGTTTACTTCGTTGAGGCTTGGGAATATGAACATACACTGTGCAGCCAAATACACGCGGCTCTAAGTTAGGCATCGATGGAACTGAAAGAAGCATGTGAAGTTGTTGTTGAGGGTTTTGAAACTCAATCACCCGAGAAGGAGTACGATTGATGAGATATGCAGCAGACTTCACAGCTTCTCCCCAATATTCACGAGGCACATTCATGCCAAACAAGGAGGCACGAACAACTTCAAGTAACTGTCGGTTCTTCCGTTCTGCCAATCCATTTTGCTGAGGAGTATAGGAATTTGAAGTTTGATGTCGAATTCCATGAGATTGTGTGAATTCATGCATAAAGCCATTAACATATTCTCCACCATTGTCAGATTGAAAAATACGAATGGTCTGTTGATATTGTGTAGACACCATTTTGTGAAACTCTTTTAACCTGGAACAAACATCACTTTTGTTCTTCAAGAGAGATACCCAAGTCATGCGGGTGCAGTCATCAATAAAAGTGACGAAATAACGAGCACCACATAGTGAAGGGATTTTCGCAGGGCCCCATACATCAGAGTGGATCTTCATGAAAGGGACCGGAATTTTGTGAAGACTTGGTGAGTATGAAACACGGTGACTCTTAGCCAGTTCACAAGTGTCACAATGGAAATCAGAAGCGTTGACACTAGAAAATAACTGTGGTTGCAGCTTTTTGAGATAATGGAAGTTGAGGTGTCCTAGGCGACGATGCCAAAGCCACACAGCTTCTCTTCCACTTACGACGCCATGAACCTGATTAGCTTGCCCCAAAAGATGTTTATGTTTTTCTCCAGTCTTTGTCAAATCCAGGTAGTATAATTTCCCTTTTCTTACACCATAACCAAGAATTCGCCTGGTCAGAATGTCTTGAAACACACAGAATGATGGATAAAAGGTAACAATACATGCAAGAGATAGAATAATCTGACCAACAGACAGAAGATTATATGCTAGTGATAGAACAATTAAGACAGATTCAAGAGTTAAAGTATCAGATAAAACGACAGAACCTTCTCCAATAACTGGGGTTGGGGTACCATCAGCGGTAGACACCATATTTTGAGAGGAAGGTTTAACTATGGTCAAGAGACTAGGGTCTTTTGTCATGTGATCTGATGCACCTGTATCAATTATTCAAGACCTGCTCGAAATAACTCTCTCTTTTGCCATAAGAAAATCATAGTACCAGAACAAATTGTAGCAGAGCAGACAGAGGAGACAGATGACTGGCTGGGATCTGAAGAGCCAAGAGACAGGAGACAAGATGTGCAGGGGACAAGATGTGCAGGAGCAGCAGAGAAAAGAAGGACTGCAGAGCAGAGCTGGGGTCCACGGACGTCAGGAAAGGCAGGGAGCACAGTAGGGAACAGAGGTACGGCCTGCTGAGGAGCAGGAAGGGCAGAGGCTGGAGCGGCTCGGCTTGGCTGGTGGCTGCTTCTTTCGGCTCGGCTCGGCTGCTTTTTCTTCACGTGGTGGGTCCGGCAGACCAGGAAGGTCTGCTCCTCTGTTTTGATCTCTCTGCTCCTCTGTTTTGATTGTGTGCTTTTGCTGTTTTGGGTTTGTGTTTGTGTTTTGGCTTTTGTGGGTGGGAATTTGTTTCGTGTTTGGTTGCCTTTTTGCTTTATGCTTGTGTAAGATTTGGATTATGCTTTTGTGATAATTTGGTGGGTGTGATTTGCACCGGAAATAAAAATTTGTGATGGTATATAGGGTTTGTGGTTTTTGCTTTGTGTTGGCTCTGATACCAACTAGAAAAGAATGGTTTAATATTTGCTCGATTATTATTCTTCTCCATAAGGAGGTATATATAGGGATACAAAGCTATATCTACAAGGAAAAATATATCTTAAGATTACATAGAATAATCTACCTATACATACAAAGAAAGTAAATATCCTAGTATATTATATAATAATATCTGCAGATAGTAGTCAATGCTGGTAATGGATCAGGAGGCTTCTTCACATGGGATGTGTTAGACAAGCTAGGAGCAGACACATTTGGGTCTCTACACCTCAAACCAGACGGGATGTTTCCAAATCACATTCCCAACCCGGAAGACAAAGTCGCCGTGGCACTTACAAGAGCTGCGGTGCTAGAAAACTCTGCTGATCTTGGAATAGTGTTCGACACTGATGTAGACCGCAGTGGCGTTGTAGATAACAAAGGCAATCCCATCAATGGGGACAAGCTTATTGCTTTGATTTCAGCTATTATATTAAAGGAACACCCTGGAACCACTATTGTGACCGATGCTCGAACAAGTATGGCACTTACAAGATTCATCACCAACAGAGGAGGTCACCATTGCTTATATCGCGTTGGTTACAGGAATGTGATTGACAAGGGAGTCCAGCTTAATAAGGATGGCATTGAAACTCATCTTATGATGGAAACTTCAGGACATGGTGCTCTTAAAGAGAACTTTTTCCTTGATGATGGTTGGTACAATTTCATTTTTGTGCTTTGGTTTTGCATATACTTGCATATTAAGTTACTAACTCATTTTGCTAATTTTATAGGGGCATACATGGTGGTGAAGATCATCATTGAGATGGTACGAATGAAGCTTGCTGGATCAGACGAGGGGATTGGAAGTATCATTAACGACCTTGAAGAACCAGAAGAATCTGTAGAGCTAAGGATGGATGTAGTCTCTGAGCCTAGATATGCAAAACAAAAGGCAATCGAGGCAATTGAAATGTTTCGACAGTACGTTGAGGTACTTGCTTAGTAGTCAGTACATAAAACTAGCTAGCTTCAAGTCATTAAGAAATGAATCTGCTTTACTTACAACAAATTAACATTGACTTGTAGGAGGGAAAAATTGAAGGATGGGAACTAGATACATGTGGAGATTGTTGGGTCAGTGAAGGCTGTCTAGTAGACTCAAACGAAAGCTCAGCTGCAGTAGTTGATGCTCACATGTACAGGTACTGTGTGATTAAATAGATTTGAAGTTTAACAAATGGATGGAGTAATCCAGTACATATCACCTTAATTTTAAGGTAATTGAAATGTGTACGTTTCAGGGCAAAAGTATCAGATGAGGTGCATGGACAACATGGTTGGGTACACATTCGGCAGAGCATTCACAACCCCAATATTGCAGTGAATATGCAATCATCTGTGCCTGGCAGTTGCCAAACGATGGCAAGAGTTCTTCGAGACAAGTAAGCTCCATTACAGAATTCATACAACTGTAACAATTAAGTGCGTTAATGAACTAACTGATCCTTATTTGAATTTGCAGATTTCTCATAGCTAGTGAAATGGATAGAATCCTTGACATGACTGAGATCGACATGTATGCCAAAAGTGGAATTGCAAGACGATGAGAAGTTGAGAACTGATGTATTTGTATTCAAAATTAAAGAGTTGCCAGTAGCCATATATACATGTTAGGGTGCACACACACATTGACATAAAGAATCAAATTAAGTAAAGAGCCTGTGTATTGATAAGCAGCTGCTGTTGTGGAGCATAGCCTCACAATCCGATTTATTAAGAAAGATACATCTTACAAGTTACAAACAGAAGAAGGGAGGACGATGCCCTTCCCCCTAGCTACAACAGAGGTACTAACCTCCAGTCTAGCAGAATAATATAGCGACAATAACTTGGCATACAATACTGCTTATTTCCTTGACAAGATTGAAGTAAAAAGCTGAAGGCAGCCGTGCATGCTTACTATAAGATAACGTATACAAACATATGATCGAATTGAATCAAACAACCGCGCGTGCTGATTCAAGTGTTTAGATGAGCATAAATGTCTTTGTTGACGTCAACTACCAACTGGAGCAAACCATGGGGATCTGGAACATTGTCGTTCACCTTTTCATATTCCAAAACCCAGTTCACCACCGATGAGGCCTGATCACCATTTGGAGAGGTAATCTGCAGAATGAACTTGAAGCTCTTGTAATGCTCAAGTAGGTCTCCTCCAATTACTTTCCAAGTCACCAAATTGTTCTCCCTGTCTATGGTTTCGATTATCTCCTCAGATACTGTAGGTTTCCCATCTGCAGACCAACATGCAAGCAACCAATTAATTCATGAAAAAATTAGCATGCATAATAATATTTAAGCTTCAAGAGTCCTCAAACTTTATTTAGTCTAGGAATATGAACCTCTATGTCACGCACACCTAGTCAAGGGTAATCATCCCTCACATTCAGGAAAATTAGGAATACCAAATTAATTAATTGGAATATAAATTGGATACCTTGGATAAATTTCCAGGAGACGAGAGTACCAACTTTAACACCTGAGTGATGATCATCACCTTGTAGATCAACACTGAGAATCTTAGCACGAGTTTGGGAGGTGATCATATTGGGTATATGGTGTAGCCTGTTCAGGTACACATCAAACAACTTCTCAGCAGCACCAGCCTTAATGTCAATTTGCGTCTCCACCTTACCAAGCTTATTGTCCGCCATTCAAGCTTACTCCACCAAAAAACTGATTGATCTTGCTAGTGACTAGTAACACTGTACTTATATTGGATAACCAAAAGTCTAAAAGTACCAAAACACAGAAAATGGCCACACAGAGATGAAAACTAAGTACTTAATTAGGCCCTTATATAGGGCTTTTTTCGATCGGCATTGCATAGCATAACATTAGTTCTTGAACATATAGCCACCACTACAAGTCTACAACAATTATGGGCTATACGCTTATACCCACACACTACAAAGCCCCAAAGCAACACTGCAGCCACAAATTTTGGGTGTGCCCTCTAGTTGATTTCGCTACAATAGACACACATATGTGTTGGTGGGTTTAACCACCAATTTTAGGTGTGTCCCCGGTTGGAGAGTTGGAGAGCCTTGGTATCAATTATAAATGTGCGATTGATTTGAGCGAAATGATTTAGGATCGAACTGATTGTAGTGAGTGAACGAAATTATTCTTTGCAAAGTTAACATAGTTATCGTCTCAATACTAAAATTAGGCCGGTGTTGAAACTTGAGATACCGATTTGATATTTTACAAAATTGAGACACCATAATTAATAGTCTGACAAAATTAAGACATTGTTTAGATGATTTTCTCCACATAATATATAGCCGCATGCACATATATATATATATGTGTGTGTGGGACTGTGGTTTGATCAGAACTTTTGATGGTCATACATAATATATGGGCGCATGGCACTAATAATGTAAGAAGATTGCCATCCTTACTATACATTCACACCCATTTGTGAACTCAACCACTTCAGAAGAAAATGTAGCACAGTTATTAGGGTTTTCTATCTTTTCCCCTTTACGTGCTTTAATGTATACCCTAAACTAGCTAGCTCCTCGATGTATCTGGTATTATTAATTATCTGGTGATGATCTTCATCTCGATCATCACATTGATACTTCTTGATCTTTATCCTCTTGCGTTGACGAGGAATTTGCTTCACTGCTACGCGAGGAAGGCGATCCAATAAGCTGATCAATCACCAGTTCCTTTCCCTCGCATATGAACTTTATATCGCAGCAGCTCGTTTCTGGAGATGCATTTCGTAGTATCTGATTAGCAACTCCCGTTCCCTTTCTAGACCTTAGTTTCCTAAACACAAAAGGAATCACAGCCTCTGTTATATAAGATTTTAAAAATTTCACAAACACGATATTGTTATAAGGCTTAGATTAGTTCTTATACCTGAGACTGGATTTCGTTGTTCCAACAACTAGATTCTTCACGTTTCCATTCGGAATAAGGTCTAGGATGGCCTTTGCAATTGTATCACTCTCAATAAACATAACATCGACCTTAACCTATACGCCATTCGTATATCAATACTTATAAATAAAAACTATTATATATCAATTAAGTAAACTATCTAATTAGTGGTTCTAATAATTCGTAAACAAGAATTAGAGGGGTGATCTATATTGTTACCTTGGCGATTGAGCATGCACCAACGTATTTCTCAAGGAGCTTAAACCTTCTGTCTCTTTCTTGAGCCAGGTAATTCTTCACCATCTTTGGACTCACTGTCTTTCTTGGAAGCATTCCTACTATACATGCCAAAATATATTAAACACAACGCTCAGTACTCATCGATCCCTTAAAAAATCACCACTTTTAATTAATGATTGCCATAACCCTTTTAAGTTTTAACACGTCGTTAGCAAAGGTAACAAAGAAAATTTAACAAACTACACAAAAATAGATGACAACAATTTAATTAACAAAATTTACTAAACAAAGTTTACATCTTAATTAGGATTAACTTTGTTAACTACCTTCATGGTCATTGTTATAACAAAATTTAGATAGACACGATATTCGCTTAACCCTAACACCGGCCTTCCGGTACTAGCTAGGTGTAGCCCTAAGAGATATCTTCCCAATTTGTACATTGTATTGATTGTCTATATAAGATGATAGCTAGCTAGCTGATGAATTCGTAAACTATGCTAAGACGTCAACCGCACGCGGGGTATCGATCTCTTTCAACTTAAAAATCAATTTGAAACTTTTTCATCCTTGGTTGAAAATTCAATCTACCCGAAAAGACATGCAAGCGTGACAAGTAATTGACATAGGCTAAACATCTAGCTAGGGTCAATTCATTGAACAAGGGTACGACTATATTCCATTCCCTCTTCATTTGACCTTCAACTCATCACCGGAACTTATCACCGGCCAGATTGCTATGCACACTGATGCGAACTACATGTTAATGATGATATTGATGGATGATGCAGGATCATAAAGACGAAATCGAATTGAAGAACTTACATGGGGAAGGAATAAATCGAATTGGTGGAAAGACATGAACGAGTTTGACGTGATTCATGGTTTTGATATTGGATGATGGATGAGTAACGGCCAGACGGAGCGTCCAGAGAAGGGCATCCATGCTAGACTCACTCTTCATCAGGTCCACTGCGACGTGATAAACCCTTTCTTCCTGAACGATTTGATCCGGCTTCGTGATCTTGTAATTGATACAATTGAAATCAATAGAAAACAAACTCCCCTCATCATCAGATTCGGAGTAGCAGTTGCAGTCTTCTTCGAATTCTTGGATGGCTGCCAAAGACAAGGACAAAGGCACGGGCGGCAGGCTATGTATACTGGTGCTGCTCTGATGATGATCAAGCTGCTGCGAGAGTACGATTAACATAGCTATGTAAACTTGATTTTGAGCACCACTTACTGCTACCTACGTTTGATTCTGGAGTCTCGAGACTTAACTAGTTTCGTTTGTTAAGGGCACTCAATGAAATCAATTGCTATAGTGCTAGTTGCCTCCAAGTTCAAAGAGCTCGCAAGGTGAACTCGAGAATGTAGAGATATATCGTATCCCTTAAACATGCGTAAACATAGATATCGAAGAAGTTGGACAGTAAAGAATAGTTATGGTTGTTTTATACTCCCATGTATATGATAGGTAGTTTTCAACTATTCATGGCTTTCTATTTCAATAATAGCTAGGAATTATACATCACTCTGTCTCAAGGTTTTCAAAGATATCATTAGCCTTTGTGACGTGATGCATATAAAATCATTTTTCCTTACCACCGTATGCGCGCATGCAAAAAATTCTGAAGACATAAAGGCAAGAGTAGCATGCAAACTACCTTTCCTTAAAAAAAAAAAAATAAATAAATAAAGGATTGTACGTTGTTTCAAATCTGAATGGTTAAGGATGCTATAGTGCATGTAAAGGTTAAGTATTATGCCCCCTAATTTGGTGAAGAGTTAGATTACGAAAACAGATTGTCAACTGTAATCAGAGCTTATGCTTGCACCTTGCAGCTTGCAGCTTGCAGCTTGCTTCATTAAGAAATTTCGTTTGCCGTGAAAGGTCATTTGTTTTTCTTAGATAAGTAAATATGACAAAGACTCGAAGAAAATACAAAAGGGATCAAACTGGAATCCAAGAATATAGTTATAGGAGATATTGACATAAACTATTTTATACAAACTTCTTCTAAGCATTTTCTCAATGTTTTTTTGTGTATATACGCCTCAATTAATCAAGGAGGTCAGATCAGACATACAATTATATATATATATATATATATATATATATATATATATATATATATATACACACACACACTAATAAACATTAAGTATTGACTACACAATTTGGCATCATTATTATAGTTCTTGCTCTAGCCAAGTTGTTTGAATTTGAGTTTTCAAAACTTTGAGACAGGAGATTTCTCCATATTCACAAAGCTTAACCAACAGTTAATTGAGATCTTTGGGACGACTTTCATCGTGCCAAAGGGAATTGGAAAAAGTATCAAAACAACATATGAGATCATTAACCACACATACACATTTTATTTTATTTTCGAATAAAGTCATCTATTATGAAACTTAGTAAACAGTACAGAGATAACATGTTCGTAACCTATCGGAAAATGCCGCCCTTTAAACGCAAGAAAATGACTAAACACACCACTAGTACACCCACCTATAAAATGAAACAATGGACTAGGATTTGGGCCCTCTATTTTGGGTCTTACAATTCAATGATGTTGCGTATGAAACAATGGACGCTCGTATCTGGGCTTGCATTGCGAGTTTGGCTGATGGACTAGGGTTTGGGTTTATTTTACTGGGCTTGGGTTTCAAGTTTAGTATATGTTTTCGATTTCTTTAGAATTTCTCCTCTAAAATGGGAAATTCGTAAATTCATCGCTTCTTATAAAAGGTAAAAGGGCTTAGATAATGATTTCTTTGACAGCCCCATACCTAGACTATCACTCCATTAATCAATGGGATAAAGAGTTTGCATTTTTATAGTGAAAAATATGACAGAAATTTTAGCTGGGATTAGGACATCAGGTCCCTAATTCGATCATAGGCTTAGTTTGGTATTGCATTTTGGAGTAAATAATCACTTATAATTATCATTATGAGTTGATTATGTGTTTGGTAAGTTTTTTATAAGGTGCTTATTTATAAAATTTAGTTGAAAAAACCACGATTTTAAAAAACAGGTGACATGTTGCTTATTTAAAACACAATTTTTCCATATTTGAGTTTTTTCACCTCAATACCAAACTAAGCCATAAGCGGGTTTAATTAACAACAAACTAGTCCATTACAAGTGGCCTCTTCAGTTTGTGTGGAAAGTGGGCTTAAGAATGACCGTTGGATAATTGGGGGAAAGGCTTCATGGGCCGGTTCCAAAAAGTTGAATATGGTTTCCAGAATAACACCAAAGGAAAATGTTAAAGACACATAAAAGTTGTATCTACCAGGCCGCTGGTGGTTTGGTCCTGGGCCTCGGGCCGGGCCCTGGTGCACTTGCTGCGGGTCTGTGGGCCTGGTGTAGCCCCTCTGCGGCTACTGTCAACAAGTCCCCCAAGTTCCCGGTCAAGTGCAATCTTGAATGGGGACTTAAGTCTGTCTTGCTCTTGTCCCGCAGACCCGCAAGGTTACCAACCCAACGGTGCCCAGTCCTCCAAGTCCGCGTTGAAGATTGGGCGTGACCGGGGTGAGTATCTGTTTACCGATGGCAAGCAACAGTTTATAAGTACGTTTGTAATATAAGCAGTACTGTGCTCAAGTGTTGTGGTGCTATGAGCGTGGAGTGGGATGAAACCCGGAGAGTGTATGAGATGATGATGCCATGTAGAAGATGTGTGCATGGGATGATAATGGAGCGTTGAAATCCGCCATGCAATAGATGTGTGCATGGAATGATAATGGAGCGTTGAAATCCGCTATGCAATAGATGTGTGCATGAAATCTCGACCGGGCACTCTGCCATATCGGTACGGAGCGGAGTTCACTGGGCCACTACCGGGCGTTCTGCCATATCGGTACGGAGCGGAGTTCACTGGGTCACTACCGGGCGTTCTGCCATATCGGTACGGAGCGGAGTTCACTGGGCCACTACCGGGCGTTCTGCCATATCGGTACGGAGCGGAGTTCATTGGGCCACTACCGGGTGTTCTGCCATATCGGTACGGAGCGGAGTTCACTGGACCACTACCGGGCGTTCTGCCATATCAGTACGGGTCCCAGGTGAACTTAAGTACTGGACCTCGACCGGGCGTTCTGCCGTAACGAGACGAGGTGGAGTAAAGGACCTCGATCGGGCGTTCTGCCATATCGAGACGAGTCCATATTGCTAGGCTGCGGGGAGATTACCCTGGTGTTGCGGGCTGTTTGAGGCGCCGGTGAACACTTGCTAGTTCTTCTCAGCTTGTGTTGAATAAGCGTTGAGGTGGGTGGCGTTTAGGTGACAAGGCTCGCCGTGCATCCCCACGTTGATCGCGGTTCAATGCGATGCAGGGTTTTCATCCTGCTGGACAAGAGTACATGGGTTAGATGTAAACTCACCCGGGTGTATAAAGCCCATGCCGGTCGAATGTTCTCATGACCGGGGTCGTGCCATGGAGCCGGGCGAGACTCGACCGGGCGTCCTGTCATATCGAGACGAGTCCCCCAGTGAAATGCCATGGGGCCGGGTGGATCGCGTTCCCGGAAAATGCTCTCGAGCCGGTTGGATGTTACGTGACCGGTGGATGGATCTCGATCGGGCATCCTGCCATATCGAGACGAGTCCCCCAAGAGAGATGCAGCTGGGTGGACTCGACCGGGCGTCCTGCCATATCGAGACGAGTCCCCCAGTGAAATGCAGCGAAGAAGCCATGCAGTCAGTTGAAAGATCATAACCGCGAACTGCCATGGTGCCGGGCGGATGGCTCATACCTGGAACGATGCTCTCGAAGTGGTTGAAAAATCATAACCGATGAGAGGTCTTCAAGCCGGTTGAAAGATCATAACCGGTGAGATGCAGCTGGGTGGACGTCGACCGGGCGTCCTGCCATATCGAGACGAGTCCCCCAGTGACATGCAGTGAAGAAGCCATGCAGCCGGTTGAAAGATCATAACCGCGAACTGCCATGGTGCCGGGCGGATGGCTCATACCCGGAACGATGCTCTCGAAGTGGTTGAAAAATCATAACCGGTGAGAGGTCTTCAAGCCGGTTGAAAGATCATAACCGGTGAGATGCAGCTGGGTGGACGTCGACCGGGCGTCCTGCCATATCGAGACGAGTCCCCCAGTGAAATACAGCGAAGAAGCCATGCAGCCGGTTGAAAGATCATAACCGCGAACTGCCATGGTGCCGGGCGGATGGCTCATACCCGGAACAATGCTCTCGAAGTGGTTGAAAAATCATAACCGGTGAGAGGTCTTCAAGCCTAGGGAAGTGGAGGGGGGCCTAACGCCTTGGTTCCCGCTCCTAGCGTGCGAGACAAGTGGCTGACATGCATTTAAGGAGGAAGTTCATCAGTCCCGTCAGTTATGATGGCATGGGCAGTTTATCAATGCTGGGACACGTGCCAGTAGGGAGCGGTCTTGAGATGGAGGGCCTGGATTCACAGGCGTTTGAGTTGCCCTGATTGCGTGTTTGGCGGGATTTATAAGCGCCTAGGGTACCGGTCCCCCCTATAAATAAGCCTCTTCTGCTCTCCTTTCTACTTTTGCTTCTTGCTTTAGAGAAACTAAGAGAGAGAGAAAAATCCGGCAGAAGCTCTGAGCCCCTTGCCCCACGAAATCCGTTTTCTCGAGCGCTCCCTACTCTCTTCCTACCATTGCTCGCTGCTTTCGCTGGGCGGGCCGTCCTCTGTTGAGTATATTAATCGGTAAGTTTGTTGATTTCTTTGCCCCGGTGTTGTTCTTGTTTTGGTTTCGTTGTTTTGCGGCGGAGGGGAGGGATCTCTGTTGCTGACTGAATTGCTCTGCGGCAAACTTGAGGAGAGGCCGTTGAAGGCGCTGTTGTAGCCTGTTGCTGACGGGCGCTAGGGTTTTGTTTTCTTCCCCTAGGTTAGGATGTCTTCTTCGAGTTCTGACCAGGCTTCCGAATCGGCTGCCAGGAGTCCTATCGTGGACGATGCGGAGAGGCTGGAAGACTGGCTTGGTTCGGAATCCCCGGAGACGGAAGTCGCTGACTGCTCCGGGAGCAGGGCTTCGTCTCCGGCTTTGTCTTCGTCTTTGGGCTGAATCCTCTGAGACTGAAATACCGCACGGGGTGCGCCTTGCGGGTGATCCGGCCGTGAGCTACACCATTGGCAGAGGGAAGGGTGCCGTGGTGTGTGATGAACCGGAGGGTAGCATGACCCCTGGAGAGATAGCTGTGCTTCGGGAAACGTGGAGTATCCCGGATGAGGTTCTGCTGCGGCCCCTGAATCCTGGAGAGTCAGCCTGCAACCCGAAGGCAGGTTGGGTTGCCGTGCACCAGGACCAGTTCCGGCATGGATTCTCGCTCCCGCTGCCGGATTACGTGCAATACATGCTCAGTGCACTGCAGGTGTCGCCAGCGCAGCTTCCTGGGCTTCAGTGGAGGCGACTACTGAGCCTCGGCTGCCTATATGAGCTGTCCGGAATGAGTATGCCAACGGTAAACGAATTCCGGTCCTTGTATAGGTTGTCCTACTCCAGGAAGCAAGGGTCCCGGGGTTGCCTGTCCTTCAACGCCCGGAATCATCAACCGATCATCACCAATATGCCTACATGGGTAGACAACAGCTGGAGAAAGAAGGTGGTGATGGTGGGCGGGAGGTGGCAGAAGAGGAGTAAAATATACCGGGTTCCTGGCGCCTTCCAACCCATTGGCGACCAGTCGTTCGAGCTATCCGATCTGGAGCATGAGAGGATCTCGACCATACTCGGATGTTGGGACAATCTGGAACGGAGTTCCTTCAACTTTATCCGGCGAGAAGTGCTGGAATACTGCCAACTCGGGCGGGGTCCCGGTGCGTAGCAGGCCTTAGCAGTGATACTTGTGCTAGTTCTGGCAAAATGCTAACTGTTCGCTTTCCTTGCAGGTGCATCTTCCCGGGCGGTCATCAAGCCCGAAACCACTCTCTCAATGGACGGGGAAGACCTCCTTAACAAGCTGAAGGAGAAAGGCGAGACCGTCTCGCGGACGTCGGTGGACGAGGAGTCCGGCCGGCTCACGACTCATTCGGAACCGAGGGCCATGGATGTTGATGACGGCGCCTACATCCTGAGGCGGGTGAAGACCCATCCTGCTGCGCCCAAAGCAGTGCCCGGAAAGGGCAAGACTATCGGGGGGCCAGTGAGGATTCCCGGTGGAGTGGGCAGGATCCCCAGCCGGCCGGTGTCTGTGCCGCACGTGGCTCGTGTCGCCCGGGTAGGCGCACGATCTTCTTCTCCGGAAGGCCGGGGAGAGAAACGGAGGGGCGGAGACATTCCTTCCTCCGCGCTGGTGACGCTTACCGGCGGGTCGTCACGGGAGAACCTGGCCAAACGGTTCAGGGTAACCAGTGGTGCTTAGCCTAACTCCGCTGGGGAGAAGGCTACTGCTGCCTGGCAGAGTAGTCCCGCGCCTGCGGAGGCACCGAGGGGAAGCCCGGACAATGCATTCGTTCGGCAAGTGGCTGCGGACTTGGCCAGCCTTGGTCTGGACAGACCCGGGGTTGCTGGAGCCCTGGCGGGCGGGAACCGCCCAAAATGCAAGGAATCCGTCCTCCGGGTAAGCACTAACTGGTGCCACTACACTGCTTGTAGGTTGTTTCTCTTACTGCCCGATTAACTGTTTCTGTTGTGCAGCTGTTGTACAGTCTGTACCAACCGGACGCGAGCGAGGAACTGCCGGAGCTGAAGAGGCAGATAGCTGCTTTATCGGAGGCCCGACAGCGCCTGGAGGTGGAGAAGTCCCGCTCAGATCGGGAGAAGGCCAGATCGGAGGAGAGGGCCAAGAAGCTGGAGGAGCAGAACCGGAGCCTGGAGAAGGAGAGGGCCGAGCTGGAAGCCAAGGTGGACGAGCTCCAAGTGGGAGCTGCCGCTCTGCGTGCCGCCACTGCTGCTGCGACCGGGGAAGACGACCCGGAACTCTATGAGCGGGTTGTTCTCAAATACCACGAGAGCGATCAGTTCCTGGAGTTCCTAGAGAAGGCCAGGGAAGAGGGCATCTCGGATGCGTACACGGAATGGGCGGGGAAGGGGTGGTTGGACACTTCCCTGATGCCGGATGCCGCTGCTGAAGGAGACATCCATGAGCAATCGGACATCCATCAGCAGGCGGTGGAGGGGCAGCCGGAAGAAGTGACTCGCTCGGACTTGGATTCTTTTACCAACGGTACCATGTCTCGCCAAGCCAGAGTCGGCGCCGGAACTGAGGTCAACGACGAGGGTACCGCAGGAGAGGCTAGCGGATTGCCGGCTGAGGGTGGAGTCGTGGCTCCTTAGGATTTTCCTTGCTCTTCCTTGTAATCTTTCCGGAACGGTTACTGCTTGTATACTTGTTTGATTATGAATATACTTGAACTGGCGGAGCCGGAAGAATTCTCTCAAAAGCATATATCTGTGATATTTTTTACAATGGTAGAACCGGTGATATGCCAAACTAACCGCTCGGAGATTTGGCGGGTTCACCAGGTCTGGTCATGCTCCCGGTCGGGGTCTGCTCTTCTTTCCCCCACGTACCACTGGAGCTGGCCGTTATTAATCAAGCCTTGCACCGCTGTCTTGAGAGCACAGCACTAGCTCGTCCGATGAGTAGCCTCATCATGATAGGAGCAGTACTTGCCCGTCTGCGCCATGGTAAGTTTTCCCTTCGGGTACCTTCTCCTGGGCGGTGGGGGAATGACGCTCCCGTTCTCAAGTAAAATATCCTCGTAGGAAGTGGTGAGAGCGGTGAAGACTTCTTGACTGGCCAGTGGTGCTGGCATGATTGCCAGGGGGCGTTCTTGGCGGTACGGCGCCGGCTTGTGCTCGCTCTGGGGCTTGTCAGGATAAGGCCTCTGCTGCCTTTGTGGCCAGTTTCTATTGGGCCGGCTCGGCCGGGCGGCGCGGTTCTCGATTCGCTGACTGGGCTTGTCCTCTTGACTGGGCGGGGGGGTTCTCTTCTCGGGGATGGTCTTCCCGCTGCTCATCCCGCTTCCTCTTCAGCAGGTGGTGCCCATATGTCTCGTGATCGGCCTGAGCATGCCGGATGGCCATTGCCATCAACTCATCATACCCCTGCGGGAGTTCGACCCGGACGGCGTAGGAAAACTTCCCTGGCCGGAGCCCCTGCTTAAACGCCATCTCGGCGATGCCCTTGTCTAGGTTTCGAACCCCGGCCGTTGCCGTCTGCCAACGGTTCACAAAGGTCCTCAGTTCCTCCCCGGGTGCCTGCATACAGTTGAAGAGGATGGTCGACGTCCGGGCTCCCTCGACCCGGAGGATGAAGCGGCCTACGAACCGGTCAGCTAACTGCTCGAATGCCTCGATCGAGTTCGCCGGAAGCTCGTAGAACCAGCTGAGCGCTTCTCCAGACAGAGTTTCCTGGAAGATGTTGCAGCATACTGCATCAGAGTAACCCTTGGCACATGTCTGAGATCGGAAACTGTCCAGATGTTGGTACGGGCAGCCGGACCCTGAATAGGTGAGCTTGAGGGACTTCTGGTTGCCAGACCTTCCCGACTCTATGACCCGGTGCGAGAAAGGGCCCATACGCTCATTAAACCGGGCGCCCTCCATCGGCCGCGCGGCTCTTCTCTCGTTGGCCTCCATTTGGGCCTTCAAGCCTGACACAGTGTCGGCTAACATCTGCAATGCCCGTGCAATCGGGGTCCCAACTTCATCCACAGACGAAGTGCGGAGCTGGCGGGAGGTTGGCGCGCTCTTCGGCGGTCCTACGCCGCCCGGTGACCTTGCTCGCTCGGCATCATGGGGTCGGCCGCCCGATGACTGCCCTGCCTCGTACTGCTGAGGTTGAACTGGCGGGGGCGCCGCTTGGCCCTGTCCATAGCGTCGCTGCGCTGTTGTCCCCTCTCTAAGGCGGCTACCAGGGCAGCGTTCACTGATTCCATCTCTTCGTACCGGGCGTTGGACTTGGCTCTATCCTTGTCACCCTCCTCTCTTAGACGATTGACCTCTGCGGCCATTGCCCGTATCTTTCCCGCCATACCGCTCTGGTCGGGGCTGTACGTAGCGTCCCGGTCGCTATCACAGAGCGGGCTCTCAGATCGGTCGCTCGGATCATCCAAGAATGTCAAGGAGAGGCCCCGGAGCACTGGACTGTCTTCATCCTCTGCCGGGCCTTTCCCGCGCGGGCTGTCGTGGTGTCCCGGTCCCGGCATGCCGGACGGCCTACCACAGCTTCCCCCTTCCTGACCGTTGCCCTGGGCGCCCCGCGGCTCCCGCGTGACGTCCGGGGTGGAGGTAAGCTTTTGCACCAATGCAACACGCCCCTCCTCGGTGGTACCTCTCTCTTGCCTTGCTTCCGAACTCTCAGTCATGGATGATGCTTACACGATTTTTTTGTTCAAGCTTCCCACAGACGGCGCCAATTGTTTCTGCCTAAACCCGGGGGCCTGGTAGATACAGATGAATCCAACTTGATCTCCTGCAAACCTGCTCACTAAGGGGAATACCGGGCGGGCCGGCCTTCTCCTCTCCGATGCCTAAGTTAGTATAGTTGGAATATATATAACTTGAGCACGTATGTAAGCGGTGAGAGAGATAAGTTACCCTTAATGAGGGTAGTTGGGGCCCTTATATAGGTGGCTGAGGGTGAGGGCTGGCCTCACCCTTCGATGTGGGACTGGTTCCCTTCAAAGGGCAGTTCTGGTGACCTCTTTGGCAGGCAGGCGCCCCCGGTCCCAGGGTCCCTGGCACCCGGATAGACTGCTGGACCCTGAGGCCGGGTGCTGGTGGTTCGATCCTGGGCCTCGGGCCGGGCCCTGGTGCACTTGCTGCGGGTTTGTGGGCCTGGTGTAGCCCCTCTGCGGCTACTGTCAACAAAAGTTATGCAAAAACTCATACCAAATGATGTGGCATATGACACATCATCATCTTAAGCCTAGTATTTCCCACATGTATTCTTAATTTCTTATATATTAAAGCTGTTTTAATCTAAAATATAAATAAAAATAAAATAAAATCACCCAAATTTTGAAAAATCATTTATTAGGAAATTAAATGTGACGAACAATATTATGATTTAGGCATTAATGCACTTTCATCGATGAAGGTTGTGTTTGAATTACAAAGTTGATTGTACAAATTGGATATAAAGAGCATTTTTCTGAAAACTCCAGATTTTCTTTTTTGGCTAGTTTCATATATTATATGAAGTTTGAGCAATGAATATTAGAGAAATAAAGAAGGTCCTATAAGAAAAACAACAACAACTAGCAATGAACATTCTCAATGACTAGATGATTAACCTATCTTGATGAGAAAAGTTGTAGTTCTACAATTTAGAATATGTTTGGTTTTAAATTGACAACAATTCATCTGATTACGCAAGCTTAATCTCATCAAGTGTTTTACTCATTTAAAGAAACTACTTATTGTTATAATAATTATATTTAAGATAATAAAATTAATAAATTATACGTTGAAATTAATAAATTAACGGTGATGTCGTGTAATGATCCAAAACTTCTACGTGATAGAACTTTAATAGGAATTAAGTGTCGTTGCTTCTCTTTGGAAATAGACTACTTAATGAGGAAAGATGTATTGATTGAAACAATAGAATTGGTTTCCAATTGAATATAATTGTATCAACTGTTTCAACTTATATACAAAATAAGCATCCGAAAAATGAAACAATAGAATTGGTTTCCAATTGAATATAATTGTATCAACTGTTTCAACTTATATACAAAATAAGCATCCGAAAATAGAAAACTAATTAAAGTAAATGAACGTAAACCATTACTAATTAATGGTTGATAATGGATAGCTTAACTATAATTGTACTTAAGTGTTTAGTTGTGATAATATCATAACCTTATTAATTATAATAAGATCCTCCTGGATCATGGCTCCCCCTTTTAGGAACCTTGAGCCCCTGTTCAAGGTAATTTTAATTCAGGAAACTCTGTTGCTGCTTTCTCTCGTACATACCACTTGGATTTGCTCGGAAATTGACATTTCCTGCCAATTCAGTTTCTCGTTTCTCGAACCTTTTGCCCCAAAATACAATCTTTCTCTAAAGGATATTCTTGTTCCATATTCAAGTCATCAACTGAAGGTAGTCGAGTGTCCTCCTCAGTAGGATAATCGTCCAGTAGAGATGGTTCAAAGAGCTTCAAATTTTCGGCATTAATGCCTGAGTACATATGCATATAGGGTGGTAGATCGAGCTGAAAGACATTGTCACCAATTTGTTTGATGATTTTGAACGGTCCATATCATATAGGTTTGAGCTTTTTTACTTCTCCTTGTAACCGCTCTTTACCAAGGTGTAGCAATATTAGGTCACCTTCTTTAAAGTTATATGGCCTGCGATGTTTGTCATGGCGATTCTAATACCGTTGTTGCGAACGTCGCAATTGTTCTTCCACTGCTGAATGGATCTTTTTGACTCGTTCGAGAAATTTATGTGCTCGAACAAGTTCTTCTTCTTATTTTCCACTTAATAGTTTGTCACTTATAGCGAATGCCATATCAAATGGGTTTTGAGGCAGATAACCCAAACAAGCCTCGAAAGAGGATTTCAATGTGGAGCCATGAATCGCTCGATTAAAAGCAAACTGTAAATAAAGGAGACTTTCATCCCATATTTTTGGATGCTTGGAATTATAACCCCTTAATAAATGCACCATAGTTCGATTAACGACCTCTGTTTGTCCATCTGTTTGTGGATGAAAAGTAGTGCTACGCTTCAACCTGATGTCCATCATTCCCCATAAGGACATTTAGAAATGGCCTAAGAATCGACTATCTCTGTCTGATATAATCAATGTTGGGAGGCCAAAATGTTTCCAAACATGCTGGAAAAATAATTGAGATGTTCCTACTCTAGTGATTGTTTTCTTGCATGGAATGAGTACAACCATCTTGCTGAAACGATCCACAACTATAAACAAATAATCGTTTCCGGACTTGTGTTTAGGAAATCCTCCAAGAAAGTCCATTAAAATGCTCTCCCATGGTCGGTTAGGTACTGGTAATGGAAGATACAGTCCTAACTTTCTATTCGAAGGCTTCGAGGTGTTACATAGAACAAAACCTCGAATGTACCGAGAGACATCTAGGTGCATCTTTGGCCAAAAGGCATATCGACGAAGATTCAGTAAAGTTTTCTCCACTCCAAAATGTCATGCTACTTTGGAACTATGAGCTTCATGAATCCAATGCAGTCTATCGCTATCTTCTGGAACACACAATTGCTCTCCTTTGTACATCAGTCCATATTTCAGTTGAAACTTACTAGTCTTCCCATGTTGCAGCTTAGCATAATCCAAACTGAAATAAGTGTTTGTGTCATACCCTTTGGCGTACTCAGAAGGAACTATAGGTTGAATTTGCATAGCCACCAATAATGAGGAACTTACTGGTGTTCGTGGCAGAGATAACATATATGCCAACTTATTAGTGATTCATTTCTTGTACTTAATTATAATATTGAATTGTTGTAGTTAAGACATCCACTTCATAAGTCGAGCTTGCTGCAATTTTGATTGTGTAGTTAGATACTGAAGAGGCTTATGATCAGAGTGTACCACAACTTCCTTCCCTAACAAGTAAGCTCTCCAATGCTTCACTGCTTGATGCAATGCATATAGCTCCTTGTCATAAGTTGGATAATTCAATACTGGTCCACTGAACCTCTCATAGGCAACCGATTTTGCATCCTGTAGTAATACGGCTCCCATAGCGTAGTTAGATGCATCTTCTTCAACTTCGAATGCTTTTTGCAGATTTAGCAATGCTAACACTGGGGCCTCAATGATCTTCCATTTCAACAACTGGAAAGATTCTTCTTGATTCTTCGACCACTCAAACTTTTGATTGGCCTTTGTAAGAGAATGTAATGGTGCTGCAACGAGAGAGAAATGTCTGATAAACTTCCTCAAGTATTGACATGCACTAAGAAAGCTTCGTACTTCGACCTCTCTTTTATCTCTCTGATCTGAGGACTCTTTACATGATCTCCCAGCAGCCCTATTTATAGAGAATAGGTGCTGGTTACATACATGAACTAGGACTCCTAATTCTAATAGACATAAGTCTACATTACAAATCCTAATAGAACCTAGAAAGACAAGATTTTCTAGAACTTATAGAAAACCTGCAGCGCTGTCCTCTTTCCTTTCTAAACTTGGATTTGCCTATTGAATCCTAACTCTCCACATTGTATCAATGATTCACAAAACACATCATATAGCTCTCTGCGGTGGTAACCCGACTAACCCCTGCACATCCTGAAAAAGATCCTTGAAATCTTTCTGCAATTTTCCAATATCAGAACATTGTGAAGGTGTCAGAGTCACTGCTGACAAAGTGACAATATTAGCACATTGTTTTTATGGTCGAATCGTCCACAAGAGTTAACCAATCGCTTAGCTTGATTCACTGTCAGCAAATTGTCCGTAGTATGAGGCTTACAAGCGTTGATGTGGAACTCCTTTCCATCCTTAACCAAACAATACTTGCGAAGCCTCTTGTAGTGAATTGCATCACGCTCCCATAGATATGGACTACCCGATATAACTTGGCATACATCCAATGGAACCACCTCACCCGTCACTTCATCGATGTAACGATTAGTGATCACAAATTTGAAGGTGCATTGCTTTGGTATTTGCATGTCAATGTCCTTCTGAATCCACCCTAGTGAGTAAGGGTGAGGCTTTGTATCTAAGCCTACCCTCCTTACTAGAGCCTCTGAAATCATATTTTTCTGACTTCCTGGATCGACAATGGCTTGTACAACACTCTGTTTCACTTGAGTATTCAAATGGAACAACTCTTCACGATTGTAAGCATCTAAAACGTCTGTTGGTGAAGTCATTAGGGCAAGTGTAGTGTCAGGCTGCTTCAACTCTAGAAGCTCGTCTGCCTGTTGTACTACTAATGTGGCCTTCCTATCGTTCCTTCCTTGGTTGTTCCGTTGATTCTTGGGTTTCAACTCAGGATGAAGTACCCAGCACTTGTCTTTGACATGTCCGCTAGTACGACAATGATCACAATAATTCTTCTGCATTGAGTCATCCTTGATTTGCTTGCCTTTACTCTTCCAATCAGATCTACTAGTAGTAGTAGCTTGTTTGTCGTCCTTTTTGTTCAATCTTTTATACTTGGCCTCTATAGCGATGGCTTTGATAGTAGCTTCTTCAATTGATTCCACGTTGAACAATTTCAGTTCATTCCGTATGTATTCAGCAAGACCTCCGGTATATTTCATAAATATATCATAATCATCTACATCTAAATCCAACACCAAAGCTTGGTTTTGGAATTCAGATGTATAATCTTGTACCGATTGGCCGAATCTTTGATTGAAGTACTGTCATTTGTACCATCTTTCTTCCTGATAGCCGATATGAAAGAATTGTTTTTGAACTAATTTCTTGAATTTACTCCAAGTCAATTCCAAAACATTATACCGTTTTCGATACGATTTCCACCATGTAACAGCATGACTTGAGAGTTTCAAGCTTGCAAATTGGATCTTTTCATCACTAGAATACTTATGTATAGTGAAATTAGTTTCTAATGTGTTGACCCAATTGTCCAATTTTTCAGCATCTGTAACTCCATTAAAAATAGGAATTTCTACCTTAAAATCAAATTTTAAGGCACTCACTGGATTTCTCTGGTTTGCTTCCTCGGCTGCATTCTCTATTATGGTGTCATCTTCTTCTTCACTATCATCGTCAACCTTCTTCTTTGAAGGCAATGCATGTGAAATTTTTAAAGATTTTATACTTTCCACCAATTCAGAGATCGATGCCAGTAACAACTCTACCTGTTGTTCCAAACTAGTGATGCGTAGGGCTGGACACGGGCTGGGCCGAGTCTAAAATTTACAAAGCTCGACCCAAAGTCCGACACCCTCGGTCTGAGCCGAGCTTTTTTGGAAGTGAGGATTGGCCCGAGCCCGACCTTTTTTGGAAGTGAGGATTGGCCCGAGCCCGACCAAGTCGAGCCGAATCGAGCTTTCGGATTTTTTCGGGCACAAAACACAATGAACACAAAGTCACAAATGCACCAAAATGGGCACTTGGGCAGTACTGCAGTAGCACCACAAATGCATTTTCCATCTCTCTGCCTATTTTCTAACAATGGGCAGTAGCACCACAAAGGCACAAAAGCCTCAAATGCATCCAAAATGGCAAAATATATCACAGTATAGGGGACCACTCAATTAAATCCACGGGACCTAATCCAATAAACCAGAGGTGATGACTTTGTGAGTCATGGGATTTGGCTGAAATGAATTCAATGCTGTTTTACAATGAATTGTTATCTAAGGTAAGAAAATATGAGTAAAACTTTCCAATTCACAATCACAAATTCACATTTCACAATCACAATTCACAGGATTGGAGAAGTGGCCTTCGGCTCTTCGCTTACCTCAGGACTGGAGAAACCGAACGACTGAGGAGGTGGAGGGAGCTCGGCGAGAGACGGAGGCGAGCTGAGCGACGGACTGACGGAGACGAGCTAAGCGAGGTCTTTAGGAGGGGAGAGACCGAGAGAGACGGAGACGACCTGAGCCGCCTGAGCGAGGCCGTGGGATCTAGAGCGCGGCGGCGGGAGTGACGGCGGGACGTAGTAGGAGGAGGAGGTGTAGGCCGGAGCTCGGAGAACGCAGGTCTAGGGCAGTAGGGCTCGAGTCGCTCGACGGCTGAAGGGTGAAGGACTGAAGATCTGAAGTCACTGAACTCTTGATTCGTGAAGGGCCTGTAACTTATATGTGATGGGCCTGGGCCTGAAGGCTGAAGTCAATTATAGACGGGCCTGGGTGTTTAGCAATTTTGGGCCGGGCCGAGCTTTCGGTCCCAAAAAAATAGGGTCCGAACTCGGACCGAGATTCATATTTTCAGACCGGTCCTTAAACAAATTGGGCTCGGTTCGTTTCGAACGTTTTTCGGATTTTCGGGCCAGGCTTTCGGTCCTTCTAGCCCAAACGCCCAGTCCTAGTGATGCGTTCACCATCATCCTTTGGTGTTGAAACTTCTCTCGTCATTATTCTTCTCTTTACCCTTGGCTTTCGATGAACAAGCAAAGGAGCTACAAGTTCTTATTTAGAAGTTTTACGTCGACCGCGCGTTAGGACCATAAACCACTTTCTACCCTTGTCGGATCTAGTGCTCTGATATCACTTGATTCAAAAGTTCTACGTGATAGAACTTTAATAGGAATTAAGTGTCGTTGCTTCTCTTTGGAAGGGGACTACTTAATATGGAAAAATGTATTGATTGACTGGAGAAAGGCAAAAAAATGAAACAATAGAATTAGTTTCTAATTGAATATAATTAACTGTTCCGATTTATATACAAAATAAACATCTGGAAATAGAAAACTAATTAAAGTAAATGAACGTAAACTATTACTAATTAATGGTTGATAATGGATAGTTTAACTATAGTTGTACTTAATTGTTTAGTTGTGATAATATCATAACATTATTAATTATAATAAGATCTTCATGAATCATGTAAAAACCACGTTGCACGCCACATAATTTAGTATAAATTTTTTTGTGCACGTAGCACCACTCAATACCAAAACATTATTCGTCTATTCGATCTTAAAAGTTAAAACACAAGTGCCATGTATAATGTATTGTATGTTCTCACAATTACTATAATAAAATTGAGGAGGATTACTTGTTGAGTACCACTGGTTTTATAGGTTATTTATTAGCGTAGCGTGAGACAGTATTATGAATGTATTATATTGTCGTTAAATATTTACCAATTCTCTATATAAAAGAGAGTAGAGCGTAAGTCAGTTGCACTCTTGTAATCTTTCCCGCAGTGAGATGAATAAATATCAGAAGTTCAGAACATTCGTTCCCAATATTGTGTTCGATTCGACTTTATTCTCTTCCACTGGTGCCTCGATCAATGCACTGACGATCGAGTAGCAATTATCTTATTATCTTACACTTTTTTTTTTTTTTTTTTTGGATAAATCTTACGTACACTTGTACTTGAAGTGCTTGTTTAATGAATTATCAGTTTGACCCAAAAAAAAAAAAGGTACCCAATAGATCCAACTGTAGGTACCAATATGTATTATATATGTGATTCAATGATTCACAATCACAAACATGATTTTAACAGCAGTTCAAGTTCCCACACAATTACAGCAACATGATCAAATATTGCATCACAAACCTGATTGATCCATACGATGAGTCGATGACAGTCACCATATCAGATCTCTTATTTCATACACAACCGAATTGAAATGCTGCAGCACATGAACATGAAGATATATATATATATATATATATATATATATATATATATATATATATATATATATAAGCCCTGTTACTATGCATCGGCAGTAAGGTGAGCATCGATGTCATTGGAAACCTCGACGACAAACTGGAGCAGGGTATGCGGGTCGGTAATATCGCCGTGATGCTTCTCATACTCCATAGTCCAATGCACGGTGCAGCCCTCGTCTTGCGGAGTGGCTTGAATGGTGATCACGAAGCTCTTGTAATGCTCCATAAGGTCTCCCTCAAGTACCCTGAAAGTCACCAAGTTCTTCTCCGCATCTATGGCTTCAATTTTTTCCTTGGCAACGCAAGCTTTCCCGTCTGCATAATCATTATATGTATTGACATGGTCAAAGATTGATTCATATATGAAGAAGCTATAGTTATAGCCCTGGAAGAGAGACTAGATACTTACCGTGGACGTAATTCCAGTAGATGATAGTACCGACTGTTCCCCAGTCACCTTCATGTAAGTCACAGCCTTGAATGTTGCTGCCGCTGGCATTGGAAATGTGGTGTGGTTTGTGAGTAAACATTTCGTGGAACTTCTCGGCAGAAGCCTTGAGATGCACATCCGTCTCTAGCTTCCCACTCAAAGCCATTTTCACTTAAAACCCAGTTTGGAAATGAAAGAAGCAATCAAATATATCAACTTATAGGAACGAGCTGATAGAGTGCTAGTGCAGTAGTAGTTATCATGTGGAAGATAACTACTTAGCCCCCACACACTTATATAGAAGAGGGCACGAATTATATTAAGAACAAATCACATTATTGATCAATTCTATTTTCATTGTTATCTTCGTTGACCTTTGCATGAATGATTGCATGTTTCACGTGAATCTCAATTTCAAGTAAATAATTTTTTTGGTCTTTTGTAATGATATGATCTGCCATTTAGAATCGTCTCGAACTGAACCACCGAAAGCTAGATTCTTTTCTAAGAAAAACAACCAACTAGTGTCCAAGGACTTTTGATCTGTGTACCATTATGATTGAAAATCAAACAGTGGATACCTGAAAAAGATCATCTAGCTACATGTTTATGAGCAGTATAAGATTTAGTTTTGTTTTGGAGTGAAAACACTATAATATGAAAAATATTGAGTTTTAAATAAACATCTTACTGTTGTAGGAGAAATAGATTGATAAATCTCTCTGTGTTTATTCATTGATAAGGAGGCCTTTATATAGGCATTACATCAAGTATCCCTGGCGAACAGGGATTCCCTATCTAATAGAGTATCTAGACTACAAGTCTTATTAGGACAAGACACACCACGGAAGTTACGGAGTTAACCTTCCTTGAACACTCCCCCTTGTGTCGCGTCCTCAATGGTGCATGAGCTGTTGCCTCGTTAAAACCTTTGCCAGCAAACAAAAACCTCTTGGGCAAAAATAAAAGCATGGTCTAAGGAAAAAGAGTACAACGCACCAACTACAAGTATGTGAGACATGCATAACTAGGCTCCCCCTGAAGTCTAGATGAGAACTCCCCCTGATAGTCATTCAGTCTTTGAGTTCGGATAAGCGACACATTCCAATGCGCTTTACATGCTTCATAAATGTAGATTTGGGTAGAGACTTGGTGAACAGATCCGCTGCATTTTCTTCTGAGCTGACTTGCTTCACCTGGATATTCAAAGTCTCTTGCTGCTGCTGATTGTAGAAGAACTTAGGCGAAATGTGTTTAGTATTGTCACCCTTAATGTATCCCAACTTCATCTGCTCAATGCATGCTGCATTATCTTCAAATATGCAAGTTGGTCCCATCATAGTAGACTCAAGTCCACTAGACTCTCGAATGTGAGATATAACTGAGCGAAGCCAAATACATTCTTTGACTGCTTCATGTAGTGCAATAATCTCAGCATGGTTCGAGGAGGTAGCAACAAGGGTTTGCTTGGTTGATCTCCAAGATATCGCCGTATTCCCAATGGTAAAAACATAACCTGTTTGGGAACGTCCTTTGTGTGGATCTGACAAATATCCAGCATCAGCAAATCCTACCATCACATCATTTGGTGTATCTGAGTAGGAGGGGGTATCGCCAAAACCGTATCGGGACCACGACTTAGCATCCGCGGGTCCGGATAAGTTGGCGGATATGTCTGCAAGATGGCGGATGGATGAACCAAAGCCAGTCTTGGCGGATATGGCTGGCGGATGGCAATCCGAGCCATGGTTTGTGCTGTTAGATGCAAGGGATCGACTATGTGTCGAATCCTGATGAGTGTATCGATAGTACAAGCCCATGTCAAGGGTTCCTTTAAGGTATCGGAAGATGTTCTTGATTCCAACCCAATGACGTTGTGTTGGCGCAGAGCTAAATCTAGCTAACAAGTTCACAGAGAAAGCGATGTCTGGTCTAGTACACTGAGCTAAGTATAACAAAGCTCCAATCGCACTAAGATATGGATATTCAGCTCCCAAGACCTCTTCGTCATCTTCTTTCGGACGAAAGGGATCTTTGTTGATATCCAGACTTCTAACGACCATGGGAGTGCCTGTAGGATGCATAACTTTGTCCATGTTAAATCGCCTGAGCATCTTTCGGACATATGCAGACTGGTGTATAAAAATTCCACCACTTCGGTGCTCTAGTTCTAAGCCTAGGCAAAACCGAGTCCTTCCCAGATCTTTCATCTCGAATTCGGATTTCAAATAGCTAGCGGTCTCATTGATCTCATTCAGAGTTCCAATGATGTTCATATCATCGACATAGACGGCTATAATGGCAAATCCTGAACTTGTTCTCTTTATGAACACACAAGGGCACAACTCATCATTCTTGTATCCTTTCCCAATCAAGTAATCACTTAACCGTGTGTACCACATCCTACCAGATTGTCGGAGTCCATATAGAGATCGTCTCAACCTGATAGCAAATGAACTTCGTGGTTTTTGCTCACTTGACTTGGGTAACGAAAGTCCTTCTGGCACTTTCATGTACATCTCCGTATCTAGGTCCCCATAAAGATACGCAGTTACAACATCCATAAGCTGCATATTGAGTCTCTCTGAGACTACCAAACTTATTAAGTATCGGAAGGTAATAGTATCCATGACAGGAGAATACGTCTCCTCATAATCAATTCCAGGGCGTTGAGAAAAACCTTGCGCCACGAGTCGAGCTTTATATCGCTGGACTTCGCCATTCTCATTGCGCTTTCTGACAAAGACCCATTTATGTCCAACAGGCTTCACGTTCGGCGGTATAGGCACAACCGGTCCGAAAACTTGCCTTTTCTTTAGAGAGTCTAGTTCAGCCTGGATTGCTTCTTCCCACTTCGGCCAATCCGCCCTACGTTGACATTCATCAACAGTGCGGGGTTCCATATCGTCGTCGTCAATGATTTCTTGAGCAACGGCGTAAGCGAATGCATCATCGATATACATGGAATTTCTTTCCATCAGATTGTGCATGCATAAGTAGTTTAGTGAGATTTCCTTGTTCTCCAACATCAACAGTGAGTCTGAGGCGTCCCCCAGATGATTCAGAGTTGATTCTTGGACATAGGTATAGTCGGAGACAATTTCGTGTGACGGCGTCACAGTATCAATGATGAACGGATCGCTTTGTGCCTGGACACATGCCCTCTTTCTAGGTACATTGTCTTTGGAACCGATTGGTCTCCCCCTCTTTCTAGGAGGATCCGAAGTCGACGCCGGCTCTCCACTTGGAGGTGCCGAGCCTAGGCTACCGATGGCACCTAGGGCTGCGGGTCCGAGACCGGCGGCGCGTGCTCGCGCATGGCGAGGAATGTTAAGCCTTGCAGGTACATTCGCAGCAGGTATGGTTGATCTTGTCACTTTCGCAATATCAGTAAAGGAGTCGGGCATCGTATCCGCCACCTTTTGTAGTTCTAATATGCGTTGTATTTCAGTCTCACACTGAGACGTACGGGGATCATAATGAGACATAGTGGGAGAGAACCACGTCAATTCCTGACGTTCATTTGGGACGGATGCGGCCCCATCTCCCCCTAACGGCGGGAAGGATGTCTCATCAAAGTGACAATCTGCAAATCGTGCAGTAAATAGATCACCTGTCATAGGCTCTATATAGCGGACAATAGTTGGTGCTTCATATCCAACATAAATAGCTGATCGTCGTTGTGGACCCATCTTGGTACGCAGTGGAGGCGTGATAGGCACATATACGGCACAACCAAAAGTACGCAGATGCGAAATATCAGGCTCGTAACCAGTTACCAACTGGTACGCACTAAATGGTTGGCTATCTGTGGGTCGTAGACGAATAAGCATAGCTGCATGTAATATTGCATATCCCCATGCCGAAACTGGCAAGTTTGTGGCCATGACAAGAGACCTAGCTACAAGCTGTAGTCTCTTGATAGCGGCTTCTGCAAGACCGTTCTGAGAATGAACGTGGGGTACGGGATGTTCAACTTCAATCCCAACTGACATGCAATAGTCATCAAAACACTTTGAGGTAAACTCTCCAGCATTATCCAGTCTGATGGACTTAATCGGATTGTCCGGGTGGTGAGCCCGAAGCTTAATAATCTGAGCTAGGAGTTTAGCGAATGCAGCATTCCTCGTGGACAACAACGCTACGTGTGACCAACGCGTTGATGCATCAACCAGAACCATGAAATATCGAAATGGTCCGCATTCTGGTGTTATAGGTCCACAAATATCACCTTGTATTCGTTGTAGAAACGGAATATTCTGTTTATTATCAATAGCAAAAGATGGTCTTGCTTGAAGTTTTGCTAGTGAACAAGCTTTACAAAACGAACGATGAGCATTAGACATCGCTACAGAAGCATGAGAAGCAGGAGGGGGCCGAACCTCTCCTTGGAACCGAGAGGCGGCTATCGACGGCACGGCCGAACCGAGGCCGAGGCGCCCTCTGTGCTTTTGTGATCGGAAAAATGGATGACCGTGGGAGCATTTCAAAATACGGATCATCAGATCACGACCCGGATGACCGAGTCTATCATGCCAAAGCTTATAAGCATCAGAATCACATAATATAACAACATGAGATTCGTTGGCTCGAATGGTTGTGAAATACATGCCATTGCGAACTCGCTTACACTTCTCCACAATGCGAGTGCGCATAGATTGAGTGGAGGTGATCAACAGATATTCAGTTCCATCTTCAACATAAGTGCTGAGGTGATAGTCATTGTCACGCACATCCTTGAAAGCTAGCAAGGTTCTTGGCGCCTTAGGCGCATATAGGGCGTCCTCTACCCGAATCTCAGTGCCATTTGGCAGTAAGAATTGAGCAGTGCCACGACCCTTAATTACGGGTCCAGTTCCTGTCATCGTAGATAACGACGATTCTCTTGGCGTAAAATCCGAAAACAATTGCCGATTCCTCAGAATCGTGTGAGTTGTTGCACAATCCAACAAACACTCAATCTCGCCTTGATACATCTACAAAAACAATGTAAATTGAATCAATAGTCTACTGTAGACTTTGGCGAACACTTTAAAGTAAGTGTACTGAAACAATATATCATCACAAAATGAAGTGCATTAAGGCCAATAACATAGCCATGGCAACGACAAAACTTGAGAGAAAGATATAAGCCGCATTTTAATCACCGAGTATCATCATTGATAATCATAGCCTAGGTCAGAGATTGAGACCGGACACCGTCGTAGGTGGCGTGGCCGAGCCAAGACCGAGGCCAAGGCAAAGGCCGGAGCCAAGCCAAAGCCGAAGCTGTGGTAAGGCCAAAGCGACCCAGAGGCCGAGCCGAAGCAAGGCGAGTGGTGAGAATCGGTCAGGCATTGAGGCAATGCGATGCGACGGTTGAGCTAAATCCGAAGCATGGCGAGTCCGAAGACACTTCGTTGCCGAGCCATTGATGCAAAAGTTGCATTTGTTCGATAGGCTATCGATTGTTGGTTTCAAAAACCGGATTCGGTGCTGAGCGAAGCTGGCGAATGGCCATGGCGAGTGAGGCCTAGCGAGTCGCGGCCAAGCGCTTATGGGCTTTGGCGAGCGAGGCATGGCGGATCGCAGCCAAGTTGGCGGATCGCTGATCGCGGATCGCGGATTAGTTGGCGAATAGACATGGCGAGCGAGGCCTGGCGGATCGCGGCCAAGTTGGCGGATAGCGGATCGCGGATCACGGATCGCGGATCTCGGATCGCGGATCGTGTATCGCGGTTCGCGGATGGCGTATCGCGGATCGCGGATGGTGTATCGCGTATCGCGGATCTCTCCTTTTGTCTTTTGTGATTTTTCGGATATGAGTTAACATCACCAGAATTTTGGTGAACTCAAAATGATTATGCCATTGAGAATTGGACGCTTTGAACCAATTTTGCTTTCAGGGATGTAAAAATCTTAAATCATTCGTAGAATAAGATAGATTTTATTGATGACAACTCAAAAATACATCAAGGTTGTTCTAAATAGAACGACTTATCGAACAAAGTCGTGATTTATTGACTATTCTGTCAAAATAACAATCAAAATCAAACTTGAACACGTATCTCATGACCTAAGTCAAATACTTATTCATAGTCTGGAGTATCATACTCCTGAGTCCTACGTTTCTTGGTAGGTTGGAAGTCATCGATGGCGAAGTTCGTATTTTCCTCATCGTATACTTCTTCCTTAAAGTCTCCTACATAGTGTGCTTCTTGTTCTATGTATTGTTTGTGTTTCTTGTAAGCGGCTTGAATATCTCTGCTTGCTATGCAATCGCGTTGGAGATGATTCATAGAACCACATTTGAAGCAAGGAGCCGAAGCATTGTTCGGCGGATGGCCACCACGCCTGGGACCGGAACCAAAACTGTTCCTCCCTCTGGGAGCGGCGGCTCTGCCATCATCCCTTGTCCAAGAAAGCGGTCGGCCACGGCCGACGCCTCTTCTCCCTCCTCGTCCGCCACGTATTGCTCTTGGCGTACGTGGTGGCGGTGCTTGACGTTCATGAGGTTGATGCTTCTGCTTAAAAGCTTTACCACGGGCTTGATGAGATTCCGCAATGGATTTCGGTCCTCGAGGCCTCTTATTGGTGGTAAGAATCAACTCATGGTACCTCTCCTTTCTTTGAAGCACATTCATCAAATCACTGAAGGTTTTGATAGTGCCTTTCTCGCGGAGATCGCGGTACTGATGCGACAACATGGACGCAGATTCTGGGAACGTCGTGAAAGTCTTCTCCATCATATCATCATCGGTCTTTTCGACCCCACAAAAGCTCAAATCAGATTGCAAGTTTAGCATAGTCTGATGATATTCCTGGACGGAATCAAAATCCAGTAAGCGGATTTGCTCCCAATCAGACATGAGGTCTGGGAGTTGTGCGTCATGCACATTGTCGAAGCGGTCCTTGAGGATATCCCATAGCTCTTTGGGATCAGTTTTCCTCAGGTATTGCTTCTTGAGCGTTGGATGGATATGGCGCCTGAGAAACATCAGGGCTTGTGCTTTCTGTTCAGGAGAAGCGTGTAAGCTTTCATCCTCAGGAGGGTTGATGGTGGCAGTAAATCTTTTACCAATGAAAGTGTTCTCAACATCTGAGACCCACCTCTTGTATTCCTTGCCTTGGACATCCAAGATGTCAAATTCTGGACGCTGAGTGTCAGCCATCTACAGAACACAAACAGGGAGACGTTAGTATGTTTGAATACTAATCAAGTTTGATTGTTCTTTTAGAACAGTGCCAAGATATATCATGGTCACATAAATCGATGCTTAACGTGACTTCAAGTCACAATCGATATCTTCCCTTTGTTTTCTTTCCAAAAAAGAATAATACGTTATGGTTCACAGTGACATCACAGTCACAAGCATAACGGTGGCCGGTAACATCACAGTTACCCCAATAAACGTTGGCACCGGGGTGACTAAATCCCCGTATGCCGTCCCGAGAAGCGATAGAATCGGGATGAAGAAGCAGGGACACGGAAAGGTCCCGGAAGAAAACAAAACCCAACTATTGAAATTTTCATAAGCGGGAACGTTTATAAAAATATTTACCTCTTCAAGAGAAGCTTGATCAAACGAAACTTGACTCTTGGGGAAGCTTGTTTTCTTCGATTTTTCTTGATTTCTTCTCAACCACGAATAAGGGTTCGCGGATCGCTTGCTTGGCTTGCGAGCAATTTTGATCTTCTGGCAGATGCGTGCAAAAAGTAGCACGCAAGGGAGAGCTGCTGGCGAGCAGGTTGTCTGCCTAGAGGCAGAGGAGGAGCAGTACTGGAGGGTACAGTGCGGCAGGCGAACAGCGCAGATGCTGCTGAGAAGAGGCCGACGGTGCCGAAGAGAAGAATCGGCGGCCGACGGTAGGTTAGGGTTTCGAAAAAAAATTCGGAATTAGGGTTTCTAGGGCTTATTAGACGGGAGGCTAGAGCAATGTGCTGATAACGTGTTGTAGGAGAAATAGATTGATAAATCTCTCTGTGTTTATTCATTGATAAGGAGGCCTTTATATAGGCATTACATCAAGTATCCCTGGCGAACAGGGATTCCCTATCTAATAGAGTATCTAGACTACAAGTCTTATTAGGACAAGACACACCACGGAAGTTACGGAGTTAACCTTCCTTGAACACTTACGTGCTTTTTAAAATCGTAGTTTTTTCAATTAAATATTATTAATAAACACCTTATAAAATAATTACTAAACACATAATTAACCCATAATGATAATTATAAATAATTATTTACTCTAAAACGCAATACTAAACTAAATTTAAATATACTGTAGGGAAGTGAGTTTCAAAACTATATTAGTTATTGAACGACGAGCTATAATTCTTTCCGTAAATCTAGTTATTTACAACTTAAAAGGCTGTAGTAGCTTAAGCGCGCTCTATATTTTCATGTATCTCTTAATAGTTGTTCAACCAGATTGATTGTAAGAATACCAGTCTTGCGTGCAGTGGATATCCTAACGTTTTATTCAATTATTGGAGGACGTCTCATTCTCAAGTTTTAGTCTCACGCTCTCTTAAAAGTTAGAAGTGTTTGTCTCGATCACATAAGCAAAAAAAATATAATATATAAAAGCACTTCAAAGATCTCACTTATATATGTTCACTTGGCCTCAATCAAGTTGCACCTCTATATATGATAATTCTATTTTTCAGTTTTCTTATGTATATAATATCTTAATTTATAAATTTAACAACAGATTTTGTTGTTATTGTGGTAAATATATATAATGATTGTTTGAATAATTGTAGTTATGTGAATTGTAGTCATTTCACTTACGACATATTTATAAATTTATAAATAAATAAATATCAACGTGATAAATTTATTTAATTATATGTAAATATATTATAAAATATATGTTCTAAATCTATCAGAATGATCGGATATGGCCGGGGAAAGTATTGTATGCTGGATAATAGATCTATCAGAATGATTGGACATGGCCGGGGGGACAGAAAATTGACAGCCAAACTACTTCCTGAATCGATCTGGTTTTATAAAAATAAAAAAAGATCCACGAGCATCCTGAAATCAGCACATCATTATGCATGATGAAATAATTACATATTTGGAGAAATTTTTGGGTACCTACCATATATATCGACATAATTGTAATGAGATCTGATCTGAAATATATATATTTATATAGAGATCGGATCCAGAGAGGGCATCCTCAAAATGTTCAATAGTGCGGATTTTCATTTTTGACCCACTTTTTGATTGAATTTTCTCATCTCCACCGTCTGGTATGTAGATAATATTGTGTAGATCATCTCTGTAAAATTTCAGCCAATTTTGTAATCGTTAAGGCCCTCAAACTTGAAAAAAAAAATGGACGAACTAAATTCTGTCAAACTTGAACCGTTCATGTTTATAACAGAAAAACGTCATTTTGAGGGTCTTAACGATTACCAAATTGGCTGAAGTTTTGCAGAGATGATCTACACAATATTATCTAGATACTAGACGGTGGAGATGAGAAAATTCGATCAAAATACGAGTCAAAAATGAAAATCCGCACTATAAGGACATTTTGAGGATATACTCTCTAGATCATGCCTCTCTATATATATATATATATCAATTTGCAGTTCACTTTAACGAAGAACTTGCTAACCAGAAATGGGACATAATTGGTATGATGACTGATGAGAAGTCTATGGAGCATTTACATAATATATTTTCATTCCGGAGACTGGCATGGGATACGATATGATATATACCAGATTACCAGCTGGGCGTTGGGATTTTCATTCTCGTGTTGCATTTTCAGGAATTTTCTTTAGTACCCTCATGTATATGATACCCTTATTTACAAATTGGACGACAAATTTTGTTGCTATTGTAGTAAATTGAGTGATATGATTGTTTTGATAATTGTAGTTCTGTTAGTTGTAATTACTTCACTTACGACATATTTACAAATTTATGAACAAATGGTTGTCAATGTAGTAAATTTGTTCAATTATATGTAAATATATAAAATATATGTTGTAAATTTGTTGTTGTAAATTTGTTGTCAATATTGTAAATTTAATGTAGTAAAATGGTAAATATTAGTTAGTTAGTTGTAAATTAAAAGTATGGTATACGTTAAGATACTGTAGACGACGCATTTTCGAATACAACATGATATACGTGATAATTATTATGGAGTATTTACAATTAGGCTAATCATTAGTCATGTCATTTGAATTATTGAGAAGTAAGATACAGCTAGCCTAGCTAGCAACTAATTAATGGAGGTGTGATCGAGTGTTTGAGAAGAATATAGCAAGGAGAAAACTTTCCTCTCTCGACTTTCCGGCCTGCAAGATTTTGGTGATGCAGCTGATAGCATAATCATATCTTTGACAATTTGCTGGATAATATAAATTTGAGGTTTCATTAATTTAAAGGGACCAATAATTAAGCAAATGACGGTTGATAATTAAAATAAAAGGGATGTTCATTTTCAATGTATTTTTCCACAGTAATTTCATGTGTACTCGTATATATATTTCTCTCATTCGAGCACTTAGGTCATCATAGTGGTAGAAAATGTGTGTAGTTGCGATAAATATACTGATGAAGATATTATATGTGCGATTTGGGCATCATCAAAATTCTACTTTGAAGCTGTTCACTAATTTTATGTGTGGTAGGGGCACACTCAAGTGGTCTTTAGGCCCCGAGCCTCAAATCGGATGCCGAAACTTAGGATTTTGTTGTTGACTTATTGAATTTCATCATTTTCATTCTTATCTTTTTGTCATGCAATTGCACAATTGCCTGGCCTTATTATCTTTTAATTAGTTTCACTAATACAATTAAGAAAGAGTACCTATGGGAGTTGGTGATGAATTCTTCAAAAGAAACACAGTACTGCGAAATAATTAGTTTATCCGACAGAGAAAATTCAAGAATTGCGATCATCTCACTCACAATTTAACATTTTCAAATGAAACAAGGGCCAGCCATTGATTGATGCTGAGATACGATAACATCAATAATAGGATCTAAATTTGAGAGTCGAAACCACGTGAAGCATGGGAAGAAGATCAGCTGCATGCCCCCGTACGTTAACCACATGATTTATGAAGTTAAATTAATCTTACCTAATAATTCAGCTGAAACAGTTCGTTGTGGAATAAATTAATGTTCTCTAAGTTCATCTGCCCTATTATATATGGGTAGCATACTGCGATCAAATCAACTTAGGGTTCCGATCAGTATCATATCGATCAGAAAGCACCGAGAGTTAAGCATGTCTCTTCAAGGTAAGGTGGAGGCTGAATTTGAAATCACAGCACCTGCTGACAAGTTCTACAACATCTTTGTAAGTAGAAAGATGTTGGCGGTCCTTTTTATGGACCAAAACTCAGCCCATGATGCAGTAAGATGAGTCCCAGCACAAGTACAAGTGAAGCCATGAAGCCCAACCAAATACAAGGCCCAACATAACCTCAGTAAACCTAGGTATATTTATGCATATCCATATCATGTTTTCACTGAGGATAACAGTACCACTTTGTATCCTAAGTTTGCCACTAAAGATAGGAGTACTGTTATATATACCGGTTTTCTGGGTATTTTTTATAGCTTGTTCAAATCGTCTTGAAAACTGTGATTTATCTTCTCAATGCTTTTCCAGCTGTTTCCAGTCGATTTGCTTTTCAAATTCAAACAGCCAGCCAAGCATGTGATGCTTTTGGCGCTCAAACTATCAAAGGGTGAAGTTATCTTCAACCCGTGACCTTGAGGGTTTCAAGGTCCCTTTTGTTTATGCTTGGTTTGTGTTACACTTACCTATGCATCTGATAGTAGGTTGTATGATCCTAGAAGGAAGCTGTTTTGTTTTTCCCTATTGTTAACATTCTTGTGGAATGCTTTTTGCAAAACTTTTTTCCTTCTTATGAAAAGTTAGCTATTTTTGGAAAGGTGGTTTTGTCTTCTTGTTCCTTGGCTTTGTTCTACAAAGGATCCCAACAGTATCTATGCCAAGCACATAAGGACAAACCTCCTTAATTCATTGGCATGCGTATTGCTTTCTTAAGCAACTTACACTTGCCTATAAATACCAAGCAAAGTGATTTTGTTTGGTGGTCAAATTCATTTGTGTTTTTGTTATTATTGAAGAACATCGGCTTGGCTGTGTTCTTATTTTCTAATGCTCTAAGTCTTCCTAGTGATTATAAATCTTAGAGCTTGAGAAATCAAAAACCGTTTTTCTAAAATCATAAAGCATTTGCATTCCAATACATGAGGTTGTGATTGGAGGTGCAACGACCCCAAGAGTTCACAAGCAGAGTTAGCTAGGGTGTAGTTAAGGTCTGAGTGAAGCTCTTGTATCCCTTTCATGTGTGAGGACTTAGGGGACAAGATGAGAGAGCGTTCTAGTTAGACTAGGTAGAGTCATAGAACAGGATAACAACAAGGTCTGGTATCCCAGGCTCTATTCTTGTATAAGTCTACGAATCACATAGTGGAGAGGTTTGTCCTTCGGATAAGGGCACGCAGTTTTCTTCCCTGAGTTCAGGGTTTCTGCGTTAAAGAAAAACATCTTGGTGTTGTTTTTACTTTCAGCAATCTTTTTCAATTCTTGCATAATCGTTGCAAACTGTCAATCGGGATAGCACAACACCTTGCTAGCCTCGGATTACAACGCATAACGAAAAAGTTGCAAAGTGTCCTATTCACCCCCCCTCTAGGACCTTCAAGTGGTATCAGAGCAGCCACCAGCTTGCTCGTGAGATCCTCTTAGAGGGGTATGGATCACAGATTCGGTTCCTCACTGAATTCTCCTCCCTTTTTTCAATGGGAAGGGTATTCAGATTGGAAGGTTATGATGTTTACTTTCCTCTCGTCCCAGGACGATGGAAGACAATGGGAAGCAGTTGAGTTTGGATATTCAGCCCCTATGACGGTGGAAACAGAAACTGCACCTTCCATTCCAAAGCCTCGCGACCAATGGACTTTAGATGAAAGGTTGGAAGCCAAAGCCAACATGAGGGCTTTGAACAACCTTTTCATGGCAGTATCCGAAGACGTTCGTCGAAGGATCATCAACTGCACCCTTGCCAGAGATGCCTGGCAAGTCTTGGCCACCGCTCATGAAGGCACAAACAAGGTAAAAGAACAAAGTATCAGAACCTTACTTCATGAGTTTGAGGAGTTAAAAATGAGTGAGGATGAAACTGTAGAAACCTTTCTTGGATGTATGCTTGCCATTACAAACCATTGCCATAGCTTAGATCATCCCATTGACCCTCAATGCATGGTCCAAAAAATTTGTAAGGGCCCTACCACCTAGTTTCGAGTCTAAACAGATTGCCATAGAAGAAGCTAGAGACTTGACCACTTACACTCTAGATGAGCTTGTAGGGAACCTCAAAAACTTTGAAGCCAAGAGAAAATCCTCTAAAAAGGATAGATCCTTAGCCTTCACAGTAGTTAAAGAGGAAGTAGAGGAAGAGTCTGTGTCTGGAGATGGTTCTGTGGAAGAATTTGCTCTCTTAACCAAAAGATTGGAGAGGATTCTTAGGGAGAAAAGGAACCCTGGGTTTAACCCTAGGTTTAATCAAAAGGGGGCTACAACCAATACCAAATATCCTCGACAAGGGGAAACCAGTAACCCTAGAAATCCCAAATCCACTTTCAAACCCAGAAACCTTCCTCAGAACGATAAGTGTTTTGAGTGTGGTGGTGTCGGTCATAAGGCAGCTGAATGTGCAAATAGGATGAAGCAAAAGGCTCTCAAGGCCACCTGGTCAGACAGTGAGTCTGAACCTTCCTCAGACCATGAGGAAGAGAAGGAGACCGTTGCATTCATTGCATCGGTGAAGCTTGCCCATACGTCGAACTCTGATGATGATAACGAAGCTCAACATGATGAAGAGTTTCATAATGCATATTCTGATTTGCATGTTGCATCGAAGTCCATGCTTGACAAGATTGAGGGATTGTCAAACGAGCTTACCAAGAGTGAGAACCTTGTCAAGGAATTACAAGACAAGCTGCTGTTCCAAAAGAAGAAGTGGAAGGCTGACAAGTTAGCCTTGATAAAAGAGAAGGAGTCTCTTGAAGATAGTCTGAGACTTAAGGATGCCTTGACCAGCAACCTCTCCTCTGAGAAGGCCACCTTGAAACTGCAGCTAGAAGATTGGAAGAAGGAGTATAAGAAGTTCTCTGTTGGATCGGATAAGCTCAAGGAAATTGTTAATATAGGAAAACCTGGTCACGACAAGAGCGGCCTTGGTTTTGAGACTGTAAATCACTCAAAAGCAAGCAAGAAGAATACAAAGAAGACGGTGAAGTCTCCCAAGGAGGATGTCTCCAAGTCCAAGGAGACCAAGACCAAGTTTGTTCCAAAATGCCATCATTGTGGTGTCATGGGTCATATTCGACCTTATTGCTACAAGCTGAAGAATGAAAGACCTGCTCAGAATGCCGAGAAAGGAGTTCTGACATCTCTCAAAGATTCCATTGAGAACTCTCTCAAGGAACTAGTGAAGATTGTTCAAACTCTTGCAAACCCTAACCCTAGGGATGTGTCCAGAAAGAAATTCTGGGCCCCATAGACCAAGTCCAAGTCTAAGGAGCAGCCTGCTCAAGTAGAAGATCACAATGATGAAGAGGAATATGATTCAGACTCGGATAGTAATACTATGAGAGTCTGTTTTCTCAGCCGAATTATACTGAAGCCGAAAGCTCCCCAAAGAACAAGAGCTTATTGCAATGTTGCACTCACTGCCTTGTCAGCTAGGAAATCCGACTCCTGGTATGTTGACAGTGGATGCTCGGCTCACATGACTGGCGATCCCAAGTGGTTCGTATCAAGGGATGATGTCTTTCCAGTCGGTTGCGTGACATTCGGGGATGGAGCAAATTCGGAGATCATTGGTATAGGGACAGTAAGAGCTCCAGGTCTCCCTGAACTAAAAAATGTCCTTCTTGTCAAAAGCTTGGAAGTATGCTTGCTGAGTGTGAGTCAAGTAGTTGATGAGAACGAGTGTGTCATCTTTGACAAGATCAAGTGTCTGGTTCTAAATGGGAAGGGGATGAGCGTCATGCAAGGAGATCGGACCAAGGACAATTGCTATTTTATCATGGCTCGGAAGGAGTTCAAGCCACAACTATGTTTTCGCGCACAAATCGGTGAGCTGCCTCTTGATCTTTGGCACAGACGCCTTTGTCACTTGAACCATCAGGACATCGTGAAGCTATCAACTAAGGAAGTTGCTAGAGGTCTCCCTAAGCTTTCCGGAAAAGCTTCAGGTATGTGTGGAGAATGTAAAATTGGTAAGCTTACACGCTCTCCACACTCTGCTCTTAATGCTCAACCCACCTCTAATGTGTTAGAACTCTTGCATATGGATTTGGTAGGACCGGTTAAGACTTGTAGCTTAAACGGTGCGATATATACTCTTGTCATTGTCGATGATTTCTCTCGCTTTACTTGGGTTATGTTTCTTGCATTGAAGTCCGATACTTTTGATACATATGATACGTTTGCCAAAAGAGTCTCAATTGAGAAATTGCATGAGGGTAAACATATTGTTAGAGTTAGGACGGATCATGGCACTGAATTTGATAATGCAAAATTTGATGAGTACTGTGATATGTTTGGTGTGCATCATGAATACTCTTCTCCGATCACTCCCCAATAAAATGGGATTGTTGAAAGGAAGAATCGAGTCTTAGTTGAAATGACTAGGGTAATGCTTAATGCTTCTGGTCTCCCTCACATCTTCTGGGCTGAGGCTGTGAGCAATGCTTGCTATACTCTTAACCGTGCTATTTTCAGGCCAGGAACTGATAAGACTCCTTACGAGATATGGAAAGGAAGGAAGCCTAATCTGGCCCATCTGAAAGTGTTTGGGAGTCCTTGTTTCATCTACAAGGACAGAGAATACTTAACCAAACTTGATGCACGTGGTGATAAGGGTGTTTTCCTTGGATACTCTCTCAAAAGCAGGGCATATCGAGTTTACAACAAAGTCTCGTGCAAGCTGATGGAAACCATCAACGTTGCCATTGATGATGGTCTCAGGTGTACTCACCGGGCTGGTTGCACATCTGAAGATGATCCAACAATTCCTACTGATCCCATACAGCCAGATGCAGATGTCACAATCTGCAAGGAAAGCCCCTCGGCTGAAGAAGCTGACTCAAGAAATGGAGAGGATCAGAATGATCATGAGGATGGATGTGAGGTTACCAATCCCGAGGAAGGCTGTAGGGATGCAACTACAACTACCCAGCCCCCACACAGAACTGGAAGGCGACAAGTGCAAAAAGATCACTCTCCTTCTGACATCATTGGTAATGATTCACAATCTACTGTCACACGTAGCAAGGTAAAACGTGCGGTAAGCAGGTATGCAGTGTTAAAAAGTTTTTTTGCAATGCATAGGTCTACCATGGATAGAGTCATGCATTTTGGTTTTGTGTCTACCATAGAACCTAAGAATGAGAAAGAAGCCTTGTGTGATACTGATTGGATTAATGCCATGCAAGATGAATTAAATCAATTTGAGAGAAGTAAGGTTTGGCACCTCGTGCCACGACCCGAAAACAAGAATGTAATTGGCACAAAATGGGTGTTCAAGAACAAGTCTGATGAGAAAGGTGTGATAACCAGGAACAAGGCCAGATTGGTTGTTCAAGGTTACTCACAAATAGAAGGACTTGATTTTGATGAAACCTTTGCCCCGGTTGCAAGGTTGGAATCAGTTAGGTTGCTTTTAGCAATAGCTTGTTACTTGAGGTTTACCCTGTACCAAATGGATGTGAAGAGTGCTTTCTTGAATGACATTCTTAAGGAGGAAGTGTATGTTGCACAACCCCCAGGCTTCCAAAGCTCTAGCCATCCTGATCATGTGTACAGATTAGATAAAGCCCTTTATGGCCTTAAACAGGCACCTAGAGCTTGGTATGAGAGGTTGTCCACTCACCTTCTTGAGCATGGTTATGTTAGAGGTTCAGTTGATAAGACTATGTTTGTAAAAATCACCTCTAAGGATATGTTTATTGCTCAAATCTATGTGGATGATATTGTTTTTGGATCGACTTCCGATAACTTGGTTAAAGAATTTTCTGATCTTATGTCTAAGGAGTTTGAGATGAGCCACTATGGGAAACTGACCTACTTCTTAGGTCTGGAAGTTGATCAAAAGATTGATGGCTTGTTCATATCTCAATCCAAGTATGCCAAGGAACTCGTGAAGAAGTTTGGAATGCAAACATCCTCTCCAGTCACAAATCCAATGGGAACTAGTTGCAAAATCACAGTCGATCTTGATGGAGCTGATGCTGATCAGTCCAACTACCGTAGCATGATTGGTAGCCTGCTGTACTTAACAGCAAGCAGACCGAACATATGCTATAGTGTAGCGGTTTGTGCTCGGTACCAAGCTAATCCAAAAGAATCACATGTAAAGGCGGTCAAGCGCATCATCAAGTACATTTCAGGTACAACTGACCTTGGGATTAGCTATACCTTCGACACTAACTGTGAAGTTGCAGGTTATTCCGACTCGGATTGGGCAGGAGATGCGAATGATCGGAAAAGCACGTCCGGCGGCGCTTTCTTTGTGGGAAACAATCTTGTTTCGTGGCATAGCAAGAAGCAGAACTGCGTGTCGTTGTCCACAGCTCAGGCATAATACATTGCTGCTGGAACCTGCTGCACACAACTCTTGTGGATGAAACACATGCTCGCAGACTACGGATTTCAATAAGAGGTTCTATCCCTATTCTGTGACAACACTTCTGCTATCAATATCTCTAAGAATCCTGTGCTGCATTCTAGGACAAAGCATATAGAGATTAGATATCATTTCATCCGAAACTTGGTAGAAGATAACTTGCTTGAGTTGACCTTTATTCCCACTGAAAAGCAATTGGCCGATTTGTTCACAAAACCACTTGACAATCTTAGGTTCACTAGCCTAAGGAAGGCAATTGGTATCTGTGGCCCTCACTAATCTTCCCATGAGAACATGTCTTGTACATAGTTTTATTTGGAAAATAAAAAAAAAATAATATATATTTATTTTAAGTTTTTGTTCTCAGCTTCACAGGATAGGAATATGTGTTGGTATCCTCAGTAGTCATTGAACTTGACCTAAGTCTTGCGTCCTTTACTACCTGAATGACCACTTTACGGTAGCTCATGTGCTTGTGCATCTGCCTTCTTTTTGATTGCATTGTGGTCTACATCTCAGAACAAGTTTCACACTTCTCATACACATTTCTCTCACATTGTGCCTTGCTCAATGAACTTGTATCAAGTGAGATGGAGGTTTGAGGTTTGCTTATGGCCAGGTTACTCTCAAAGTAGTCATCTCTTGAGTCGTGTCCGCGATTCGTTAGAAGGCAGAAACGAGAGTGGCTTGGTCACCACGGTGGTTTTTGGTTGAATCTCTAGGTCAGGCTATTCTCAAAGTAGTTTTTCATTGGGTCGCATCCACGATTCTTTGAAAGGCAGAAACGAGAATGGCTTGATCTCCCCGGTGAAAGAACTTGCTTGATCTTTAAAAAGAAAAATATATGTCTTATGAGCTGCTTCTTCCACTAAAGAATCCGAGCCTTTCACTCTTAGGAGCATCCTTGTTATGCTTAATGCCCTAAAGTCAACTGATTTGGGAGTCATTAGTGAATAGGTTTGTTACATGGATCAGTGGGGATGCCTGGAATGTCTTCTATCCTTCGATGGGGTTTTGATAAAGTCTTCTAAAGACTATCAAAATTTAAATACATATAACCCTATGAGGACGATTGTTCCAAAATGGCCAAAAAGAACTGAATATGTGATCTTGTGGGCACAAATGCCTAAGTGAACTGGAACTATGAAGCTATAAGGAAGGAGGAAACCTTACTGGTGCTATAAGGCTGGATACAACCGTTACTATCCTCAGCCGGCTACTCTGTTTCCAACTCACTTGATGCATCTTCATGAGTTCGCCTTGTGTCCATGAAATATTCTCACACACTTCACGGATCTTTGTTCTGATTGGACCATGTTCACTCAACTAGACAGTCACATTTACATGCTTTGCTCAATATTGGTTATTTGTGAGTGGTTAAAAGGTGTCTTACTTTGTGAGTCTATGCTTTGACCATTGTGCAAACCCTTGGATCTGCAAAGGTAAATCTCATCCTGTGAATTGTGTTTGTCTATATTTTATTTCTTTCTTTTGTTGAACGGCTATTTCTAAGGGGGAGAAGCTTTATGCACATGGGTTCTTACACCAATTGCTTTCACTTTTGTTTTCTTAAGGTTGTAAAGTGTGCTTAACAGTGTTCAATGTTCATCATTAAATGCTAAGTGTGCTTTTGTGCCTTTTATACTGTTTGAAAAAGGTAGGAAATTTGCTTTTTTCTTTGAGGACATGTCAGTCGGCCCTAGTCCATCGTTTAGGCTCTTTGACCTGATCTTGGCCCAAGGATCCTTAAGCCCACTTTCTGTATGAACACGTGTTCTCTCCCTTTGAGACGAGAAACTGTTGTTGGTGGTTCGGTTCCTTTCGTCTCCCGTTGTGTGTGGTAATGGATTAAGTTACAATTATCAAAGACAAACGTCAAATCAGGTCGTCCTGCTTTATTGCTCCCATTTTCCCACTTCGTCTCACTCCATCACCTCCACTTCGTTCCTTTCTCTCTTCTCTGTTTCTCTATCTTCTTCCTCCATTGTAACCGGTCGAATGGCTGATCACTCCCCATCTCACTCTCCACTGGGTCCTCTCGAACATGAGAAGTCCCCTCTTGCGTTCACCACTGGCCCTTCTGTTCCCCCCGATATGGAAGATCTGTTTGGACCCACCTCTGCTGGGTCCCCTCGCAGCCAGGCTCGCACTAGAGCCTCTGGCGGTGTCACCATTGCCATGCAATGGTCTGATCTGAAGAAGCGCAAGAAGGACACTTCGGCGAGTGGCTCCGGTTCCCAAAAGGCGCCTCGGCCTCACCAAGTCTCTTCGGCTCCTCTTGCCTCTCGACTTCGGAGTCGATCCGCCACTCTTTCTCCAGGAACTCTGCCAGCAACCACTCCTGCTAAGAGGTCTGCCCCGGTCGCCCCGAACGCCCCGGTCGCCCCGGTCGTCTCCCCAGCGAGGACTGAGGAATCAGACCCCATCATGGTGGAAACAAGCTCTTTGGAAGGCACGAACAGCTCTGATCAGGAATTCAGGGTCTCACCCGTCATAACCGCTGCCCCGAGCCCTCCAAAGACGAGCCAGAAGGCTGCTGCCAAATCTAAGGATGCTGGACCATCCAAGACGAAAGGGAAGGTTGTTGCTCCCTCGCAGTCCGAGAAACAGAAGCCTCCTCGCAAGCGTGTTTCCCTGTTTGGTCGCAAGGATAGCAAGACAGCCAAAACTCCAAAGTCTCAGAAGAAACCTCGCGTCACTCTGGCCAGGGATACCAAAGAGGCTATCCCTCTCAAGCGAAAGGTTATTGAGGTACTGCCTGTTCCCCCTATCGAGCATTTCGTTTCTGAGGAAGCTAGGTCTTTGTTTACCACCTGTACCATCGGTCGTCCGGTGGTGTATGAAAAGAAACTGGCCTTTGATACCCTTCCTAGTTTTGTTAAAGACAAAATCCAACAATTAGGATGGGTAGAACCCTTAGCCTCCCTGCCTATTGTCAATCTGACCATTGTCCAGGAATTCTATGCAAATTTCTCTGAGGACATGGCTTTGAAGGTTAAGCTTAAGGCCCCCTCCAAGGATCTGCAGGTCTGGGTTCGAAACCGTGTCATTAACATTTCTCCTGCCAGTATCCGTAGGGTTCTTAGTCTCCCCACCACCAGGACCGTTGACCTCGATCGTATCCGCAAGCACCTCACTAGTGTTTCTCTGACTGAACTTGCTGAGGCTCTGTACTCGACTCCCTCCCAAGCTCCCACTCCTACTGTTTGTCTAGCCAGTCAGTACATGCCTGAGTTTGTCAAAGTTTTGGGGTTTGTTGTTCGGTCCCTTCTCACTCCCTCCACCCAAACCAGCAAAATCACCAAACGCCAAGGAGCCTTCATCTCCTATATGCTTCAGGATAGTAACCCCTCCTTTCCAGCAAAGTACTTCATCTATCAAGCCATCCACAAGGCTGCTGTTGCCCAGCGCAACTCTGCCAAGAGCTCGCTTGTCTTTCCCGGGGTTATTTGCCTTCTTTGCTATGATGCGGGTGTGAACACTCGAGATGGTGATGCGATTCTTCCCCCCATTCCTCCTATCGATCTGACCTCCGTCCACAAATCGGTGTCCCAAGCTGGGATGTATGTTGAGTCTCTTGAGCACACGAGTCTCAAGAAGGAGCTGAAGGAGGCCATCCAGTCTGCCGTGGAGGATCTCAAAGTCTCTTTCTCTCAGCAGTTTGAGGCATTGAAGACTCACATGGATGAACTTGCACAAGCGGCCAACCCCAGCAATCAATCAGCCTCTGATTCAGCGTCAAGCTCAGATGGTCAACTTCTTGCTCAGGAGCCGGCAGGCAGGGACGATCAAACTCAGGGGGAGTCTTCGGATCGGTCCATCTCAGAAGATGACGATGTGGAGTACATCAGTGATGAGGATGCGGATATCTGATACCCTTGCCAGCCCTTGGTTCTGTTGTTTGTTGTCTGTCTTATTGCGGTTGTTCTGTTAAGACAATGTTTTTTTTTTGTTGTTTCTGTTTGGTTGTTTGTTGAACATCGTTGTTCTCTGTTTCCCTTTGTCCTTCTGAGACAAAAAGGGGGAGAACTAGTTTCTAGGGCATTATGTTGGTTGTGTTGAACTTTTCCATGCATGCTTATTTTCAGTTATTGAATTATCTGAGAATGTGCATCTGTTTTATAATGCCTTGGCTATCCTAATTATTCTCTATGCCTTCACCTGTGTTCTTGTTTAGTTTTCTTAAAAACAGGTTTGTATCTTGAGAAATCTGTGCTGCTGGTTCTGTTGGTTAGAACTAGGTGTTTGGATAGCTAGGTGTGTTTTTGTCCAGGAATGCCAAAGGGGGAGATTGTAAGTAGAAAGATGTTGGCAGTCCTCCTTATGGACCAAAACTCAGCCCATGATGCAGTAAGATGAGTCCCAGCACAAGTACAAGTGAAGCCATGAAGCCCAACCAAATACAAGGCCCAACATAACCTCAGTAAACCTAGGTATATTCATGCATATCCATATCATGTTTTCACTGAGGATAGCAGTACCACTTTGTATCCTAAGTTTGCCACTAAGGATAGGAGACTGTTATATATACCGGTTTTCTGGGTATTTTTTATAGCTTGTTCAAATCGTCTTGAAAACTGTGATTTATCTTCTCAATGCTTTTCCAGCTGTTTCCAGTCGATTTGCTTTTCAAATTCAAACAGCCAGCCAAACATGTGATGCTTTTGGCGCTCAAACTATCAAAGGGTGAAGTTATCTTCAACCCGTGACCTTGAGGGTTTCAAGGTCCCTTTTGTTTATGCTTGGTTTGTGTTACACTTACCTATGCATCTGATTGTAGGTTGTATGATCCTAGAAGAAAGCTGTTTTGCTTTTCCCTATTGTTAACATTCTTGTGGAATGCTTTTTGCAAAACCTTTTTCCTTCTTATGAAAAGTTAGCTATTTTTGAAAAGGTGGTTTTGTCTTCTTGTTCCTTGGCTTTGTTCTACAAAGGATCCCAACAGTATCTATGCCAAGCACATAAGGACAAACCTCCTTAATTCATTGGCATGCGTATTGCTTTCTTAAGCAACTTACACTTGCCTATAAATACCAAACAAAGTGATTTTGTTTGGTGGTCAAATTCATTTGTGTTTTTGTTATTATTGAAGAACATCGGCTTGGCTGTGTTCTTATTTTCTAATGCTCTAAGTCTTCCTAGTGATTATAAATCTTAGAGCTTGAGAAATCAAAAACCGTTTTTCTAAAATCATAAAGCATTTGCATTCCAATACATGAGGTTGTGATTGGAGGTGCAACAACCCCAAGAGTTCACAAGCAGAGTTAGCTAGGGTGTAGTTAAGGTCTGAGTGAAGCTCTTGTATCCCTTTCATGTGTGAGGACTTAGGGGACAAGATGGGAGAGCGTTCTAGTTAGACTAGGTAGAGTCATAGAACAGGATAACAACAAGGTCTGGTATCCCAGGCTCTATTCTTGTATAAGTCTACGAATCACATAGTGGAGAGGTTTGTCCTTCGGATAAGGGCACGCAGTTTTCTTCCCTGAGTTCAGGGTTTCTGCGTTAAAGAAAAACATCTTGGTGTTGTTTTTACTTTCAGCAATCTTTTTCAATTCTTGCATAATCGTTGCAAACTGTCAATCGGGATAGCACAACACCTTGCTAGCCTCGGATTACAACGCATAACGAAAAAGTTGCAAAGTGTCCTATTCACCCCCCCTCTAGGACCTTCAATCTTCAAGAGCGAGGCTCACCACGTCCCAAACACTTCCGCAACTGGCACCATAACTGGAGTTGCGGTGCATGAAGGAGACTGGGAAACTGAAGGATCTATCAAGATTTGGAATTACGAAATAGGTAAGCCATTTGTATGTAGTTGTTATATATGTTTGAATTAAACTGCATGTTACCATTAACTAAAGCTGGTTCTGAATTAATACTTTTTCGTGTTTATACAGAGGGCGAAGTTGGAACATTCAAGGAGAGGGTGGAGTTCGAAGAGGCGAACAAGGCCGTGATTGTGAATGGGTTGGAAGGTGATGTATTTCAGTACTACAAGAGCTTCAAGGGCATCTATCAGTTCATTCACAAGGATGAGGGCAGCAACATTGCAAAAGTGTCTCTTGAATATGAAAAATTGAGTGAGGAGGTTGCAGATCCACATAAGTACATCCGCTTGATGACTAACCTCGTCAAGGATCTTGATGCTCACTTCATCAAGGCCTAAGGAGGAATAAAATTCCATGCATGCAATACGAGAGCTACCCAATAACTACTGCCAACTGCTGGTTTTGTAAAATTAAAAAGATCTGTTGTAGTGCATGCTTTTATGTGGTTAATTACGAGTACAATAGTGTACTGGTAACTTAACTGTTTTATGCGAGTATCGGACTATGTAATGACCAATGTACGTGATTTATAAATGTGTGGAGGGTGATATTGTTATGTATTGTAGGTGTATCAAGTTCCTACGGTTTCATACATCAAATAAATTAATGTTGTGACGAGCATTTCCAATCGTAGTGTTAATTTGATTATTTCTTCTGTTTTGAAATTTGCTAACTTTTTAGGAACTTAAGCTCCATCAGAATGCTTATAAGATTGCAAAAATTTGAAAATTGCCAAATATGATTGACAATTTCTTGTTTTAAATATGAACGACAATCGATCCATGTATAATAAAATGCGCTATTAGTGTTGAATCCATAGCTAGTTTCAAAAGTTTAGTTAAATTTAACAAACAACAACTGCTGGAGCCTGGAGATGCATGCTTACAATAGCAGTCAGCATAAACTAAATGCACGGTGTTGACACAGGTATAGCAGTCAATTTTCATAAAGGGTTCATCCACTGATTTCTCGATGTCAACCATATTACTGTTCACAGTTACCAACGATCAACTATTTTGATCGGTCCACATATGGAGCTGGCTGTCTAATCGCAACAAGACTGATATCTGTCTGCAAGCCCGGCCAAAATGTGATTCCTCTGTGAGTAGTGATGGAGTACTGTTGAAGGCCACAGTTCACTCCATTTGCATGTAAAAATTCATAGTTTATTGAATAATTGAAATCATAGTAATGAAAAATAAAAGAGCAGGAAGAACAAAAACTCAGAGAAGAATAATGGATGTATTTTCTGATCAAAACAAAACAGTACAACAATACCTATACATAGCCAGCCACATAGGAAATTAAACTACTGACCGAACTAGCCTTTCTCCAGTGTTCTTCTTAACACGGCATACCAACATATCAGGCAGCATGATATATGAAACGATTTCACCGTGAAACCTTGATGTAGGGGTTCTGGACGATTATATATATATATATATATATATATATATATATATATATATATATATTACTTTGATTTGTTAATTTAAAGCTTGTTGTCCTGATAATTAAAGAGCTAATATGATATATGATATTAGGAAGCTTTCACCGAGCACTTTTTTTTTTTTTTTTGTCAATAACACTTTTATCTTCACTCCATCAAAATCTTCTCATATATGATAAGGGAGAGATGATTGAAGCAAAATAAGTTGGTCGATTGATTGATAGAGAAAGCCACATGAAGGTAGCTCACAAAGATTACATGATATATAGTACGAGCAGAGAGAGAGAGAGATGATTGAAGCAAAATAAGTTGGTCGATCGATTGATAGAGAAAGCCACATGAAGGTAGCTCACAAATATTACATGATATATAGTACGAGCAGAGAGAGAGAAAGATGATTGAAGCAACATAAGTTGGTCAATCGATTGATAGAGAAAGCCACATGAAGGTCGCTCACAAAGATATATAGTACGAGCATAAATCACACAATGACGTCATACTTGGTCCGGCCAGTCTCCAGATTTTTTATTTATAGCTACATACAGGACAGTACTCAAAGGAGAGTACTAGTAGTAATTGATTAGCTCCTGCGCGCGCACACACATATATAGCAGTAAGTTCGTCTTCCATACTTAGGTGCTTAGGTGAGAACAAATATATGTGGAGAGATCAGCTGCCAACTGGAACAATGTATGAGGGTCTTCAACATCACCGTGCACCTTCTCATATTCAAATGTCCAGTGCACGGTGTAGCCCTCACCTTTCGGAGAGGCTTGAATGGTGATCTTGAAGCTCTCGTAATGCTCCAAAAGGTCTCCTTCCACCACTTTCAGATTGATCGACTTGTTCTCGTCATCTATGGCCTCAAACAACTCCTTGGCAACTTTAGCTTTGCCATCTGCATGAATCAATAATATACGCATTGTCAGAAGACGAATTCACTTGCACATTTATATCCACGTACAGGGTAAATAAAAAACCCTAAAGATTAATATTTATTTATTTACCGTGGACATAGTTCCAGTGAACGATAGAACCCACAGTTCCCCAGTCGCCTTCATGAAGATTGCAGTCCTTAATTTTGTCAGAGCTAGCTGATGGTGCTCAGACGGTGTGGTCTTTTGGTGAAGAACTCATGGAACTTGGCAGCAGAAGTCTTGAGTTCAACATCGGTCTCCACCTTTCCACAATCAGAAGACATTTTTCACAAAATTAACTGCAAACAAAACACTAATATATATATATATATATATATATATATATATATATATATATAAAATGACATTCCAGCTAGATAATTACAGAAAGGTCTAAAAGCTTCTAGAAAAGATTCAACTAGTTAGCAAAGGCACTAATGTTATCACACCAAATGAGGAAGAGAAAAGTGATAATTTCGAAGAAACACTTGCAAATCCAAATGACCGATCAGCTGCAGCCTGAGCTGAAGCTCTATATTCACACCACGTTCTTTTTTAATTTTTTTTTATGAAGAATAAGAAAATACAAATGAAGGGAAAACAAAAAAATTACAAAGAAAATTAAACCCCTCAACATAGGGTTTCTCTTTGATGCTTGCTAGATGCAGACTCCTGGCATGGTATTAATAATATTATTTTAGGATGTTCTAATTTTTTATTTTTTATTTTTAAATAGTGGTATAACTCCTGATATAGATGAGACAAATAAAATCCGATTTGATCTAGCTACTCCACTGAAGCAATCTAAATATGATAATCTCATTAAATCTCAATCGTGCTTTTTATAATTCAACCTGGAAATCATATGAATCACGCGTCCAAATTTACATTATGTTTTGTAGTACAGTACTGCTTTTCCTTTTGTTTCTTTATGCTTTTTTGTTTTCATTCGAGGAGTTTTAAATACACTCTTTTAACTACTTAATACACATCGCTAGTATTTTATAATTAAAATAAGATTTTATAGTTATATGAAATGACCAAAACATCTATATATATAGTAAATTAAAAAATATAAAACAAATTAAAATACGTAAATCAAATTCAATTTTTAAAAACTAATGAATGTAGTAAAAGAAAAAAAAAGGCAATGAAATTTGAGATGACATCTATAATAATGTAAGTTTATATGGAAATTTTGAATAATTAGTCGATTCATTTATTTTTTCTACAAATTAATTCCATTTTCAAGGTAATTCATGTTAAGAGATCGATTGTGTCCTCATTTCATTAATTATATATATATATATATTTTTTTTTTTTTTTTTTCTCTTCATCTATATACACGTTTGACTATTCTTCATCTAAACACACCCCATGAGGTGTTAAGTTTTGTATTCTTCATATTGTTTATTATTTCATGTTTATGATTTAAAGAGCAATAATAAATTTCAATGATTTTTTAAGAACAACACTATAAATCAATATTGACATCTACAAATATCAATATATTTTTTTATATAATATATATTGATATATACTAATCATACTAGATAAGATATAGTTAAATAATACTACATTTTATGTTTTTTTTTGTGATTAGTTACATTTTAGGTACTTTGGGTAGTATATTCAGTGAAATATTAGAATGAGAAATTAAAACAGTGGTGTATTGAGTAGAGAGTGTGTATTAAGAGGTTTGAGAAGTGTATATAAAATTTATCTTTTCATTCATGTAGCTAGTGGAATTTAAACATGTACGAGAAACCCTTAATTTAAGGATTAGTCCTCCATGGAACTAGTAGCAATGAGAAACCCTCAAAGCTTCCCAACTTTTATTGTACATATCATAGTAATCATATATACCAGTCCCACATGCAAGGGATATCCATTATGCCTTGAGAAGATGGGCATCAACCTTTTTAGTGAGAACGAGAACAAAGTCCAGGTACTTGTTGGGAGGTGGTGAATCCTCGTTCAGCTTTTCGTATTCTAAACTCCATTTCACCGAGCTGCATCCGCCGCCACCCTTTGCTGTAACCTGAAGCGTGGTTTTCATATTCTTGTAGACTTTCAGGAGCAATCCATCCACCGTCTTGAAAGTGATTGATTTGGTTTTCTCATCCATGGCCTCAACTGTCTCTTTTGCAACCTCAGAATTACCTGCACGCATGGTATATTACTTAATTTATACCGGATATGAAACCAGCTAATTAATATTAACAAAATTACTAAACCAACCTCCACAGGATTTAATTAGCCCGTATAATCTGAGAGCCAAACCCTAGCAAACTCTAATAACCAGTGTAAGTATGGAAATTTTGTGCGTATCCTACCTGCAGCCACATAAGTCCACTGCTTGACCGAGCCAACAGTTCCCCAATCCCCTTCGATTACCCGCATGTCACTTATCATATCAGGGCAGATCTTGGGCAACAAGTACCCTTTGCTACGAAAGACTTCGTAGAACTTTTCACCACTGGCTTTGATATCAGCTTCAACTTGCAATTTTGCTATTTGAGCCATGGCGTTAGATCGAGAGGTTCGCTGGAATGAGTTCAGTCAATCCTCTACTAGTTACCAGCTGCTCTGTAAGATCGAGTCTTGAGGAAAACCAAGCCAAGTACGTATTTATAAACATCCAAAATGAAAGCTGAATGGTTCTGCGCGCTAAAGAAACAATATTCCAGGCCAAGTCTTGTCCTGGTCACTGTGGTCTCAGAATGCATGAGTAGAGGATATTGCGCACAGTCTGTACTTTCGACCGATATTATCTGCTTCTGGATCAGTTATTCTCTCTCAAGAATCTATGAAGTTAATTTGCTGGTCCATAGAGCAAGCACTACCAGAAAAGGGGTTATAGCCGACGATATGGGAAAAAACGGCCGACGAAATAGTACCTCGTCGGCTATAACCCCTTATAGCCGACGAATTACTATTTCGTCGGCCACATCGTCGGCTATAATATTATAGCCGACGACTGCCGACAACTCGTCGGCTATAACTATAGCCGACGAAACGTTTTTAGTTATAGCCGACGAGGATGGTATTCGTCGGCTATAAGAGTTATAGCCGACGAAAAGTTTTTGTTATAGCCGACGAGGGGGGTATTCGTCGGCTATAACTCTTATATCAGATCGACCTTCTGCATCAGGGAGCTCATTCGTCGATGAAATCGTCCAAAACGCTCTGAAATCGTCCAAAACCTCGGCCATAAGCTTGAAAGGTACGTATATTGCTGTGTGTGTTGATTTAGTTGGTTATATGCAGAGGTGTATTAATTTAGAGTTTAATTAGAATAAATGTGTGATTAATTTGATATATATATATATATATATATATATATATGTGTGTTGAGATGAGATTATTAATGGGTTGATATATATGTTGTATTGGTTAGATAGAATTGAAGTTTTGTTGAAGATTAGTGATTGATTGTTGATTTATAGGTGATTTTAGATGAATTTGATGAAAAAATGTATATATATTAATTAATTTAATTGTAATTAAAAATATATTGTTGGTATATATAAAAAATACATTGTGTTTAATTAATTAGGGAGATTGACGATGTTTTAATTAATTTAGGGATGCATGTGTATATATATATATATATATATATATATATATATGTGTGTGTAATGATGAATTTTTTAATTAATTAGTACGTACGTAGTACGTGCATATATACATATCTATATATAGCTATATTTATTTCTTGAATTTACAGGATGGACAAGAGTTGGATTACCCTTGGAAGATGGGATCAGGCGTATCATGATGGAGTTAGGAGTTTCCTGGATTTTGTGATGGCTAACTGTGGAGACACTACACTTCATTATTGTCCGTGTAAAAAGTGCAAGTGTGCCACCCCACGACACCGGTTTTCCATAGAGACAGTGGAGCAACACCTGGCTAGATATGGATTTTGGGTCCTATACACTAATTGGATTTATCACGGTGAACCAGAGTTTGCGGGTCGTCATGATCATGGACAATTTGCCGAGAGAGGGAGTTCCTCCAATGATCCGACAACGAACTGGATCAACGATATGTTTCCTCGTGAGAGCGGTGTCTTTGAGGAAGCACCAGATGTGCAACTCCCACCTCCGGAGATGGAGTGTTTCCCTGATATTGAGCCACTCGAGCCATTACCCCGATCTCCGGTCAACACAAGTGGTATGGAAAAGTACAACAACCTGATCGCATTGCAACAGACTCCGTTGTACCCCGGATGCAGTAAGACTGTCCTTGAATCTGTCATGGGAGTGATGAAGATCAAAACGGAGAACAAAGGCACTGTCAAATCGGTTGATGATTGGCTTCGGCTATGGGGTGGGGCGATGCCCCCCGGACATCGGCTTCCTACCAGTCATCATAAGGTGCGACATATCCTTAAAGATCTCGGCCTTTCCTACATCAAGATTCATGCATGCAGATACGATTGCGTTCTGTTTTACGGGGAAGGACTTGCAGATCTTGAATACTGCCCATTATGCAATACAGAGCGGTATAAGTTCACTCCTAAAGGGAACAAGAAAGCTGTGAAGATACTTCGGTACTTCCCGCTGATTGATAGGCTTGAGCGGTTGTTCATGTGTGCTTTCACGGCCGAAGCTATGAGATGGTGGGCTGAGAGGAATGTGCCTGACGATGACACCCTTAGACATCCCGCCGACGGAGAGGCTTGGAAGAAGAACGTGTTGGAGTTTCCCGAATTTGCATCAGAGGTTCGAAATGTTTGGCTAGGGCTATCATCCGACGGTTTCAACCCTTTTGGCAAGAAAGAGCTTCAGTACAGTGTGTGGCCAGTTATTTTGATTCCGTACAACTTTCCACCGTGGATGTGCATGAAGAAGGAATATAACATGCTCACATTGTTGATTCCAGGCCCAGGTTATCCGGGAAAGTGTCTCGATGTGTATTTGAGACCCGTAATTGAGGAGCTTCGGTACTTGAGTCTGAACGGCCACCTGGTCTACGACCGGTTCAAAAATGAGATGTTCCGGATGCATGCCATGCTTGTTGGCACGATCAGTGACTTTCCTGGGAGGGGTATGTTGTCGGGCAGCGTCACCAGGGGTTACAGGGCTTGTTCAGAGTGCATGACTGTTGATTGCTCCAGTCCTCATTGCAGCAAGATTGTCCAGATGCGTCACCGTCGTTGGCTTCCGCATGACCATCCATTTAGGGACGATGCACAGGCTTTTGATGGGACTGAAGAAAGGGGCTGGGCACCCGAGCAATGGACAGGGGAGGAAATATTGGCAGTGTTGAATGAGTATGACTTTGGTCCGCTTAGCAATCATCCCGATGTGTTGCGCACGATTCCAGAGAGGCCGGATCGGTATAGGTTCTGGTCACACAAGAGCATCTTATGGGAACTTCCTTATTGGGCCAGGTTGGCTACCAGATACTACCTGGATGTCATGCATATAGAGAAGAACGTGGGTGAAGCCGTGGTTGGCACAGTTTTGAATTGGGAGAAGAAAACAAAAGACACCCCCAAGGCACGCGTTGATCTGAGAAATATGGGACTGCGGGACCATTTGTGGTTGAGAGAGGGCAGGAGCAAAATGCCCCAAGCTCCTTACACCGTCACCAGGGACCAGAAACATGAAATCTTTGGATGGCTGAGTAATGTCAGGTAACTTTTTATTAATTAGGCATGTATTCCCTAAAGAATCCATCTGTTGTTGGACGACTATATATGCATGAAATCTAATTGTTGTTAATGGCTACGCAGGTATCCTTATGGCTATGCGGGTAACATAAGCAAGTGTGTTAACTACCGAGACAACAAGATGTACGGATTGAAGAGTCACGACTGCCATGTACTGCTTCAACTCCTCTTCCCTATTTTCATTCGAGCGTACTTGGAGGATGAAGTGGTTGAGCCGTTGGTGGCGTTGTCAAGATTCTTCCAGAAGTTATGCGCTAGAGAAGTTAGAAAATCAGACCTCATGAGAATGCATGAGGAAATCGTTTTTATCTTGTGCAAGTTCGAGAGGATATTTCCCCCAAACTTCTTTGACATCATGCCTCACCTGATGATCCATCTTCCCCAACAATTGTTGCTTACCGGTCCCGTACACTACACTTGGATGTATCCCATCGAAAGGTACATGTTATTCATAAATTTGATTTATACATGTTTTTAAATAAAAGTTGCATGCTCTTAACACGCACTTGTTAACCTTGCAGACAACTTGGAGACTACAAGAAATATGTGCACAATAAATCTGCGCCTGAGGGGTGTATTGCTGAAGCTTACATTGCGCATGAGTGTGTAACGTACGCCAAGTTGTACTTGGGAGCGATGGAGGACCCCCCACAACATCCAAGTCGAGATGACCCCGAGTTCAACCTATCTATCGTCGCCAACTCTGTTGTACCATACGGAAGCTTCAAGAAAAAGGGTGTGGACAAGTTGCCTGACCATGAGGTAGGGATTGCCCACTGGTGGGTTCTAATAAACTGTCCGGAGGTACAATATTGGAAACGTCACCATCTTCACAGCAAGGAAGTTCGCGGTGATGTCGAGTACCACAACACGACGTTTGCAGACTATTTTCCACAATGGGTAAGTGTATAAATATATATATTAGATGTCTTTCTTTTACAGTTCCCTATTCTTTAATCATAAACACACCGAGTGATTTGAGTTATATTTTTCAGCTGATGCAAGTGGCTGCGAGGGGTGGTCATACAAATTACTCAGAGGAATTGAGGCTGTTGTCGATGAAGCCGATATCTTCCACAGTCCGCCCAATGTGTGATGTCAACGGCGTTAAGTATATATGTGAAGCTAGAGACGGGGAACGCAAAACACAGAATTGTGGGGTGATGGTCGATGGTGCAGAGGGGGGCGTGGATTTTTACGGTGTCCTACAGTCAGTTGTTGAACTCATTTATGGGAACCGCATGAAAGTCCACTTGTTCAAGTGTCGATGGTTTGATACTAGGCCGCACCGCATACGGATCGATCAGTACGGCATACTTTCGGTGAATACCGCCACTAGTGTGTATGAAGACGACCCCTTTGTTTTCGCCACAGCGGCCAAAAAGGTCTTTTATCTTGACGATCCTTTGAACAAAGGCACGTGGAAGGTAGTTAACCATGTGTCTCAGCGAGACATATACAGTGCTACCACACTTGGTGTGAGCACAGAGTGTCAAGAAGCGACCGCATACCAAGAGCCGGACGCCGGCGACATTCCGGAATCCTCCACCATCCGCGATAATAATGTGACGCCGGGCAGAGTGGTTCGACTTCCTAGGGGTCAGGTGCCCATGTATGATGTTAATCCGAATCGTCTATATCAGGCAGACGATGACTCAGACGACGAGTACGAGCACCGGTTGCTAGATATTAACTACTATACTACGTCTGACTCAAGTGATGAGGATGATTCTGATTATCATCCTTAGTATATTATTTATGTATGTATTTGTGTACGATGGTGCATGCATGAATACATTTTTGTCCTTAATTACCGTTTTCCGAGTTTATGGGAAATTGTATTGAATTGTTTGTGTTATGTTTAGGAATTTATCAGGTGAAATAGGCAATTTTCAGGCCCTAAATGGCAAATTTTCAGAAAGATCAGAATTATAGCCGACGAAATGGACCATAATTCGTCGGCTATAATGCCCATACTGTAGCCGACGACTTGCAAGTCGTCGGCTAAAGTATATTGACCGAAACCATACGTAGACCGTTCAAATGCAAAAGTGTCGTGAAATAAGATACGACCGAAATATTGAAATACGACTACGGTTGAAAAATGGGAAGATTCCGACAAAATCTGTGTGCCGAATGTTGCGATTAGGTGTTTTTTACTTCCGTTTTCCTATGGGTAGCCTGACGGTCGGTAAATTTTTGGAGGAAAATTTTTATACGGTTAGTTGCGTCGCATCGATTTGAAACTATTCTCTGTTGAAGGTCAGGCCAAAAAACGTCATTTAGACGGGCCAATTGCCGTTTTAAAGCGTTTCGAGGTTTGACCATGCAGTTTGACCGTCCCGATCGAGCCTTTAACGTTGTCAGATGTAGTTGGATTTTTTTTCCTACATGTATTTAAGCTTAACGGTGATATCTGACGGTTGGAATAGATTTTCCAAACTTTTAGATTCGAAATCGGAACATATGCACTAATATTCCTTAACTTATTTACTAAGTGTTTAAGTGAATGTATAGTTTCAAATAGTTGCTATATGTAGACCGTTCAAATGCAAAAGTGTCGTGAAATAAGATACGACCGAAATATTGAAATACGACTACGGTTGAAAAATGGGAAGATTCCGACAAAATCTGTGTGCCGAATGTTGCGATTAGGTGTTTTTTACTTCCGTTTTCCTACGGGTAGCATGACGGTCGGTAAATTTTTGGAGGAAAATTTTTATACGGTTAGTTGCGTCGCATCGATTTGAAACTATTCTCTGTTGAAGGTCAGGGTAAAAAACGTCATTTAGACGGGCCAATTGCCGTTTTAAAGCGTTTAGAGGTTTGACCAAAAGTTGACCAGGGAATAGCCGACGAAATCCTTAACTTCGTCGGCTAAACTCTTGCGATCCGCGCCGTTTCATTGTCCGCCGTTGGATGGGCGAGATCTAACGGCTGCTGAGAGCGTAAAGTATAGCCGACGAGATTCATATTATAGCCGACGACATTCATGTTATAGCCGACGATGCACTTAACTTCGTCGGCTATAACCGGCCCGCAAAGCCCAACTTCGGCCCGGCCCGGATTTTTGCCCGGCCCGTAAGAGTATAGCCGACGAATTTCGTCGGCTATGACTATAGCCGACGAATTAAAATTACATAGTCGGCTATAGTCCTTCGATTTAAACCGAAACAGAGGGCGCCTCCCTCATTTTCTGCTAACCCTAAATCTTCAAATTCCCACCTGCCGCAGCCGCCCGCCCCTCCCCGACGCCGACCGACCACCACGGACGCCGACCGACCCTCCCCCTCCCTACCCTCCCCCTCCCCCTCCCCGCCCCCTCCCCGTCCTGCCCGACCCCTCCCCGACCCGAAACCCCCTGCCGCCGCCGCCCCGAGCCGCCGTAGCCGCCCCTGCCGCAGCTGCCGTAGCCGCGCCCGCCTCTGCCGCCCCTGCTGCAGGCGCCCCTAGCCGCAGCCGCCCCTAGCCGACCCGAAACCCGCTGCCGCCGCCGCCCCTGCCGCCGTCGCCGCCGCACCGCACCACCGGTCCTCGTCCAGACTGCACCACCATGTCAGGTAGTCCCGATCGAGCCTCATTTACGGTTTTTATTAATTTTGTCGAATTTTGTGAATTTTAGGGTTTTTGTGAATTTTTTGTGGAATTTAGGGTTTTTGTGAAATTTATGGAATTGTGTGGATTTTTTGTTAAATTTGTTAATTTTGTGGAATTTATATATATACTAATTTTGTGGATTTTTTGTTAAATTTACGGTTTTTATATACTAATTGTGGAATTTTGTTGAATTTATATACTAGTATACTAATTTATATACTAATTTATATATAATTAGGTATAAATATTTTTTTTCATTTTTATGACGATATATATATATATATTTTTCGGAATATATATATATATATATATATATAATTAGGTATAAATATAGTTATGTATATATATAATTAGGTGTATATATATTTAAAAAAGTTTTTTATTTTTTTGTGAAATTTAAGGAATTTTGTGTTATATTTCGGAATATATATATATAATTAGGTATAAATATATTTAGGTACGTATATATATAATTAGGTATATATACATTGAATGATGTTTTTAATTTTGTTTTGTGGAATTTTTGTGCAATTTATGGAATTTATATACTAATTGTGCAGGAAACCGGCGCTTTGTAGACCGATGGCTTGGCAGACGGACCGAGAGCGACCCCGACGCTCAGGCAGGATCCAGCCGTGGGGGGAGCGGATCCAGCGGTCGTCCGGGCCTAGGCCGGCCTTTGAGTCGACGAGAGGAGACGTTGATGGGATTGACGCCGAGTGATCCACGTGGGGGCTCCTCGTATGAGTCGACGGGAGCGGGCCCTGACTCGAGTGTCGGAGGAGGACGCAGAGCCACCAGACCCCAGTGCACTTCAGCACTGTTCCAGGATCGGCAGCCGACCCCACCGCGCGCCGATCTGGACCCTCCAGAGATGCTCCCTGTCCCCCCACAGCGACATCATCCACAGCTACGGGGCCCACCGTCAGGGGGAGCAGGCCCCTCAGGGTCCACGCCCCGTATGTCTCCGCCATCGGGGATGTACATGGTCCAGTTCCTCCCTGCCATCCCTGAGTACGACGCCAGGGGGAGGCAGATTTGGAGGCACGACCGGCCCCACGAGATTCCCTGGGAGGAGGCCTACTTCTACAGTCCTTTCGACTCAGAGGACTGCCGCGGCCTGTGGGCCGTTCGTGAGAAGGACAAGCAGTACAACGACGCAGGTAATTGGTTAGTTTAATTAATTATTTAGATTGTTTAATTAATTATTTAATTAGTTAGTTTAAATAATTATTTAACTATGTGTTCATTTTAACAGGCGTCCTCGTCAATAAACCCGCGGGGACGAGACGGACCAGAGGGCCAGCGAACATGTCGACCCTGGAGAGGGAGCTGGCCGGTGGGATCAGAGAGATCCTGCCCGGTCCCGGTGAGGATGGACGCCCGATTGAGCGGAGAGACACCACCACCAAGTACATCAACGCGACGGGCATGCTCGTGCGGGACAGGGTCCCACTGTTGTGGCCCGACTGGGGCTCTGTGCCCGATGAGATCAAGGCGCGAGTGTACAATGCACTGTCGGTGAGTTAAATATGATTTTTATTATAGAAAATAAACAATTATGAATTCAGTCCTTATAACTATATAAAAATATTTTCTAATTAATTTATAATGTTGCAGCAATGGTTTAGAGTCCATCCTACCTTGGACTGGTGGAGAGACGAGCAGCTGAAGAACAGGTTATGTGTTTTGCTTTTTTTTGTATAAATATATTTATTGGCAGTGTACGAATATATCTAACAGTTGTGTTCTGTTAATATAGGTACTCCGAGTGGAAGAACGAGCTGTCCACGCACTACAGGACGTACCATGTGGAGCAGCGCTTGGGGCGAGCTGCAACCCCCCACGAGTTCCGGTACAGGGAGTACGAGTGGCTATGGCTGGTAGCCTACTTCGGGAGCGACAGGGTCTCGGTAAGAAAATTTAGCCTGGTAGTATATAACTTTTTAATGTTATTTAATAATTAAATTATGTAGTTACTTAATTCAATTAATTAGTTAGTTAGTTAGTTATTAGTTATTAAATTAAGTCAGTTGGTTAGTTACATAGTTAGTTAGTTCGTTACTAAATTAAATCAAATTAAATTAAATAAAATTAGGTAGTTAGTAAGTTAGTTAGTTACTAAATTAAATTAGTTAGTTAAGTAGTTACTAATTAAATTAGTTAGTTAAGTAGTTACTAATTAAATTAAATTAGTTAGTAACTAAATTAGTTATTAATTTTATTTTGGTTAGTTCCTAATATTTTAATTTAGTTACTAAGTTATATTTGCGTTTATATGTTTGTTGTTATAATACAGAAAATCTCGCGGACGAACAGCGACAACCGCAGGAGGAACGAGCACCCCCACCACGGCGGCGCCCGCTCCTGGAGGCAGTGGGCAGAGATGGCGAGGAGGGACCGACCGCTGAGGCCGTTGTCGTGGATTCATGCGCAGATGTATCCGGGGCGTCCCGACCAAGTGGTAAGTATTCGTCCATCTTCAATAAAAGTGTTTCATGAAATTAATTTATATATATATATTTTTTAATTCGTTTATTATATTTTCTTGTCAATTAGGCGGAAATAGATGCGGAGACCGACGCGATCACCTTCGGGATCGCGCGAGACACTCTGGGAGACGGGGCGTCCGACGAGGCGATCGCGGAGTTTGCCTCCACGATCGACACCCTTGAGCCGCGCTTGGCCTCTCAGATCATGCACGCGGCGGTAGGGACGGGGAACAACTACTTCTACCAGAGAGGCCTAGGCGCGGCGGGAGATGGGGTTCTCAAGTTCACGCCGGCCAATCCCAGCACGCAGCGTGCGGCTTCGACGAGAGGAGACTTGCAGACGCAGCTGCAGAGGACTCAGGCGGAGTTGGCGAGGGCGGTGGAGGCGCTCCAGCAGGCGGAGTTGGCGAGGGCTGCGGAGGCTTCGGCGCAGCAGGCCAGAGACGCATCTGTGGCGGAGATGTACCGATGGATGCAGCAGTCTTGGGAGGCCCAGCAGGCTGGACTCCAGCCCCCGCCTCCGCCACAGATGCCCCAGTTCGTCGTTCCCACTCCCCCCCCGCATCGGAGTACGCCAGCCGATCAGGACAGCCATAGCCACCGGAACTCGAACGATCCGGTCGACGACGCTACGCGTTTAGGGGGTGATGATGAGTAGATATAGTGGGTTAATTTGTACAGTATGTAGGATATTAGGGATGGATTGATGTGGATATTTGTTGGATATTTGGATGTTTGTTTGTGCATTTTCTGCAGCCCCCGAAGACGAAGAGAAATTGGGCCCGAGTTAAATTTTTTAATTTTTTTAAATATTTAGGGGTTATAGCCGACGATATTGGCATTATTTCGTCGGCTATAACAGTTATAGCCGACGATTTTTACCAAATTTCGTCGGCTATAAGGGCTATAGCCGACGATGTTTACCATATGTCGTCGGCTTTACCCTCCCGGCTTCAGGCAAAAAAAAGCCGTTCCTGGTACCGGCGATTGTTATGGCCGACGATAGTGTCGTCGGCTAAAACGGACGTATAGCCGACGATAGTCTCGTCGGCTATACTTCGGGTTAGGGGCAGTTACGTAATTTTTAAAGCCGACGATCTTCTCGTCGGCAATGTTCGAAGTATAGCCGACGACGCTTTTTTCGTCGGCTATACCTGGTGTTTCATAAGCCGACGACTTACCCCGTGTGTCGTCGGCTATACTATAGCCGACGGAGCAATCCCGACGAGATAATAGCCGACGATACTTCGTCGGCTATGACTATAGCCGACGAATTAATGGAAACGGCCGACGAGATGGCGTCGTCGGCTATGACGCCTTTTCTGGTAGTGAAGGGAAGAAGTTTATATACTCTTTCATATAATCATATATATTTGACGCTCATGCCCACTAAACCATGCCAGCTTGTTTTTATCCCAAGATCAATGACTCCGCTCAATCTCTCCTATATAATTTCCATCCAATAATAGCTACCACTATGTTTTCTTAAATTGTTCGATCATATATCTATATAACAGTCCAAGATTTGTAGAATAACTTTTAATTCCACGCATCTCTTGATGCGAAGATTCTAAGGTGGCTTTACTTTTTTTCTTTTCTTTTTCCTTCTTTTATGAGATTGTTGCCTAAACTTTTCTTCCCACCAGATGCCCTAATACTTTTTATGTTATGCTTGTCATGATATATATGGTATTATTGAAATAACAAAACGAGTAGGGAAGATTGAATTGGCAGAAAATACTACGGCTTAGTTTGGTATTGTGTTTTGGAGTAAATAATCACTTATAATTATCATTATGAGTTGATTATGTGTTTGGTAAGTTTTTTATAAGGTGCTTATTTATAAAATTTAGTTGAAAAAACCACAATTTTAAAAAGCAGGTGACATGTTACTTATTTAAAACACAGTTTTTCCATATTTGAGTTTTTTCACCTCAATACCAAACTAAACCTACATCATGATGAGCTTAATTAGGCGAAATTATTCATTATAAAAAAAAACTAATCTAAATATAGCCCCTACTATTGGCCAAAGTATTATAACATTTCCTGCACCAACCATCATATCACATTACGTCACAACCCCACTTTATTTAAAATCTCAACTTTATTAATGTTTACTGAATATACTAGAATCTACTGACAGCTTAAAAAGTGGAAAGTTAATTTGTGAAAAATTATTCTTGACTTTTACGTTCTTATTCCTAACAATTGGATACATTCATAAAGTTATTTAATATTTTAATAGTATAAAAGTAAAATAAAATTATTTTAGTTAGCAAGTCCTGTTTTTTAAATAATAGTACAGATAATACACGATTAAATTGATACGAGAAAAATCACTGAACATAAATACAAATAGGGAAAATAATAATAAAAATTAAACACTATCCAAATGGGGATGACCATACATACGAGACAATGATATATGATGTGAGACCGGCTCTTTCCTTACTCATGTAGCAAACCTTCATGGCACGGTGCCAGCAGTACTCCTACCCATTGGAACGTGTTTAATCTATTTAAGATTTGGTGATTAGGTGATCACCAATATCTTTGGAGAGCTCAGCTACCAACTGTAGCAATGTGTGCGGATCTGAAACTTCGTCGTGCAGCTTCTCATACTCCAAAGTCCAATGCACAGTGCTGCCCTGACCTTTTGGACTGGCTTGAATGGTGGCTTTGAAACTCTTGTAATGCTCCAGAAGATCTCCTTCAATTATTTTCAAAGTTATCGAGTTCGTTTCGTCATCTATGGCTTCAATCAACTCTTTGGCAACTTTAGCTTTCCCATCTGCAGCAAAGTATATATATGTGCATTATTTCAGCTCCAATATTTCTCCAGTACTATAGTTTAAATCGATGGATTTGCAACTTGAAAAGAGAAACTAGCTAGCTACCAATATATAGTTAATTTAACTACCATGAAAATAATTCCAGCAGATGACAGAACCGACGTTTCCCCAGTCACCTTCATGGAGATCACAACCCTGAATTTTGTCAGAGCTGACATTGGATATATGGTGTGGTCTGCGTGTAAAATATTCGTGGAACTGGACAGGAGAGGCATTGATTTCAACATCCGTCTCCAACTTTTCTAGTTTAGAAGACATGTTTTCTTTCCTTGCAAGATAAAAGAATTGGCTGATCGATGAGGGGTACGGTGGAGCTTAACTAGCTGCGGAAATATAGTTAGACTCTAAGGCTACTCATATAGTGGAGGGAGTGAAGGACTTGACGATCACTAAACGGGTTGAACATACACATTTAAAAAAAAAAATTAATAAATAAAATGAAGGCCTGACCAATCTCCCAACCAGAAAATTAAATGTGATGCAATTGGAATGAATTATTGTATGCATAATAACTGAGGATGGTGGGAAGACAGCAATTGTGGATGGGGAAGAGCTAGCCATTTAATGTATATATCCTAGCCTCTTTGTGATAGGGTTTAGAGTTACTGCCTAAACACCGTGGCTGCGCTGAAGCCCATCGAATTAAAATATCTTGCTTGAGCTGAAAGTAACAAGATGCAATAACCAAAATCCAATACACCTTCAGCCACAAAAAAAAATTCAATACACCAACAAAGGTCAAAAGTCACAGGTTTCCATTTTCACAACAAACACGGATTTTGAAATGAAACCAGAATTATTCTATATAAAAAATAATAATTAAAAACAAAAACCAGCATTGTCGATCCCGAAAGTGTTCGTCGTGTGATATTTCGTCAACCAAATACGTACGATCCCCTAGAAGAGTAAGGCTGCACAACAACTTCGTCGTCGTCTTCACTTGGGACTTTTAGTTTGTTCGTTTAGAAAGCTCTCCTTCATTTACGTAAGAGAGTTCGTCATCCATAAGTCCATAACATCTTCGTGTTAGGATTCAACGTGAAACTTAAAAAGAGATTCGAAACCAAAAGAAATTAAAACCAATAAACATGAACGACGTTAGCTGCGAGGACAACTTCTTGGAGCCGCCGATAAATTTCTCGATGGTGGACGACGGAATATTCCGATCCGGCTTCCCTCAACTTTCCAACTTCCCATTCCTCGAAACCCTTAGTCTCCGATCGGTCATTTACCTCTGTCCACAGCCCTACCCGGAGGAGAATGTGGAGTTTCTTACGTCCCAAGACATTCAATTGTTTCAGTTTGGAATTGAGGGCCAGAAAGAGCCTTGTGTATGTAATATTCCGATAAATACAATCATGGAGGCTCTGAAAGTATTGACCGATGAGAAGAATTATCCGGTTCTGATTCACTGCAAGCGCGGGAAGCACCGGACGGGTTGTCTGGTGGGTTGCCTGCGAAGATTTCAGAACTGGTGTCTGTCTTCGGTGTTCGAGGAATACCAGAGATTTGCTGGAGCCAAATCTCGGACGACGGATTTGAGGTTTATAGAGACGTTTGACGTAAGTTGTTTGAGGGAGAGGATTTGCAGCGTTGGCTACCAGAGTCAAGGTTATGCTAACTCGATCTGGTCAGAGGAGGTATAAAGAAGAGAATTTGCCGAAGCAAAACGTGGTCCAATAGAGTCGTCCTCAATACTTTTTTCTTCTTGTTTTTCTGCTAATTAGTACTTGATTAATATTTAATTTCTTATTTAAACTTGAGAATACAACTACAACCGAAATTCTTAACTTTATTTAGTAAACGCCGGTGCGGCTACCTCCAAACCTTAATTAACGAAGCTACGTACATCAAATATATTCTTGCTTATAAACTTAAAGAAACAAATTAGGAAGCGGCAACCAAACAGAACAGATAGCTCGATCACGAGCCTTTATTCTCGTAAATATATACATCATGCATGATAGATCATCTGGAGTTCCACCTGAAGTCTAATTAAGAAGCAATGAGATGTGCATCAATATCCTTGATGACATTGACCACAAAGCGGAGGTACTTATTCGCAGGCTGGTCACTCTCATTAAGCTTTTCATATTCCACAGTAATTTTGACCAAATTAGATCCTTTGTCACTCTTTGGAATCACCTGAAAGATAACCTTATAGCTTCTGTACTGCTCCAGCACATGTCCTTCCAACGCTGTGAGACTCACGATCTTATTTGCTTCATCTATCTCCACCTTCTCCTTAAATGTTTCAACAGTTCCATCTGTTGATTGATCAATTGGTAATAAATATATATATATATATATATATATATATATATATATATATATAATTTGTCATTGGTAATGTTTTACTTACCTATGGTGTATTTCCAGAGCTTGATGGAACCAGAAGTTTCCCAGTCACCTTCATGAACTTGAACATCGTGTATATTATCAGAGGAGGCTTTGGGAATATTGTGGTGCTCGCTGCTTATGATCCCATACACTTTATCAGCTGGGGATTTGATCTCTACCACCGTCTCGAGCTTGCCAGTACTCCCAGTAGTACTCGAAGCCATCCCTATATATGCTAGCTCTTCAACAACTACAAAGCTTTAGCTTGCTATATATAGAACTGCAGAGATATGAATCAAAGACGCAACCGCTTCTGTGGTGCATGTCACCAAAACCTAATATTAAACGTGCGTTGTAACTGAGTAGATGCAAGTACGTACGTGATGATCATTCCCATCATATTTAATTATTTATGAGCCATTATGTAGGTAGTTAAAAGATATCGTATAGATCTATGCCAGATTGCCCGGGACACTGATTGATCGTGAACCGATTAGCTTCAGACTTGTGGCTCGGCGACTGCCACAGCACCGGTGGTGGAGTAAAACAGTAAACAGTTGTAGCTGGGTGTTCGTGGCGGATTCAGCACCCGGCGAATAGTCAGCACTCGGAGTGGCGGACGAGACGTCCTTTGCGTGTCTTCTGTGTGCTTTAGGCGTGCCAGCACCTTTGGAGTGGTGCGACTCGATTGCGGACGACCCCTGGCGCGTCCTATCATCTGCTCCCAATAGACTCTGACTTCCTGATCAAGCAACTGTTACGCGGGCGCTGACTAAGCAGGCGTACAAGGCTCGAACAAGACCTGAATAGAACTCTCTAACAGGATTTTCTTCCCAACCCCCTAAGGATTGAGGATCTTACTCTGATCCGGAGAAGCAAAGCAGAGCTATACTAAGACCACGGGTGTGTGTGCTACCGGAGTAGCGGACTGACTCGATTGCTACCGGAGTAGCTGACAGACTCGATTGCTACCGGAGTAGCGGACTGACTCGATAGGCTCAGCAACCGCTCGGCACGAGTACGAGATAAGATCGATCGTAGGTGGAAGCGAATTGCGTGAGTTGCTCCGGAGAGACTTTGGCAAGTTAGCGGTGCGCTAGAACTTGTGGTTGTTTGTGTTTGGTTGAGAACCTCTTCCTAGTTGCTGGAAGAGGTATATTTATATTGTTCATGAAACCCTAGGGCTGTGAGATCCAGCCTGGCGGATTCCGAGATTCACTAGGAGTGTCCTTCCTTATTCTGCCTCCAATCAAATCGGCAAAGAATACTATGAGATCAGACTTCCTCTTGATTTAGGTAACTCATTCCTCATCAAATATTATCAAGATCGTCATTCATAAATGCCGAGATAAGCCAAATCGAGTCCAATGAGAATCAATCACGATTCGGCAAAGATATCCTTTTGGATGGATTGCTACCGAAACAATCCCTAATTATCCCAATCAGTATTTACCCCTCATTATCTATTAAGGAAATTCGTATAATCTTTCCTGAATGAGGCGGGAAACATGAATATCGGGTTCGGTTTAAACCTAAACCCCTCTGGGCCTCGGGGTAAAAGCCCAATTGAAATAAATTCCAATTGTGGCCCAAACAATGCCCCCCAGTCTCCGATATTGAGAGCTTCATCGAAATAGAAGAGAGACTGAGCCCCAAACGCCGGCCCATCCGCAGCATTTAAATAATTGGACTGTTGCACCGTTTCCTCGCCAATCACAATTTCCCAATTTGAAACGGTAACACTGTTCATCTAAACCCTTGATTGCTGCAAAACCCAGCGCTTCACGACTCGAGAACCCCTTTCGGATTCCTATAAATCAAGTTGAGACCTTTGGTTTCTCTTTCAGACCACTTTTCTTCCTCTTCCCTAGCCCGAAATCAGAAGAAACCCAAATTTGAATCTGATGGCCTCCTCAAAGGACTTCGTTATTCGCTACCCCGCAGCGAAACAAGCTAAGACTCAACTCCTCCCTCTTATCCAATGCTCTGGACCAGACGACCGGACCGATCTTAGCGTTCCCTAAGAGGAACGTGCCACCTTAGGTCCCTATGTGGTGGGCTACCATCCTGATGATAACGATGGAGCCAATCAGATACTCGACAGCCCGGCACGCCCGCTGCCGGCGCTATTTCGCTCTGAAGAACCGGCGGAGTGCCCAAATTTTCAAACCAACCACCACCAAGCTGCCGTAAACCATTCCGCCTGGTCTCTGGTCAAGCCCTATATGAAAGCTTGGTATGCAGAACGGCGCCCTCTCGACAAAGAAATCTGGAGGAAAGCCGGGGTCGCTGATGCGATCAAACTTTGCTTCAGCCTCAGCCCAAGAGGCGGCAACAGGTGCGCCCTTGTTCCGCTGATCAGCCTTTGGAACCCCACGGTCAATGCCTTTGAGTTCAAATTTGGTCATGCCTCCGTGACATTACTAGACCTCTACGCCGGCTTTGGGTTCCCCATCGGCCCCCGAGCCTATACTGAGCGCTACTACACCGAAAGGCTAGCCCCCCGAAGCGCTATTAATGGGATCGAGGCCAGTGGGTTCGAAAAATGGAAGGACGATACCTCCAAGCTGGATGATGTGCTCAGCGGAGTAGCCTTTCTGTCATTCTGGCTCAACAAATTTGTGTTATGCTCCACCACCAACAAGATGACCAAGCTTTATCACCGTATGGCGGAGGTAATTTATGCCGGCCAAGAAATTGGCCTTGCCCAATGCGTTCTAGCACACCTCTACCGCTGTCTGCACCAGATATCCGCCGTGCCAATGAGATGTGCTCAATCTGGTCCACTCTGGATTTTGGATATTTGGTGTCAAATGCACTTTCCCCAACTTAGACCAGCCATGAAGGGGGCCTCTAAGCCGATCAAGTTGTGGGGTAAGAATATGCCGGCTGCGCGGCCAGTCCTGACCTTAGCTACGTTGTCTGCCTGGACATCTTTTTCAACACATCCGCCAAGGAATTTTTCGCAGAGGCACATCGGCTGATCCATTTGAAGCATCCTCGCGGACTAGCCCGGGGGTTCCTTCCCTCCAGTAGACAAGAGTCTAAAGGTCGATGGATTTTCACTCACTGCATCTCCATGATGGACCTGCCATACCTCTGTAGTGACAAGAAGTATCCAAGCCACGAGGTCTACGCGCCTCACTTCTTTGCACGGCAGTTCGGCCTTACTCAAATCCTGCCATATCCGCCACTGAAAAGTGTGAATCTTTTTTCGGCATGGCGGAATAGCAAACAGTTCCCACGGTCGTCTGATGCTAGCGATGGATCAGACCTGGAGCTTCTCACCATGCGGAACCCGGACTGTTACTCCAACCTAAAGGCCTCTATGGATGCCACTGGTTCATACCAAGTATGGTGGGCACGCCTGCGAGGTCTGCTTTTCAAACAACCCTCCGTCTTCTACTTCCGGAGGTTCTTTCGGAACCAGGGCGGGCACCTTACCCCAGCTGATCGAGAGGTGCTAAAAGGCGGTCCGCTGTATGCTGACCAGCCCCCAAGAAAGGTAACATGCCCAGCTTTCCTACTACTGTTTTGGTTTGCCAAAAAACTCTCTCGTAACTCTTAATTGTTTAATGAAACAGGCATCTGGACAAACCCCGACGGGTACCGGAAAACGAAAAGCAGAAGGTGTGGCTCATCCGCCCCCGAAGAAGAGCAGAACCACCATTGAAACGGATGAAAAAACTGATGAGGACGAGGACGCACCTGTAAGTGAACTCAAAAACTCCTTAATTTCCTCGCGTCTTTAGATATCAGTTCAATAAATACCTATGTGACGTAGATCTCCCAACTCTATCCCTCCTTGCAGACACCTCGGAGGAGGCGCTCCTCGTCCGCTGCAACCACCAGTCGAGACCCCACTGTGGTCGAGATTTCCTCTGGTGAGTCCTCTGATCCCTCTGAAGAAACAAGTTCTTCTAGCTCCGACGAGGACTATCTGAACCTTTACCAAAAGGCTCGTGAGATTTGCGGCGATAGTCTTCCTCAACCTGTTCCTTTGCGCTGTCTTGATGCAGGTACTTCCTCCAGTCTAGCCCTAGCAGTTAGTCAGATTTCCACCCAACCAATCCTGACTCTCCCTGCTGCTGCAGAAACCGGACCGGAGGCGGAGGAAAACCCTGAAGACACTATGGCGAAGGCCTCGGCAGCTGAGCTACTACAATTGACAACTGGTGCCCCCGGTAGCCCTTCCACTTCAAATCAGCTGGCTTCAGGCTCAACTCACGAAGTGGAGCAAGAAGGAGAAGAAGAAGAAGAAACCAACCAACGCGCCGAGCAGCCATCAGCTGGTGAGCCTTCCTCCCTTGCACCTGATTTTTCACTAGCAGAAGAGGAAGCCATTGCCGGTGTGGAATCCCTGGCCGATATTGCCCCCGGGTTGAACAACTTTCAACTCCCGCGGATGATCCAACTGACCCTGATCAGCAAGGGCGACAAGGGGTTCCTCTGGACCAACCAGAAGCAAACCCTCACCCAGAAACTGCTGAGGTATATATTCCCTATGTTTCGAATTGTCACCTCCCCTGGTTAGAACTGCTCCCAATCCTCCTTCATCATGAGCAGGTGGAAGATGATAGGGTGGCAACCACGAGTGCCACCCCACTGGTAGCGGACCCCGGCCTACCGGAATCAGCTATAGAACCGATCCCCCTGCCACAGAATGAAGCCATCATGGGCCTGGGCATTACCCCATCCGCACAGTCCTTTGCGACCCCTGGCGGATCTGATTCTGGGCTTCCGGATAAAGCCGCTTCCTCCTCCATTCTGGCCGAAGACCCCTTTCTCCGGCCACACAGCCCTGAAGAGGAACCTATAGAGGTGCAGGAAGCATGGGGATTCCTAGAGCATCTGGGAGAGAAGGATCCTGCAGACACCCGAGTGGCGGACGAGCTTGTCTCCGCCCTTGACATTCTTAAAGGCCAACTCCAGCAGCTGCCCCCCGAGCACCAGACTGAAGCCAACGCTGCCCTTCTTAGTCTTCCGGCCGAACTAAAGAGTCTGCAGGAACGTATAGCTGCCCAGTCTCCCCAACATGCCCAGCTCCAGGAAGCTGGCGTGGCCTTCGCCAACGCCGCCCGCGCCTATCAAGATTTAGTCATTGCGGCTGGCAACGACCCGGAGGCGGCCGAAATAGCCAAACTTGAGGATATGAAGGCAACCATAGAGCATAAAATCTTCCTCCTCCGCCAGAAGCAAGCCACTCGCGCGGATCAATTAAACCAACAAAAGCTTTTGGCAACCAAACTTCAGGAGAAAGAGCGTCAGGCCAAGAAGGCCGATGTAGAACTGGACCGCTCGATCTGCAAGGGCAAGGCTAAAATCCAGAGATTGGGCCTGCTACTGTATGAATTTAGGCCCAACCCATAATGGAAACTGGCTCGACTTATATATGTATATGTATTCGGTCTATTTTATTGCCAACCAAGCCCCATTTGGTTTGGTTCAAGAACCAAACCCTGCGCAACTGTCTCGTCATTACTGTCGAAATTGTAGAAACGTTTCAAAAATTTGAAATTCAAATGCCAAAGCGGTTCCAACACCCAACTGCCTAATAACTGCATCGCTCCAGCTCAGCCCCTGGATTGCCCCCCGACGAGGCTATAAAAGCACAACTCCTTCGCCGAAACTGAGAACCCCCCAAGTTGCCTTAGAATGTTGTTCTATATTCCAATCCTTAGGTTCTCCTATCAGCCGCTATGGCTTCCTCAATCCTTTCCACCAGCTCTAGTTCGGATGTTCTCCAGAACACCCCGAATTATAACACCCCATGTTAAACAAATCCCGAACCATAACATCCCATGTTATGTCCCGGGCGGATGTGATCATAGATTGGTAGCTGCTGATTTAGCACTTCACCATTCGCATCGGCCGGAGGCCTAGCGTGGATGCAGGTTCGGGTACCCTCCTCACGCCTCATGGGACCATTAGTCTTCACCTGAATCGAAGCCCCGCCGGTGTGAGGATGGTCAGGCCTCAATAGACCAGTTGTCTTCTTCGATATGAAGGAAATTCTGTCTCAGTGATCATCTCCCGGAGCTGAGACCGACCAGACAACAACGGAGATGGATAGCGCCGGTCTATTGGGCCCCTAGAGAAACGAGAGACTGTAGGCAGCGGATGCCTATTTGCCACTCTGCTTCGGCGCCAAGACAGTCTCTGCCAAACAATCTTCATGCTCCATCCACCATGCTCTCGGGATCTCCCCCTTCAACCCCCGTCCAGAAGGAATCCAGATCGAAGGACTGGTGGAAATCCCCTACCTACCGAGATGGTATCAGAGCTAGTTCGCGGATATCTAATTAGTTTCTTCGCATGTATTTCAGTCCCGCCTTTGTAATAGCCATGGCCGCAAAGCCCCTTTAATTTATAAAGATAAAATTTTTAGAAACAAGACTTGCATCGAAAATCCTATTATCAAAGGCGAAAAATCTAGGCACACCCCTCGCGGATGTTCGTGAAAATTCCAATTCAAAAGGCAACAGGGCTTAACCCTAAAGAGAGTTCAGAAAAGTGTCAAAAAGTTCAAAAATCCGCCACAAAAGATGATCGCGGATACTGCCCTTATGTTGCCCCCCCTAGTTTGCTGGGCGGCGCGGATGTAGGAAGACCAAGTAAAGCCGAGTGAACTAGAGAACAAAAAGAATTGGCTTCCCCCTGAATGGGCTGGGATTGAATCAACGGGTAGAAGCCCATCCGCCATGAAGCAAATCAAGCCTCCTAGCATCAGAGAACAGGCCCAGCTTCAGGTGGCCCCAACATACGCGTGGGAAAAATAAACTGTGATTAATACAGGATTTGACAGTCACCGCACCGTGGTGGAAGCTCGAAAAGTCGCGAGTCAAACCCCCTTAATTACGTACCGGTTCCCAATTGAACAGGCGACCGAAACGGATGGTATCATAAATATGGGCAAACCACAACATTAAAGCCCCGGTAACCCCTAACCGTTGGATTCCCTTCGAGATGCAGTATAAAAGGAACCCCTGATTGCAGAGAAAACCTCATCAGATCCGCCAACTTAGAACACGGATGGCAACCCTAGTATGGTTTGCAAATAGCGCAACCCTCTGGTTGCCACAAACCCGTCCACCGGAGAAGCTGAAATTCCGGCGCACCACTCCAGTAACCTCAGTCACCCAGCGTTAAACAAGCCCTAACCCCGGTCACCTAGCGTTATACGCCCTGAGCCTGCGCTTCGAGGTGTGTAACCCATACCCGGCCAGTCATGGCTGCTCCCCATGCCGGGTAACTCTAGTGATCCGGTTAGGTGCCATCCACCACGGAGGAAGGGTTGAAAGTGCCTGTCATCGCAGCCAATCCTACCACTCGTTCCGTCAGCGGAACTTGGTGTTTGTTCTGAAGTGCTGCAGACTCATTCTCTACCCTCTCTAGTTTGGCAAACTCCTCCCTCTGCTTTTCATAAATCGATCCCTTCCTGGAATAAGCAGAGGTCCGTTTCGTTGGTGATGGTAAAGACACAGCCCTCGGAGACTCCCCGAGCGGATAACGAAAAAGCACGAGGAATCCGCCAGGCTCAAGACTTAGAGCTGTGTAGGCATGGTTTCAGAGCTAGCAAGTAGCCCTTGTTATATTTCCTTTTCCCTGTAATGCCCTTGGCAAAGACACAGCCCTCGGAGACTCCCCGAGCGGATAACGAAAAAGCACGAGGAATCCGCCAGGCTCAAGACTTAGAGCTGTGTAGGCATGGTTTCAGAGCTAGCAAGTAGCCCTTGTTATATTTCCTTTTCCCTGTAATGCCCTTGGCCGCAAAGCCTTTGTATACATACAACGATCTGCAATTTCAATACTTAGAACCGATCATCCCCAAAGATGTGAATTTTATTGATGAGGAAAAGTATAAGGACATAGACACCCCAAGCGGATGTCGAAATAAAACAAGGAAAAACACAAAACCCTAATGGTTTTGTAATGAAAAACTTAGAAAACTCAAAATACGGCAGAAACACCCCTAACAGATGTGCCGTTCTAACTTGTTGCCCCCCGAGCGCGCTGGACTAAAAAGAGTTCTGAACAGAATCTTCATCCGCCGGAGGGACTTCGAACTCCCAGACACTTGGAAAGTACTTCTTAAGATATCTCCCATTGATGGGGTTTCTGTGTACTTTCCCGTCCAAGTCGCGGAGCTGGTAAGCTCCCTTGCCCACAATACGATCAATGACAAATGGACCCTCCCAGCGAGCACTCCATTTACCACGACCCGGCTCGTCCAAGGGCAGAGCGACCTTCCAGACCAAGTCTTCTTCGCCATACGACTTACCCTTGGTCCGCTTATCATAGGCCTTGGCGATCCGCTGCTTCTCGAGGATGATGCTTTCCAAGGCTTCTAGCCGCTTCTCATCAAGGTCCTCATGTTCCTGGAACATGGCCTGCACATAGTCGTCACCCAGCAGTTGGTGTTGCTCACGAACCCTCAAGGAAGCTACATTGATCTCTAATGGCAGAACAGCATCATGGCCATACATCAACGCATAAGGAGTAGTGCCCGTAGGAGTCTTTTTGGAAGTCCTATAGGCCCAAAGTGTGTTGTCAAGTTGAGTATGCCAAGATCTTGGGTTATCCGCGAGCATCTTCTTCATGATGGATATGATAACCTTGTTAGTAGCCTCCGCTTGACCATTGGATTGAGCATAATAAGGAGAGGAATGTAGGAACTGGATACCATAATCCGCTAGCCAGGCTTGGGTTTTCTCAGCCATAAAGGCTGCCCCCCGGTCCGCCACTATACATTCTGGAATGCCATACCGGCAGATGATATTTTGAAACACAAAGCGAATGACGGTGTCTGCATCACAGTTCCTGGTTGGTATAGCCTCCACCCACTTCGTAAAGAAATCAGTACCCAGCAGAAGAAACTTGTGCTGCGAAGATGAATGTGGGTGAATCACTCCTACAAAATCCAATGCCTAACCCCTGGCGGGCCAAGGCTTGATGATAGGTTGTAAAGGAATGTTCGGAATCCGCTGAACTGGTCCATGCTTTTGGCAATCCTGACAACCCTGAGCAAAACTATGGCAGTCTTTCAACATAGATGGCCAATGGTATCCGTATCTTCGGATAAGCCACCTCATTTTGGGTCCGGACTTGTGTGAACCGCAGACCCCTAAGTGTACCTCCCTCATAATCCGCTTGGCCTCAACGCCAAAGATACACCTTAATAGGACTCCATCCTCCCCCCTTGGGAATAAGTCTTCTCCCTTGAGAAGGTAATTGGTCGCAAGGTGTCTGATTTTTCTTTCAGACGGTGCAGACGGGTCCTTTAAATACGCTATGATTGGTATCCGCCAGTCAGTATCGATGGGCTCGACTGTAGCGACCAACCACTCTCCGCGGTCCTCCCAGCGGATAGCAAAAGATGGTAGAGTCCTGCGCTCTACCCGAAGAATTCTTTCCTTCACTCCCTGGGCTAAACTGATTCCTGTGGCCAATTATGCCAACTCATTAGCTGCAGAGTTCATTTCCCTGGGAACATAGTCCAAGGAAACGTCGATGAAACGATTCAGCAGCTCAATAGCCCGCTCGTAGTAGTGCACCAAATGGAAAGATAAACACTTGTAGACCCCTAGAAGCTGATTTATCACTAGCATTGAGTCTCCAAGTACTTCGATTTCTTGTGCCCCCAGGTCGATCAATAATTCCAACCCAATGAGTAGGGCCTCATACTCTGCCTGGTTGTTGGTGCACGTCCACTCCAGCTGAAAAGAATAAAGATATTTAGTGCCTGCTGGATTCTGAATACAAATCCCGGCGCCCGCTAACTTACTGGTACTGCTACCATCAAAGTATAAAATCCAAGGCTGGTATCGGATCATATCAACAAACTTCGGCGGCTCTGTGAATTCCTCCTCAATAGGATGGTGTAATAGGAAATCCGCGATAGCCTGACCCGTCATAGCCTTGAGTGGCGCGTATTGCAAGGAAAACTCTGACAGGGCTAACGCCCACTTGCCAATCCTACCCCTTAGGATAGGTCTCGTTAGCATATATTTCACCAAATCCGTCTGTGCCACCACTATTGTCGTGAATGAAAGCATATAATGGCGGAGCTTAACACCAGCGAAATACAGGGCTAGACACAGCCTCTCGATTGGTGAATACCTAGTTTCCGCGTCCAATAGTGTCCGACTAATGTAGGAAACTGCGTATTCAATTTTCTTTCCATCTACCAGGGTTTCATCCTGGGCCAGCAGTCCTGCAATAGAAATATCATATGCAGAAATATATAACTTGAGAGGAATATCGGGCGTAGGCGGCCGAAGGACGGGCGGACTAGCCAAATACTCCTTGATCCTATTAAAAGCAGCTTGGTGCTCAGGACCCCACTTAAAGACTTCTCCTGGTTTGAGCTTGAGCAGAGGAGAGAAAGGCGCAACCTTGCCTGCTGAGTTGGATATAAATCTTCTGAGGAAATTAATTTTACCCAACAAGCTCTGCAATTCCTTCTTGTTCCTTGGTGCTGGTGCGTCTAACACAGCCTGGACCTTATCGCCAGCCACCTCGATGCCTCTCTCATGCACCACAAACCCTAGAAAGTCACCAGCACAAACCCCAAAGACACACTTGGCTGGATTCATCTTAAGCTGATGCTTTCTCATGATAGTGAACACCCCTCGCAGATGATCAACGTGGTCCTCCTTCCTCTTTGACGTCACCACCACGTTATCAATGTAGACCTCCAGGATGTCCCCCAGTATCTTGCTGAAGATAATGTTCATTGCACATTGGTATGTTGCTCCTGCATTTGTTAAACCGAACGGCATACTGAGATATTCAAATGCTCCTGTAAACCCAGGGCAGCGGAAGGCAGTTTTAGGAATGTCCGGCTCGTATATAGGAATCTGGTGATAGCCTGCCGTTCCATCCATAAACGATAATAACTCGTGCCCCGCTACTGCATCCACCAACATATCCGCTATGGGCATAGGATAGACATCCTTAGGCGATGCAGCATTCAAATCCCTGTAGTCCACGCATACTCTGATCTTGCCATTCTTCTTCCTAACAGGAACGATGTTGGATAACCATTCCAGATATAGAGTTGGTCTGATTATCCCAGCGTCAACCATGCTTTGAACTTCTTTGTTGACCGCCATTGCAGTTTCCGAGTTCATCCGCCGCTGTTCTTGTTTTACTGGCCTGCATCCCTCCCTGATGGGGATGCGATGACAAGCCAAATCCTTTGACAAACCCGGCATATCTTGGTACTTTTCTGCAAAGCAGTCTTTAAACTCATGCAACAACCCGATCAGTTGCTGCTTCAAATTTGGTTCAAGGTACTGACTGATCCCCACATCCATGGGCTCAGCTTCTGTTCCCAGGTTGACTTTTTCTACGGGATCGCGTACCTTGGGTGGAGTGTCATCCAGAGCTGCTGGAGCAGGCTGAATTACTTCCACCCCTGTCGACGTTTCAGAATCTTCTTCCTCAATGCACTCGACAAGTGCTACCTCCTCCCAGGCCATTCGCTCTAATCTATAGATAGACAAACGTTGCATGAAAAGAGCAAAGACCTCTGACTCCTCTTGCGAGAGGGCGTCACTCATTGGAAAAGTTTGGAAGAAGCTCAATGGAAACTGGCCAGCTGTAATCTGCCATAGCCTGGGCAATTCCCCATTGAGATAGTTCATTCTGGGTCACCCCAATTGGATGCCCCTTATGATCGACACCCTCAATTTTGAGAGGTCTCATATTCCTATTGTAATAGCTGGCCTCCAACTGGACGGCCGCTATAGAATAAGGACGCTCATCCGCCTTGATGAGTACCGGTAGATCCGCGACTGGATTCCACATGATCATCTCTTGATGTAGAGATGAGGGAACAGCTAGTGCTTTGTGGATCCAGTCCCTCCCTAAAATCATATGATAGGGAGCGTTCGCCTCAGCAACAAAGCTATGAAGAATAAGGAAAATACAAGATCACAAGTCAAGATATTGTACACAATCTCTTTGTAAGCATAGAACTGCTGACTTGATATTCAACTCGTATCAGCCTATCAAAGCACCTAACTACCAATGATAAAGTTTGTTCAAAATGATCAAATACACAAGTACAGATCAAGAACTTATAGTTGCAGAACTATGCTGCACAAAACAGATAAAAATAGAATCGAAAAAATCTTTTTTCTTCTTTCACTTGTCGTGGTATATATAGAGGAAGACTCCCCCTAATTATGTGACGCACATCAGATCCAAGATTGCAGGAGTCAATCTCGTCAGAGATATAGCAGAATCTGTTTAAGAGGATAAACATATCTTGTTTCCAAATAGATAGTTATCAATATAAGGAAATACATAATAAATCAATGAGTAAATAAGTATTCCTAGTCGATCTAGGAAACTAACAAAATTGTAGGAAGAGCCAATAAACAACTTACCTTCAATCTCCCCCTTTGGCCTTCCATACAATATGATTTAATGAACCTGCAACAAAAAATTATGAACTAAAGAAGAAGAAGAAGGAGAAAACAGATAAACAAAAAGAACTTAACACATAGCTTATTCAAAAACTGACGACTAAGAGTGTGAATCTTCTTGGATCAATGATCATCCTTTCCAGAGAAGATCACAAATAGAGTCATTTGCCAAGCTAGAAGAAAAAATACCAATTTGTGCTTATGCACATTACAACCAAAAATTTGTTCGAGAAAAATGCCTAAATGTTTATAAAGAAACATAAAAAGAACTATAGCAGAAGAGAACAACTTCTAAAGGAATTATTTTCTAGAAACATTTGAAGGTCCAGCAGCATCATCTCCCCCTTTGGATGGAAGGACATAAGGGACATCTTCGTAACTGCCATCAGCATAATGATACCGGACAGCACAGGGACCATAGGATTTCTGAACATTCCATCGATTAAGATCTTGAGCTTCAGTCACAGAAGTACACCATGCATTAGCAGGAATAGCAGACCAATCAAAGTCTTTGTCCTGCGTCTTGGTTGCACTAGTTTCTTCAGCACGTGAGCAGATAGCATCCCAGAGAGGATCACCAACATGAACTTGAGGGGCATTCCATCGTTCAGGAGAAGGGGACTTCTTGGAAGAGGAGTCAAACTCAGAGGGATCCTGGCCAAGATGATGAAGCAGATGTGAAACCCTAGATGCAAGAGCAGCAAAACTTCGGTGTAAAAGCTCGAACTGGTAATCCAGTCGATTAAAGCGATCATCAAGCAAGTTGAAACGATGAGCAAGATCTACAACATCATCGTCAGGAGGAGCAGGATGATCGTCTTCAACAGATCTGAAGCCGGCTTGCCTCATCATAATTTCACGTTCAGTAGGAGTCCAGCGCCAGGAATCCTGATACACATAAACCCTTCTGTTGCTGGCCATATCTACACACTAAGTAAAGAAGTTACAAGAACACACGCAAAAAGAGAATAAATTTTAGCAAGAGAGAAGCCGAGAATATATAGAGAGAACCAAGCGTCGAGAAGAAACCCTAGCAAGGACTCCTAAGGAAACTGAGACGTTTCAATAAAGAGAGGAATGAAAACGAATCGAAAAAGACTAACAGAAAATAAACAATAAAGATTTCACAATAAATAAGGATCTGAAAAGATTTGTTTCCCCGAGAAATCAGAGATCAGAGAGCGGAAGCATAAGGATAAGTCTGAGACTGAGAGATATTCTGCATAGTAAAATCATCAAAAGATTACTTGGAAACAGGAATAAAGATAGTTTCAGATATCAGTAGTGTAATGTACTCAATTAACCAAGATACTAAAAACCCTTAACAGTAGGAAATCTTATCTCATGCATTGTGTTTGTGTGAGCAGCAAGAAATAATGACAGGAACTGTATTTAACAATATTTTATAACATGTCTCCCCCTTATATCATCTGGATAACAATTTTTTCATGTGAGCTTATGTAACGAGTTGTTCAAAGCAATACTCCCAAATCAGTTGATCTTAGGGTATTAGATATAACAAGGATATCACAAGGCTGACAACTCAAGCCGTTTTTCACATACTTCCTCCAGATGTCCAAGCCATTCCCGTTTCTCCTCATAACCGAAATCATTTATGAGAGACATACAGCATGATTACTTTGGGAATAACCTGGACAGGTTGCCAAAACTGATTTTGAAGAGCAACTACTAAGATGATTTTTGTTCAACCACACCAATAATACAGTTTGTATTAAGAACAGATTGAGAAGCTGCATTGTGCAAGGAAAGAAAGCATGATATCAGATTTAAGAATGTAGAAGGGACGAGTAGTATATGATCCTGAGTAAGGTACACAACTGAGAAATGAAAAGAAAATTAATATCCTGAAACAAGTAAGTTAAGATAAACTAAGATCAGTCATCCTTGCTCAGATTTTCACAGTATTTCAGAGCTTCATCTCAGAGTAGGGATTTCCATTACCCCTAAGGCATTTCTCAGAGTAACAAAACGGGCAGTATCCAATGGTTTTGTGAAAAGATCAGCTAATTGATGTTCAGAAGACACAAAACACAAAGCAAGAATTTTCTTTTCAACTAAGTCACGAATAAAGTGAAAACGTAGATCAATGTGCTTAGTTCGTGAGTGCTGAACAGGATTTTTTGATATATTTATGGCACTTGTGTTATCACAAAAAATTGACATTGTACCTTGCTTGATGCCATAGTCATCAAGCATGTGTTTCATCCATAGTAGCTGTGTACAGCAACTACCAGCTGCAATGTACTCAGCTTCGGCAGTAGAAAGAGAAATGCAATTTTGCTTTTTGCTGTGCCAGGCAACGAGGTTATTTCCAACAAAGAAACAGGCACCAGATGTACTTTTTCTGTCTTTTAGATTTCCTCCCCAGTCTGCATCCGAATAGCCTGCAATCTCAACATTTGTGTCATTAGTGTAAAAAATCCCACAGTGTATAGTGTTAGCAACATATCGGATAATTCGTTTGACTGCATCAAGATGCGATGCTTTAGGATTAGCTTGAAAGCGTGCACAGACACCAACACAGTAACACAGATCAGGTCTGCTAGCAGTGAGGTATAACAAGCTGCCAATCATACTTCTGTAAAGAGTGTGATCAACATATATGCCATCAATATCCTCAGTCAATTTTATAGTTGTGCTCATAGGATTTAGCACTTTCTTCTTGGAGTCCAATCCAAATTTCTTGACAAGATTTTCTGCATACTTAGACTGAGATAAGAACATGCCATTGTCAAGTTGAGAAACTTGCAGACCAAGAAAGAAGGTTAGTTCACCAACCATAGGCATTTCAAACTCTTTTTCCATAATATGCTGAAAGTGTTTAGTAAGTTTATCATAGGTAGATCCAAACACAATGTCATCAACATAAATTTGAGCAATAACAAATTCCTTACCAGTGTGTTTTATAAAAAAAGTTTTATCCACAGACCCTCGTTTGTAACCACTTTCCATTAGGTGTGTAGAGAGACGTTCATACCAAGCTCTAGGGGCTTGCTTAAGTCCATAGAGAGCCTTTTTTAATTTGTAGACATGATTTGGATATTTTAGGTCTACAAAACCTTTAGGTTGCTCAACAAAAACTTCTTCCTCAAGAAGTCCATTTAAAAAAGCAGTTTTAACATCCATTTGGTATAGTTTAAAACCAAGATGACATGCAATAGAAAGAAGAAGTCTTACAGACTCAAGACGAGCAACAGGAGCAAAGGTTTCATCATAATCAAGTCCTTCAATCTGTGAGTATCCTTGAGCAACAAGACGAGCTTTGTTTCTTGTGATGTTCCCCTTTTCATCACATTTGTTTCTAAAAATCCATTTTGTACCAACAACATTTCCTGACACAGGTCTAGGAACCAAATCCCACACATTATGCCTGGTAAACTGGTTCAGCTCATCTTGCATAGCATTTATCCAATCATCGTCTTTCATAGCCTCATTAACCGTCTTTGGTTCCAAAGTGGATACATAACCGAAGGTTTTAATGGTCTTTGATACTTTCTTGTGAACTGCAATAAATGTTAGAAAAGCAAGATGATTTATATCAATATCAGATGTGTTCACCTCCTTGACCTTAGAACCGGCTCTAGTTCTTGTCATGATCCCATCAGAAACACTGCCAATAACATCATCTGTAGAATGATCCTTTTGAACCTGTCTATATCCAGGTTGAAGTTTTGTTTCAGCGTCATAAATTTGATCATTAACAACATTGCTTTCTTTAGTTGTTTCAGTCTCAGCATCACTGTCTGCTAAGGGAAAGATTTCAGGAGAATCTGAAACCTGTCTTTCAAAGAAGTCATCAACAGATACATTAATTGATTCAATAATATTTTTTGTTTCTCTATTGTAGACTCTGAAGGCCCTACTATTTAAGGAGTAACCAAGAAAAACACCATGATCACTTCGTGATTCAAATTTTGTTAGATCTTTTATATCTTTATAAATGTAACAAGGACTTCCAAATACATGAAAGTAGCTGATGTTAGGAATTTTACCTTTCCATAACTCGTATGGGGTTTTACTCTCACCTGTCCTTAAGAAAACTCGGTTGCTTGTGTAACAAGCAGTGCTTACTGCTTCAGCCCAAAAAGTGGATTTTATACCTGCAAAATGAAGCATGACTCTTGCCATATCCAACAGTACACGATTTTTCCTTTCAACCACTCCATTTTGCTGTGGAGTAATTGGAGCAGAAAATTCATGAACTATACCATTTTTATTACAAAAATCATCAAAGTGTTTATTTTTGAATTCAGTTCCATTGTCAGATCTGATTCGTGTTATTGAAAAACCAGAAGATTTCTTTTCATTTGAGATTTGAAGACTCAGGTTTAAAAAATTTTCAAAAGTTTCACTTTTATCTTTTAAGAACAAAACCCAGGTAAAACGTGAGTAGTCATCAACAACCACCAGAATGTAGCTCTTGCCTCCATAACTTTCAGGAGAAGCAGGTCCAACCAGGTCCATGTGAAGCAATTCAAGAATCCTTGAGGATGATGTGGCATTAATAGTACGATGAGGAGATCTTGTTAGTTTTCCTAGTTTACATCCTCTGCAGATAGGATTAGTTTTAGCTGATAGTTTTGGTAATCCTCGAACACACTGTTTTGAGGAGAGTTTGACAAGGTCTTGAAAGTTTACATGTCCCAATTTCCTGTGTCATAGGATTGTGTGATCATCTGCAGCAGTGGAAATAAGACAAGTTTGCAAATCAAAGTCTTTGTTAGCATAAACATGATAACAGTTGTCATTTTCTCTTGTTCCTCCCATGATACATCTGTGATCCGAGTCAAGAACAACACATCTTTTCTTGTTAAACCAAACATTCTCATGTTCATCACATAGTTGACTGACACTCATAAGATTTGCAGTTAATCCATCAACAAGATAGACATTTTTTAATAGAGGAATATTTGGTGTGCTTACACTGCCTTTACCAAGGACTTTTGCACGTCTTCCATCTCCAAAAGTAACACTGCCACTTGGAAAATCATTTTCAAAACTAGTAAACCATTTCTTGTTACCTGTCATATGCTTTGAACAGCCACTATCCATATACCATATATCAGGTTCTTTATCTGTAAGAGCAGTTAAAGCAACACAGCATACAGCAATGGTTGGATCAATTTCATTTTTACTAACACTTGCCATAAGGCATATCAGATCAGGTGAATCAAAAACGGCTTTAGAATTTGAGATCTCTTTAGGAATAGAGATGTGCTCAGTAAGCTTATTTATCATAGACATCTGTTCATTCAGCTGTTTTTGAAGAACCTTGAACATGTGAGAGTTATCAGATGAAACAGATTTTATCAAGTTTGGACACATAGGTCTAATATGACCAGTAATACCACAGTTGTGACAGATAGGAGTAAACTTGATATTGTTTTTCATACCATGATTAACATGATTCAGAGGTGAGGTAGATTCAGTTGAATTAAAATCAGATATCTCAGGAACAGTGAGAGGGGTATCAAGTGTTTTAGTCTCCACAGGTTTATTCACTATAGTTTTTGTAGTAGTTTTAGTGAACCTGAGACCAGACATATCATTGTAGGATCTAGAGTTAGAAAGTAGTTCATCAACAGCCTTAGAGCTTAACTGAAATTTATTTAATTTAGTGTTAGCATCATCAAGTTTTTCATGCAGAGAATCAATATCAGCATAAAGAAGATTATTTTGAGTTACATACCTTTTTACTTGATTTTTCAGATCCATGATCTCAGTGATATAATCAAGATCCTGCTTGGGAGAGGAGGACTTCAGATGATGCAGTTCTTTGTTCAGTTTTTGTCTTTTTGAATCCCAGCAAAGTTGATCCTTCTTGGATTTCGACTCTAATTTTTCTTTTTCCTGCGTAAGAACCATGACCTGAGACTCAAGTAGCAAAACTTTCTCACTCATACATTCAGACATAGAGCATAGTTTAGAGTACATGTTATCGAGATCAACATTATCAAGATCAACAAATTTGTCAGATAAGAAAACATCATCTTCATCTGAAAGATCAGAATTATACGAGGCAACAAAGGCAATATTTTTTTCTTCTTTAACTTCATCAACATCACTCCAGGAACTCTTCAAGGCCTTTTTCTCTCTTTCTTTGAATTTATTGTTTCCACAATCATTTGCAATGTGACCAACTCCACCACATTCGAAGCATTTTGGTCTAGAAAATGATTTCCTTTTATCAGACCTGCCAAACTTTGAAGATTTATCAACAGAAGTGTTAGATTTATTTTCAGAAGAGAACTTTCCTCTAGAGGCATTCTTAAGATTTAGTATTTTTCTGAACTCTTTAGTTAGAAGAGCATAATCTGCTGCAGTATAACTATCTTCCTTTTTATCAGGTTTTTGAGTGACTTTAAAAGCAATATTTTTTTGTTTCTTTTGAAGTTTTGAATTTAATTCCTGCTCATGAGTTTTGAGATTTCCAACAAGCTCATTTAAAGAGTAAGTGTCTACATCTTGAACCTCATGAATTGAGGTAACTTTCTGAGCAAACCTGTCAGGAAGTGCCCTGAGGAATTTTTTTACAAGTTCATCTGAAGGAATTGGTTTTTGTAAACCCTGGCATTTTCCAGCAAGAAGAGTAAGACGTTTGTGAAAACTATCTATAGTTTCATCCTCATCCATCTGCATAAGTTCAAATTCACGAGATAGTAAGTGCAGTTTTTGTGCTCTAACTTTTTTGCTTCCTTCAAAGACAGTTTCTAAAGCTTCCCAGGCTTCTTTTGATGTTTCACAGTGCATGACATGAACTCTCTCATTTTTTGATAGAGCCAGGTTTAATGCATTGCGAGCTTTATGTTCAGCTTCACCTAGAGCTTTTTCTTTTTCATCCCATTCATTTATGGGTTTAAGAATTTGTTTTGTTGAGTCCTCATCATCATCTTTTGTAGGATGGGACCAACCAGTTTTTATGCAATGCCAGGATCTAGCATCCATGGCATGGATGTAGGTTTTCATCATGCATTTCCAATCATTGAAATCATCCGAATCAAACGGAGGAGGTGCGTTGACACTAGATCTCTCCATTTTCAGGATCGAGACAAGCAGTAAAGAGGTTGTCTTAGGCTCTGATACCAATTGAAAGTACTAGAATGAAGAGATACAGTATAACAGCAAAGTATAAGAAGATGAAGAACAAAGGTTTGTTAACTACAGTGAAAATCTCAATGAGATTAAAAAACACTGCGATACTGATTACGTAGTCCACACGAATCCACTATGAAGAAGGAAAATACAAGATCACAAGTCGAGATATTGTACACAATCTCTTTGTAAGCATAGAACTGCTGACTTGATATTCAACTCGTATCAGCCTATCAAAGCACCTAACTACCAATGATAAAGTTTGTTCAAAATGATCAAATACACAAGTACAGATCAAGAACTTATAGCTGCAGAACTATGCTGCACAAAACAGATAAAAATAGAATCGAAAAAATCTTTTTTCTTCTTTCACTTGTCGTGGTATATATAGAGGAAGACTCCCCTATATATATAGGGGAGTCTTCCTATATATATAGGGGAGAACGGCTAGTGCTTCCCTTATTCTATATACGGCCGTCCAGTTGGAGGCCGTCCAGCTGGCCTCCAACTGGACGGCCGCTATAGAATAAGGACGCTCATCCGCCTTGATGAGTACCGGTAGATCCGCGACTGGATCCCACATGATCATCTCTTGATGTAGAGATGAGGGAACGGCTAGTGCTTTGTGGATCCAGTCCCTCCCTAAAATCATATGATAGGGAGCGTTCGCCTCAGCAACAAAGAATGCTTGATAAGCGTCGGATGATCCTATTTTTACCCTGAGCATGACCACCCCGGCAGTAGGAGTAACAGTCCCTGAAAACCCTTTCACCTTGGAAACAGACTGAATAAGCTTTTGCTTTGGAACCTGGAGCTGCTCCATAGTAGTGGTGGAGATGACGTTCACAGCGGCCCCTGTGTCTATTAAGACCTTGCGGACCTTGACCCCCTCCACCTCTGCCGTGACATACAGAGGTTTCATATGTTGGGACATGTCGAACGTGGGCTTGGCGAACATCACACACTGTTTTAAAAAGTCCCCAGCCCCCTCAGGATATTCGTAGTTGGAACGAAAAACCCCAGGCTCGGATTCAGCCTCACTCTCATCCTTAGGTTCCTGTACCGAATAAATAGGATGGGGTGGTTCCTCCTTGTCGATAAAGTGAATAGTTGGCACAGGCTCTGGCAGAGCATAAGCCGAAGAAAGTATGAAAACCATGTTGCAATGATGCACCATAGCTTCGTCCTCAGGCTGCTCCTCGTCCATCGGCACCTCACCCTCATCCGCCGCTTCTGGTTCCTCCTCGTAGTCGACCATTTCATCTTCCTTGTCGAGGTCTGCGTCTCCTACCTCAGAGCCAACCTTCACGCTGGAGGCGACTGAGGATGGCCTAGTTGGCACATTCATCTGCAGCTTTTTAGCAGCATATTCCACAAAGTTAGCAGGCGCTTTCGGCTCCTTTGGCCTAGCCTGAGATATGGTAGTAGGCGGCCCACTCGCTTCGGCCAAAGCTACACTGGATTCCTTGAGAGCATTCTCCCTCATAGGAACCCCCATGTTACTTGTGCTGGCAGCCAATGTTGTGCTGCTCTCCTTAGGTACCCACCTCATGACGGTGGAACCCCTGCTGGTGTCAATCACCATCATATCCTCCTGAACTTCCGTTTCCTTCTGCTGCCTGGCAGCCTCCGGTTGTGTCCTCTTTGGGGGCGACTGCCTGGCTTTTGAACGCTCAAGAAAGAACTCCAGCTTTCTCCTTGGCCTGGACTGAGGTGCTCCAGTGGATCTGGGCAGATCCGCCACTCTGTCATGCACACTCCTCCGAGACGCCGGTGGAGCCTCTGTGGATCGCTGTCGTCTAGAGTCCACGTAGGACTTAGCTCTTACTCTGTAGCTCCTATGGACCTGCTCCACCTGTTCCACGGGTACTGACAACTCCTCTTCAGTTACCTTTCCCGAAGCCAGATCCGCCAAGGTCCTCTTTGCTTTTCCAAAGCGTCTCCTTTCGTTTCGGGTGGTCACTGCAGCAAGCTCAATCGCCTTGCCGTCGCGCTGGGTATACCATCTGTCCGCCTTTGGATCATTCCTAGAGGCTGGCGGAATATAAACTTCAACAGATACCATCTGTGCGAACCCCCAGCCGTAGCTGACTTAACCCCGGACGGTCCTGGATCCTGTCGAGGCCTTGTCCTACTAGCGTAGCTGTCCTCGGACCCATGATGGTACTTCATCCGCTTGTAACTCTCCCTGCCTGACTTCTCGGGCGACGGATGCTCTAATTTAGCCTTCTCGAAGGCTCTCTTCTCAGCCTTCTCCTCTGCCTCCTTCAAAGCCGCCTGAAATTCATCATAAGTAATCGGATGCCCTGTATTCAGTCTACAGGTGAGGCAGAGTTTAGAACGAGGGACCATCACCATATCCTCTTCTTCAATAGCCCCAACCCAAAACTCTGGGCAGGGACTAGACTTGCTGTCGTCAAACTCCAGCTTGCCATCGTTCAGCCACTCCTGCAACTGATCCTTCAGACCTACACATTCAGAAGTATAGTGGTCAAAAGAACGATGGAAAAAACATGTAAATCCGCCATCCCCAATGTTGGGATGGCATTGGTAAAACTCCTGAATCTCGGGCGCCCCCTGGTGCACCATGGCTTCCCAGATTTCCTCCCCCTTGCTTGCGTCGTAAGTATATTTTTGAAACCTGGACACCTGCTTCCCACACTGCTGTGTTAGACTTGGATCAACACTGATTTCGATCGCATTCACCCGCAGGCCGCCCTTAGCCGTTGTCCATTGAGGCACCTTAGGATTCTCCAACCGCAGGGTGTTGTCGTTGATCCATATCTGCAACTAGTCCTTCAACTTCACACAATCCTTAGTGTTATGATTGTTCATATTGTGGAAGCTGCAGTACGTCTTCCCCGCCATATAATCCGGCTTGGGAATAAATCCGTCATGGTGCAGACGCCCCTGGTTGAATAACTCCTGCAAAATCTCGGGAGCCTTGTGAGCATTGTAGGTGTATGCCTCAAAGGCTGATTTAGTTGGAAGCGGAGCGACTAGCTTCACAGTTTCCCTGACTGGCTTCGCTATTGTGGACTGCAAAGACTTCTGATCAGACCTCTCGATAGCTGCGACCTCGAGCTCTAACTCCTCCTCATCAACCCATGTCAGAATTGGTCTAGGAACAGCGTCCGTCTGGATAGCTGCCACGGTCTTAGTAGCGGTTGGAATTGGAGTTTTGGGCTTCAGAGTCCCCGGATAGTAGGACATAGGAGTCCCCTTCCTTCTTTCGTTCCTCTCCCTGGACCGATCAACATAATGCTGCTCCTGACCAAGGCGGTTGGTCAGATCCGCCATCGTGGTCACATGAACCTGCCTGAAACCCTGGCGGATCTCATCTACCAGACCATCAATCGCCATCCTAACTGCATGCTCCTCTGGAATCTCCATCTCGCAACGAGTTAGTTCCAGCTTGAACCTTCTCAAATAATCAGTAGCAGACTCGTCAGGCCTTTGTTCAGTTTCTGCTAGGTCCTTGACCCCTATCTTCGCTTCCACAACACCAAACATGGTTCTGAAAAGAACCTCCATAGTCTTCCAATCTGGAATTGACCACCCAGGTTTCAAACGTTTATACCAGATAGCTGCTTCCCCCGCCAGAGATGTAGGAAAGAGCTTCAACTTCATGATTGGGTCCTCAGCATATTGACCCGATTCATTGGTGAAACGCATGATGTGTGTCTCAGCATCCTCAGACGTCTGACCGGTAAACAGAGTAAAACGGATTGGCTTGAAACCGGCAGGGAAAGGGACTGCGTTGATCTCTGGAGTTAATGGATTCTCGTACGTCTTGTCGACGTCGGGCAACCCCTGCAGTTCCCTGAGTTTGTCAGAGAAAATCCTGCCAATGTCGTCCAAAGTTATCTAAGCCACGACATTTGCTGGTTGCTCCAGCTGATTGTTATTAACCGGCCTCGTAGGTGGACCCTGGTCCCCTGTCTGATTGTTAATGGCCTCAGTGTTAGGTCCGCCTGTTCCGCCACGACCAGTTGCGCGTCTCCGCTGGTCCCTTGGTGGATTTGGATTTGTAATTGCACGGCCGGTCCCCTCAGACTGGTCGACCCGATCAAAAAGCTGCCCCATCAAGGTATTCATGTTTGCGAGCGTGGCGTTAGTAGCCGCCAACTGCTCCTGTTGCTGTCGCCAGTAGACATCAGAATTCCTGACGTGGGCAATCAAGTCATCCCCTAACCGGCCTTGCTGTCCGGCGAGGTACTTGAAATTAGCAGTGAACCCCCTTTGCTCCGTCTCCATTCACCTAACGGATTCACTTAGATTAACGACCACATTATTGGCCTTTTTCAGAGTTGTATCTGTATGACAAGATTTTTCAATCAACATTCTCAGAGTATCCGTCACCTCTGTGGGAGTTGCAGTCTCCCCAGTGAATGGTGCTATAGGTGACACAGGCGGATCTGCGGACTCATCCGCGGACCCCTCCTCCAAGAAACCAGATGCAGCTGCCTGGTTGACAAAGCCCAAAGCGCTGCTTTCAACCTGAGGAGCAGCCGTCACCTCTAGTATCTCTTCCTCAATCTCCTCAACTAGTGTTGCGGAGACTGGGTTCAGACTCTTCCTGCTTCGCACGGCCTTAAGGGCTGCAGCAATAGTTGCTTCATCTCCCAAGGTCCCGCCAAACACTTCATTAGCATCAGCGTCAGTTAATCCCCTACACTCAGCTGTACCATGCCTGATCAGCTCCTTGTGGGAATTCTTCAAACAATACATGGTTACCCTTTTGTAAGGATGACCCGTTGTAGATCCCGCAATCTTGACACTAGGTCCCACTGGGCGTGCCAAAATGTTCGTGGCGGATTCAGCACCCGGCGAACAGTCAGCACTCGGAGTGGCGGACGAGACGTCCTTTGCGTGTCTTCTGTGTGCTTTAGGCGTGCCAGCACCTTTGGAGTGGTGCGACTCGATTGCGGACGACCCCTGGCGCATCCTATCGTCTGCTCCCAATAGACTCTGACTTCCTGATCAAGCAACTGTTGCGCGGGCGCTGACTAAGCCGGCGTACAAGGCTCGAACAAGACCTGAATAGAACTCTCTAACAGGATTTTCTTCCCAACCCCCTAAGGATTGAGGATCTTACTCTGATCCGGAGAAGCAGAGCTATACCAAGACCACGGGTGTGTGTGCTACCAGAGTAGCGGACTGACTCGATTGCTACCGGAGTAGCTGACAGACTCGATTGCTACCGGAGTAGCGGACTGACTCGATAGGCTCAGCAACCGCTCGGCACGAGTACGAGATAAGATCGATCGTAAGTGGAAGCGAATTGCGTGAGTTGCTCCGGAGAGGCTTTGGCAAGTTAGCGGTGCGCTAGAACTTGTGGTTGTTTGTGTTTGGTTGAGAACCTCTTCCTAGTTGCTGGAAGAAGTATATTTATATTGTTCATGAAACCCTAGGGCTGTGAGATCCAGCCTGGCGGATTCCGAGATTCACTAGGAGTGTCCTTCCTTATTCTGCCTCCAATCAAATCGGCAAAGAATACTATGAGATCAGACTTCCTCTTGATTTAGGTAACTCATTCCTCATCAAATATTATCAAGATCGTCATTCATAAATGCCGAGATAAGCCAAATCGAGTCCAATGCGAATTAATCACGATTCGGCAAAGATATCCTTTTGGATGGATTGCTACCGAAACAATCCCTAATTATCCCAATCAGTATTTACCCCTCATTATCTATTAAGGAAATTCGTATAATCTTTCCTGAATGAGGCGGGAAACATGAATATCGGGTTCGGTTTAAACCTAAACCCCTCTGGGCCTCGGGGTAAAAACTCAATTGAAATAAATTTCAATTGTGGCCCAAACACTGGGTCACCATATCAGGCATATATATCCATGTATTCATGCATGCATGCCGGTGGAAATTAATGCTTGCTTGTAAATCTGCATATCGATCAATAATATACTGACGAGCTTAATGGCTACCATATATATTTACAGGCATTAGAGCAACATATATACAATGTTTGATCCATCAAAATTTTACATTAGCCCAAAATAAATCCAACTTTTATGTAACGTCATTCCCATATTTTTATTTTTAAAAATAAAATAAAGTGGAAACGTGTTTGTTAAGATATTTTCAAAAGGAAAAAATTTAACTGACCAACATGGATCAGCTCTAACAGACACAAGCCAATCAGAACATGACACGTGGTATTTTAAGGGCATAAAGGACATCTGCAAACACCCACCCAGTCCCTATAAATGTCATTTATGCCCCTGTAAATGTCTTTTATGTTCTTTTAATTGTCACGTGTCAATCTCTGATTGGCTTGTGTCTGTTAGAACTGACCAACATGGGTCAGCCAAGTTTTTTGCTTTTCAAAATGTAAAAACTGTGGCAAGTATTGTTTTTTTATATTTTTTTATTAAAAAATCGAAACACTTTAACTGGTGATATTAAAGATTGTCATAATTTAATAGTTGATCGATGGTAACTGTGAACTGTAATTAATATGCTTCCCATCGATCATTAATATTTAGATTAACAAATAATTATAGTCTAACTAAGCTGCTTGATCGTTAGTCGTGGTCGCAACTCGCAACATCAATTTATTTGATGGATATCAAACCTTACAAACTTGATACACAATATCACCCTTAATTTAATGGTGATATATATATATATATATATATTCCGATACTCACATATACTATTGTACACATACAAATTAAAGCATGCACTACAACCGATAACCAATTATTTTTAATTTTAGAAAACCAGCAGTGGGCAGTAGCGTGGTGGCTCTCGTATTGCATGATCAGCGCGCATGTTCCTCCTTAGGCCTTGATGAAGTGGGCATCAAGATCCTTGACGACGTTCGTCATCAAGCGGATGTACTTATCTGGAGCTGCAACCTCCTCACTCAGCTTTTCATATTCAATGGACACTTTGCCAATGTTGCTGCCCTCATCCTTGTGAATGAACTGATAGACAGGCTTGAAGCTCTTGTAGTACTGAAACATATCTCCTTCCAATCCATGCAGAATTACGGCCTTGTTCACATCGTCTAACTGCACCCTCTCCTTGAATGTTCCCTCTTCGCCCTCTGTATATAAACACGAAAATAATCACCATACCAGTTAATATATATAACTGAAAATCTCTATTTTCCTAGTTTCTCAATTACCTGTTGAGTAATTCAGAACCAGCTTTGTTTGATGGTAACAGTTTAACTAATAACAGAACAACTACTTACAGCTTACCTATATGATAATTCCAAATCTTAATAGATCCTTCAGTTTCCCAGTCTCCTTCATGCACCGCGACTCCAGTTATGGTGCCGGTTGCGGAAGTGTTTGGGACGAGGTGAGCCTCACTCTTGAACATGTTGTAGAACTTATCAGCAGGTGCTGAAATTTCAAATTCAGCCTCCACCTTACCTTGCAGAGACATGTTCAATTATCTGTACTTTCTGATCGATATTGATACTTGATATCGGAACCCTAAGTTCATATGATCGCAATATGCTACCTATATATAATGGGACAGAACTCAGAGAACATTAATTTATTCCACTACTGTTTCGGTAAAATTATTGGGTGAAATTATTATCTTCAGAATCGACATATGGTTAATGGGGACATGCAGCTGATCTCCTTCCCACGCTTCACATGGTTTCAATCAATTTCAGATCTTATTATTGATGTTATCACATCACTGCAACAATCAATGGCATGGCTGGTCCTTTTTTCAAATTGAAATATGTTAAGTTGCCGGGTGAGATGATGGTAATTCTAGAATTTTCTCTGTTGGATAATCTAATTATTGACATAATTTTATAATTTTTTAAAAAGTCATCACCAACTCCCATAGGTACCCTTTCTTTAATCCAGAGCAACTGTGAGATTGCATGACAAGAAAATCATCTGAGAGTAATGGCTTACTCGTCATGATTGATCTAGCTACATGCGCATCCTGATTCAAATAGTACGCGACTAACTTTTGAGAAACTATATAGATTTGGTTAAGGCGTGTACCCAGCATATTGATATTAATTAAGATTATTAAGTTATTAATATTTGAAACAACTCACCAATTCAAAAGAAAGATTTACCAACTGAGTTTCCTTCGGCTCCAACAAAATTTTGTCCAGGATTTGCTTCGTTCCGTCATAGGATTCCATTTCGATCTTGACTAATGTATTATTCTAGCCTTTGGCTCGTGTGGAAATGACAAAAATAAAAAGGGTAGAATAATACATTAGTGAAGGACTGAAGGGGAAGATCTTTCTGATTCTGTAGCCTCTGATGACATTATATATATATATATATATATATATATATATATGCTGGTTCAATCTCCCGACCTTGCTAATGACAAAATCGGTGTCTCTTACGGTAATAGATGATGAATTCCATCCCTGTACATATCTGATGCATCTGTTACGAGTACAATGCTTAGTCTAATAACCTTGCTTTAGAAGTACAAATAGTAATTTAATTCATGGTCTTTAGTTATGCGTATGAGAAGTTGTTAAGTTAGTTTTGATCATAGTAAGAGTCCTATTGAAACTTGTATTTCATTTAATTTGTGTCTCCTATATATATCATGTTGTATTAGCCCTGTTGGGAGATTGGAGATTAATGAAAAAAAGTATATTTGCAGAGTAAGTTCTGTTCTTTGGGTGAGTCTATCTTTCGGTGAGTGATTCACGAAACCCTATATTTTGGTGAGTGATTCTCGAAACCCTATATTTTAGTGAGTGATTCCCAAAATCCTAACTTATGGTTGAGTGATTCCCATATCAAACCCCATCTCATAAACTCTATATATATATTCCGCTGCATCAATATCATTGTGAATGGAGTTCATGTTATTGTCATACGTACTGTGGAATAATTGTTGGTATACATTAATACATACAACTATACAAAGCTGAGGCCTGAGAGCCCTGAAGCTCCATTTAGTAATAAGCTTTCCTAAATCAAGATCTGGATTATAGGCTACATAATTACAGGGAGTTACAATGATGTGACGAGAAATGTCGTTAGAGCGTGGCGTGCTTATCTGAAACTGACAATAGCAGGAGATCACATACGAAATTTCTTACTTCTTCCGCAGATCAGGAGTATCCTTTCTGGAAGTGACTGTAACGGGCGAGGCAGATAAGCCAGGGTGTTTATCTGAAACCACTGGAAAAGTGAGTTTTTTAGTTTTCATTTCATCTTTTGAAGGCTCTGTGGGAGATGTTGATCCAAATATCTGGACTGTTAAGCTTCCACCTGCAGAGAAACAAGAAGCATGTGTAGCATGCGTTAATATGATGCAAAAATTACTCTTCCTTTTAATTACTAGTTTTATATATAAAAAGTGGTGAAAAAGTTAGCAGCTGATGTAATATGTCATGTAGTATGGAAGTAGATAGTCCTTTGCTGCTGACAGCATCTCTATCCGAAGCAATTCTATTACTTTGGTAATCTAGTAACAAAAGCTAACTGATGGCAATCAAATGAACAATTTGAAGACCTTTTGTATCTTAAGCTGATTAGATCATGATTTCAAACAGTAATTTACCAAGCACAAGAGCTGCACCAATCCAACCAGTAGAACCCCATCTTTCGCCAAGGAGAAACCATGCGAAACCAGCACCCCAGACAGGCTCCAAACCATAAATTATAGCTGTTTCTGTAGCTGATACATCGCACATTGCGGCCATCTGTTAAATACTTTCTGTCAAAAAACTGAGCTGAAAAAGGGGCGTCTGAAATTTAATAATGCTAGAAATTTCATGGCACCATTACACTTCACATTAATAGTATTGCAGATAAGTATTTTAACAACTTCCCAAGCAACTGGGCAATGCGAGAACAAATTCTTCATATTCTTAGAGTAGAGCCAACATACCTCTACCCATAAGCATAAAACAGTGGAAAATATGCCTGTGTACAGTGCAGGTATCCATGGAAATTCAACCATCCATTCCCAGAACATCTCCCATGTCCACAATGATGGATTAAAGTCGTTGAGGCCACCACCAGACCATGCCCCAATGAGGTACCATATGGTTGATAAGAAAGCAACTACACATATCTGAATAAAACTAAGGTTAGTGTGCACAGCATCAAGCCATCAATAAAAGATATACCAACTATATGGGTAAAGAAGATATACCAACCTCATATCCAAGCAGAGGCAAGAAGTTTTCTTTTTTTGTGTTTCTTGAAATATGCTCTGTTCTAAGCATATGAACCCCAAAAAACACCGCGCTCAAGAAGCTCAGCAAATCTCCAACCTGAACACGTTTGATACAATATTATATGTACGTGTTATATAAACTACACGCTTAAGAGTTTTCTGTCCTTTTAACACAAGAGAGCTGTAAGTTAGTCATTTTGCTAGTTACTATACACACTGAATAGGTTAATCTTATATCCAGAACTGGAAATTGTTTCGACATTTGAACATGTACTTGACTCATGCAGGTGAAAACAGAAGTACAGAATCACGGTTTTTATTACAATTAGATGGTCAGTATCTAGAAGTCCTATATTTTTTGAAACAAAACATGCTAATATCATGTATAAACTAGCACTCCTTGGTACTCATCTCTATGCAAACTAGGAACACAGGATCACCATAATTATAAGATTTTGATATCTAGGCCGGAGGACAAAGAGAATACTTGGTCCTCAGCACGTTATTCATCATCGATCAATTATACACAACTTAAGAAGAGTAATAAAACTCACACTTGGGGGAGATCCACTAGATTCCAGCAGTCCAACTCCTACAATAGACATGAAGGCTCCAAACCAGGTACGAGCAGGGACTATTGCTCCTAACATACCATCAAGCAAGGGAACGATAATCACCTGTTAAATTCACCCAAAATATACCAACAAGTACCTTCAGGTACTCCCAAAGCAACAATCTTTAACACACATTGCCTAGAAGGATAATGCAAAAACTCACAGTGAACATAGAAAGAAAAGACGCCCCAATGCCTGCATAAGATAACCTAGACTAACCCAGAACCCCAACTCAATTCCTGCATTACGAGTATCAACATCACCTCTTGCTCGGAACACAAATGGGATAAACGGAATAGCCGACATTGCAAAACGCACAACAGTAAACGCCGCCGGATCAATCACAGCTTCCACTTCTTTCACAATGGAGAAATTACTAGCTACAACCAGATAATTAGCCACTGTCATTACACCATAACAACCTCTAACCTTACAAACAACAACACCATTATCTTCCATAATTTTAAAGACTCCAAATTAGCTTGATGTCATCAATTACAATACTATAATTGTCAGATAATTCATGCATAAACTGAGCTACAATCATCTAATAAAAATAAAAAAATTAAAATTAAAACAAAGCAATGAACTTTAATATGCAAAAGTAAATTAAAAAGTGAGGAAGCATTTACCATAGACTACAGTGATCACATTGAGCAGAAGAATGCTCCTAACTTTCTTGGAAGCAAAGAATATCCTCCTCCATAGAGATCGCTTCCCAGACGAGGACTTGACGCTCAGGGCTGTTACCGTCTTTTCACTTCTCGATACACTCCCCTTTGAGACTTTGACTAATGCAGTTGGACTCGGATCACTACCGTCCAAATTCACCGGCTTTTTCAGCCCGGGTTTCGCGCCGGAGCTTCCGGAAGATTTAGAACACGCGGTGAAACGAGGTCGTTTTGTGTAAAACGAAGAGAGATTGGAAGAAGAAGAGCACTTGGCGGCGGTGGTGTAGTAGGTGGATGAGCTCCATGACCACCCACACGGTGATTGGGTAGCCATGGCTGCTTTGCTGTGGCTGAAACCAATTTACCCAAGCCGCTCTCGAAATTACCTATCTGCCCCTCCACTCACATTGCTTTCAATTCTCCCGGTAAAATATCTCCCAAAAACTAAAACGACAGCGTTTTTAGCTCATCCAGCTTTCGAGATTCTGAAAATTTTGGAGGGAGAGATTATAATTCTATAATGCAAATTGGCAGAAGACAATGCATGATTATCAAGACTCTCTCGCTGAATTCGATTTTCCGTTCCTCTTCTGTAACCGAATTCGATTTGGGCCGAACCATAAAACCCGAACCGGTTCCGGTAACCATTAGCAAGCAGGCCTTCACTGCACAGTTGCAGTCATGCTCTTCACACCCGAACCAGCTGAAGCAAATACACGCCTTGATTCTCACCACCGGTATCTCTGTCAGGAACAGCCTCCTCACCCGTCTCATCACCAGCTTCATAACCCTGGGCGACGTTTCGTATGCACGCAAGGTGTTCGACGAAATGCACAAGCCGCGAGTTTTCTTGTGGAACACTATCATCAAAGCGTATGTTAAAGACGGAGACTTCATCGAGGCTACGGCTGTGTATAAAACAATGCAGAGTGTGGGGGTTCGACCTGACGAGTTTACGTACACGTTTGTGGTGAAGGCGTGTGCTGAGCTGCCGTGGGGCGGGCAGGCGGTCGCGGCGCATGCGGTGAAGTATGGGTTGGAGTTTGTGGCTCAAGTGAGGACTGAGTTGGTTATAATGTTTGTGAAACATGGGGAGTTGGGTTTGGCGGGGTTTTTGTTTGAAAGTATGGGTGAGAGGGATTTAGTTGCTTGGAATGCTTTTGTTGCTGCTTGTTTGCAGAGTGGACATGCCGCCGAGGCGCTTGAGTTGTTTCACAGGATGCGTGTGGCTGGAGTGAAGCCTGATGCTGTTACGATTGCTTGTGCTTTTTCGGCTTGTGGGCAGTTGGGGTGTTTGGAGACTGGGGAGGAGGTATATGGGATTATGAGGCAATGTGGGGTTGTTTGCAATGCAATTGTTGCCAATGCGCGGCTTGATATGTATGTCAAATGCGGCAGCGTAGAATTGGCTGAGGCTTTGTTTGTGGATATGTCTCAGAGAAATGTTATTTCCTGGAGCACTATGGTGTTAGGGTATGCTATAAATGGGGAGAGCCGAAAGGCATTGGAAATGTTTTCGAGGATGCAACAGCGAGGTGTTATGCCCAACCGTGTTACCTATCTAGGAGTTTTATCTGCGTGCAGCCATGCTGGGCTGGTGAGTGAAGGCGAAGCTTATTTTAGGTGCATGGTTCAATCTAGTGACAAGAATATTCAACCAAAAATAGAGCACTATGCTTGTATGGTTGATCTTCTTGGTCGGTCAGGACATCTTGTGGAGGCTTATAACTTCATAAGAAGTATGCCAATTGAACCGGATTCTGGGGTGTGGGGAGCTTTATTGGGTGCATGTGCAATCCACCAAAATGTTGAACTGGGTCAGCATGTAGCTGATTTGCTGTTTGAATTAGCTCCTGCCAATGGTTCGTATCATGTTTTGATGTCAAACATGTATGCGGCTGCTGGAAGGTGGGAATGTGTTGATAAGGTGAGGCTCAAAATGAGAAAAAGAGGTGCTAAGAAAGCAGCTGCCTATAGCTCTGTAGAATTTAATGGAAAAATCCATATATTCTATGGTGGTAACAGATTGCATCCAGAATCATCAGAATTATATGAAAAGTTGGAAGATTTACTAAGACAGGTGAAGAATATAGGTTATACTCCAAATACCACCTCTGTGTTCCATGATGTGGGAACAGAGGAAAAGGAAGCCACACTCAGTCATCACAGTGAAAAGCTTGCCATTGCGTTTAGTCTTCTAAATCTACAGCCTAAATGCCCAATTAGAGTGGTGAAGAATTTACGAATATGTGATGACTGCCACAGTTTCTGTAAATTTGTCTCCAAAGCAACCAAAAGGGAGATTATCATGAGAGATAAAATCCGTTTTCACCATTTTAGAAACGGTGAGTGTTCTTGCAACAATTTTTGGTGATCGCAAGGGACAATGATAACGGGAAATCATGACTAGAGAGATGAGTTTTTGTTCCATTTCCCCTAATCTCAACATGTGATTGCAGAGTCACCAGTGAGCTGATAGTAAGTGCTGTGTCTACTGGGATCGGTTGTCAGATATATTGCAGATCGAATGTGATGTTGCCAAACATTGAGATATATCTAATTCCCCATCATGATTATTTACCATCTTTTGTTCACCTTGAATCTATGATACAAGGGGAAGCAATGTCATTGACCCAAAAGGCACCGATATATCTATCTGAGATATTCAAAGAGGGCATCTATAATACTGCACTAACCAAAGAGGCAGATATAAATCTCACAATGTGACATTCTTGATCTACATTTTAGTTCAAGAATGATTTATTTCACCATAAAAAGATCTTAAATGTTGTGAATTCGTTAGACTATGTATCTTGGCACATTTTCCTCAGAGGTTCATACATAAAGTGCTGAGGAGACTTGTACAGATATTGCATAATGTTACAGGAAATTTTGACTGTAGTAACTGGCATATGTACTTTTGACTTGTACAGAGAATAGACATGCAGCATCAAAACTATAGAAACTGCAGGCACCGTTGAAAAATTACCTCTCCTCTACTATGATGTCCCTGTTCTCCTTTGTGAGAATTCCTCCCGACCTCCCCTGTTCTCTTTTCATTTCTTACTAGCTAGTTTTAACAATTTATACGATCCAGTATGCCTTCAGAGATAAATTGCTGAATGCATATTCTGGAGATGCTACCTCTAGCTAATAACGTACCTATTCATAATACAGTATCAGAAATGGAAAATTATATATATATACACACACACACACACACACACACACACAGAGACCTGTACACAATCATTAGACATCCAGTATGTTTCCTACAACTCTCACGGTCTGCAACATTAAAACAAGACATATGGGATTCGATGACGAGTAGACAAATTAAATTGGACTAATTCCTGTTGAATGAGGCAACTCAAAGTAAGAACAGTTTCCACTAGTTACGAGTGTCACCGGACGAGCTCCAGGACGCTGTGTATCTCTGCCAGAGATTGTGGAAGCCTCGCCATGAATGCTGGACGACTTAAGGTGTACTCTGAAATCTGAGGAAGAAGAAAAAGAAGGATGCGGCAGAGTCGAGAGGTCCCACAGGAGGTGACGAGGAGGCGACGAAGCGCGAAAAAATGTGACGCAGCGCGACTAGAAGGCGACGAAGTGTAACCAAAACCTCCAACCATGCGGTGCTTCTCAATGGCGCCGAGTGCTGTGGTGCATTACTAAGGCCAGCATGCACACAAGGCAAGAATGTGTATCCCAACTGTTGCAAATAAAAAAAGAGAGAACTCTTAAAACATCAACTAGCCTAAGTTCAGTTATGGGACTGATGTGTTAAATCTAAGGATCGGAGGATAAACCACAGGCTAGATGTTTATTACTTGGCTATACATTCTTCCAGAAATCATCGTGCCACAGAAGGCACACTTCATTCTTCAGAGCTATTGATATCTTGTATTATCTTTTCTACTTTATGCAATGATTCCTCAGAATTGTCTCTTAGCTCTCCTATACAAATCAGTTCCAAATTATGTAAAATTGTACTAAGCTCCTCAGCAGCTGATTTTGGGCACAGAGATGGGCTCAGGTAATAAAGCAGGAGCATGTGCACAAGGAATTTGGAATTCTTTCAGTACTAGATGGCTTATAACTGGAAAGGAAGGAGGAATGAAATGTGAATTTTATATAAATAAGCGATATGCATTGACGACACCACACAACCCAGAACTTACAGAGGCGATCTGCTGCAACAAGTAAACACTAGATAGCGAGTTTCAAGCCAAACGTTGTACACAAAGGAAACTACATGTATGTGATTTTCTTTGAAAAAAGAGAAATTACTCAAGTATTGCCACGAACGGTTTATAACCTATGGTTATTGCATGATTTGCATCACAAAATCGTGGACACATGCAGTTCAGAACTTATCAGAATCAAGAATAAGCGAGTATAGAATTGACTAAACGAAAACAATCATATGCTGCTGCTGGTCATTCTGACAGAAGTAGAATTAGCAGCACCAGCAACTTATGTAATCCTAATGTTATAGAGCATGCATATTCGAGCAACACAAATATATGAACCAGAAAAGGAAGCAGAAAAACTTCAATTAGATAGAGCAACAAAATGCCAGAGAAGGGATTTCAACAATTAAAGATAGTTCATCATACAGTAGTACGTATGTGCGGTATGGCAATTCAAGTGTGAATAAGTAGCCACTAATATAGATTTTTATTATTCCTGAATCATTACTCCAAACCGAATGATGGAATGGAGATTCTATAATAATAGCATATTATGTTGATTAATCCATTCCATAGAAGTATTAAGGACTGGATTAATCATTCACTTGAAACAAAATAATTTTACATAGAACATATCCAACCAAAACACTGTAATGTTCACAAAATAAACTGCCTCCTGCATATTGCTACAAGTTGATTGAAAGATTACTTAAATCTTGTTGAATGCAACAATGTCACAGCTCTGGATCCACTCATCACATGGCTCAACAGTAAGGCGCTCCTCAATGTCGACAATAGTGAGCATGATCCTGAGATTCTTTATTCCATAAACGGCCGGGCACCAGTATGGATGCACCCCAGAAGAGGCCCTCCATTTTAATGCTTCTAACAGCCTCTTCGAGCTTCGTCATGTCTGTTTCATCATCCCAAGGCTTCACATCCAAAACAACAGAGGATTTTCCACTCTCCTCAGCCATGGTGGTTAAGCGAGAGAGAGTGTGGGAATAGCGGAGACGATTCAATAGAAGGCAAAAACAAAAGAGGAGTCACAAGTAGCTTCTAAATGAGAATAACAATGCCTCAATACATAGGGCTGTTTTTTCCTTCCCTAAAGACAAGAGGAATTGTAATAGAACTAGGAGTTATTTTATACTGAGGATGATGGGAAACAATATTGCTCGATTTCCATATTAGTATAGGAAAGAGCATCCAGAAGCTACTGGATGGCAGGTGTTGAACAGATCATTTCTTTTCCTTTTCCAACTTGGAATAGGAGTCATAGAATAGAAAATTTGGCCTTATTCATCTCTTAAACACAAATGCAGTTTGGGGATTAAATCATATATAAATGGAGTTTGGAGATTAAACTTTAATGAAAATCCAAAGCAACATTGGTCAATATCAACCTGTGCATGCTTACTATTGGTATATAGTTTTCTGATCAAAGCAGTTAATCAGGTAAACCAAACACTTGCGAAAGAGTGCACATGCACATCGTCCAACTTCATAAACTTCATAAAAATAATATAGGGGACTACCGTGATCGCGATCTTCATCCGTATGTGTTGCCAGAGTTGGTATGCAAGTTTGTCGAGAGGTAAGTTTGCTCTCGGATCAGAGTAGGCCCGTGAAGAAGTGGATCACGATCTCGATCATGAAGGGAAGCAATGCTCCAGGTTATATACCATCTTAGGTGGCCACAACTCAAAGGGCCTAAAAGCTATCTCTAATATGAAATATAGTACAAAAGGAAGTTTAGTGAGCTAAGGAATACTGTATACCCAAATATGTTGATGATTTTAAGTTTTGTTTGGAAATATGATCGAGCAGCAGAAATTGGTAGCTAGGGACATCAGAAGCTCACAGTCATGTAGTTGGAGATGTTAAACAGTAACATTAGAAGGTAATGTATTGTTACGTGAATGGCAGGTATTTTTTTGTACCTTCTTAACATCTCCCAAATGTAAATCCTCTTGTTAGTTTGGGAGGTTGCTCTGTTTGCTTTGTTATCTTCTTTGTTTCTGTGGTTAATGTAATCCCTTCCCCAATAAAGAAAAAAACGCAGGCACACCTGCCCGACTAGATGACAGAGAATTAACAGCAGGTTTGGTTTTAGTGAATGTTTGTTAATAACCAAAATAAAGTTCAACCTTCTTATGAGCTCACGACTAAAGAAGATGATATTGAAGTAACTAACCAAATATAAAAAATTGCTAAGAAAGATATAGAACATAAAGTTCTGGTTCAGGGACCTGTCAAATTATACTGCTAACTAAGAGCCTAATATAAAGTGAAGCCTGAAAGGGCTCAGGGGTTTCTTTTATCCAATATCATCTGTTATATATATATAGTTCTACGATATTGTAATTGCGCATCTGCGAAGCTTCTACTTTATAATTAAACAGCACATTGTGGTCAAGGTTCGAGATTCAAGTGAGTGCAGGCAGACTGTTTTTTAGCGATAATGAAAGTCTTAAAAGATATACTGAAGTCAATAAAGTACAAACATTTTGTTCTTTAATTGTGGATGATTTGCCCTTATAAAAATTAAGGGACTAGATGTTCTTATATGTTTCTGTAATAAAAAGCTGATCGGTAATAAGCATCCCATTGAGATCAATATTGATGGAAACTAGAGACTTCAAACACAGGGTCATTCTGCCATTTCAGATCAACCGAAGTTATATATCCCTCTTTTTCTCCACCTATAATTGAGGAAATTAGTTAATTATATGCTTGAAGATGAAAGGGAGCAAATGCCCGCGCAGCTGACCGATACCACATCTTGTAAACTTGTTCGAATAAAACATGTTTCTGTCCTCGACAAAAGAAGAAACTAGAATCAAACAAAATTAACCTGCATGCATTGTTTTGGTCAATCAATGGAAGCAATTTATGACTCCCAAGGCCTGTATGTCTTTCCCACCTCCCATGGTTCCATATTTAATCCCATTTATTTGCTACTGCATTATAATATCAGTGTGTAGCTACTTGGCTCTGACTCTCTGACCAAGAAAAACATCCAACATGTTAAACATGAAACTACTCGATGCAAGAAGAAGTTTGTTAGTATATATATACATCTGCTCCTAAATATCTCTGTGTTCACCAAACTTCTAGTTGCAAATCCTTAACCTTAACAATGAAGATCCTTGAATGTTTATATCAATTAACTGTTTACTTCACTGATCGATCGAGGATTGAATTAAGAAGGTCCGGATTCTAGAATATCAGTTATGACCACTTTGTAGCTAGCTAGGATATCATCAATCTTTGAAATCAACCCCATGCCTGTCGTCTAGTTGTATACATGATGATGAATGAGACCTAGCTAGAATTCATTACCAAAAAAAAAAAAAAAGACCTAGAATTCATGACATAAATGCCTTTATCAATTTATACATATGGAGCAAAAGATGTACGATCGAGATAAGAAGATATACTCTCCAGAACATAAGCGTACAATATATAAATGGTAATTGTCTAATAATTTTACGGTCAAATTACTAATTAGATCGATGATCGATCTTAAGGGGTTGAGAGTATGTCGTAGTTTGAGATTAGCCCTCCCTCTGCCTCCTAGTTTAGTTCGTGGGAAGAAAGTATCAAGACATGGAAGTAGTTCATTGATTCCATTTGGGATGAGAAAAGAAAAAGAAATGCTTCATGAAAGAATGAAAAATAGGGTAAAAAAGGATTTATGAAACACACTTTCTCCTCTTTGTTCCTTACAATTATCGCTCACACCTCAATATTTTATTATATTCATTTTCGGATAATTTTCTTAATGTAACCAGACATCGGAACATAAATTTCTTAGAAAGCTAATTTCACTTATCTTTATCTTTCGTATCTGATAAGAAAAATGGTGAACTTACTTTCTTTTCTTCGAACCAAACATAGCTTTAAAGTAAAAATGAACGTTTTAGTTACTTACTAGGTTAAAACTCGGCCATTCTTCCACTTGTCAACCAGCGTGTAACAATTAAACCTTCTTTCTTATCATGGGTTCCACATTAGTTATAAGAGATGATGATTGATAATGATTCATCAATGAAAAGAGGGAGTTGAGGAACCAAAAATTTAAAATCTGAAATAGTTTTTTTGTTTGTTTTTTTTTTTTTGAAAGAACCAGCTAGCAATAGATCGATCGAACACTAATGCAAAATCCTGGGGTGGGTAGAAGCAATAAACAGGTTTTATGGGAGTTGACGAAGGGAAGAGATGAGGTGGTTGTATTGTCCACCAGATCTTTCCTCTTTATTAACTCACACATTTATGAATGATTCCAAGCAAACATTCATCTCATGGGGAAAACACCACCTTCACCTTGCTCGATCAAACTGATAACCTCGACATTTTTTCCTCTAATTCATTAGCAGAATCTTTTGTTCGTTGATTTTTGAACTAATCCAAATCCTTGGACTATAAGAGATATTTTCTCTTCTCTAGACAATATATATATATATATATATATATATATATATATATATATATATATATATATCTGGTCGCGACAATTTTAATTATTTTTATGGGATTCACCAAATTTTGTTAACTGCACAACTCATTCCAAGGAAGTTTCTATAGGCTTTGTTTAATGTTGATATAACCTTGAGAGTTTGAACTTTGTTTTGTCCATATATAGGTAGCATTGACAACTTTGAGAGCACAACTAGATCATAATCTCATATTATATCGAGCAATGACGATATGAGTGCACAAAAGTATGTAGTTCTTCTTGAGTTTTCTTTCACAACTTAACTGCATGCATTCATCCTTTCAGGCTATTATCTATTTTGTTGAGAAATTGCAATTCATACGGAAGGGAATCAAGCTGCATATGCATTGGAACATTTTGTTTAACTTTGCAATATTTCAGAGCAAATAAGTCTTTCTAAATATCGTTTGCTTTTGCATATTCGAATTAGAGAAACGGTGAATAAGAACATCACTGTAGGTACGGTGATTTCGATTATGTGTCCGGTTATTTTCATACTGTAATATTGCCGATGGAGGGTCATCAAAAACGAGGAGTACGTAAAACGAACAGTGCCTCATCATGTACGTACGATGTAGATGTAGTAAAAGAAGAAAGGAAAGGGAGAGCCCCGATGACTACTACTGGACGAGTACTGCTACTCCATGGAAAAAAGCTTGTGCAGCATTAATATGGTGTTGGGGAAATAGGATCCTAAATCTTGAGGAAGCGTGTTTGCCCATAGAGCCAGGCATCCTCTTTGAGAAAAAAATATATCAAGGCAAACGCATTTAAGTCAAAATACAGATAGGACTTCTGGGAACAATCAAATCTGAATATGAATGAATATAGTACCACACACACCTCCTAGCCAAATGAGCCAACATTCGAAGCCGATTGATTAGCTTGCTATGTAGTTCCAATGCCTTTCACAAAAGCCATCTCCTTATGCTGATTTCCCACGTGGAAAACTTCCAGTCGTTGAATCATTGAAGGGTGATTAGATCTATCTAAGTAGCTTGGTCTGATTATATATCTCAGTTAAGCAGCCCTAGCTACTGCATATATAACGTACAATGACGGAGAACAGCATTGATTGAATGGTCGGATTTTATTCTCTAACCTAATAGAGGCCAGTGGGTATATATATATATATGAACCCTAATTAATCCAGTGATTCATTGAAGATAATTAGTTAGCACTGCAAAATCTGGATTTACATTTCATTTTCTAGCTCTATGTTGAAGCTCAGAAGTTTTGAATCGTTGGAAACAGAGTTTTGGAGAAAGAAATTAATCGGAAACCCTAACTTTAGAAGCCTCTGTATTCTGGAGGGTGAAGAAGTACTGCCAATAATGCAGACGAAGAGGGTTGGAATTAATGAACAGAGAAATTAATTCAGACTACAATGAATTTTGAACAGAAGGTACAGAAGGAAGGTAAGAACATGCATATAATAACTATGACTGCAAAAAGAAACAAGAGCATTTACACTAGCCCCTCGATATCACATCCCCGTTTTACCATTCCCAGCTCTCATAATTTCCTACACTGCCCATCCCTACATCAAACCTTACTGAAAAGGCTAAAGCCGTGCTCTCATTCTTTCTTCTCCCTAATTCAAACTTCAAAGAACGTACAAAATGGACCAGAAAAAAAATTAAAGTAAAAAATGGAGGTCGACAACAAGAAGATATTACAGTCATTTCTCACTTGAAAATACACAGCTACAGGCCTACATGCAGCAGCAGAGCAATTACCGGAATGCCCCACACAGCAAGCATTTTTTCACTAGTTGTGAAGGGGATTGGGACCTGTATGAACTAATCTCTTGTCTTCGCCGTATAGCTTGTTGCCGCCGTGGATGCCGGCAAAAAACTCACGAGACGGAGTACTCGACGGTGCATGGTACCAGACTTTGCCGTGAAAACGTGCTTTTCTCGGCGGCGAACTAAGTGACCGGCTAGTAGTAGTCGACTGGTGACCAGAAATACTATTATGACCAACAAGAACCGAAGTTGTCGTTTGAGCAAGAATTAAGACGATCCACAGCAGCAAAATTAGACCTTCTGTAGCTGATCTCATTGCTCGTGGAGAATAGTAGCACCAAGCGAAGAGAGAACCATAAACGCCTTGAAGCTCACACTGTGCAGTGGGGCGGGTGTGAATCACTGGTTTGGTGAGAACAAAAACAAAAAGGGTTGAGTGAAGCAAGAACTGGATATCTTGCTAGCTAGAGAAGCAAGAGAGGAAGAGAGATTGAGAGGTTTTAAATTATCTGTTGCTGCTTCAATTCCTTGTCTGGTGGGTCTCGGCACATGACATATCCTTGATTCCTGGAACCTTCTTATGTTTCTTATTTCCACTGCTTCTCTGGTCGAAGCTTTGAACTCTGCACCGTGTTTTTCTAATTTGGTTTTGCTTTTCGGTATCTGTTTGGTTTTTGCGAGTTTTCTTGGAGACTTTGGAGTTGGGGAGGAGGGTGTGGGACTCTGTCCAGTATTAATAGCCGTTGTCCCCGGGAACAAGCTAGTATATTATCAAACACCGGTAGCTAGCTATGAAAAAATGGAGTTTTGCTAAACAAACTTGTGCTGGTGGTCGTAGGTAAACACCATTCGCTTAATTGTCACAGCAACTTCGATCTTTTGAGCTAGGGAATATTTGCTATGGTCCCGTCCAATTATGAGCTGCAATCATGTATCCTCATTGAAGTATATATGCCCTCATCCCTAGCTTAGTCGATAATATAGAGTAAACATAGCATGAATACGAGTACGTGTGTCCGTATTCGACACAATACGCGAACACGCCAAATTATTATTTTTTTGAATACGGACACATGGTGAACACGTTAACTAAATATTATTTTAGATATTATATATATGCATAACAAAAATATGTGAAATGCAAACAAAATAGTTTATAATAACAGTAGAAACAAAAATATGCAAACAAAAATTCTTGGTATTCCAGACACCCACTTCTTCTCCTTCATACCCCCCCCCCCCCAATCAATTAGCCTCCAAGCTTCACTTTCCCCATCGGCTTTCAGGACTCAGAAGTTCCAAAGATTGACTTTTTTATAAGTTGACCCGAACGAGAATTTGATTTCCTGACGAGTTAGAGGACATTAAAATGAGTTCGTGGACATGTAGCACGTTTAATTTGGAGTTCGTATGAAAAAATTACGATGTAAAAATCGGTAACTTTCTCTTTTTTTTACGAGTATAAATAGCCGGGAGGAATTTTCCCAAAACGGCAAGTTTTTTTTTCCTTTCTTTCTTTCTTTTTCTTTTCTCTCTTCCTCCCCGACTCGGCCCCGAGCTTTTGCACCGACCTCCTATCTCCGCTGTCCGGCCGAACTGGACCGCCGCACCGGTCATGTTCGGACTGTGTCAACTGTGTCTGAACTCCCCGACTCGGCCTCCTGTTCAAGTCTCTGGTGGTGGCGCGGCGTGATTCGCCGCCGTTTAGGCTTACAAAGGCGGAGATAGTTCGACTGTGTCGAACCAGAGCTCGCTCCTCTGGCTACCGTTCGACCCGATTTCGGTCTGGAATAGAAGGACTCGGCCTGCACGTCAATTTCATAGAAAGAATTGAACCGATTCAACCCAGGTAAGGAGAATTTTCGAATTAAAATTCTAGGGTTTTTTGTGTCCACCCTTGTGTCCTGCTTATTTTCGTGTCCACCCAGACACGTACGTGTCCAACACAAATACGCATGTGTCCATATCGTGTCCAAATCAGACACGCGTGTCCGAACGTAATTCGTGTGCATGTCTGTGTCCAATACGGGATACGCCACCATTTTGGCGCGTCCGTGCAATGTAGCTTCTATCTATGTTGAGTCCATTCGATTTGCTATGTACCAATACCTTAACTGGAGACCAATTAGTTTGTTTAGTTAGTCTGCTGCCATAAGTTAGGACTCGTTTCACAACCAATTTGTTTGGTTTAGCACTTAATATTGGATTTGAAGTAGTCTTGAGCTGTACGTTTTTGGTGCAACATGAAATCCAAGGGCTCTACTAGCATAATAATGTGAATTACATCGTGGCCGGAACTATTTTATCGGATCAAGTTGTTGTCGCTTATCGTTTAGAATCCGTCTATAATTCGACAAAATTTATTATAATTTATTTACACAATTCTATTGTGTCTGTAATTTCTACATTTACATTTTTTCTGGTTACTCAATGGGCCGGGTAGTAATTAGTAAATTTGATATAAATGATACAATCATGAATCATGAATCATGATTGGGGTCTGGGCGATAAATTATCGTAACATTAATCATTCAGAGTCATAATGAGTGGCCATAACCGGTTCAGTAGAGAAATGTTGACCAGCACAACAAAGATGGTGATGACAATTTGGGAATGCCAGCTAAATCAGTAGGGCTCTACTCAAGTCAAGACTGAAGTGTCCAGGTCAAATGTTTTTAATAAATTAGATTAACAAACTTTAATGGTGTCAAAGTAGCATGTAGTCAGTTCTTTGATCTGACTTGTTAATTCTTCCTTAAAATCACTGCGTGAAACTGAAATGACTGCTCTATAACTCTTATCTCATTCTTTCTCGCCTGTGAAGTGTGAAGCATAGTAATTATAGATAATTACCTAAAACTACAATTTTGTACTCATAATTACCAATTGCAAGATCTGATTTTTTTATACCACTAGCAGGATTTAACACTAACAGACTTTTAATCCGTCCAATGTTAAATGACATAATTAACCCTGAAAATCTAAAAATTACAACATATGCCATCTATATATAATTTAAAAAAAAAAAAAAAAACCCACAACCCAAACTCTCCTCTTCTCTTCTCCTCTCCTTCCCGACCAAAATCCCTAACCCTAATTTGCGATTGAGCGGGCGGCGGTGGCAGAGCAACGGCGGAGGTGCGAAGGCGCGAGGGAGAGAGGCGGAGGCGCGAGGCAGAGGAGCGAGGCGGCAGCGAGCGAGGCAGAGGCGCGAGGCAGCGACCGAGCGAGGCAGACCTCTCCTCTTCTCCTTCCCGATCCGGAGCAGATCGAGGCCGGAGCGAGGCGAGGTTCGGGTGCCGAAGGCGCGAGGCGCGAGGCGCGAGGCGAGGCCGGTGAAGGCGGGGCTGCGAGCGCGCGAGGCCGGTGAAGGCGAGACTGCGAGGGCGCGAGGCTCGAGGGGGGAGGCGCGGCGAGGCTAGGAGGCGAGGCCGGTGAAGGCGAGGAATCGAGGCTCGAGGGCGAGGCAGGAGCGAGGCTCGACGGCAGAACGAGGCCGGAGCAAGGCGAGGCGAGGCGGGACGGCAGATCGAGGCCGGAGGCGGACGACGACGACGACGACGAGCGAGGAAGCAGAGGAGGAGCCAGGGGGACCGAGCACGACGGCGGAGCCGGGGGGACTTTGGCGCGACGGCGGAGCCGAGGGGACCGAGGCGCCACAACTCCTCTCCCTCTCTGCCTCTCTCTCCCTCTCTACCTCACCCTCTCTGGCTCTCTCTCTCTGCCTCTCTCTCTCTCTTTCTCTCCCTCTCTGCCTCCCTCTTTGGCTCTCTTTCTCTCTCCCTCTCTCTTTGTGTGATATTCGATTTGTTGTGTATTGATTTGATTGTTTTGTGTTTGGAATTGATTTGTTGTGTGTTGAAATTGATTTGGTGTGTGTTGGGATTTTTGCTTGTGTTGGGATTTTTGCTTATGTTGATTATGGTTGAGATACTGAGGATCAGTAATATTGAAACGCGGCGGTGGACGGCGGAGCTACTGAGGGTCAGTAGTATTAAGACGGCGGAGCTACTGAGGGTCAGTAGTATTAAGACGGCGGAGCTACTGAGAAGGAGTGAGGGATCTGAATTTTTTTTTTGGGAGAATTAGGGTTTTGAGTGGGAGATATTGAGGGTCAGTAGTATTGGAGCGCGGCGGAGGACGGTGGAGCTACTGAGGGTCAGTAATATTGAAGCGCGGTGGAAGACGGCGGAGCTACTGAGGGTCAGTAGTATTAAGACGGCGGAGCTACTGAGGGTCAGTATATTAGGTTGACTTCTGAGGGTCAGTAGCATTAGGCTCACTGAGGGTCAGTAGTATTAGGTTGAGTTCTGAGGATCAGTAGCATTAAGCTTAATGAGGGTAATTATGTAATTTAAGACTTAACTGATTCTGTTAGTTTTGGATGGAAGTTTGCTAATGGTAATTTAAAAAGAGGACCTTGTTATTGGTAATTATGTACCCAAAATTGTAGTTTTGGGTAAAAACCCCTAGTAATTACTGTGAATGTGAATCTAAGAGTAACTCATTGTTTGAAGCCCAACGGGCCTAACATAAGCCCAGTTTATAATCTCCTTGTTGTAGACTTTTAGGCCCAAAAGACTTTGAAGGGGAAAAAGTTCGTTGTTGTGTTCCTCCCGGCAGTTCGTTCTCTGTTAACAACAGTGAATTGGTTGTGTGTTGCTTTCAATGAAGGGCATAACAAGAAGCGCGTGGTGTGGGAGCAAAGCATGGGTTTCATAATAAGACATCCCATCATTGGTGAAATAATGGTTCAGTATATGGAATTTAACAGATTTGGGGAGGAGATAAATCGGGAAGGAGATGGATTCGGGAGAGATGAAGCGTATTATAAGGAAAAGAGTACTAAACCACCAAATGTGGTCGAGTTGGTAAGAGGTTTTGTGTGAGAATCCCTCATACTCAGGTTCGAATTCCGCCGACGCTAATTGAAGTTTAAATTCTAATTTATTCTTAGTAGACAGGGGGAGGAAGCGTTTTGACATGATCTCCGGCGCGGATTAACCTCTGGGCCTACAAAACCTTTGAGAATACTGTCATTAATAATAGATCACTCTACTTTGTTATCCCCTTTTTGGTTAATAAAAAAAAAAGGCCATTACCTATTTATATATAGTTATGGCATGTAAACGAATTCCGGTTGAAGGTTTCTACTGCTGGATAAAGACATTGCTCTATTAAATGGATGTACTGGAAGCCTTTTGCTTCGTCAGGTACACTTAGAAAATCGATCACTAGTCTTTAAGTTGTAACGATGGTTCAAATTAGAGCCAATAATCAATCACACAGGGTATGTATGTATGTATGTACACATGGTTGGAAGGTGATTGGAGCCTCTGTAACAGTGGAATTCAAATCAATGGTGGAGAATAGGGAGGGGGTTAAGACAAAGAATACAACATTACAAAGTTGGACTTGTTTAAGCTACGACTGTAAGTCAGTTATGGCACATTTGGATACGAATTGGAATATGCGCACTGACCATATGAGGAAGATTCGTGATTCATGCGCACCTCCCCAGAGGGTTTCTCTTTCAAGTTTCTAGTTTATCCTCCTTCAATCAATCAGACCAAACTGATATAACCACCCTTTCCCTCTGTTTCTCTATCTCTCTTATTCTATCAATCTATTTATAGACAAAGTTCTACGGTGCTCCGGAGTATTAAAACTCCGGAGAGACTTCTCCTATATATCCAGTACACCCCAATTAACCCCTCCTAAGATTTCCTGAGGTTAACCAATCCGCCGCATATTCCAGGTTCTCTCTCTCTGTGCTTTAGAATCCTGTTGTGTGTTTCAATGTGAATGATGCTTGCTCTTTATCGGATGATTAAGAACCACTATGGATTCAATATGGTATTGAGTTTTGTATATTGAGGATGATATGCATATTGGATGTTTAACAAAAACCAAACTTGGGCTCTGGTTCTGAAATTCCAGCTAGGTTAATTAGTTTCCTTTGTTTGTGGAATTGAGCATACAGACAATTTTTGATAAATTAGTCTACTTTGTCATTGATCTTATGTGGAGGTTGAGATTAAATGCAATTTTGTCTGATTATGCGAAGAACTTTAGGTTCTGGCACCCTTGAAATATGCTTTTTCCTCTGCAATTTAAAGTATATAGCCATAAATTTTCATCTTGAATGGCTAGATGCAACTCGAGTTTATTGCATATGCTTAAAAGCTGGTAATGTGTGTGTTTGTGCGTGTGTGTCTTCCGATGTATGCCGTGGGAGAGGGCTGCTTGAAGTCCGAACTGTTTGTTGTTTGTAGGCCGGTGTTATGCCTGTATCCCCTTGTCATGGATTGTAATTGAAGAACCAACTCTTGCCATTTCCATAGTTGCGGTGTTCCTAGCTAAATAGGTTGTTTGTAGTGACTACAGTACTTTTCTCTTGTTGTAAACACAAGAATGTCATAATTGTGTTTTTAGTGTGTGGGTAAGTTGAACTTCAGTGGATGCTCAACAGCATGATTTGTTGTGCTCTTAATTCATATTGCTGTGTTTTGCAGTGGTACAATTATAAGCAATACATTGGCTCACACTCAGCACATCTCTTCCAGCTGTTGCCAGCAAGTTTTTGCTGGCAATAAAGTTGCATTGGCTTACTTCTGAAAATTTTATGAGTCCTCATCCTAGTAGAGCCCTAAAGGGCATGCATGGGGTACATGTGGTGCCTAGTTCACGGTTTGAATCAGAAGAGACTACTCAAGATGGGGACTTTGCTCACTCAACTTGTACAAGTTCGGCTATTGGAACAAATTTGACTATGCAGTGAGTGATGAACCTAATAAATGAGTAATTTCCATAGAATAGCCAGTATTGTGTTCTGAAATAATGTAGTTATAATAGTGGTTTTGCATATCTGCAGTTTTGAAGTTGATCATTTACCAGTTTCATTATACATTGTAGAACATGCAAGCTAGTCCACTATAGTTAATTTTGTTTATGTTTTCCAGGCGAGTATGGCAGCATACACCACCATATTTGAAGCCTATTCAGGGTTGCATTCACGGTATTGGAAACTGTGTGTTTCTGGATATATGTTGCTTGAATCCAGTATCTTGAATAATTATAAAACTTTTGAACATTTTTTCTTTCTATATTCTTAGGTGATCGCACCCTTGCAGAAACAGCTGTTAATGTGCTCACTTCACTTCCTTTCATAATTCTTGGGATCCAAGCCCCAAGGTGATACTTTTATGCAAGACTTGATAGACATAAAAGCGATCTTATATATGCATCATTCATAATGTTTACCTTGGCGAAACAGGAAGAATCTACACACCAAGCTGTATGCTAATTCATTAATTGGAGTCGGAGTAGCATCAAGTTTATATCATTCTTCAAGAGGAAAACTAAGGAAATATTTGAGATGGGCTGATTATACAATGATAGCCACAGCGACAGTGGTAAGTCGGCAACTCGCCTATGCGTCAACATCCATGAGCTTATTGCTGAATGGTGCTATTGCTTTAGTTATACTAAGTTCATAATAAGATTGTGATGATGATTTTTCCTAAAAAATTCATAACAAATCATGTATAAAATAGAAGTGAAAGAGTAATGGATAATTCTTTAGAGCACGTTGCTTGATACGAGTAACTGGATTTCAGAGGTTCTCACATCTATTTTTTCTGATCCATTACTTAATAAGATTTTATGATAATGGATATGTCTTAATAGTTGAGACATTTTCTGCTCACCGCCTGCAGTGAATTATTTTTTATATCTTTTTTTTTTTCAAACTTATAAGTATGATTTGTTTGGAATTACTAAAATCAGACAAGAACTTACTTTTGAGTTATTGGGCACTTGTGTACTCATCCACTGAACTCATCTTTAGCAAGTTTACATTGTTTTTGCTTTGTCCGTATAAATAGAATTTTCTGCACATTGACAACTTATCATGGATAACAAAGAAACCTGTTTGTCCAATTACAGATTCTAGTATACAGCATGATGTTATATGATCTCGTACTTTTTTTTTTTTTTTTAGAAAAAAATGATTTAACACGGGGAATATATTCCTAAACAACTTGGTTAGCTTCATAATTTTTTTTGTCTCTAAGCCTAATTTTATTTTTTTGCTCACTTGGGCATCATATTTTTGCAGTGTCTCTCAAGAGCCCTCAGAAATGAAAATCCAAAATTCCTCATGGCAGCTTCTGCAGTATTTCTACCTATCCAGCCTCTGATGGTTGCAGCCGTTCACACTGGAATGATGGAGGTAACTTGCCATACTTACCGCTGTTTCTCATCAACTTCTTTTATTTCTTTGTTTGAATCTGTTCCGTTGGAAACCATGATCGCTCCAAGGGTTCGTCAGATATCTAGGTTCTGTAAACGATTCACTTTAGTATCTCTTTTATATACAAAACAGCATACGTATGGTATCCCTTTGGTCTATGAGATAATAGAGAAGTGGTGAAGTACAAATTCAAAAGTTTTGAATGTACTCCAGCAGGGTGGATTATATTAACCTGACCTGATGGCAAAGTAGCGCCATTCAAATTGAACCAGTTTGAGGTTGAAAAAGTAGAACATAAACTGCTGTAGTCTATATGGGATTTTGTCCCCCAAACAAACCTGGAAACTTGCATTGTGATAGTGCTTATTAAACTATTGTACCTTGCTGTACTCACAGAGCTTACCTGAAAAAAAATGATGTTAATTATACTGTTTACTGCAGGTAGCGTTCGCCAAAAGAGCATCAAAAGATCCAGAGTTGAGGATGGCACATAATGTGCATAAGATGTCATCGTTGTTGGGCGGTATTCTTTTTATTGCAGATGATGTTTTTCCCAGAACTCCATACCTTCATGCTGCATGGCATCTTGCTGCAGCTGTAGGTGTTGGCACCTGCAATAAGCTTCTCGAGTAGTAGATTATCAATGTATTAAGCATATTCAATCATTAGTAACCAAAAGATTTGATGTAGGGAGGAAAAAATATCATATAGAGCTCTGCATCGGGAATCTGCTCAGTCCATATTCCTAAACCATGATTCTTTTGCCTCACCTATTGCCATATTATTTGTAAATTCAAGTGAGAAGCAAGGGAGAGGAGAACAATATGCAGTTGCATAGAAGGTAGCTTTGCCGCTCTATAATTGTAAGGTGTTGATTTTGTTCCTCATAGTTACATTGTATTCTTACATATGGAAGCGCAAAATCCTACAATTCCAGTTATCATGGAACTACAGAAGGTAACATTGATCAATTAACTTAAAGCTCCTTTGCAACATTGGCCAAACTAAAAAGAATGGCTCTGAAATGAATTGCAATCCCCCGAGAGAAGATCCCAAATTGGAAGTATCTGGCTTCTAGTTCCTGCTACCACATTTGTGTTCAAGTTTTAAAAATCATACCTACATAGGCAATGGATCCATCGGTCTTCAAAGCTTTACCTTATGAACACAGAGCACTGATTTACAAGAGAGAAGAACAAACAATGCAACAGTATCAGGAGGGACATGATCGACCTGCTATATTTATTAGTTCGATCTGACTCAAAATGAATGTGAGAATCAATGTGCCAAGTTGGACTAGGGGTGTCTAATGCAGCAATCATGTGCTGTACGTTATTGCATTCAGGGGGACCGGAATGGATCCCCATAGACAAACAATTAAGTTCAAAATTACTCTCTCCAGATTGACGAAATGGGATAAGCTTAAGTGGTAAAGAACACCATTACCTAAGAAGTAGGCTATTAGGGTTTATGGCTTAGGGTTTAGGGTTTAGGGTTTAGGAAGTAGGCTATTCTGTGGCTCCAAAATGCACCCAGCTCCTACTGGAAAACCATTCAGTGGGTGATTAACTTCAGCACTTTATGGCCATGAAGGAGTTCCCTATATTCATTACTGATTCATTCGTTAGTCGTTGTATCCTGCGAGACGAGCGCCAACAGACCTTTTGCACCCGTAGAGGCAGCGTAGTTGTTTTAAGGAGAGTGTGTGACACAAACGACTCGACTTTTTCTAATCCATCTTGAAACTCATTCGATATTGGTTGAATATTTCTTCATACGTTACAATATCAGACCAATATATTTTACATTATTGAATGCCATATTTTTGTTTTCGTGTGGTCATGAAGGTACAAGATTGTCCTCCCATGGTTGTTCATGAAGTCCAAAGAGAAAGCATGGAATTGTTGATTTGATGCATTTAGAGGTTTCATTGTGCTGCTTGGAACTCTATGGGTGTCCTTATCAATTCTGACGAGTTCAGACTTGAACTCTGGGCATGGTGGAGCTGCGGGACAGAGGAGATTTGTTCTTGTTAAATGTGGTTGTGTTTGGCTCGGATTGATGGTGTGTTTGTATTGAGATTCGGTTTAGCAAAATTAAAGGATGTTGGCAGCTTGGAGTTGATTTGGAGATGGAGTCTGTTTACTGTTGCTGTGTGATTGAATGACTTGGTGATCAAGCATTTAATTGCTTGACGATGCAGAGACTTGTGTATCAAGTAGTTGTTACTTGATAAACTAATTTGTTGTGTCTTGGCTGCCAAGGAATGCAGGAGTTTTAGCCGGGGTTGCTGACTTGGTTGCCAAGTTTCTTTGCCGGCCTTGATGATTATAAATAGATGCCTTGCTGCATCCGAAAGAGAGACGAGAAAAATAAAGACAGAGAAGGATTAAAAGAAGAGGACTGCATAGTCAAATAGAGAGTGAGATATAGAGATAGAGAGAGCAACGAAAATAGAGAAAAGAAGAGAGGTGTTTTCGGAGAGAATAAGCAAGTTGCTTATTGAGAAAGAGTTGTGAGTTTCAGCTCTCAATTTGAGTGTGGACTTTGTGTCCTTAGTATTTTGTAGACTTAGTGTCTTTGTGGACTTAGTGTCTTTGTAGACTTAGTGTCTCTAGTATTGTGTGGACTTAGTGTCTAGAAGATCAAGACTTGTGTAGTCTTCCGTTGCAACCTCAACTTGTGTAGTTGACAGAAAATCTGTAACTCAGTATCAAATTAATACAGTTACATATTTTGTTGCTATATTCAATTTCTTCCGCTGAATATTTATGTTTATATTGTATACTCGTTCTATCTAATATTTTCAATTGGCATCAGAGCAGGTACTGAAAAATTCGGTAGATCCTGTGGAAGATGGAACGAAACACAATGAATCGATCTCCACAACTATCCGAGATGGACTTTGCTCAATGGAAGATCCAAATGAAGTCTTTTCTGTGTGGAATAGACTATTACACGTGGAGAAGCGTTCAGATTGGATGGAAATATCCAACCTTAAAGAAAGAAAAGGGAGAAGAAGGCTCGGTAAATACTGAAGGTGAAGAAACATTAATTCCCGAAGAAAAATGGTCAGAGGAGCATGTCAAGCAATATGAGGCCAATCATAAAGCCCTAACAGCAATCTACAATGCCTTGACCAAAGCTGAAAAGAAAAAGGTACAAAATTGTACAACTGCTAAACAGGTATGGGAAAAATTGTGTACATTAAATGAAGGTAATGATCTGATTAAACAACAAAGAGTTCAGCTTGCATATGCAGAAATTGATAAATTAGAACAATATGATGAAGAAACTATTGATGAATTTTATGCACGTGTTTCTGAACTAACAAGTTTAGTTGAAAGTCTAGGAAAACCTATGTCTGAATCAGACATTATCAGGAAAATTTTGAGATCTTTGTCAGAAAGATATACTATGAAGAAAACCGCAATTCAACAATCAATAAATTTAGATGAACATTCTGTAGAATTGTTGATCGGAGACATCAAAGCTTGGGAGAACGAGCTTAAAGGTAAGAACAAGCCAAAAGGTATGTCCCCTAAAAACCTTGCTCTCTCTATGGCAGAGAAAACAAATAATCATGTGAAAAATGAAAAAACAGAAGATGATGAACTCCTGTTCTTAGCTAATGGTCTGAAACGCATGATTAATCAGAGAACTACAAATATTAGAAATAGTCGAATTAATCAAAACAATCAAAATGCTAGGAATTTTCAAAATAGAGATTTTCAAAATCAAATTAGTTCTCAAAATAAATTTGTCTATCAAAATAATCGGAATAAACCCCGATGTTATAATTGTAATGAATATGGTCATATCTCTACCAACTGTACTAAGAAATTTTCAAGTACAGAAAGGAAAGCATACAAGTCCACATGGAGTGATGAAGAGGACGAAAATAATGGTAAGAGAAATAAAAATTTTGCACTTGTCTCTTCGTTTACTTTAAATATTTCAGATTCTGAAGAAGAGCAAGAAGAACAAGTTCTAGAAGATGACGAGTTGATGGAGTATCAAAGGAGAATTATTGACATTGCAGAATCTGTATCCGAAAAAAATAAAGAATTGAAGGCTCAAGTAAGTATTTTACTTGAAGAGAAGAAGAAATGGATAAAGAATATAGAAACGAGTTCAGGTAGTAATTCTAGTGATGAATTTGAAGTTGAAAAGAAACGCTTGCATGCTAAAATTAATAATCTACAAAATGCGCTAATTGAAAGGGACAATTGTATTAGCATGTTAAATACAAAAATCGATTTATTACAAGATACCTTAGATAAAACAGAAGATAAGTTTGGACAATTTAAAATGAGCTCTCAAATGCTGTCTGAAATTATAAATTCTGGAAAATCTTACAATGATAAAACTGGCCTCGGTTATGATAGAAACTCAAGTTACGTGTCTGATGATGATTGCACTATTACTGATATTCCTAAGAAAGGTAAAGTCTCTGGTTTTAGAGTTTCTTTAGAATCAAAACTTGATTCTATTAGTTCAAAAGTTAAAAATAATTTTAATGATTTAAACTCAAAATTAGATCAACATAATTCCTTGTTAAATGATATATCCCATTTTGTTGGTCTAACAAAGTCTTTTGCAGAAATTCAAAATTCAAGTTCAGGAAAGAAGGTATGGAAGAAAAAGAACAATTCTAACCCTTCAAATTTAATTTGTAGTTTATCAACTGTTGGGATTGATTATGAGACTGACCACATTGAAGCTACATGTAATGTTACTCTTACAGCTTTGTCAGTTAGAAGGGAAGATATCTGGTACATTGACAGCGGTTGCTCTAGACATATGTGTGGAAATAGATGTTTATTTACTAACTTTCAAGATTCAGGTGTTTCAGGTACTGTGACTTTCGGAGATGGAAGAAAAGCTAGAATTAAAGGAAAAGGAACGATTACTATTCACAACCTCACTTGCTTAAACAATGTTTTATTTGTTGAGGGACTCTCTACTAATTTAATTAGTGTAAGTCAATTAGCAGAGGAATTTGAGGATATATGGTTTAATCGACGAAGGTGTATTGTGTTTGATCTAAATGGTAAATTAATTCTAGGAGGTTCTAGATCAGAAGATAACTGTTATCAAGTTTCCATGGATACCCCTAACGATTTTCTTTCTTGTCTTAGAGTTAGTTCAGCTGATGAAACCATGGAACTATGGCACAAAAGACTTGGACATATAAACTTCCAGGATTTATTAAAACTATCTACTCAAAAATTAATAAGAGGTTTACCTACATTAAATGGACGTACTGATATTATATGTGGAGGTTGTAAAACAGGTAAACAGACAAGAGCAAGTCACAAGGTAGTTAATTCTTCTCCTTCTTCTAAACCTCTTGAGTTTCTGCATATTGATCTAATGGGACCCTCAGCTACATCCAGCTTGGTAGGTAAGGAGTATATTTTTGTTGTGGTAGATGATTATTCCAGGTTTGCTTGGGTTGATTTTTTAAATGACAAAGGTGAGGCGTTTGATTCCTTTTCCACCCTTAGTAAACGTCTTCTAAACGAAAAACATCATGAAAACTTGAAAATAAAAAGGATTAGATCTGATAATGGAACTGAATTCAAGAATTCAAAATTTACTAAATATTGTGAAGATTATGGTGTTTTTCATGAATTTTCAGCTCCTATTACTCCACAACAGAACGGAATTGTAGAACGCAAAAACAGATCCTTAATTGACATGGCTAGAGCTATGATTCATTCCTCTGGACTCAGTGAAAATTTCTGGGCAGAAGCAGTAAATACTGCATGTTATGTAGTTGAACCAAAGAATGTGCAGGAAGCTCTTTCGGATGACAATTGGATTAATGCTATGCAAGAAGAGCTTAATCAATTTGAGAAAAATGATGTTTGGACACTTGTCCCTAGACCTGAGAACGTCAATATCATTGGTACCAGATGGATTTTTCGTAATAAGGTAGATGAGCATGGTAATATTACTAGAAATAAAGCAAGGTTAGTAGTTCAAGGCTATTCACAGATTCTTGGATTAGACTTTGATGTATCCTTTGCCCCTGTTGCTAGATTAGAATCTATCAGAATATTACTTGCTATTGCCTGTTTTCGTCGTTTTAAATTATATCAGATGGATGTAAAGACAGATTTCTTAAATGGTGACGTACGTGAAGAAGTTTATGTAGAACAACCTCCTGGTTTTAAAGATATACATCACCCAGACTATGTGTGCAAATTGAAGAAAGCCGTTTATGGACTTAAACAAGCTCCTCGTGCCTGGTATGAAAAACTCTCTACATACCTTATTTCTCAGGGTTATTCCTAAGGTAATGTGGACAAAACGTTATTTGTTAAACATATTGGTAAGCATTTTATTGTAGCTCAGGTGTCTGTTGATGATATCGTTTTTGGGTTTACTTCTGAATTTTTGGCGAATGATTTTACCAATATTATGACTAATAAATTTGAAATGAGTATGTGCGGTGAATTAACATATTTTCTAGGTTTGCAAGTAAAACAAGAAGAAAATTGTATTCTTCTGTCTCAAACTAAATATGCTGAAAATATGTTAAAGAAATTTGATATAATCAACTTGAAGTCCGTTAAAACGCCTATGAGTACTACTACAAAATTATGCTATGACTTAACTGGTAAGTCCGTTGATCAAACTAAATATCGAAGTATGATTGGTAGTTTACTTTATCTAACTGCAAGTAGACCATATATTTCTTATAGAGTTGGTGTGTGTGCCAGGTTTCAGGCAAATCCAAAGGAGTCACACCTCGAAGCAGTTAAAAGAATTTTTAGATACATATCTGGAAGTATAAATTGTGGGATATTTTATACAAATGCTACTAATGCTGAAATTGCAGGATATTCAGATGCTGATTGGGGAGGTAATTTACAAGATAGAAAAAGTACTAGTGGTGGTTGTTTCTTCATTGGTAAGAATTTAGCTGCTTGGCACAGCAAGAAACAGAACTGTACTTCTTTATCCACTGCTGAAGCAGAATATGTTGCCGCTGGTAGTTGTTGCACTCAGATGCTTTGGATGAAAAATATGTTAAGTAATTATCGTATTTCTCAAGGAAAACTAGTTATATTTTGTGATAACACAAGTGCAATTAATATTTCTAAGAATCCTGTTCAACATACTAGAACCAAACATATAGACATCAGGTATCATTTTATACGTGAACTTGTTGAAAAATACATACTTGCATTAGAATTTGTTTTTACAGATTATCAATGGGCTGACTTGTTCACAAAACCGCTTGATACATAACATTTTATGACCTTGCGTAATGCATTGGGCATTTGCTCACAATATTGAAAAGTAGTTTGTTGGGCACCCCTTCAAGGTAATTGCTTATAGTTCTTGATCTGAATCTTGCCTTGATTGTGGAAATAATTTCTCTTGGTTATTCATTATTGAATTTGATGATTTTGGACCAGCACTTATGACTTGTTAGTAGCACTTCATTTATATTAGCCATTATGTTTAGCTCACCAATTACACGTACTTCTTTGTGGGGAGATTATTTTGAGTTGAGTCACCTAGTCAGGAGCAGGTGTAGTCGAATATTGTACTTCGTTACCGACTGTATAAAAAGTAAACAGAAAATAAAAATATTATTGTTGCAGTCTTTTGGCCAGGTTAGTTCTACTCTTCAGGTGTTGACTAATTACTCGATGCTTGTTGGAATGGACTGGCTTGGTCCCCCCGGTGGTTCTATTTGCTCTTTCTGTGTCAGTTGAGTTGACCGAAGGACATCCTTGTTATGCCTAGTACCCTAAAGTCGTCTGACTTGAGAGCTACTGTCACTTTCCTGGTCACGTATATTAAGAGCTAACATTCAAAATATGTGAAACATCAATGTGAAAATTTATGGTTGAAATAAAGGGGAGAGTCGTTAAAATTTTGCTTACATACTTAATTACTCCTCTAAATCTATTCCCATATCGAAGTACACTTATGCACTACACTCTATCATTTTGGCTAATGTCTTTGCATATTGCTCGTCTTTCTAGGTGTTTGGTCCAACTTCATCAAGCTTGAGAATTGAATGATCTACGTTATTTTCAATTCTCTCGGATATGTATTCTGCTCGAACCATGAACGTTTTACTTTGTCGTGTGGGCACTAAATTTTTTTTCTTATTGTGAGTTTCATTGCTTATTTTTTTTTTTTTTTTGTCATTGTTCTGTAGGTATCTTGGTCTGATTCGTTTAGTGATTTCCTTGTCTATTTGGTTCATACGGTTTACAAGTGCAAGTTGGATGAGGAGAATCACCTCACACACCCGGATGCAACTCTAGAATTATATTTGATGTGATTATAATATGTTATAATATATTTCTATCTAATATATCTAATTGTGTGAAAATTTGAGATTTTCATGATCATATTATATTCCTTGATTCCATACACAAATCTTTTGATTTGGATTGATGTCATTCTATTTCTTTAAAATTGTTGCATGTGTATAATTGCCTATGATTCTTCTAGGTTTTGATCGGCTACTTGCCTAAGTAGAATGAGAATGTCATGATTAATTGTCTATTTATTCTAGGGAAGCAAAATTCTCTTTACATGCACAGTATGATAGATTGCTCTTTCTTCCTTACACTCATTCCATGCAAGATTATTTTAGAAGTGTAATATTGATGTCATGCCGAGAGGTTGGTCTTGATGAAAAACTAGTTGAAAATTTTCCTATGACATCTTGGAGATTCATCGCATGGAGGCAGTTGCACGGGATGTTGGTGACGAAAATTGGTGGATTGTTCCTGACAACCCCCGCCGTCCGGTCACTCCTCATCCTCGTGGCCTTTTCAGTGGCTAGGCGTTATTATTCATGATAATGTGTTTCTTTCTCTTTGTCCTTCATGGACTTAGGGGGAGAAATCAAGCTTGGAGATTTCCTAGTTTCTATTTCGGTTTCTAGTTTTTGTTTAGGCACCGTTGTGTTTTTGTGTAGTTTACATGTTATATGAGTGTTTCTTCAATTTCAAAGATTCTAATACATTCGATTTTTCTTTTGAAGAAGCTTGATGAAAAGGAAGTCCATGGAAGGACAAAGGGGGAGATTGAAGGTACAAGATTGTCCTCCCATGGTTGTTCATGAAGTCCAAAGAGAAAGCATGGAATTGTTGATTTGATGCATTTAGAGGTTTCATTGTGCTGCTTGGAACTCTATGGGTGTCCTTATCAATTCTGACGAGTTCAGACTTGAACTCTGGGCATGGTGGAGCTGCGGGACAGAGGAGATTTGTTCTTGTTAAATGTGGTTGTGTTTGGCTCGGATTGATGGTGTGTTTGTATTGAGATTCGGTTTAGCAAAATTAAAGGATGTTGGCAGCTTGGAGTTGATTTGGAGATGGAGTCTGTTTACTGTTGCTGTGTGATTGAATGACTTGGTGATCAAGCATTTAATTGCTTGACGATGCAGAGACTTGTGTATCAAGTAGTTGTTACTTGATAAACTAATTTGTTGTGTCTTGGTTGCCAAGGAATGCAGGAGTTTTAGCCGGGGTTGCTGACTTGGTTGCCAAGTTTCTTTGCCGGCCTTGATGATTATAAATAGATGCCTTGCTGCATCCGAAAGAGAGACGAGAAAAATAAAGACAGAGAAGGATTAAAAGAAGAGGACTGCATAGTCAAATAGAGAGTGAGATATAGAGATAGAGAGAGCAACGAAAATAGAGAAAAGAAGAGAGGTGTTTTCGGAGAGAATAAGCAAGTTGCTTATTGAGAAAGAGTTGTGAGTTTCAGCTCTCAATTTGAGTGTGGACTTTGTGTCCTTAGTATTTTGTAGACTTAGTGTCTTTGTGAACTTAGTGTCTTTGTAGACTTAGTGTCTTTGTGGACTTAGTGTCTTTGTAGACTTAGTGTCTCTAGTATTGTGTGGACTTAGTGTCTAGAAGATCAAGACTTGTGTAGTCTTCCGTTGCAACCTCAACTTGTGTAGTTGACAGAAAATCTGTAACTCAGTATCAAATTAATACAGTTACATATTTTGTTGCTATATTCAACTTCTTCCGCTGAATATTTATGTTTATAATGTATACTCGTTCTATCTAATATTTTCAGGTCATTTTGATAACTTGTAAACGTAGAGAAGAAGGAGAAACCGGATCGGAGAAAAAGAGGTGGAGCAAGCATACCGGCCGGAAACAAATGAAATAGGAGAAACATGGTCGGCAATTATTGCCAAATATATATTCATGTAGGTGATGCCATCTGACTGTCAAAGCATCCAATGTACGTCCAATAATGATCTGACAAATATCAAAGATGCAGAGTCAGAGAGGAACTGTGGTGACGTCGTTGCTGCTGGGAGTGGCCAACAGATATGAATGAGAATAAATTTGGAGAATTTAATCAGGAAAACATTTTAACGTGCGTCAACTGCGTCATCATAACATTTATGCAAATGATAGAAGCTGATGATAAAGACCTCACACCTGGGAAAGGCTTCTAAGCTTATAAATTTCGGTTCTCATTTTGCTATGTGAAATTTATATCTGAAAACACTTTCATTCAGAATATGATGAATGTTCAAATCATAAAGAATATAAATATCGTATGTTAGAAGATGTAAGAAATGTTTAAGTAACTAAAAAGTATATCAACGTACCCCGGCCAAACAATATACACACATTTAGACAGCAAAAGTTTTTTATATCTTATTTTAGTAACGGTAATATTAATTTGACCTCGACCCCACTTAAACTGTGCATGTGTGTGGAGACTATTTGATATATGCATAAAAATGGTAGAAGATTACGGAACAAAATATAATTTCCTTCAAACTAAAAACTATCAACATTGTGGCTGTAGTTTAGTGGTAAGAATTCCACACCAATTTCTTTTATAACTTCCCTTAGTTTATTTTCCTTTTTTTATGTAATTTTTTTTTTAACATATATTCCTTAATTGTTTGATTTCAAGATTATTTCCACCATTCTTGCATGTATCTGATGAGACAAAACTGGGGTTGAAATAAAAGAAGACAACAACGAAGGTATAAGGAAACAACAATGGAAATGGAAAACAAGACAGAAGGAAATAATGCAAAATTTGTTGATATTTCATTGATGCCTTCAACGGAAAAGGAATACAGATTAAATAGCACTGGACTGCTGTCCTAGCTCTCAGTACAATTGCACGTGCTCATGTGACTAACGGATAACCTACAGATGGGCAAGAAGAGTAAAAAGATTTACTGCAGTAATAGAAGATAGGGTTGAACCTATCAGTATCACTGTATGTCTCATTAAATCTTGTTATCTTGAAATTAACTTTAATCCCAGCAAGCTCTAGCTATGACTTTATATATATAAACTGACTCCATTCCCTTACCATCCTTGCTCATGATTGAAAACATTCCCTTGTCTACTTACTAATCCTCGTTTAACTATCAGTGTTGTGGATGACGATGGGGAGTAGCAACGGCGGTTGTGGAGACCCTAACATACACAATCATAGGAATCTGCCTGAATACTCCATTGAACCTGCAAATTTTCATCCTGTAGTACTTACTACTCACTCCAGAGCTTAGCTCTACTTCCAACATGACCCAAAACTCTGTGGTACCAATCAACAACCACCATCATCAGAGTACGTGCATGATTAGATCACATATTCTCATATATATACACACACTTAATTTGATGGTGTGATTATTCTGTGGCATGGGTACGTAGATGACAATATGATCGCCAGGGCCGGCCCTGGGTATAGGCCCAGTAGGCACAGGCCTAGAGTCCCAAATTTGAGAGGCCCCAAATTTTTTTTTTTTTTACTGTATTGAAAAAAAAAAAATTGAATTGTTATAGAAAGTAGATCAGCCACAGTACGTATTCAAGAAGGAATCAATTGATGATTCAGTTTCCCATCAATTGAGTAGTTTTTTAAAAGCATCAATCTGATGACTTTTGTATTACATTAGTGATTATGATCATCTTATTCATGTGGTTGAACATCAAAGCATATATAAATTGAAAGAGATTTTGAACATAGGCCCCATTTTTTTTTTTCGCCTAAGGCCCCCAAAAAGTCAGGGCCGGCCCTGATGATCGCATATATATATATGTATGCAGTGGTTCCAGTGACGTCGTCTGAGCAAGGCGGGAGTACCCGTGGTTGGTTTCGTAGTAATAAACAATCGGAATCTGAAGTTCCTCTGCGAAGCTAGGTCTCGATGGAGTCCAACCCCGGAACAGGTAATGTGGCCCTTGAAAAGATGTATCGATCTGGGTTAAAGACACCGACGACCCAACAAATCCAACAGGTGACTGCACAGTTTCGATTCTTTGGGAAGATTGAAGGCAATAATGTTTTCTACTGGTTTCAGAACCACCGAGCCAGGGAGAGGCAGAAGAGACGCTGTGAACTCTTGTCCTTGTATCAGTCTGACTCTAAACAACAACAACAACAACAACAACAACAACAACAACAACGGTTGAGTAACAGCACAATTAACAGTCACCAGGACAAAGCATCTGCGCGCAGGAGGTACAATTAATTAGCACTGTTTTATTATTAACATCCATGCAATCTATGTGTTGGACACATGGATCCCTCCCCAGCTAATAGGGGAACTAGGGCTCAACACTAGTTGAGGCCAACTCCTTTAGGTAACCTATGGGTCAATAATTGTATACAATATTGAATATCTATATTAAGAGCAGGGGAGTGAGTGAAAGACTTGATAGTTATGTTAATTGGTAATAACAATTAATTATTAATTAATTACGACCATTTAGTACAAATAATTTACCTGTGCCCAGGCAAGTCTAACAGCAAACCGTAGCTAAGAGCAGGAGAACCTAATTAATTGAACGGGCACTAGAGTACAAAGGCCTTTAAGATTTGTTGGTTCTATATGAGTTTGAGAGTTGATTAGATGATAAACGTTAATTAATAGATTAACACAAGTTATGGAAATCGTTTACTTGCAGTGGACTTTGTTCATCCTCTTGAAGTTGAGCAGCAGAAGAAGCGGACACTACCAAACTTCTCCATTCTTTCCAATCAGCAGGTAAACGTTTACCCGTATAGCAACCAAAAATCTTAAGAAACTAATAAGTGCATGAGTACGTTTCATTTGATTCTGTACGTCCTCACTGCTCAGGAATCATCTTCACTACTGTGGGTCACAATCGAAGCGACGACTTTTTGTCGTCGCTTCGCCTTAGAAGTCGTCGCTTCAACACCATTCCGACAAAAAGTCGTCGATTTGAGGTCGTCGCTTCAGACTCGTCGTTTCGATTCTAAGCGACCAATAATGTATCAAAAGTCGTCGCTTACGTATTTCAGGCGACGACAATAGAAGTCGTCGCTTACGTATTTCAGACGATGACAACAGAAGTCGTCGCTCGCAAGAGAGCGACGACTTTTGACGCGTCGTTTCACATATTCTGCGACCAATTTTGACTCGTCGCCACACATCTATAGCGACAAATATATACTCGTCACCAACTTCTGTTGCGATGACTTTGTGGTCGTCTCTTCAAACTCGATGCGACGAATTTTGGGTTGTCGCCTTATGTTTGTGGCGACAAACTTTGGTTCAAAATTCGTCTCTACATTTGATGTTAATAGGAGAATATATGTGGGATGATAAAAGGTCAGCGACGAACTTTGGTGAATGTTCGTCGCGTAATTAATATTCTTCCGACGACTTTTGATCAAAAGTCGTCGCTTCATTGTTTGTTACAGAGACCAAAAAACAGAATTTTGTGCTAGCCTCATTCACATCTAAAACCTGCATTTTATTCAAATCACATATCCAACATACAGTTCATTCAAATCACATATCCAACATAACACAAACACTATAAATACATAGATTTCATTCAAAATTACAATATGTTCTAACAATAAAATGCACATATGTTCCAATTACAAACTATCGAAAGGTCCAAATCAAGGTCTTCGTCGGGTACACCCATACCTTCAGCACATGATGATTTATCGGGGATCGTCGGAGGGTTTGCGGCGGCGGCATTGACATCCGGATTGGGGGCCAACATGCCCATGGCAGCCTCCATCCTTGCAATACGTTGCATCATCTCTTCTTCCCTAATTTTGCTTTGTTCTTCCTTGATTCTGCTACGTTCATTGGCAGCTGCTAGTTCGCTCCTCAACTTCTCAACCTCTGAATCGTTACGGGACACGCGTGCACCGCCTCTTTGTTTTGCCGGGCGTCTTAATGCACCCCCTAGCCCTGCAAAAATGGTAAAACACCAAAAACGAAATTCAAATTAAAAACTTTTTCGTATCTTAAATAAAATCTGTTATTGTTAGTGCATATGTACATACCACGGACCCTCGTCCCCGGCTTCCCACCCAGCTCCTTCTCCAGTACGGCGATCTGCTCTTCGACGAGAACGGGGCCCGTCACTTGACTGCTGCCCGCTTCATCACTCCGTCGGCTAGCACAGAGCTCATCCATCTTCCTCTTCATCGCTGCCTGCAAAAAATATTATCCAATAGGTTTGTGTTAGTATAGTTTTTAATTCAAAAAAATTAAAATAAGAAGCTAAAAACCAAACTCTTCCATCTAACTCGTCGTCACTCACCACTTTGTCCTGCGCATTCTGTGATTTTTGATACACATCACAGACTGTTTGGAGGATAGGCGCTAGACACCCTTTATGCTCGTTTGCAACGACCAGGTAGCTGTAGGGAGTGGTGCCGGAGTGGTGGTTGATTGCATATCCCTGTTCCTTTCTCTTATTCCGGTTAGCAGCGTTCCGGGCACACATCCTCTGCAAAACACAGTGGATGATATAATTAACATATTTCATATCATAATAGGGACAAATTGTTATATCAAATGCGAGACCCTATAAATTAATATTCATTACCTTATAATCGTCATCCTCAAAGTGGATTTTGAGGTACTCCCACTGCTCGGGTCGGTGGATGAACTCTGCAGGCGTCGCCTTACTCACTTCAACGTAGTGAGTATGGCAGTCGTACTTCCAATCCTTGTAGATCTTGGAAGCGGTCTCCTCAATGTATTCCCACATGCCTGTCTCGGTGGGAGGGAGGTCATAGAACATCTGAAAAATTGGACAATTGAAAAAAAATTGCATTAGAAATAGAATATCATATTTCAAAATTATTTTAATTACAAAAAAAATATCCGAAAATATTGAAAATAAGAACTTTTACCTCTATATAATCAGCCAGTGCATCTCGGTACTCCTCAGCCAGCTCAGCATATGATGGCGCAAGCATCGACACTTTACTCCGTACGGCGCTCCCGATGTCTCGACTCATCAAAGTCCTCCACTTTAATTCCTTGGGACCCTTGTGTTGTCTGAGTACACAACCGACAGAGGCTTGTCGTTGTTCAGCTTCTTCAAATACAAAGTTTTGGTGCCTATTACGATCCCAGGCTTCTTAAGGGGCCCCGTCACGTTCTCCCCCGTTGCCATATCAACAACCTCTGCATCCAAAATACCAAACCAAATTAAGACTATGAAAACAGTACACAATTGAAAGAAGATTACAAGTTTTCAAGGTATGGATACATATCCTACTGCATATATAACCTATTGCATACATATCCTAGTGCATATAAAGCCACCAACAAGTTCATCTAAGAAAATGCAATGCTTGGAAATGTAAAAACCAATGATAACCATAATAACCAATAACCAATATCATCAGCAACTTCATCACCATAATAACCAATGATCAAGTTGATCACCATAATACCAATATCTTAAAGTAGTTGTGGGAAAACCAGTAAGTCTAGCACATGAACTTGGTGAAGGTGAAGCAACCAGAATGATCATTAACAAAAAGGGCAATATACTTACTGACAAGTGATACTGTCCCAACAAACTAAATTTATACAACAAGAGTGCACTTAATTCTTCTTCTCATTCTTCTTCTCATTACAACCTGCAGTACTTGGGGAACCTTGAACAGAAACTGAATGTAATCGGTCTAAATGGAATTAAAGTGAACACTGCTAATTGGAAATGGAGTATATGGAACAGTCACTCATGTAAATTTATTGCAGCTAGTCATGTTAAAGAGTTAAGTGGGATTTGCAGTATTTTTTTCGATGATGAAGTGGGATTTTCATTATATTTTCGGTTTAGCAGATAGAACAAGAAACTTAATTGTAAATAGCCAAACTCTGATGTGTGACATAAATAGGACTTAACTCAAATGAGTTATAACAAAGATAATAAATTTGATCATGAAAAATGAAATGAAATACACAGCTAAAGAGACAAGGGCCAATGCAATGTTGATTTCATTCAAAAGAATATTGATTTACATAAGAGTGTGAGTGTAGATAACCAATTCACTGGTTCAAGAATGAAAAAACAATATTAAAACAGAATACACTATCTAAAAGACCTAGTTTCTATAATAGATTATGCGCTAAGTGGCGCTCCAATTTTTCAACCAGTTCATTCAATTAGACCAGCAACTAGGAAGAACTCGCGTGGGGGACGGATCAGGAAGATACTGATAAATTCAATTAGACCAAAGCAACAAATAGAAATTGAAACAGGAATTGAAATTTACCCGGCAACAGAGGACCCCTCTTGGTCCGAATGCTTAACGGAGGACCGTCAGCGGCATTTTGCTCCACAGGGGCAGCTCCGACTCCACTGGTGGCGCCACCGCCAGCTCCGCTTCCAGCAGGCCCAAACCCCAAAGGGTCAGTTTATTCCAATGACAGGACCGATACCAAGCTGCCGAACGCCGGTTGTGTAGGGTTTGCATTCGCCGGCTCCCCTGTTGCCGCCGCATTCACCGCCGCGACCGCCAATCGTTCGACAGCTTTTGCCGCCTTCCTCTCCCTTCTCGCCTGGAGCTCCTTCTTCCTCTTCTGGGCACTAGAACCTGGTGCCATTGATGAATTGAAGGCCTTAGGGTTTGGAGTTCTGGGTTTGGGGGTTTTGAATTTGGGGGTTGAAATCGAAGGAGAGGAAATCGAAAGAGTAACAAAAATTTTGGGTTTTGAAAATTTAGGGCTTTTCGGCAGAGAGGGAAAAATTTGGGTTTATCGCGCGAATGAGGTAGAAGAAGCTAAGTCCCGGTTATAATCATCTGTTTTAAAAGACGAATTTCACCAAAACTCGTCGCTTAGTATATAAATCAGCGACAATAATAGGAATCTTGGTCGCTTCAAGTGATATCAAGCGACGAAGTTCAAACACACATGGTAACGAAGTGAGTTTAAACTTGGTCGCTTCTACAATCTGGAGCGACCAAGTTTTATCCAAGTTCGTCGCGTCAATTGTTAAACTTGGGTTTTTCCGACAATTGGGCGGCCAAACGACGTTCGTTCAGTCCTGAATTTTAACCGCGAACCATAATATATATACACTTGACATCCAACGATCAGTTAGTCCAAATTAATCCCTTTGGTAATTCAAAACTCAAGTATCCCCCTATGTTGCTTAACATTTATATTAGGTCCATTTTTAAATTTGGGTTTTTCCAACAATCGGACGGCCAAACGTCCTCTGATTCGTCCCGAATTTTAACCGCGTACCATAATATACGTATACTTGACATCCAACGGTCAATTAGTCCAAATGAATTACTTCGCTATATGAAAACCCAAGTATCCCCCTATGCTGCTTAACCTTTATATTAGGTTAATATAAAAGTTGTTGCTTCTTGAAGGCGCTATTAGGAGCGGACCTCCATCAGTAAAATTGACCATTGGATTTGACATGCACGTAAAATAAGGGGCACGCTTAAAATTTGGGTCATAATGGGCGTCGTTCGGTTGTCTTTTTAAGAGAAAACCGAAAACACCACTAATATGCCATATGGGTGGACCCCATCACTGGGGCGTTTTGGGGGACGGTGTTTGTCACACCCCTAAACCGGGTTATGACTAATGTGGTGATTGGTAAAATAAAATTAATTATTTGCATTTGAATAAGGATAGAAACTAAATCTGGGAGTTAAGAATGAATATAGCAAAAGAAAGTCTGGTACTGTGAGATATTGAGCTGAAAATAACTTTTTGATTTATAACAAAACAGTACTACTTGTTTCTCAAAAGTTCCACCACATTTGTACCAAGTTCTCCAGGTTCATGCCTCTAACATGTACACTAAATACACCCAGCCAGAAATGAAGTACATCTCCTGGAATGGTGGACAGACTACAGCAACATAAAACTAGCAGCCAACGTCAAGCACGAACTAGCTTAAACTTCTTAAACAAAACCAAACAAGACTTCACACAGTAGCTCAAGACATTCAGAAATACTAAAATTGTTGTCTCCAGTAGGCCTCTTGCCTGAAATCACAACAAGAATATAGAGAATGAGCTTTACACGCACAATAGGTACGATAGCTTATCGACATAACAATGATTCTAAAATTAGTATATATTAAAATGAAAGGAGTGACTGACAAGTAAAATTCAGAGGAGATAAAATCTTTAAAGTTACTGCGGGAGTGGATTGAAAGTGTCGCAAACCCAAAGTATACCAGATATTAAAGTGAGGCTCTCAAGTACTGAAGATAATGAACAAGGTAAGAACCATAACAAATAGCAAGGTGAAATATGAGAAGTAAAATCTCAAGGTATAATCGAAATGAACTACTTCCAGAGCCTCATAATCAATTGAGAAATTTTCAGAAAACAGAACAATAGTTCTGTAATCGTGCTGGTTAGAGCCCACAGCTCAGCTAAGCCACTGAGCAACCTCCGCGAACGGATTTCCTGATCAGGTTTTGGGTCTATTCACCCTAGGGAGACACAATCCCTCCTTAAAATTTCCTGGGCCTAACCAAATAAAATCATTAAAAATAATAACAAAGCTTTTCCAGGAGTTATATACCCTTTTAAAGCAATCAGATCAAAGCTTGAAACCCCCATTCGAGCTTATGTAAGATCCTATTCGAAGATAAATAGGCTTTTACTCAAGACTCCTTTCTTCAAGAACCAGAATTCTGAACAAGACAAGGCATAAGATCGAAAGGAAAAGAACATAGTAGTAGAGATTAACCAACAACTCGACAAGGAACCAATACATACAGGTAAGACTTGACTGAGAACGAAATTTGATGATATCGGAACTGATGATCAAAGTTATTATTTGTACCTGAAGTGAAATATGAAGGGAAAATGACTCATGGTCATTAGAAAAAAAACTGAAAACACAAAATAACAATTAAAGTAAACTGAGGGAAAAGAGAAAAAGTTTTCTTTCAGTCAAGAAGAAGATGGGAAAGTCCTTTCTCATGATTTAAGGGAAAGAAAGTGGTTACTGTTGAGATTTGAAAATCGACCTTGAGGAATTTGTGAAACTACTAATCCAGGTTTCGTAAGCAATGTTTTAAGAGAAACTTGTATAAAATTCAAAGGCTGAATTCCTGAAATCATAATCACTTACAGAAGACCAAAACAGCTCAAATAAGCAATTCTTGAAGTTTTGTTTCAAACTTTCATATGAAGTTCACGATTGAGAAACTCACATTTAACTTGGTAAGGGACAACCCAAAATCAACAGCTCAGATAATGAAAACTAAATCAATTAGAGATAAGGAATTTGTTAAGAACAGAACCTTCCACAACGAACAAGCAAGCTCAACTAAACATGAAATCACAGATTAGGAATCAGTAGGATTTAATCATAATGGAAATTGATACAGAAGAAAGGGGAAGCTCACAATCAATCAATCCAATACATATTAATCTAGAATCAAAGCTATATAGAAAGTTTATTTTCCCTACCTCCAAAACCAAATTCTCCAAGCGAAATCAAAAGACTCAAACACTCAATCTACTCAAGTAAGCCCAATCAACTCGAGCAATCCAGCCACCTAAATAAGATTCAAAAATAATTCATGCCCAAACTTTTGGTATAGCAGAGACGAAAATAATAGAGTTCGAGGAGATTTAACTCTTACTGAAATTTGTTGCAATGGACAGAAGAAATTGGGCAGCAAAACTAATGGCAGTCTCCTGAGATCGTTGCAAAAGTGTAGGCTTTGGGCATGTAGGAGTCGGGTCTGCGGAAGAAGAAAGAGAAGAGAGAAAAAGAAAGAAGAAGACAAAAGCTTGAGAAGGAAAGGGGCTGCACCCAAACAGTATAGTGGAGGAAAGAAAAGAACTAAACGAGAGTACTATGGCCGGATGCTTCTACACAATCAGTAGATAATCACGTACAAGTTAATCTCACATCCTAAAGACTCGAAAATAAAATAACAAAAAAATAAGAAAAGAAAAAGAATGATGACATGAAAATAAATAAATAAAAACAGTAAATGAAATTAATTTATAATCAAAACCATGCTCGTCACGGTGTTGCCACATTTCCGACCCCGTTGCCATGCCCTTCTACCGTCCCTTGCCCGTCACGAAATTTTTCACCTTCTGTGTTCTGTCTAAGCCGAGGGCTTTATAACAGATTTTAAAATTTGAAGCGACGAAGATTGTAAAAATTCGTCGCTTTGTTTATTCCACAGCGACTACTTTCTCAAAAGTCGTCGCTTAAATAAAAAATGAGCGACGACTTTTGAATTCTCGTCGCTAAATTTTCCAAAACTTTGTTCTTTGATAAACTGAGACGACAAAATGTCATTATTCGTCGCTTTGTTTATTTGTGAGCGATGACTATTGATAAATAGTCGTCGCTCTCTCTTGTTGAAGCGACAAATCCTATATTGGTCGCTTCGATGTGTTCAGGCGATGACTTTTGGTTTTCCCGTTTCATTCTTCGTCGCTTCATTCCTTGTTTCCATGGAAGCTTCCGTACTGCAAGAGAGGACGGTGAGCATTGTGAAAAGCAATTCCTCCAGGCAACCTGTGGAAGAATCCGATTCATCTGGACCGACATCAGATACAAACACGTCAGCGACATTAGTTGGCACAAAGCTCATGGACTTTCATCACTATTATGGTTCTGATTACGGTATGGTATTGACTGCAACCAATTTATACAAAGAAGAAGAAGAAGAAAGTAGAGAAAGTCGTCAGACTCTGGAGCTCTTTCCACTCGAGAGCGAAAATCTTAAGTGTGCTAGGGATACCAAAATACCTATCAGTAGAACCGCAGGCACAGACGCTACTGCAGATTTCATGGCATACCGACCAGTATTATCAATTTCCTTGAACGTTTAATAAGTATATATAACTATGTCTTATTGTAATAATAGTATGCATGCCTTTCCTTTCATGGAATATGAAGCACATCTTTATGATCAGGCTGGTTTTGTATTTGCTTGTTCCAACTTTTGTTCTCCTACGTACTTGTTCAAAAGCAGAGGAAGAGTAAGCTCCATTTTCTCTATCTTTAATTGCATATTTGCATAGATAGTTTGCTACCATAGCTCTTCTACTTCTGTAAAACTCCATATCGGATTCTGGAGGTCCATAGAAAATAAAAGGTCAGGACTTATTCAATTCGATCATAGCTAGCAAACTCTCATATGCCAAGATCAGTCTCAGATTTACCTGGTCCTGGGTTTTCGATCTATCCTTTTCTATTTGTACAATGCGTGCGACAAAAAAGTTGGGTAGTGCTGCAGAACATTGCGTCACACCGATTGTCAACAGAAGTATTGTATATCTATCTGCGTGTGTGTGTATCGGCCGATCATGATCACTCCGGCCACTTAATGCCACAGAGTAAACACTTTCACAATGGCTTCTAAAATTAAGATAGCGATAACAATGATGAATGCACGTATGTGTTAACGTAGATGACTCCACCAATAACTGAATACAGTACTAGCTTATAGCCTTCAACTAAATCATCGAAGTCTACAGCCCATAATAGTGTCGAAAAGATCGAAAAACCTACACCTAATTAAGAAAAACCAATACTTTAATGCGTGGAATCCCTCTCCCATATATATATATATAGAGAGATTTTTTCAGGTGCGGATGCGGCGTTTCCGGCCACCGGCGAGGCGGCGACGCCGTATCCGCCCACTGGGCTTTGCTCGCCCCGGCCCGGCGACCCTTTCTGTGCCGGCCCGAGGTCCGTCGCCGGCCGGCGCTCGCCCCGGCCCGGCGACCCTTTCTGTGCCGGCGTGGGGGGAGCAAAGCCCACCGGCCGGATACGCCGTCGCCGCCTCGCCGGTGGCCGGAAACGCCACATCCGCACCGTGAACAGTGCGTGCTGATAGTTGCATAAATATGCAACTTTCTTGGTCTTTAATGTATTCCCTATACTTAGATTCTTGTTATGAATTGAGCATTTTAACTGTGTTTTATTGTTTTGTAGGTCTTTTGGAGAATTATGACAAAAGGAGCTGATTTTGGGAATCCTGCCCGCTACAGGTCAGCCAACTTCGACAGAGCACTGGGAACGGACCAGGAGGAACTAAATTATGATTTTTACATGCTTGGAAAGCCCTGGATGTCTAGTTTCCGTAGCCACTTCCGGAACAACATTCCGAATTTTCTAGAGGAAGTTATGGCCGATTTACTACAGAGAGGTCATTCTGCTCGGAAATGCTGACTGTGGACAGAAATGCGTATTTGAAGGCCGAAGTCTTATTTGATCATCATGGACGAATTTGTGGACTTGGACCCAACTAATTACTGATTTGGATTGTGGAAAAGAAGCCAAAAGCTTAATGGATTAATTAGTTGGGTTTGCAAGGAAAGGAATCCTTATCCCTTAGGGTTTTGGGCTAGGGTTTCCTCATCAAAGCTTGGTGTTGGACCAATTAGGAAAAGGAGATTAAAACTCCTAAAGCTATCACGTGAAAGGGAGGCACGGGCAGAGGATTAATAGGGAAGCAAACCCTATCATTCATGATTGATTCACAAAAAGAGAGGAGCAGCCGAACACAAGAGGAGAGGAGCAGCCGAACACCAAAAAGAGAAGAAGAGACCGAGTCCTTCTTCTTCTTCTTCTCCATCCATCTGTATAATCTTTCATGCTTTGTTTTGATAATTATACTATGACTTTTAGTAGCTAAATACCATTGTTAAGGGGCTGCTTGAAGCCCCATACATGAAGTCTTTTTGATATATAAACCCTAACCTAGTTTTGCATATGTTATGAATGAGTTTTCTTTCTTTAATCGGTTCAGTGATGAATTCCTTGTATGTTTGCTTTGGTGGCCAACTTAGTATGCATGCTAGGGTTCTAATGTCATGAGATACGGGCGACTGAAGATAATTTCTTCCACCGGATTCTCTATAGTGATACACCGAGGAGATATGCGTATTCTTGGGAGTTAGAAAACCATAGGTCTAGCAGGACACAACCATATGTACCTGTGAACCCTTGTAGCTTCTCAAACCATTTCAAAACGTAATGCTTTCTTCTTTGTTAACCTGGGGGTCTAACGAACAAGGGTTCATTGAAGGATAGACGTGAGGGAGGTCTAACGACGAACTCATATAGGGTTAAGGATTTGGTAATAAGATGTGGACCAATGATCTAACGATCGGCCCTTCTTGGGAACTTTCATTCATGGGATATGTGCATTGGGTTAGTTATATATTGAAAAGATGGATTGGCGGTGGTGGATTGCATGCTTCTTAACCTCATAATCATATAGTTTAAACACATTTGCATTCATATCATTACTAACTTCAGCATTTTATTTTCTGCATTTAGCTGTCTTCGGTGATTGATTTCACCAACCAAAACTCAACGAAACCCACTCAAATTTTAGGTGGTAGTCCGCCACTGAGTCTAGTTAATTGTGTCCAAATTTCGTGCCCATTGGTGTAGCCAAACTTGAGTTTGAAATTTGTTAGTGTCTGTAGGTCGAGTCTGTCAGCTTTTAATTATTTTGTTAAGTCTTAGTATCACCAGTTCCTTGTGATCGATAACCCTTGTTTACCGTACTATATTGATATATCTTGAAGGGAAATAAGGTATCTTTGAGAGGTGCATTGGCACCCATCAAATTTTGGCGCCGTTGCCGGGGAACTGCTTTACTCTAAGTTTTAATAGAGTAGTTAAAATTTCTGTTTTGTTTCTGTTTAGTTTAATTTCTTTTTCTTTTGTTTCTTACGATTTCTTCTGTGTGCAGGAGCATTGTACATGCGTACTAGACACACTAAGAGCGCTGAGCCATTACACTTTGATCAAGAGATTGAGCGCTCAGCAAGGCAAAACAGACAGCAGTGCAGACAACGGTCCTTGAGTGGTGAACCTTCTGATAGAGTTTCTGTGCATTCTGGTTCAGAATCTGAGAGAGAAGAGGAGGTGCACATTCCTACACCACCACCATCACCACCGAGACAAATGGCCAACAACGGACAACCGAGGTTGAGGGAGTCGTTTGCACCAGGCACAGGGGCAGAGAGTTCACCGATTGTCCTACCGGACAACTTGGGGAATTATTATATTCCTCCATCACTCATCACGAACTTGCCACACTTTAGAGGAACACCTTCTGAAGACCCTCAGGATCATCTCAATGAGTTCACAGCCTTGTGCAGAATCCAGAAATCAACTAATATTGATGAAGATGTTGTGAAGCTCATCTTGTTTTCTTTTTCTCTGAAGGAACAAGCAAAGCAATGGTACAATTCTCTTCCCCCTCTTTCTATTGATACTTGGGAGAAGATGTGTATTGCTTTCATGAAGGAATTTTACTCTGCTTCCCGAACCAAAAACTTGAAGAAGCAGATCAGTACTTTCAGGCAGAGAGATAGTGATGAATTACATGAAGCCTGGAGTCTGTTTAAGAGCCTTCTTCGACAGTGCCCTCATCACAAGTTTGACATCAATGCTCAAATGGAGTACTTCTATGAAGGACTCGATTCCTTCAACAGGTCAAAACTTGATTCAGCTTGTGGGGGAAATTGGTGGAACATGACTGGAGCGGAAGCTAAAGATATTGTTGAGAGTCAAGCTGAGAATTCAAGACAGTTTCAGTCAAGGGATAGATCCATGGGAGCAAGTAGAAGAGCGGTTGGTGCAGCTGCAGTTGATGGAGCAATGGAGAAACGAATGAGTACTTTGGAGAATGAAATTGCTCTTCTCAACAGTCGAAAGAAGCCAACAGTTGCTGCAGCTCAGGTTGTGTGTACTATTTGTTCAAAGAATAGCCATGTTGCAGAAGATTGTCCCAAATTCAGAGCTGATAAAGATGATGATGGTGAGGAAGAGGCAAATTACTTCCAGAGACAGCAAAATAACTATGGGGGAAATAGCAATCATCCATTGTTGAGTTATAAGAGCAATAATGTGCTCAATCCTCCCACTACTCCACCTGGTTTTCAGCAGAGGCAGCCCACAGGAGATGGTCAACAGTTTGGCCAGAGACGTGCTTCTCAACAGCAAGCTCCAGTTCAATCATCATCCGATCCTTTCTTGACAGCAATGATACAGCAAATGATGTTTGATAACAAGAAAGAACGTGAGGAGAGTAGTGCTTTTCGCCAGGACATCAAGGGAACAATTCAGCAACATGGGAAGGCAATTGAATTACTGGAGAGACAGATGAGTCAGATGCAGCAGTTAAATGCTCAGAACAATCCAGGAGGTCTTCCTCCGAACACTCTTCCGAATCCCAAGGGCCAACATGAAGCTCATGCTATGACATTGAAGAGTGGGAAGGTGTTGGAGGAAATTCCCAAGAAGTCGAAGAGGATGTGGGATGAGCCTATTATTGAGCAAGTGTTGCCCTATGAGCCGTTGACAGTAGATCCAGGAACCCCAACTCAATCTGTTGAGAACAACCCTCAACTCGTTGAGAATGCACCTGGAGTGAAGACACCAAAACCGAAATCTTCTCAGGTATGTCCTCTAACTTCTCCTTTGATTAAAACTAATGTGCCTTTTCCTAGCAGGTTGAAAAAGTTAGGTAAAGAGGAGAAAGATAAGGAGATTTTGGATATCTTTAAGAAAGTGGGGGTAAACATTCCACTGTTGGATGTGATCAAGCAAATCCCCCAGTATGCAAAATTCCTCAAGGATCTGTGCACCAACAAGAGGAAATTCAATGGAACTGAGACTGTGGTTCTGGGAGAGAGAGTATCAGCTGTGCTTCAAAGAAAACTTCCACCAAAGTTAGCTGATCCGGGCCGTTTTTCAATCCCATGCACTGTTGGGGATCACAGGTTTGAGGGTGCACTACTTGATTTAGGTGCATCAATAAATTTAATGCCATATACTGTGTATGACAGGTTGCAAATGGGAGAACTTATTCCCACAGGTGTCACCATTAAGCTTGCAGATAGATCTAACTGTTACCCTCGAGGTATTATTGAGGATGTGTTGGTGCAGGTGGGACAATTGATTTTCCCAGCAGATTTCTTTGTGCTGGAGATGGAGCATGAACCAATGCCCTCTGAAATTCCATTGATTCTTGGGAGACCTTTCTTGAGAACAGCGCGTACAAAGATAGATTGTTTTGCAGGGACATTGAGTATGGAAGTGGCGGATGAGAAAGTCCACTTCAATATTTTTGAAGCTCTTAAACACCCAAACAGCGATGATGCTTATTCATGTTGTTCAATTGACACTTTTGATAGTTTTGTGCAGGAATTCTTTCAATATTCGCTGGGGGATGATCCTTTGAAGAGGATACTGGAGAAAGCTGGAGAAACTGTCCATTCCGGAGTACAAATTTCGACCCATCGAACTGCATCATCAGAGGCCACCTGAGAGCACGCTTCGACCGGTCGAAATTTTCCTTTGGAAATTTCAATGGGTCGAACCGAGGGACCTGTTTTCGAGATTGCTTCAGCTGAGGAGCTTGAAATGGAAGATGAGTATTATGCCATGGAAGAGGCTCTTGAATCACGACCATACATTAAAGGTAAGCCTTCTAAACCTATCTCTCTTCCGGTTTCAACTGATGTTCTTGCTCCTTCTATTCAGAGAGCTCCCGAGTTAGAACTCAAACCTCTTCCCGAGCATTTGAAATATGCTTTCATTGGTGACGGTGAAACTTTACCGGTCATAATTTCTTCAAAACTCTCGAAGTTGCAAGAGGAGAAGCTGTTGATTGTTCTACGAGCTCACAAGCAAGCAATTGGCTGGACAGTTGCTGATATCAAGGGAATATGCCCTACTTTGTGTACTCATCGGATCCATCTTGAGGAGGGAGCTAGGCCAACAAGAGAAGCTCAACGTCGACTCAACCCTCCTATGATGGAAGTTGTCAAGAAAGAAGTAATCAAACTCCGCGATGCAGGTATAATTTATGCTATTTCTGACAGCAAGTGGGTTAGTCCTGTGCAGGTTGTACCAAAACGTTCTGGAATTACTGTAGTCAAGAATGATGAGAACGTGTTGGTACCTCAGCGAGTACAAACGGGGTGGCGAGTGTGTATTGACTACCGAAAGCTCAACGCTACCACACGCAAAGACCACTTCCCACTCCCGTTTATTGATCAGATGTTGGAAAGGTTGGCAGGTCATGCTTACTATTGTTTCTTGGATGGCTACTCTGGCTACAACCAGATCGCCATACACAAAGATGACCAGGAGAAGACCACCTTCACGTGTCCCTATGGCACGTTTGCTTACAGGAGAATGCCTTTTGGCTTGTGCAATGCACCAGCAACGTTTCAGCGATGCATGATGAGCATCTTCTCAGACATGGTTGAGAAAATCATCGAGGTATTTATGGATGACTTTTCAGTATTCGGTGATTCTTTTGATATGTGTCTACATAATTTATCTAAGGTATTGGAACGTTGTGAGAAAACTAACCTTGTGCTTAATTGAGAAAAATGCCACTTCATGGTGGAACAAGGTATAGTTCTTGGGCATATTATTTCTGCCAGAGGAATAGAGGTAGACAAGGCCAAGGTTGATATTGTGCGTACCTTACCCCCTCCTTCAACTGTGAAGGAGGTGAGATCTTTTCTGGGACATGCAGGTTTTTATCGCAGGTTTATCAAGGATTTCTCAAAGATATCCCGCCCACTTTGTGTATTGCTCCAGAAGGATGTGGCCTTTAACTTCACTGAGGATTGTCTACAAGCTTTCAACAAGCTCAAGGAGTTGTTGACTACAGCTCCCATCATACAAGCTCCGGATTGGAGTTTACCTTTTGAGCTGATGTGTGACGCTTCAGATTATGCTGTTGGCGCTGTTCTTGGCCAACGACCGGATAGACTTCCACATGTCATCTATTATGCCTCCCGAACTTTGAATGATGCACAGTTGAACTATTCAACTACAGAGAAGGAGCTCTTAGCAGTGGTTTTTGCTCTTGAAAAGTTTAGATCTTACTTGTTAGGAACTAAAGTGATTGTTTTTTCTGACCATGCTGCTTTGAGATATTTGATGACCAAACAGGATGCTAAGCCAAGATTGATTCGATGGATGCTCTTGCTTCAAGAGTTTGATATTGAAATCAAGGACAAGAAGGGTTCTGAGAATGTGGTGGCAGATCACTTGAGTAGACTCACCCATGGCTCCAACGAAGAAGAGGATCATCTTCCTCTCAGAGATAGTTTTCCAGATGAGCAACTTTTTGTTGTTCAAGATATGGTGCCATGGTATGCCGACATAGTCAACTACAAGGTGAGTAAGGCTATTCCACCAACTTTCAGCAGAGCTCAGAAAGATAAACTTGTCAAGGAGGCCAAGTACTATACATGGGACGAGCCCTACCTTTGGAAACATTGTACTGATGCCATCATCCGCAGGTGTGTGCCTGAATCTGAATTTCAATCTATATTATCTTTTTGTCACTCACATGCAGAGGGTGGACACTTTGGAGGAAAGAAGACAGCTCTCAAAGTACTTGAGAGTGGATTTTATTGGCCTACATTATTCCATGATGCATATGTCTTCTATAAGTCTTGTGCCAGATGCCAGATGACAGGTAACATCGGTCCTAGAGATCAAATGCCTCAACACCCAATTCTTGTTGTTGAACTCTTTGATGTGTGGGGTATTGATTTCATGGGACCGTTTCCTAACTCTCAAGGGTATCTGTACATTCTTGTCGCTGTGGATTATGTTTCTAAGTGGGTGGAAGCTAAAGCCACCCGCACTAATGATGCTAAGGTTGTTCTGTGTTTTCTGAAAGAAATTTTTGCTAGATTTGGAACACCTAGATGCATTATCAGCGATGGAGGATCTCACTTCTGCAACAGGTCCTTTGACGCTTTGCTCAAGAAGTACAGTGTAACACATAAGGTGGCAACACCTTATCATCCTCAGACGAGCGGGCAAGTAGAGGTATCTAACAGGCAGATCAAACAGATACTTGAGAAGACAGTTGGTCCTACGCGAAAGGACTGGAGTCAACGACTGGATGATGCGTTGTGGGCTTACAGAACAGCGTACAAAACACCTATTGGGATGTCTCCTTATAGGTTGGTTTATGGGAAAGCCTGCCATCTTCCAGTGGAGCTTGAGCACCGTGCATTCTGGGCTGTGAAGAGATTCAACTTTGACATTGATGCAGCGGGATTGCATAGGAAGTTGCAGCTGAGTGAGCTTGATGAGATTAGGCACAATGCCTATGAGTCCAACAGGATTTATAAGGAAAAGACCAAAGCTTTTCATGACCGGAACATTAAAAAGAAAGAATTTTCAGTTGGTCAGAAAGTTTTGTTGTTCAACAGTCGTCTACGGTTATTTCCAGGTAAGCTTAAGAGTAGATGGACTGGACCTTATGTTATTACTAATGTTTCCTCTCATGGTGCCTTCGAGATCAGGAGTTTGAAATCAGGGGACACATTTGTGGCGAACGGTCAACGACTCAAGCCTTTCTATGAGTCATTTGTGGAGCATGTCTTTGAGGATGCAGACCTCGAGGATGCCCCTCCTATTGAGGATTGATTGGATCTGTCGTCTGGCTGAAGACGTTAAACTTAGCGCTACTTGGGAGGCAACCCATGTTGATGGAGAAGCGTGGCTATCAGATTTGCTTTCTTAACCCTTCTCCTTTTGTTTTATTTCTCCATGTGTTTTAGTGTGATTTGGATGTGTTATGCGTTTCACCCTATGCTTGTTTGATGTATTGCATGCTTTAGTTTTGTTTTACATTGAGGACAATGCAAATTTCAAGTGTGGGGTGGGGTTTATAACATATCCTTAGCGTCTTTGTATAAATTTTTCAATTTTTTAGGTGTCAATTCGGAGCTGTACAGTGTACTGTTTTGTGCGATTTGTGTAAAATAGCTAAAAAATTCAGAAAATTCTGAAATTTTGTGAGAATGTTCATTCATGTGTCTAATTTATGCTCATAAAATTTCGACTCTGTCTGATGTGTGAAAAATTCTGGAAAAATTCTACAAGTCGTACTGTGCAGTGCAGGTCCGGATTCTCGACCGGTCGAAAATCATGAATTGCCTTTTCCGACGACAAGTTCGTCGTGGAAGGGTAGTTCTGTCCAATTTTGAGATTTTTGAAGTTTTTTCTTGTTTTCTTTTGTGTCTTTGAGTCATATATGGAAAAGCAAATTACAAAAATAAAAAGTGTCAAGAAAAACACAAAAAGAAGAGTCTTAGGAGCCCTTAACATGTCAATGATGTGATTATATCTTCCTACTTTGTGGCTAAAAGATGATCTTGTACATGAGTTTCTCTGGTTGATTTTGATACATGTACATGTGCTAATGTGTAGTGGATGTAGAAACATGTTAACATGGTACAGATTTGAGCATGCTTAGACTTCGTTGAGATTCATTAACCTTGTGAGCTTTGAGCCTAAATGTGCTATACATGCTTTCATTGTTGAGTGTTTGATTGCTTGCCACAGATTAAGTTAATGGACTCTAGAGATTACTAGAACTTGCTCTTGTGCTTTTCAAAGCTTATTGTCATTACATGTTCTGATTGAGGAAGTGATAAAGGCATCTAGGATTTTCAGTAGAAAAGAATGGTTGAATAATTTCTTGATTGATTATTCATCTCTATAGAGAGATATATATAGTGATACAACCCTATATTTACAAGGAAAGTATAACTAAATATTACATAGAATAATTCACCTATACATATGAGGAAAGTAATAATCCTTAGAATATTCTACACTCCCCCTCAAGTTGGTGCATAGATGTCAATCATGCCCAACTTGTCAATCGAATCATCAAAAACTTTCCTTGACACTCCTTTTGTAAGAACATCTGCCAATTGATCTTCTGTATACACGAACGGAAATCGAATCACCTTCCTGTCTAAGTTCTCCTTAATAAAGAATCGATCCACCTCCACATGCTTTGTTCTGTCATGCTGAACTGGGTTATGAGCAATTTCAATTGCTGAGGTGTTATCACAGTGTAAATCCATTGGCTTCTTAAGCTTGAACCCTAAGTCTTTTAACACATTTCGGATCCATAGCAATTCGCATACGCCGTGTGCCATACCTCGAAACTCTGCTTCTGCACTTGATCTAGCAACAACCTTTTGTTTCTTACTACGCCAAGTCACTAGATTTCCTCCAACAAAGGTAAAGTATCCAGAAGTAGATCTCCTATCAGTCTTATCACCAGCCCAATCAGCATCTGTATATCCCAAGACTTCGAACTCATTTTTCTTCTCGAATAACAAACCTTTTCCAGGTGCCTTCTTGAGATACTTCAGAATACGATATACTGCATCCATATGCTCTTCACTGGGACAATGCATAAACTGACTCACCACACTCACAGCATAAGCAATGTCAGGTCTAGTATGAGAAAGATAAATGAGTCTTCCTACTAAACGTTGATATCGTCCCTTGTCTGTCAAGACTTGATCTGGATAAATAGCTAGGTTATGGTTCATCTCAATTGGTGTTTCAGCTGGCTTGCAGTCAAGCATCCCTGTTTCAGCTAACAAATCAAGCACATACTTGCGTTGGGATAAGAAAATTCCCCTTTTAGATCTAGCCACTTCAATTCCAAGAAAATATTTTAATTGTCCAAGATTTTTCATTTCAAATTCCTTCGAAAGATATCTTTGTAAAGCTTCCATCTCTTTTGGGTCATCGCCTGTGACAATCATATCATCGACATATACTATCAGAGCAGTAATCTTACCCTGACGGCGCTTAATGAACAATGTGTGATCTGAGTTGCTCTGTTTGTAACCAAATGCCTTCATTGATTTGGAGAATCTCCCAAACCATGCTCTCGGAGACTGTTTTAGACCATATAGGGACTTCTTCAATCTACAAACCTTGCTAGCATCACAAGGCTTATTACTGACACCTGGTGGCAAGTCCATGTACACTTCTTCATCTAGGTCTCCGTTGAGGAACGCGTTCTTCACATCAAATTGCTGAAGAGGCCAGTCTCTATTTGCTGCAAGTGAAATCAGGACTCTAACAGTGTTAATCTTTGCGACAGGTGCGAATGTCTCCTGATAATCAATTCCATAGCGTTGGGTGTATCCCTTGGCAACCAATCTTGCTTTATATCTATCAATGCTCCCATCAGCTTTAAGTTTCACAGTAAAGACCCACCGACATCCAACAGTCTTCTTACCAGCTGGCATAGTGACAATATCCCATGTTGAATTCTTTTGTAAGGCTTCAAGTTCTTCATTCATTGCTTGTTTCCACTTGGGATCTGTCAAAGCGTCAGATACATTGCTAGGAATAGATACATTGGATAATTGATTAACAACAAGAGCATATGATCCAGACAACCTATGGTTTGATATGTAATTAGCTACAGGGTATTTGACTTTTGCTTTGATATCTGGTTCATAGTGTTTTTGAGGAATACCCTTAGTAATTCTATGTGATTTTCTAGATTCATTAGAGAGAGATGGTACCTGATGTGGGACATTCACAGCGGATTCTTTAGTTGACGATGTAGATGGGGGAAGAGAAACTGTACTTGGTGTAGAGCATATTCTGCCTGTATTACTTTGAGAAACCGGTGGCCCAGTACTGATGGGATCATGATAATTAGACAAGTCAACATCACAAACAGTGAGTTGGTTCCTTTGAATTTGTTGCTCGGTACGGCTTGGCACATTGTCATAGCTAAGCGGCTCGGCAGGACCATCACGGCTCGGGGATGCAGCATCAGCGGCTCGGCTGGCAGCATGTGGCTCGGCAGCATGTGGGACAGGTTCGGCAGCATGTGGGACAGACGTGTTTCCTGTCTGTTCGTCCTCCTTTGTTTGTTTGGAAACAGTTTGGTGGCTGGACTCTTCACGTGGTGACTCTTCACTTGGTCTTCTTTGGTGGCTGGACTGTCTTCTCTCTTCTGTCTTCTCATGGCCATGTGCTTGCTGCTCTTCACGTGGTCTTCTCTCTTCTATTGCTTCTGTCAGTCTGGTGTGAGTATTGTATTTCTCCTCTAATGCTTCTATGTCCACAAATTCTTCCACTTCAAAAACAGGTTTGGAATTCCCTTCATAAGGTTTCTCCCCCTGAAGGGAAGACACCGGTGTAGGAGGAAAAAATGGTTCGGCTTCACGGAAGGAGACATCAAGAGAGACGTGGACTGTGTCTGTGATGGGATCATAACAGCGATAACCTTTCTGAAATTCAGCATATCCAATAAAAATACACCTCCTAGCACGAGGATCAAGTTTGTTACGCTGAGGCTTGGGAATATGAACATAGACAACACATCCAAAGACACGAGGCTCCAAATTTGGTAAGGAAGGAACTGAGAGGAGAGTTTGAAGCTTTTGTTGAGGATTTTGAAATTCAATGACCCGAGATGGGGTGCGGTTAACGAGGTATGCTGCAGATTTTACAGCTTCACCCCAATACTCACGTGGAACATGCATGCCGAATAAGGATGCCCGAACAACTTCAAGCAGCTGTCGATTCTTCCTTTCTGCTAAGCCATTTTGTTGTGGAGTATAGGCATTGGAAGTTTGGTGACGAATGCCATGAGTGCTCATAAACTCGTGCATAGGCCCATTAACATATTCCCCACCATTGTCGGACTGAAAAACACGAATAACCTGTTGATATTGAGTAGACACCATCTTGTGAAATTCTTTGAACATAACACAAACTTCACTTTTGTTCTTTAGTAAGGATACCCATGTCATCCTGGTACAATCATCAATAAATGTCACATAGTAGCGAGCTCCAGAAAGAGAAGGGATCTTGGCAGGGCCCCAAACATCTGAATGAACTTTCATAAAAGGAACAGGACTTTTATTCAAACTAGGAGAATACGGAATACGGTGGCTCTTGGCCAGTTCACATACATCACAATGAAAGTCTGACTCGCTCATAAGTGAAAAAAGATGCGGTTGTAGCTTTTTAAGGTAAACAAAAGAAAGATGTCCTAATCTGCGGTGCCACAACCAAACTGTGTCCTTTGCATGCTCCACATTATTGACTTGATTGACTTGTCCAAAAAACTGTTGTTCGCCACTTTCTGTCAGGTCCAGGTAGTACAGTTTCCCCCTTCTAACACCATAACCAAGAATCCGTCGAGTTAGAATGTCCTGAAATACACAGAAATATGGGTAAAAGGTAACAACACATGTGAGTGCCAGAATAATTTGACCAACAGAGAGAAGATTATGGGCTAGAGAAGGAACAACCAACACAGAATCAAGGGTTAAAGTATCAGACAAGTCAATAGATCCTTCTCCGATAACTGGAGTGGGAGTACCATCAGCAGTAGAGACATTATTTTGGGAAGAGGTATGTAAATCTTTGATGAGACTAGGATCATTTGTCATGTGGTCTGTTGCTCCTGTATCAATTATCCAAGATCTATTCGAAAAAATCTTACCATGTGTACCTGATTGTGCTACGTTAGCGGAGGCAGGAGTAGGCTGCTCGTCCTCTGTAGTAGCCACAGCGGCTTTTGCTTGATTCTTGCGAGGCTTCTTAGTGAAGTCCCACCAATCAGGATATCCAATGACTTCAAAGCACCGATTCTTGCTATGTCCAACTTCACCACAAAGAGGACATTCAGTGTTAGCATAAGGGTTAGGCTTGGCTGGGAATCTACGAGCTGGTGGTCGAGCTGGAGCACGGGGAAAGCCTGGTGGAGGTCCTTGTCGCCGTTGAACTGCCATAGCGGAAGACTCTGCGTATCCCATTGCCTGCCACTCCGAGTGCACCTTTCTGACATATGCATAGCTTTGCTCCAAGGTGAATTTGGGATCTTTGCGAAGAATCTCTCCACGAACTTGATCATACTCTGAATCGAGCCCACTTAGGAAGATGTGAACTCGCTGTCGTGCGATGATATTTGTTTCTTGGACAACAGCACCTACTGTGTGATTCTGAGAAGCAGTGCGCTGATCAATCTCCTGAAACATTCCCACCAATTCATTGTAGTAAACAGCAAGAGTACGACCATTTTGTTTAGCTGTAAAACACTTCCTGTTTAATTCAAAAATGCGAGTCTCATCCGAATCGTCATAAAAAGTTTGCTGAACGGCGTCCCAAACATCTTTTGCAGTTGGAAGTCGGATATAGCGATTCACCAAAGACGACTCCATGGAGTCAATGAGCCAACCTTTCACTTTTTGATTTTCAGTGACCCAAGTATCATATTGAGGAGTGCCCGCAACTGGTGCTGCCGTAGCACCAGTAAGATAACCAGCTTTGCCTCGGCCTCCAATTCTCATCTCCATAAGTGGAGCCCACATAGAATAATTATTTTCAGTCAGGATAACATTGGTGGGAAAAGCAGAATTGTCTTGGGTGATGGTGTGATAATGATTCACAATCTGAGTGGGCATTGTGTCTGAAGTTGCAGCAGAATCAGCGAAGCCAACGGTGAGAAGGTTGTCGTCGTTCATTACAAAATAACTTTGGTCCAGATGTGTTGCAGATGGGGTCCACCGGTGTCAGGGAGGCAGGAAACACGCAGGGAACACTGCTGTGGAGCAGAGAGGTCTGCTGTGGAGCAGAGGGGTCTGCTGTGGAACAGGAGGAGCAGAAATTGGAGCAGCTCGGCTTGGTGGCTGGGCTCGGCTTGGATTAGCTGGTCCCGGCTTGATGTGATTTAATTGTTTGGCTGTTACTTTTGTGTGGTTTGTGTGGGATAACTTTTGTGTGGTTTGTTTGTTTTGTGTGGTTTGTGTGGTTTGTGCGGCGGTTGTGTATGTATATGATAGGGTTGTGTGCAGCGGAAAAACAAATATGGTATAGGGCTTTTGTTTTGTGATGGCTCTGATACCAAGTAGAAAAGAATGGTTGAATAATTTCTTGATTGATTATTCATCTCTATAGAGAGATATATATAGTGATACAACCCTATATTTACAAGGAAAGTATAACTAAATATTACATAGAATAATTCACCTATACATATGAGGAAAGTAATAATCCTTAGAATATTCTACATTTTCCACTATTGCCATATGAGCCTGTGTCCCGATTTTGTGTACATAAGTTGTGCACCCCTTAGTTAACCACCTTGAGCCTACATGTTTAAACTTTTTGTCATCACCCGCATGATCTGAACCCTGAAGCTTAGAATAGTTTTATCTCTACCTTGTTTTAGGACTTAGTAGAGCTGTACATGAGACAGATACATGAAGATCGAGGTGACTGTTGTGAATGTGATGCAAAGAAACAAGTGTGGGGTATCAAGCTAGTTGCGTTGAATTGTAAAAGCCGAATGAAAAAAAAAAAAAAAAAAAAAAAAAAACGGCATAAAAAAAAAATAGTTCTTTGTGATGATCTAGCTTGATACCCGAGTTAACTGTTGATGTTTAGAATGAAGTGTAGGCCCAACAGGATGAAATCCGGCCACAATAGTGACACTTATGATGAGAAATACAATGGTGATGATGTTTCAAAGTGTTGTGAAGTTTGAAGAATTGTCTCTACATATGGTGCTCTACTAGGTCTTAGAACTTTTGCTTGAATACCACATCGTTTTGTTCTATAAACCTATGAGCCTAGCCCCATTACAACCTTTGAAAGTCCTTTTTGATCCTCAAGATGGCAGCCTTTGATCTGTGGAGATAAGTCACAAGAGTGAGCATATGGCTCGGTCCATTTGGCAAGTGATTGAATTGAGCGAAAACCTTATACATACTTTGAGTGAAACACTTATGAGAACATATCTATGTGAGGTTGAATCTTGACTTGTCTACTGCATGCTACAGCTTTATATTCACCATGTTATGTCTGTGTCCTACATGTTACATGTTTGTCATGCATTGAAATTAACCCTTGAAATTCTATGAGATGTAACTGTGGAATTGTATTCATCTTGGTGTTACAGGTGTTGGAAGATTGCTGAGACTAATTGTTAAGGGCGTTAGAGTGTTTTAGTTTTGAGTCTTAGTTTAGTGTATTGCTCGAGGACTAGCAATGTTTAAGTGTGGGGTATTTTGATAGTTGCATAAATATGCAACTTTCTTGGTCTTTAATGTATTCCCTATACTTAGATTCTTGTTATGAATTGAGCATTTTAACTGTGTTTTATTGTTTTGTAGGTCTTTTGGAGAATTATGACAAAAGGAGCACAATAAGCTGATTTTGGGAATCCTGCCCGCTACAGGTCAGCCAACTTCGACAGAGCACTGGGAACGGACCAGGAGGAACTAAATTATGATTTTTACATGCTTGGAAAGCCCTGGATGTCTAGTTTCCGTAGCCACTTCCGGAACAACATTCCGAATTTTCTAGAGGAAGTTATGGCCGATTTACTACAGAGAGGTCATTCTGCTCGGAAATGCTGACTGTGGACAGAAATGCGTATTTGAAGGCCGAAGTCTTATTTGATCATCATGGACGAATTTGTGGACTTGGACCCAACTAATTACTGATTTGGATTGTGGAAAAGAAGCCAAAAGCTTAATGGATTAATTAGTTGGGTTTGCAAGGAAAGGAATCCTTATCCCTTAGGGTTTTGGGCTAGGGTTTCCTCATCAAAGCTTGGTGTTGGACCAATTAGGAAAAGGAGATTAAAACTCCTAAAGCTATCACGTGAAAGGGAGGCACGGGCAGAGGATTAATAGGGAAGCAAACCCTATCATTCATGATTGATTCACAAAAAGAGAGGAGCAGCCGAACACAAGAGGAGAGGAGCAGCCGAACACCAAAAAGAGAAGAAGAGACCGAGTCCTTCTTCTTCTTCTTCTCCATCCATCTGTATAATCTTTCATGCTTTGTTTTGATAATTATACTATGACTTTTAGTAGCTAAATACCATTGTTAAGGGGCTGCTTGAAGCCCCATACATGAAGTCTTTTTGATATATAAACCCTAACCTAGTTTTGCATATGTTATGAATGAGTTTTCTTTCTTTAATCGGTTCAGTGATGAATTCCTTGTATGTTTGCTTTGGTGGCCAACTTAGTATGCATGCTAGGGTTCTAATGTCATGAGATACGGGCGACTGAAGATAATTTCTTCCACCGGATTCTCTATAGTGATACACCGAGGAGATATGCGTATTCTTGGGAGTTAGAAAACCATAGGTCTAGCAGGACACAACCGTATGTACCTGTGAACCCTTGTAGCTTCTCAAACCATTTCAAAACGTAATGCTTTCTTCTTTGTTAACCTGGGGGTCTAACGAACAAGGGTTCATTGAAGGATAGACGTGAGGGAGGTCTAACGACGAACTCATATAGGGTTAAGGATTTGGTAATAAGATGTGGACCAATGATCTAACGATCGGCCCTTCTTGGGAACTTTCATTCATGGGATATGTGCATTGGGTTAGTTATATATTGAAAAGATGGATTGGCGGTGGTGGATTGCATGCTTCTTAACCTCATAATCATATAGTTTAAACACATTTGCATTCATATCATTACTAACTTCAGCATTTTATTTTCTGCATTTAGCTGTCTTCGGTGATTGATTTCACCAACCAAAACTCAACGAAACCCACTCAAATTTTAGGTGGTAGTCCGCCACTGAGTCTAGTTAATTGTGTCCAAATTTCGTGCCCATTGGTGTAGCCAAACTTGAGTTTGAAATTTGTTAGTGTCTGTAGGTCGAGTCTGTCAGCTTTTAATTATTTTGTTAAGTCTTAGTATCACCAGTTCCTTGTGATCGATAACCCTTGTTTACCGTACTATATTGATATATCTTGAAGGGAAATAAGGTATCTTTGAGAGGTGCATTGGCACCCATCACGTGCGGACGTCCGTAGCCGAGAAGCTCTGTATATATATATATATATATATATATATATATATATATATATATATATATATATATATATATATATATATATATATATATATATATATTGTAAATATTATAATTAGTTATGTAGTTTGATGTAAACTCTACCTCTATATAAAGAGGCTAATGAGAATGAATGAGTAGACTTCTACTTCCTCTCAACTCTTTTCTCTCTATCTTTCTTTACTTTATAACACGTTATCAGCACGACTCTACCTTGAGTTAGGGCTGGATTGGTATGTATACCAACTCTATTTTTCCAGTACCATGTACCAACCAATATATGATTGGTATGAAAAATCCACCATTTATACCAGCCAATAACGTTGGTATACCAACTAATTGGTACGGTTGGTACTCGGTTGGTACGGTTGGTAATGGGCTTCTACCAACATAGTTATGGCCCAAAAATTTAAAGGCCAAATTCAAATAAGTAACAAGAAATAAGTCAAATAACAACACAACTCCATAGTCTTATACAACTTCAACCAAATTACCAAATAAAAAGTCACAAACTGAATGGCAAAGTCCAAATAACCAAACTTCTAAAATACTAACAAGTAACAAATTCTCAAAACGATTGAAAAAAAAAAATGTATTTTTCACTATTTCAGTATAAGTTGGTAGGTACAGTATACCATTGTTTCTGCACAAACCTTGGGGCCTGGTAGATACAGATGAATCCAACTTGATCTCCTGCAAACCTGCTTACTAAGGGGAATACCGGGCGGGCCGGTCTTCTCCTCTCCGATGCCTAAGTCAGTATAGTTGGAATATATAACTTGAGCACGTATGTAAGCGGTGAGAGAGATAAGTTACCTATTAATGAGGGTAGTTGGGGCCCTTATATAGGTGGCTGGGGGTGAGGGCTGGCCTCACCCTTCGATGTGGGACTGGTTCCCTTCAAAGGGCAGTTCTGGTGACCTCTTTGGCAGGCAGGCGCCCCCTGGCAGCCGGATAGACTGCTGGACCCCGAGGCCGGGTGCTGGTGGTTCGGTCCTGGGCCTCGGGCCGGGCCCTGGTGCACCTACTGCGGGTCTGTGGGCCTGCTGTAGCCCCTCTGCGGCTACTGTCAACAAGTCCCCCAAGTTCCCGGTCAAGTGCAATCTTGAATGGGGACTTAAAGTCTGTCTTGCTCTTATCCAGCAGACCCGCAGGGTTACCAACCCCACGGTGCCCAGTCCCCCAAGTCCGGATTGAAGATTGGGCGTGACCGGGCGTTGGGCTGTGCTTGGTATGAGGCGGAGTTGACAGGACCTCTACCGGGCCCCAGAGTGCGCTAGCCTACGGGATGGCCTGTTGGTGCGTGGACTAAGCCAACAGGTACCCCGGAGAGTGTTACGGCCGTATTGGGGCATCGGTTAACGCTTGCTAGTTCTTCTCAGCTTTTGTTGGTTAAGCGTTGAGGTAATGTGCAGGTTTGTTAGCCTGCGGGGAGACTTGTTCTGTGTTAGAGAAACAATCTGCCCGGTGGAGTGGCGTTGAGATAACGAGTCTCGCCATGTATCCCCAAATGTATCACAGTTCAGTGTGATGCATGGTTTTTATCCTGCTGGACAAGAGTACATGGGTTAGATGTAAGCTCGCCCGGGTTTATAAAGCCCATGCGTTTAGAAGCCTCGAGTTGTTGCTGGCTCGTTCCTGCCCATAGGCGAAGGAAGGTGACAACCGGTAGAATGCTTTGGAGTTGGTTGAATGTCACATGTTCGGTGGAATGCCATGGTTCCGGGCGGAGCTCGACCGGGCATTCTGCCATATCGAGACGAGTCCCCCAGTGAGATGCCATGTAGCCGGTTTGAATGATACGTAACCGGAGATTTGCCAGGGTACCGGATGGATGGCTCATACCCGGAACTATTTTCTCGAGGCGGTTGAAAAATTATAGCTGGTGAGAGGCTGTGGAGCCGGTTGGAGACTGCATAACCGGTGAGAAGCTGCGGAGCCAGTTGGTTCGAGGTTGGCTTTCTGGGGAAGCGAGGGGAGTGGACGCCTTGTTGTGCGCTCCTATCTCCCCCAACTGTCGCTTGTAAGTGGGACAGGTGGCTGACATGCAATAAAGGGGAGAGCCCATCAGTCCCATCAGTTATGATAGTATGGGATCCCTTATTGATGCTGGGACACGTGTTGGCAGGGGGCGGTCTGAGATGGAGGGGATCCACGGCTGGGGTTGCCTCACTTTTCTTGTTGCCCTACTTATCATTCCCTCTGTTTTCCTCCTGCCGCATCTTGCTACTCTTTGCTTGTTGTTTGTCTGTGCTACAGAGGTGAATTCTTTTTGTCTAGGCTTTATGGCGTCTGGGAGATCTGCGTATTCTGCCGGTGCAAACCGCGGGCCCATGCGGCATGAGCTGCTGGATGGTGATAGGTTGATTTTCTGTGATGAGCCAATCAGAAGCATGAATGATAGAGAGATCAGGGAGTTTCGGGCGAAGTGGGATATCGACAACTCCATTAAGCTTCGAGGCCTGCATCCCGGGGAACTGACCTGTAATCCGGAACCGGGTTGGGTTGCCGTTTTCGACGATCAGTTTCGACACGGACTATCGCTGCTGTAATAACCCGATTTTTATTACTAATTTCTTGTAATTTAATCGTGAACTATTTGGAGGTTGATTTTTGAGGTTTTGTGTTTCGTACGTTTTAATTAGTTGTTGCGTGACGTCGGAAGTGAGTTTCAAGAGTTAAAGATTTGAAAAACGTTGAATTTCGAGGGTCTAAAAGTTGACTTTTTGATCCGTCATGAATTTCGACAAGTTTCCTTCATGACAATCGTAGAGCTCGACGATACGAGTTCGTAGACACGTGGCACGCATGAAACGGACGTCGTATGAAAAAGTTATGACCTGTTGAAGTTATTCCAAAAATATGAAATTTCTATAAATAGTAATTTATTTTCAGAAAAATCAGAAAATTCTGAAAATATCCCGAATTATCGCGATTTACTGTTCATCATCTCCAATTCGAATCCAGAGCTTCTTTCGCGTAGATCTCCCTCATCCGGCCACCAATCGAGGCGTGCGACCTGTCAAAGTGTTCATCTCGACGTTCTCTTCCGTTTGAGCTAAGGATCGGCATCGGAAAGTGGCTGTGCTCGGCGCAGCAAGCGGAGGAAGCCACTGCCGCCGTACACGGCCAAGCTGCGACCACGTCCGGCGGAACCGGAGCTCGTGCCACCCACCGATCGGTTCGTCTCCTCCTTGCGGTCCTCTTGGTGTAGGTGGTTGTCGCCGTTTCAAGCCGCTGTGACCGGATCGAGAAACGTCTCCGATCGGGTCGACCCGACCCGTTTCAGCAGTTCAGACCCGACCCGGTCAACGTTGACCGTTGACTGACTGCGTTGACTGAAGTTTACCTGCGTTGACTTGTGTTGACCTGACGTTGACCGACCCCAGAACTGTTGCGATTCGATCTGACCTGATTCTGCAGCGATCCGATTCGACCATAAACGGATCTTTACCATTTCTGGTGAATTAAGGTGAGTAAACCTCAGTGTATTCGTATTAAATACGAGTTGATTATGAATTAATTATAGTATATGGATCGTTATATGCAAAATGATTTTATGGAATTGATATTTGTTTTAAATTGAATGAACTTGATCGACTACGGTTCATTGGTAAGTAAAATGATTTTAATATAAAAATGATTTTCAAAGGGTTTTACGATCAATGACTATAGTTGGTATTAGTGGACTATTCCTGAGTGGATGTCTACGTATATATATATTTACGTGAAATATATAATGTGAGTGTGCAATTGGGTGAATGTACTATGTTATGAATTTATCATATATGTGAGTGGTGTGATGTGTGGTTGTGTTGGTATAGAAACCAACGGTTGAAGTAAGATCTCACCAATAGTGGTGAAAGATCTTACATGTGTGGGGAGAGGATCTCGCCTAAGTGGTGAAAGGGATCCTTATGGCAAGTATGTCGGGACCAAGCCTTTGGCCAGGTGATTGGTTACGATCAGTTAGAGCTCTAGTCTGTTTGCCTTGTGAGATTTGTAGGGGAATGACGTTGGTCAGTGCGCCCCTAGTCTTACTCTTTTGGTTGATTGTGCATCGTGAATTTTATAATATACGAGTCGTGGTTGGTTGGGAGTGTTTTCCTTTGTTGATTTAATTATTTTTATCATGAACTTGTTTGTTTTACTCACACGAGCTTTGAAAGCTTACCGGGTTCGTTGTTTACAACCCGGTGCACCATTTGATGGTGTAGGGGTTAGACCTGCAGGTGAGGACCAGAAGCCAGGGAGCGGCATCTGAGTCGCACGGCTAGTAGGTGTAGGCCTTGGTCTAGCTTGTAATTATCTTTTTGGATTAGAGAGTAATAGTGAGAGACTCTTTTCTTACATCTATTTTGTTAATGATGTAATATTTTGAATGTATCGAGCCACACACTTAAACTCTGTTGTTTTACTTGGTTATTGTATGATAACTTTCAAGTGATTGAGTTTATTTGTAAATTTTAACATTGTCGAATTTGAATTTTATTATTCAAAATTCGGAGTGTTACAGCTGCCGCTGGCGTCATTTGTCCAGTACATGCTGAGCTCGATAAAGCTTTCCCCGGCCCAGGTTCCAAGCAACCAGTGGAGGTAGCTGCTTGGTCTCGGGTGTCTGTTCAGTTTGAGCTATATGGACTGGCCCACGGTTATTGAATTTCGGGCGCTGTACAAGATTTCCTACTGCAGAAAGGCCCAGTGCAGCGGTTGTGTGAATTTTGCCGCGCGGGACTTCGATCTTGCCATCACTCATCTGCCGTCGACGGTTTCAGATGTCTGGAGGAGGTCGGTAGTGCTGGCCGGTGGCAGGTGGCAGCGTACTTGGAGGGGCTATCAGGTGCCCGGGGCTTATCAATCGATCGATCGAGAACAGACGTACCGGTTGGTCGACTTGGAGAAGCAACGGATATACCGGCTGTTTACTTGCTGGGACCACTTGAGTCGGAGCTCCTATAATTTCATCCGGTGGAATGTGCTGGAGATATGCGGGATGGGGAGGAAACCTGGTAAGGTATCTTGCACTGTTTGTCTTTGCATGGTTGCTTGTATTCTGACTGCTCGGTTGATCGGTTTGTAGCTAATCCCCCCCGGCTCGCCGTTCGGAGCGAGGAGACTGTCGAACCGGACGAAGAGCTTGTGGCCCCGAGGTTGATGGAGATGGGGGAGGAGGCCGTGAAAACCGTTATTGATCCGGTTACCCAGAAGCACAGGGAGCATGACAGGCCTGTGCCGCTCGTGTTTCCGAACTCTCACTATGGCAGGCGGCCTGGCGGTGAGAATAACTCCCCACTCCTTATCTGGGAAGTGCGCTCGGTGGCCCTGCCAGGTGCAGAACTTGTGGCGCGACTGATGGCGGTACGGACCTCGCGGGAGAGGGAAACTGTAGAGACGACCGGGTATCGTCGAAGCGGCCACGGCGAAGCTCCGGCGAAGAGGGCGAGGACGTTTGATGCCAGGGCGTCAAGCTCGGCTGGACCGATCGAGCGGGCAGTAGCTCCGGCCGTGGAAGTGGGCGGCCGAAGGAGTCAAGGACCGGAAGTCGATCGTAGTTCCGGGCGTGGCTTTGGTAGGTTCGTGGCATATGCCATCGAAGCCTTGGGACTTGATCGGGAGGGCCCTGGGACGGAACGACCGGGCGAGAGCAGAACGAAGCCCGTGGAACTAGCTCTTCGGGTAAGTGTTTCCTGTGCTTCCTTTTCCCTGGAGTGATACGAGCCAATGTTCCTTTGTTTACGTTTGGCAGCTAGCTTATAGCCTTTATGCCGCGGAGCCCAGAGGGGAGTCTGCTGCAGTTTTGGAGAGACGGGTGGAGGAGCTGAGTGTGCAGGTGGACGTGGCGGAAGCCAAGCTTGCGGAGGAAAGAGAGGAGGTCGGTCGGTTGGTTGAGCACCGAGCTTGTGCGGGAGAAAGAAGAAACCGCTCGGTTGTACCATGAACTCTCGCGGGAGAAGGAGGAGGCCGATCGACAGGCTGCTGCCCGGGGAGGGAGGATTGCGGAGCTGGAGGCGAGGGTTTTGGAGCTGCAGACCCAGGTTACAGTAGTCGCCCAGGGAAGGGAGAAGCTCACGGAATCCCAGCTTGCTGAGGTGGCCGATAAGGCTGTCGACGACTTCCGGGAGTCGGTGGAGCTTGAGGAGATGCTGGAGGAGGCCCGGTCAAAGGGCATAAGTGATGCCTATTTGGAGTGGAGGGAGAAAGGATGGCTTGATGCTGAGCGGATGGAGGCTGACATAGCCCTGATCGAGATGGTGGAGCAAGAGCAAGCTCTAAAAGGTGGCGGGCCAGGGATTGGGGGCTCCGGAGGCGCTAACTAGCTGTTTTTTTTCTCGCTTGCCTATATGTGTGCCTTGTAACTAGCTTTATTGATGATGAAAAAACTGCGTATTGCAATACTGATGCCAATTATACTATTGTCCCTTTATAAGCGATATTACTTAGGATAGAACCGCAGGTGCTGAATATTCCAGGGGCGGGTGGAATAGATGCCATCGGTATCTATAATGTGGAATGTTGCTGGGCCCACAGCTACGGTGATTTGGTAGGGTCCTTCCCACGTTGGTTCCAAGGCCAACGGTTTTTTCTGGATTTTCTTCATGACCCAGTCCCCCACATGTAGTGCCTTGTAACCAGCTTTATTGATGATGAACAAACTGCGTATTGCAATACTGATGCCAATTATACTATTGTCCCTTTATAAGCGATATTACTTAGGATAGAACCGCAGGTGCTGAATATTCCAGGGGCGGGTGGAATAGATGCCATCGGTATCTATAATGTGGAATGTTGCTGGGCCCACAGCTACGGTGATTTGGTAGGGTCCTTCCCACGTTGGTTCCAAGGCCAACGGTTTTTTCTGGATTTTCTTCATGACCCAGTCCCCCACTTGTAGCTTCCTTTCCCGGACCCTTCTGTCATAGTACCGGGCGACCCGCTGCTTGTAGGCTTGGTTTCGCATATGCGCTTGGTCGCGCCGCTCTTCTATAAGGTCCAGGTTGAGCCGTACACCCTCGGCGTTTGTTTCGGCGTCGTAATTCTCGACCCTGCCGCTGGGTATGCTGGTCTCCACAGGGAGTACCGCTTCGCTCCCAAATGCCATGCAGAATGGGGTCTCTCCTGTTGCCTCTGCTGCTGTTGTCCGGATGGCCCATAGTACCGCGGGGAGTTCCTCGGCCCAACATCCCTTCTTGGCATCCAGCTTCTTCTTGAGAAGGGTTTTGATAATCTTGTTGATCGCTTCTACCTGGCCGTTGGTCTGCGGGTGTGCCACTGAGGCAAACAACATCCGGGTCCCCATGAAAGCTGTGTACTGGATAAGATCGGCATTATTGAACTGTGTTCCATTATCCGTGACAATAGTCTGCGGTACCCCGAACCGGCAGTAGATGTTCTTCCATAGAAATTTTCTCACTCGCTCCTCGGTGATCTTTATCAGAGGTTCTGCCTCGACCCACTTAGTCTGATAGTCCACTGCTACGATGGCGTACTTGTATTGTCCCACAACTATCGGGAAAGGGCCAATGATGTCTAATCCCCACTGCGCGAACGGCCATGGTGCTAACAGGATTGACAATGCGATTGCCGGGGCATGGGGTGCAGAGGCGTACATGTGGCACTTGTGACAGCCGCCTGTAATTTTTCTTGATGTTGCTGCCATATCTGGCCAGAAGTACCCTGCTCGGAGCGACTTGTGGGATAATGACCTTGCGCCAGAGTGATTACCGTACACTCCTTCGTGAATCTCTCGCATGATAGCCTCTCCTGCCTCCTTTGTCACACACCTCAGCTGGGGGAAGCTGTGCCCTCTTCGGTATAACTGGCCATTGAGGAGACCGTACCGAGCGCACCGGAGGTGTAGCCTCCTGGCCTCCACCGCATCCTGGGGGCTGGATTTGTCAGTCAAATACTTGACTATTGGATCCATCCAGCTCGGTGGCGCTTCTTCCACCGCAAATATCTCGGAGATGGTCTTGCTTATACTCGGCTTCTGGAGAGTTTCAATTTTAGCTCTCCGGTACTCTAGAGGGTAGTTTCCGGTTGCCAACCTTGCGAGGGCGTCCGCATGCCTATTTGCGTCTCGGGAAATGTGCTGGATCGTGGCGCCCTGGAACGGCTCAATCAGGGTTTTGGCCAAAGCCTGGTAGGAGGATAGCTGGGGTTCCTTGACCTCAAACAACCCGTTCATCTGGTTCACCACTAAGCTGGAGTCGCTATATATGTCCATGGACGGGATTCCCAGCTCCTTGGCCAGTTGCAAACCGGCTATGAGGGCCTCATACTCGGCAGCGTTATTTGAGGTGCTGAAAAGGAACCGTAAGGCATACTCGTACGATTGGCCATCGAGCGAGGTTATCATGACACCGGCTCCGCTCCGCTTGCACGTTACGGAGCCGTCGACGTAAAGCTTCCAGCCGTTGGGGAAGCCTGGTTCGATCTTTACGGTCCGTACTGCCTCGGTGTCCTCATACTGGGTGGGGTGCGCTTCTGCCACCATTGGGGTGAGCTCACATATGAAGTCCGCAGCTGCCTGTCCCTTCATGGCCGTTCGCGGGGCATAAGTGATGTCGAATTCTCCCAGTTCAACTGCCCACCGCACGAGCCTACCGCTGGTGTCTGGTTTTTGCAGGATCTGCCGCAGAGGGTGATTGGTATATAAGGTGATGGAATGAGCCTGGAAATAGTGTCGGAGCTTCCTGGCACTAACAATCAGGGCCAGAGCCAATCTCTCTATGTCGGGGTACCGGCCCTCGGCTCCAGTAAGTCCCATTCCCGCATAATATACCGGAAGCTCGAGCGTGCCCTCCTTCCTGACGAGAGCCGCGGAGACGGCCGTTTCGGATGCGGCTATATAGAGGTATAGCATCTCGCCCGGCACTGGTTTGGATAGGAGAGGCACTGCAGACAGATATGTCTTGATAGATTGGAATGCCGCTTCATGCTCCGCCGCCCAGTGGATTTTCCTGGTCTGTTGTGCCTTGAGCAGTTTGAAGAACGGGGCGCACTTATCGGTTAGGCGGGAGATGAATCTGGCCAGGGCGGCTAACCGGCCGGTCAGCATCTGGACCTGGTTTCTCTCCCCTGGCGTTTCCATATCTAGAATTGCCTAGACCTTCAGCGGGTTGGCTTCTATCCCTCGCTGGCTAATGATGTGGCCTAGGAACAGGCCCTCTGAAATCCCGAAAATACACTTCTTCGGGATCAAGCGCATTCCGAATTTGAGCATCTTGCCGATGACTACGGCCAAATCCCGGACGTGGGCCCCTGCAGTCAAGCTCTTGGCCAGCATGTCATCTACGTAAACCTCTACGATTTTACCCATTTCTTGTTCCAGCATTCGGTTCACCATCTGCTGGTAGGTGGCTCCGGCATTTTTTAGACCGTACGACATCCTCTTATAACAGTAGGTACCTCGGTCGGTTGTGAATGATGTGTGTTCCTCATCATCCGGGTGCATCCTAATCTGATTGTACCCGGCGTAGGCGTCCATGAAGCTGAGCAGCTTAAAGCCGGACGTGAGATCTATAAGCTGATCAATCCGGGGGAGCGGGAAGCTGTCCTTTGGGCACGCCCGGTTTAGGTTAGTGAAATCCACGCACATACGCCACTGGCCGGTTCCCTTCTTCGGCACCATGACCACGTTAGCGAGCCAGCGAGGGTACTGAACTTCCCGGATGAAACCTATGCCCTTTAATTTCTGTATCTCTTCTCTGATCGCCTCATACTTTGCCGGGCTGAAGGTCCTCCTCTTTTGCCTCATCGGGAGAACGTTGGGCAATGAATTTAGCTTGTGGACGGCTATCTCCGGGGATATACCTGGCATGTCCTCGTAGGACCATGCGAAGACCGAACTGTTGTCCCTGAGAAAGGCGATGAGCTCTTGCCTGAAAACTGGATCGAGCTGCGTCCCTATCACTACATTTCGCTCCGGGTGGTCTTCCGAAATGCAGATTGCTTCGGTTTCTTCCACGGCCGAAGGTCGCTCTAGCTTTTCGGTGAATGCAGATCGCTTTACTCTGTTTGAACCGGTGTCATCACGGGGGTCAATACTCAGATCCGGCGCTGGCGCCTGCTGAGTGGGCGTGAAGACTTCGGTCCGCTTCCTCCCATGGGTCAGGGCCTCCGCATAATATTTACGGGCGATCTTCTGGTCCCCGCGCAGGGTAATGACACCGGCCGGTGAAGGCATCTTCAACATCAGCATATGGCCGGCTATAAATGTCTTCAGTTTCCATAATCCTGGCCGACCAATTATGCCATTGTACGACGACAAGCAGTCCACAATGATGAATTCAAGGTGCTCCTTCCTTGTCCTATCTCTCTCGCCGAAGATCAGTGGTAGGTAATCCGATCCCAAAGGCTGGACCACTTCGCCGGAGAAGCTTATAAGTGGCTCGTTATCCTGGGATAATTTATTTTTTCCTCTCTGCAGCCCTTTGTATGCGTTTCGGAACATCACATTGACAGAGGCTCCGGTATCGATCAGCATACGACTGGTTATCCAATGGTCTATTTGGACCGTGATGAGGAAGGGGTCGTTGTGCGGTTGGATCAGATCCTCCGGCTCTTCTCCCTCGTAGAAAGTAACCGACTTCCATCCGATTTTGGCGGCTTGGCCGCTTCCTGCTCCGAATGCATACACCTCTTTCTCCCGGATCGATCTTAAGCACCGTTTCTTCGAGCTCCGGGTGAGCTGATCTATATGGCCCCCGCCATGTATCATGTTTATGCTTCCGTGCACCTCGATCTCTCCGGGAGGTCGGGTGCTTATGGTTCCTACTTGCCGAGCTCCCGACCGGTTCTCTCTTGGTTCTCCCGAGCGGGCTCGACCGCCTACAACCGCTCTCTGGGGTCTTGGATCGCCGGTCCTACGGGCTGGATCTTCGGGTTTTTCTTCCGGCATAATGGCTAGGGCCCGCGGTGGTCGTTCTACTGGCGCAGCCGCCGCTGGCTGTGCCGGTCGCACAAGTGGTGGTCTCCTCCCTGGCCGGGAACTGTTGTCATTGCTTCGTCGGGGTTGCCACTCCTCCCGTACCTCTGCTTTCCTGGTGGTTATAGGCGCACGGCTGCGATCTAGCCGCCCGGTCTTGCTCTCACGGGGAGGTGGCGACAGTAGGTTATCCGGTCTTCGCTTGGGTGCCTTATCCCCATATGTCTCGTGGTCCGCCTGAGCATGCCTGACGGCCACGGTCATCAGTTCATCGTATCCCAGCGGCTCCTGTACTCGCAAGCTGTACGAAAGTTCTCCGGGTCTTAACCCCTGCTTGAAGGCCATCCCCGCGATCTTCTTGTCCAGGTTTCTGACCCCGGCCGTGGCGATTTGCCACCGGTTAACGAAGGCGCGTAGCGGTTCGTGGTCAGTCTGCATGCAATCAAAAAGGATCGCTGATGTTTGGACTGCCCTGGCCCTGAGGACGAACCGGCCGACAAACTTATCAGCCAACTGCTCGAAAGTTTCGACTGAGTTCACTGGTAGTTCGTAGAACCAACTCAACGCCTCCCCCGAGAGCGTCTCTTGGAACACGTTGCAGTACGTAGCATCAGAATAGCCCCTTGTGCCCGTCTGCGACTTGAAACTGTCCAGGTGCTGATACGGGCAGCTCGTTCCCGAGTACGCCAGTTTTAGGAGCCTTAGGCTACCAGACCTTCCTGATTCCCTAACCCGGCGCGGAAAAGGTCCAATACGCTCATTGAATCGTGCACTGTCCCGCGGTCGCCCTGCTTTCTTTTCACTGGCGCCTAAACGGTCCTTCATGTCCGACACTGAGGCGGAGAGCGTTTCGAGCGTCCTTGCAGTAGAACTGTCCTGCTCGCTTGACGCCTGGCTCGTGCGGTACGGTAGCTCGACAGGACCGGAGTTTTTCAAAGCTTCCGAAAAGAGAGGCGTGGGCACATACACAGTCCTTCTTCTTCCTGTGGGCTGTCCCACCTCGAGGTGCGGGAACTCTCTAACCTTGCTTGCGGGCCGTGACGCCGCCCGAGGAGTGCCCGGCTGGCCTCCTTTTCCCAGGGCCGCTAATAAGGCGGTGTTTACTGCTTCCAATTCCTGGCACCGGGCATCTGCCCTTAGCCGGTCTCGGCCGCCCTCTGCTCGCAACCGCTTGACTTCTGCCTTCATCTTCTTTATTTCCTCTCCCGCACCATACCTGTCGGGGTTCTCTGAATCTTGACGATCGTGACTTCTGTCTTGGTCTGGAGAAGGGGCGAACCTCGCACCGACCTCAACCTTTATATTACGGGCCCGGTCGGGGATCTGAATTCGCTCTGATCTTCTGTCTCGGTCGGGAGAAAGGACGAACCTCGCACCTACCTCAGCCCCTGTGTTTTGGGCCCGGTCGGGGATCTGAATTCGCTTTGATCTTCCGTCTCGGTCGGGAGAAAGGACGAACCTCGCACCGACCTCAGCCCCTGTGTTTTGGGCCCGGTCGGGGATCTAAATTCGCTCCTTCAACCGTCTGGTGCCAGTTTTTATCTTCCTTCCTTCCATGGCTTCTGGACTGCGTATTTAACTATTTTTCAAAGGACCGATCGGGCTCTACTCCCTGGTAGAGCAATGCTAACTTTTCTCGTGGATCAAAAAACCGTTCCCACAGACGGTGCCAATTGTTTCTGCACAAACCCTGGGACCTGGTAGATACAGATGAATCCAACTTGATCTCCTGCAAACCTGCTTACTAAGGGGAATACCGGGCGGGCCGGTCTTCTCCTCTCCGATGCCTAAGTCAGTATAGTTGGAATATATAACTTGAGCACGTATGTAAGCGGTGAGAGAGATAAGTTACCTATTAATGAGGGTAGTTGGGGCCCTTATATAGGTGGCTGGGGGTGAGGGCTGGCCTCACCCTTCGATGTGGGACTGGTTCCCTTCAAATGGCAGTTCTGGTGACCTCTTTGGCAGGCAGGCGCCCCCGGTCCCAGGGTCCCTGGCAGCCGGATAGACTGCTGGACCCCGAGGCCGGGTGCTGGTGGTTCGGTCCTGGGCCTAGGGGTCGGGCCCTGGTGCACCTGCTGCGGGTCTGTGGGCCTGCTGTAGCCCATCTGCGGCTACTGTCAACAACCATGGTATAGGAAAAACATATACCACCTACCGTACCATATTTTGAAGTTGGTACAGTATACTGTACCGTGTACCATGTACCGATTTGGTGGTATACCAACATATTTGGTACGGTTGGTATATGAATTGGTTGGAATGGAATTGTGTACCATTGCCAGCCCTACCTTGAGTTGATAACGATCGAACCCTAGGAAACCCAAATGAATTTAATTTCTGAGCGCTTTGCTTCTACTTCTTTTTTCTATCTTTTCTCTATTTTATAACACGTTTCTTTATGCAAATGGGATCTTGTTTATCTCATATTGATGTTTCATTTAATATATCGCTATGAGCCTATGATATGAGAGTACGAATTTTGTGATCATAGATTGAGACCTGAAGTCTCTTAATGGAACTATGAAGGGCCCGAAGCTCCCCAAGATTAATATTGTCAAATTACTTCTCACAGAGATTATGCACCAGACCGAAGTTCCTCAATAGTCAACAATTGTGAATGTAAATGATCAGAAGACCTTTGGAGCAATTCAACTGAGTACGTGTTAGACTATTAGTCTATTTGATCAATTTTGGATTCAATTTGATCACTTGACCATGTCTTCTTATGAATCGGGAAGTAAACACGATTTTACATAGATGAGAATATTTCATTACAGATCGAGCCTGAAGCCTCTTGATCAAATTAATTAAGAGAGACCTGAAGTCTCTTGATCGATTCATTGCTTTGACTTTGTTATGCAAGTATATGATTTCAGATGCTTTGCAGGCTTGCATATACATACACTTGAAAGTATGGTGAGTTATTTTAACTGATTGATAATTGTTTTTATAGCAAGGCTGCCAAGGCATATAATAATCAGTATTGTTTGCCTGTTTATTGGCACCATGTTTGGCTCAGCACTGGTGCGGCAGCAGTGCCCTTCCAAACTGCAGAAGACTTGAATTTTTATCGACTCTGGAAGTTTTGCATTTTGGGGGGATAAATGTATTGAAAAAAAAAAAAAATTCGGGACAGGCAGTCTCTTGATCAAAGTATAAAGGGCTTGAAGCTTCCCGATCAGAGTGGTTAGTAGTTTGGCTTTAACACAGGGACCGGCCAGATCCCACATTACCTATTGCATTGGATATTTGTACCATGACTCACATTACCTATTGGTTCAAAACATAGATTAGAAATAATAAGGGAAAATGTCTATTTAGTGCTAATTTGACCCCCTGACTGCCCATTCAAATGACAAACTTATTTTTTTCCCCTATTCAACATAAGGTAACAACTCTATTGTCCATTTGAACAAATCTTTTTCAATTCTAGTACAAATTTAATTTTTTTTCTTCCTTTTTTGTCCTTTTGTCTTATCTAACATATTTTTGAATTATAATGTGTTGAGAAAGTGGAAGATAAAAAAACGAACTTTGCCGAAATATCACTCAACTCCTCCGGCCTCCCATGGCCGGTCGCCGGATTCCGGGCACCAATTTTTTTTTTTCGCCGGAATTTTTTTTTTCGCCAGATTTTTAATTTTTTTTAATTTTTTTTTATAATCAGGTTATTGACGATGGTTACTGACCCTCAGTAAATAATTTACAGATTACAGTAAATAATCGATTATTGACCCCCAGTAATCAGGTTACTGGAGTTACTGATCCATAGTAATCAAGTTACTTACCCCCAATAATTGATTACTGACCCCCAGTAATCGATTACTGACCCCCAGTAATCAGGTTACAGATTTCATATTGTCCAGTAATCATGTTATTGACCCCCAATAATCGATTATTAACCTCCAGTAATCGATTACTGACCCCCAGTAATAGTATTCCCAATTCGATCAAAACCCTAATGTTGGAGGAGGAGGAGGACCCGCCGTCAATAATCGATTATTGACCCCCAGTAATCGATTACTGACCCCCAGTAATCAATTACTGACCCCCAGTAATCGATTACTGACCCCCAGTAATCGATTACTGACCCCCAGTAATAGTATTCCCAATTCGATCAAAACCCTAATGTTGGAGGAGGAGGAAGACCCGCCGTCAATAGTATTACTGACCCCCAATAATCGATTACTGACCCCCAGTAATTGATTATGATGATTGTATATGGAGTCTACGGGAATTCTTACAGGAGGATGGGAAGAGGTGGATGGGAAATCGTGGTGGTATTGGGATCTCACCTGACAAAAGTTGGGAATCATAGTGGGATGAAGAGCAGGAACACCTCAAGCACACTAAAACTAAAGCATGGTGGGAATCATAATTATTATGATAATATTATGGTAAAAAACGAAAGCATCTTTAGTACTGGGTTGATACGTAGGAGGGTCGATAGTTGTTCAACGTCGGTATGCAATATTATGATCATTCCCTGCAAGATTGGTTGTGTTTGTGTTCCCCTGGGATTTCTTCCTGTTGGACTCTGCATCGGCTTCGGTCACAGTTGCAATTTTACTCCACCTGCTCCAAGTCCACAGCCAAAGCCAAAGCCACCGTCACCCCCACAGTCATTCTCACCCTTACCGAGAGAGAGAGAGAGAGAGAGAGAGAGAGAGAGAGAGAGAGAGAGAGAGAGAGAGAGAGAGAGAGAGAGAGAGAGAGAGAGAGAGAGAGAGAGAGAGAGTCGGCTAGAGAGAGTCGGCTAGAGAGAGTCGGCTAGAGAGAGAGGGGAAAATGAGAAATAAGATATTAGGGTTTAGTATAGGGTATTTAGGTATTTTTAATAAGATTCATTGGAGTGAGATATAAACATTGGAATGGGCAATTTTTAAACTCATTTTGTTCAAATGGTCTTTTTCCCAAATAATAAAGAGATGCATGGCGTTTTTATTTGCGCACACTAAATGCCCCTTGATCATCATCGTCTGTGCTATTTTAATTTTATGCAATTGAAAGCCAGCTTGAAGTTGATGTTTTCATTCTATATATATACCAATGATGCACACCTAATGGATATATCACATTTGCTGAATCGATTAAAAGTTCTTATGTGCATGGAACCAGAAGTTTCCATTGTAAAAATTATTTCATAATTAGTTCGAACCTGAAGTTTCAACTATACATTTTATTACTGGCTCCAGAAGAGCACATACGATTTCTCTTTCCTTATATGCCTCCATTATGGTTCAAGAAGACATTATTAATATCTAATATGTACTACGCTAAATTCCATACAAATTTGAGGCATATAATGTCATGAACCAGAAGTTCATTAAACCAAAATATGCTATATTAGTAACCAGTTTTATGATATGTAGTATAACATATTGCATGGAATCGCTGACAAGTTTTGATAATTTCTAAGCTTACTCACAATCAAGTTGTGTATCAACCACAAATTTGTTGGTCACTTAAATGAGACACTCCTCCTATCCTGAGGGGGAGAGAAATTGTTCCCGAAGAATGATATGAATTTGTGTGAGATTTTAGTTAACTCCATTTGTTTTGTGGGATATATGTGTATCTAAATAGTTCTCCTGAAGAGAATGTCACTCACAAATGTCAGAGTTCCTAATATACTATACATAAAAAGGTTGTAAGTGTGCCATTAGAGAATGACACCTTGGCAATGTAACGAAAAACTATGGTTGATACTCAATTTCATGTTTTTGACCTTAAACTTAGTTTGGTTTGCCACAAGCCAATAATCATCATCACTTAAAAGAAAGTGTTAGATCTTGAAACGCATTTCATTGCGCATGGTAATAATAAGACAGTTTTCCCGCCGTTAGGGGGAGGAAATACTACTATCATTTGAGTAACGGTGTGAATCTTATGTGGTATGTATCCACCAGGTCTAAAGTTTTAAGCTCCTGAAAATGATAGATTATATTGCCCTGTAATGTTCTGTATGTGATTATAAATAAAATATCCACATTTGATAGATAGTTGAGTGACATTTGTTTTTGGGGTGACAATATCTGCCCCAGAAGTGGCATAGGTACCCAATATCAATAAATTCATAGTTAATGCATGCATATAAGAATGTGTGGGATCTATGATTGATGATCATCGATGATAATTTACATACGGTAGCTACCAAACATCATTAAGGGCTGTATTGATGTTATGCACGTTTTCATTATGAATGTCGACAAAGTATATTTATTGGCCAAATTGGAAAGAGGCAATTCCAATGAAATTGAATCCTTGAAACATGATGAGATACCTAGACCTGGGATAAATCATTATACGTTTAACTCCACATGATACAAAAAGGATGTTTAGTAATGAAAACAAATCACTATGACACAATGGGAATGTGAAAATCTTCCCTCATACGAATGACAATTTTTCTATAAGTACCGGGTCGTGTATACTTACTATATTGACGAAAGACTTATGGGGCATTGTCATCAGATATGATGTGGGTCTTAAAAGACACATTGCTAAAAGCAAATTCCCAAAGGTAAAGTGTCAATATAAGCGTAATGCTTATCAAATTCTTAAGGAATTCAATTGCAAATCCATAATATGCATAGCGAAAAGAGGCTGAAACTAATTCATGGAATGAAAGAGTCTAAAGCTAGCTCATGCATACTCGTTGCGTTATAACTAACGCAATCTAATTGCCTCAATGAGTACTATGCCAAGACTACAAGATCGAATTCTAATTATGATCATTATGTTGCAACATATTCTAACTTTGCTAAGTTATGAATTACTTTGGGCTCTGGAAGAGCCTGTATGAGACGTATAAATGCATAAAAATATTGATGTGTATTGTTTGATATGCCATGATGGTTTTCCAATGTTTTAAACTATATGAAGTTAACTGTGTCAATTATTTTTTGTTGTTGTTTAGCTATTACTTTGTATGAATTAAGCATGTTGTTTCTAACCTTATTAGATGAGATAAGACTTATGTAAAATCATCTCGTCTTGTTGGTATTGCTTTAACTTTGCAGGTATCAAAATTTTTACGATGAGCCCCAAAATGCAAAACGCACATGCTTACACTTCAGTGAAGACATATCAAATCCATATGCATGGTGCATGAACTTGCAATCATCAGGGGGAGATTCTCATAAGGGGGAGCATCCAGAAGTATGCTACCAGGACATATGCGCGTTGTGCTCTTTTTCTCCTTCGACCAGGGTTATTATTATCCCACTGAGTTTTTGTTACCTGGTAAGGTTTTTAATGAGGCAACAATAAGCGCGTCCGATTTCAATCATTCATTCGTGGACATCCAAGGGGGAGTGTTGTAAATATTATAATGTATGTGGTTGTCCACGTAAATACTCATTAGTTATGTACTTTGATGTAAACTCTACCTCTATATAAAGAGGCTAATGAGAATGAATGAGTAGACTTCTACTTCCTCTCAACTCTTTTCTCTCTATCTTTCTTTATTTTATAACAATATATCAATAAATGAACGTAGATTGTATTGAAAGTTCATTTTCATCATTTGTTTTTAGTTACAAAAATGATGGTCGGGTGGGACTACCACTCCGGGGGATCAGGGTTCAGTTCGTCCCCCTCCCCATGGATATTTTTATCCAAGACAGGTTTCGAACCTCCGACCCTATTACTAGGTATCGAAGCAGCGTCTGCCTGTACGAGGAAGCCGAGGCGAACCAACTCGACTACACCACATTTGTTTTTGGCAATGCCAAATATATAGTTTACAGCTTTAATTTTATATGTTTAGTTTTAATTACAGTTCTTTAATTATCTCATGCATGTCCGATTTCCTTACTGTAACCCTAACACAGTTCTCCATTGTTTTCCACCATTTAGACCAACCCGAGGTCCATATCGCTTTAATTACCAAGAGTTATATATATAAATGAAACGAAATATATATATCCAATACGTCCGGTTGAAAATTGAAGGGGTTGGGGTGGGTACAAATAATTCAGCAATAAATACTGAATCTGACCAGTACTGTGAGGTAAGGAATACGAATACCTAATTCGATCTAGTACCATGAATGCCAGGGCATGCAAGTTATACGACTCATCCTCCATTATTTGCTTATTCAAATTCTATTGCATGATACACGACCCTCATTCTGATACATATATTTATGCAATTTTCAGGTCATTCACGTTAAGCTACAAATTAAGATGGACTCTGGTGCCACCTTCCGCCGAATTCCGGTCACACGATAAATTCATAGGCATTAGCATATATAAATGAGTTTACAGCTACACGAAACATACAATTTTGAGCTAGCTACGGCGTCTAAGTTGGACAGAAGTTATAGACAATGTCTTCAATCCCTACAATAAAAACAGTATGTACATGCAGCCTACAAACATGAAAGTGAAAAGTAAACCATCCAATAATTTTGTCGTGCACAGGTAGCTAGCATTCTTTTCCAACCATTATCTCTTAGTTAGAAGGATTTCACACTTGAATTAATGATAATTTCTAATAAGTTAGTCTTCGCGATTTGGTTGACCCAACACCACAGCAACTCCAATCGAAAGGCTAAATTGTATTATTAAATTTGAAATTTGACATATGACATAGAATTGTCAAAATTGACAAACTTCTACTCCAACTGAAATGTCAAGAGAAAAATGATTTGGGGCTTCAATGAGGTCTTGGATTTGTGGCCTCAATCCTATGTGGCATGTAATGTCATCAGTACACATAATTAATTAGAAAAGTCATGCCAAATCATTCTTAAGTAAATAAACAATCATATTCCTCTCGATCTAACGGTTCTTCATCATTATATATTTTTTAATAATAAAAAAATGTGTGTCTCTTAATATCGATGCCGTAGGAGAGGGGTAGCTACTTGAAGTCCGAACTGTTTGTTGATTGTAGGCCGGTGATAAACCTATACATGGGATCGATTGTAATTGAAGAACTTGTTGAATGACATGCTTGAAATATAAAAATAGCTATTACGATTACTTGTAAGCTTAGGAAGGGAGATAAACCGGATAACCGGATCGGAGAAAAACAGGGAGACGAGCTAGCTAGCTAGCTAGTATACTGTACTGCGCGCATGTACATTCAAATGACAGTTATGAAACCATAAAGATGGTCGGGCATTATGGTGTTGCCAAATATTCATGGCGGTGATGTCATCGGATTGTCAAGCGTATACAGTATCCAATAATGATCTCAAAAGTAATCAAATGTGTCAAGTCCCTTGAGAGGAGGAACACCAGCTGAGGTGGCTACTGGCTGGTGTCCAGGAGATATAAATGAGAATAAATTTGGAGAGATCAATAACAAAATTGAAACTATAATGTATATATTGAGCTCGCGAGCTAGGGACAGCAAAGTTATGGCGAAGTCTGCATAATCTGGACGAACGTGGACTGCGTGTCCATGAAATTGATGATGAAATTACAGGTGGAGACTGGAGACAATAACGGGAAATGTTTAGGTAGAGAAGTACATGCATACGTATTAATAATATCAATAACTGATCAACAACCAAATGGTCTGAATGAAATACCCCATCCTCCTCCTCCTCATCATCATCATCATCATCATCATCTGCATCAAACTGACTTGGTGACTAGCTATATCCGATCCCCAAGCTAGCTACAACAAAACAAAAAGCATACGCAAATATCCAGAATATATAGACCATGTACGTAGATCGTTATAGCTCCAGTACTGCAGTTCCCAAACTCTCACCGTCTCTCTCACACACACACACACACATATATACAGTATATTCATGACATATATATATATAGCCAGTTTATTATTTCTAGACGGCAGAAGAGATTTTATTTTCCCTCGCAGAGCTTTTTTCAATATAAAAAAACGGTCCAACCCGCTTAATTTGTTCATCTTTGTGGACAGTATCTACTATACTAGTGTGTTTGTGTGTGACAGTATTTTATTTCGTCCACAGAGTTTGGTTGAAAAGTAAATGTATTTGTCAGGAGGAGGGGAGCTAGTGAGACATATACTTAATTCTACCATTATTTCCCTCTTCGTTTACGTAAGCTCAATGTCACCATTTTATTTTATGTGTTGTTCCATTATTCCTGCATGCTTAATTGGGACTTGAAAAAGGAAGATAGCTCTACGACTATATATACATACGTACCTCATTCAATCTGCTCATCCCCTTCTCATCTTTGCTCGTGATTCAAAAAATTCCCTTGTCTACTTAGCCATCCTCGTTTGAATAACTATCAGTGATGTGGATGATGATGGGGTATAGCACCGGTGATTGTAGAAACCCTAACATACACAATAACGGGGATCTGCCTGACTACTCGATCAGACCTTCAAATTCTCAGCCAGCAGTACTACTCATTCCAAAGCGTACCTCTACTTCCAACACGGCTGAAATCCCTGTGTTACCATTCAACCACCACCAGCATCAGAGTGCGTAAATATACACGAACACACACATGCACAAATTTGATGGTCTGATTATTCTTTGGATGGTGATAATACTCATAATACTGATATTAATAATTGTATTCATATGTATGCAGTGGTTCGAGTGACATCGTCTGAGCCAGGCAGAAGTAGCGGTGGTTGTTTTTATGAACAACCAGCAGCTGCAGCTCCTTCACGAAGTTCCCGATGGAATCCAACCCCGGAACAGCTATTGGTCCTGCAAAAGCTGTATCGATCTGGGTTAAAGACACCGACGGCCCAACAAATTCGACAGGTGACTGTGCATCTTCGAAACTTTGGGAAGATTGAAGGCAAGAACGTGTTCTATTGGTTTCAGAACCACCGAGCCAGGGAGAGGCAGAAGAGACGCCGAGAACTGATGTCCATGTATCAGTCTGACTGTAAACAACAACAACAATCTTTAACTAACAACACAGTCAGCGGTTTCCAGGACAAAGAATCTGCAGGAGGTACCAATTCATTAGCATCATTTACTTATTAACATCCGTTGATGTACGTGTAGGACACATGCATGGGTATGCAAGAAACAGCGGAACTAGGGTTCAACACTAATTGAGGCCACCACCTTTAGGTCACCTACAGCTCAGTAACTATAACCATATTGGCATATAATAAGTAATAATGAAGATATTCAGTGCAAATAATATACCTGTGCCTTGCGGTCACCAGGCAGGATTCAGCAAACCCTAGTTAATTAAGAGCCGGACAACCTTATTAATTGATTGAGGACTCGAGTACTAGGGCGTACTTGTAATTAAATATGATGATATTCAAAGTTGATCGATCAGGACAAAAATTATTTATCTGATACATCGCATGTTGTCTACTTGCAGGATTAACAAAGTTGAGTCTTGAAGTTGAGCAGCAGAATAAGTGGAACTTACCTAAATGCACTGTTCTTTCTGATCAGGTAGGGTGATATCAAACCAGATCTCAAGAAGATATAGAAATGATTTGAATGAATGCGTGCATGGTATATATGGAATATTTACTACTTTACGTATCTGCATGAGTTTCACTTGTTACAGCTGTACGTGTGTCCTCAGGAATCATCTTCAGTACTGCAAGAGAGGATGATGAGCATGGTGAAAAGCGATTCCTCCAGGCAACTAGTGGAACAACCGGATTCACCTAGACCGACCTCACAATCAAACGCGTCAGCTACAGTTAGTTACACAAAGTTTTTGGACTTTCATCACTATTATGATTATGATTGCGGTATGGTATTGACTGCACCCAATATTTGCAAAAGAGAAGAAGTAGAAAGAAGAGAAACTCAAACTCTGGAGCTCTTTCCACTCGAGAGCGAAAATCTTAAGGGAGCTAAGGATACCAAATTATATATAAGCCGGACGGCAAGCACCGACGCTACTGCAGATTTCATGGCAGATCGATCAATATTATCAATTTCTGATTATCCAAAATGGCAATTAAATTAAAGATAGGGATAACATTAATTATGAATTCGCGCGGTTTATCTGGCATAAATAATTAAGTCTCTCCACAAATTAATAATTCAACTCGTACAATAATGAATAATGCATATATATGAGCTCTACAGACTACAGAGAGAGATTTGAGCACCTACAAGTACTGTGTCCCGGTAGATTTGTGGTCCTTCAAGTTCAATGTTTCAAAAATAAAACCTGGGCCTACTGAAGTTCGGATCGGAGTTACATATATACTTATCTCAACGGTCTCCTATCCAATTATATCGAATCCTTAAAATTTAACTTTAATTGAGGCTAGGATCTTCATTTTGTCATTATAGAGAAATTATTGAATTATATACACAGAAAACTGAGGCTTGAGCTGCTGGAGTTGCTCAAGTAAGTCAAAATGGATTTGCTAAATACTAGCTTCAATCAACAGTCCTGCCAGCATCATATATCTGTTAGTGGATTTTCATAAAATGCCGTTATATTGGTATATGTACTCACGAACGTGCTGTTCTTATACCATATACTTTGAAACATTAATTTCGAGGGTACAATTATTAAATATCCGTCGATCAGTAGAGTAAAAACCAATAAATTTGATAGTTAGTTAGGGTGTATCCATGCTGGTATATATGATACGATTCGGTCAGTACAATACTCACCCACCTTTTATCTGGATATTCATACTCGCACGATTCGGTCTGCATGTGGTTTCTTCTATATATCCATACCAACGTAGGAACTTGCTTTTTCTTGCAGTATTTTATGTACCATATATACATAACTGTCATTATATAAGGAATCTTAATTTATGAAGTAAAGTAGTCCAATAGCCTGATAATATTGATAACACCAAAAGAGTAAGAAACAGAAACGATTACATCAACTATGATCGCAAGCTACGTTCTATTCTTCGTGTTTACGTAGTTGGAAAACATAATCCCGAGTCCCGACTCCATCTCGAAGGTATAGTTTTAAAGAAAGAAATGAAACTTTTTGTTCCAGATTGATAAATAAAAACTCATAAGACAAACATACACAGCAACAAAGGCTCAGTTTGGGATTGCTGTGCTGTGAGCAGAATTGCTTTTGAATTTGCTGTGAGCAGAATTGCTTTTGAATCTGCTGTGAGTAGAATCAGCTGAGGTGTTTGGTAAACTGTTTTTAAAAGTGTTGTGAGAACCAAATAGCAATTTCGTGTGTTTGGTGAGTTATAAATAAAATGGTTAATTTCAGTTTACTACCCAAAATTTTGGGTCAGGTTTCAGTTTCGTCCTTATTCTTTTAATTTAATCACGTGTGTCCTCCTACTTCTAATTTTCTATCAAGCCGAGACAAAAATTCAATTTCACTTCAAACATGACGTCATTATCCGACGTAGACGAGACATGCTGGCCCACTTTTCAGTTTCCAACCCTTTGCAAATGGCATACCTTTTATTTTTGGCGCCAGCATGTCTCGTCCACGTCGGATGATGACGTCATGTTCGAAGTGAAATTGAATTTTTGTCTCGGGTTGATAGAAAATTAAAAGTAGGAGGGTACACGTGATTAAATTAAAAGAATAAGGACGAAACTGAAACCTGACCCAAAGTTTTGGGTAGTAAACTGAAATTAATCCTAAGTAAAAATTATTTTGGATGGGTATAATGACAAAAATAGGCATTGTTATAAATTAATATTAAAATAAATAATTGTTTCTTTTGTATGTAATTATAAAGTTAATCCACAATATTACATCTGATTTCTTAACGCCATAGTAAATGATTGATTATGATTTAATTAGATTAGTATATCACAATCTAAGAAAAAACAAATATTACAATTTGTTACAAATATAACTAATTCCTGCAAAAACATCTCTTATCCTGCTTCTCTAAAATCCACTTTTAAAAGAATCAATTCTTCTAAAATCAGTTTTATGAGTTGTTACGAAACACTTAAGATTAGACCCATAATCACTTTTGACCCCAAAAGCAGCTTGAGAAGCAATCCCAAACTGGGTCTAAGTTTTATGATGGCGTACTTCCCTGAGTTTAGGAACTTTTGCATGTTTTTGAGCATGGTTGCGTTGGACTTCAATGAATGAGGAAATGTTAATTATGAGATTTGTGTATAGCTAGGTTGTGCTGAAAGTTTGTTCCGCCATTTTTTTTTTGTCAATGCTAATTATTCACATTTTAGAGCTAGTTAGCTAGTTAACCCGTTATATGTATAGCTTATATATAGTATCTTTAAACATCTCAGTCCTCTTTTTAGAGATTTATCTAAACGGAACGAATCCAATACGGTTGAAACTTGATGAGGGTGGGTACAAATAATTCAGCAATGAATACTAAATCATCAATGACAGGCAAACTAGAAAGATCGAGAGATAAACAATCATGGAGGAGCTAGTAGCTGCATTTTGCAAATGCATACCAACGCCAAACGCTCAGATGGTCGATAACTGTGAAACATTTCTGATCTCATTCAAACAGGCATCTTAAAAGCTAGGGACCAACGGTGACGTCTTTGTTCTGCAAGTGGCTGCTGGCCGGCGAAGAGACAATTAAAGTGACACTTCGAATTTAAAGGGAAAAGTCTGCGTTGCCTATTTAGTAAGTGAGGTAAGGCTTACCTACTTCCCACCCCATGCATGTCGGCGCAATTTATACGACTTATCCCACTGCTGTTTTGTTCTTTTTATTTCTAAATCGAACTATTGTATGTCAAAATCTTTGGCTGTTTCGCACACTGACACTCAATCGATTCTGGTGGCAATTGTCAGTGATATAGTTGATGACGCTACGTGCAGGTTCCTTGGAGAGTTGACAAAATAGCTGACACACCCTAGGAAACAATACCAGCAGCCTTTTCCCAACCATAAATTTGGATGATAATTTACAAATCACCAATAATACCATAAGCTATGTTGATAGGGTGATTCTCCTATGGCCGACCTCGAGGCCCAGTTCGACAAAACTCCACAAGATAGATGAGAACGGCCATTATGGGTATGTTTGGTGCAACTGAGTTTTATAAAAAAACTGACTTCTGCTTATTTTTTAAAATAAGCTGTTGAAAACCAAATTGGCTGAGTGTTTGGTAAACGGTTTTTTTTTAAGTGCCGTTAGTGGAAAAAAACATTGACAAAGTGTTTAGTAAACTAAAGCTGGCTTGTGTTTTTTGTCTGTAAATGACCAATTTGGACATAAAAGAAATTTTAACTTTAATTGAATGGTAATACCTATAATTTTAAATTTTATGGTTAATTGAATCTTTATTATGCTTATATGAAATTATTTCTAAATATAATTAATTACTAATTATTACGATGAAATCATAATTTTAAATTATATGTTTTGTAAATAACCATTGAGTTTCATTGACATCGTTTTCGGTCCTCTCGAGCTTTAGAGGATAACCAGAGTGAGCCACTTCCCACACAAACATCACTCCCTGATTTTTTCTATGATTTTTTTTTCTTTTTTATTATTTTAACCAGCGGGGAAAAAATCCGAGTGAGCGTTATTTCAAATAGTACAGTCGATACTTTCCTAAGATGCAGACTTCAAATATAACCCATTGTATACAACTATAATATGAAATGAGGGTTTACGTACAACTATAATAAAAAAAAAAATAGATTTCCTCCAATCGATCAATTTCACAAACAATGTAGAGGACAACCATTGCAGAGAACACACAAAGCAATGGATGAAATACAGTTACAGATGGTGATTTTCTTAGAAACAATGAGTTACCTATGGTGGTTTTATGTTCAGATTCAGTATAGGTCCAATGACTCCAGTACACGACGGGCTTGGATGTGAAGGGCAGTTAATCGTTGCTCCGGATCAAGAGTAGAGCCAAATTGACTGGCTGCCCATATCAGGGAAGCTGAATTCTCACCCAAAAGTCGTCTAATGTCTTCATGTACAGTTGCTAAGGGTGGCCTGTCCCTCCCATTTACATGACCTATGAGTAGCAGCAGGAACTCTCCGCATTTCAACCTAATTAGAACAAAAGGGCATTCTTCAGTGTGGTTGAATAAAATGTAAGGGCCTAGCTTAGCCAGATGGCCTCATTACTCATTACTAATCCAACTACTGTCTATGCCTAGAATTTACAGAATATTCACAAGAGTTTCAAGATTTCTAGACTAACGACAGGTGCATAGGGAGTAGGAAGAATCAAGTAGAACACACAGATTTCAAGTGGCTACCATAAAACTATAGTGGGGAAAACAATATTCCATACAATATCTATCGAGCAATAATTTCATCTCAAAGAAAACACCCTCCATGGACAACAATTAGCAAATAAAAGCTTCACATGATAAACATGGACAATGGCAATAACCTCTCAAACATCAAATTGCCAAAAAAAACATCTGTACTGACGATAGATATATATAGGGATTACGAAGAAGCATGGAGCACACACATAAATCATGTGGTTACCTTAAAGCTATTATTGAACAAGCTCTCACATTATTCCCAGTAACTATCAAGAAAGTAATATCATTTTCAAATACGTTGGCCTCCCAAATCCATTATACACTTGATGTAACTCAATCCAGTGCAATCATCAACTTAACATTAAATGCTAGATATTGTATAACGGGAATTAGCATAAGGAAAACAACCCATTGAATATAACGAAAACAAAAATTGCTGCAATCCATAACCCAAAGAAAACATCAAAAATCAACAGAAGAAATAAAAACACCGATCACAAAAATTAAAAGCAGAAGGTGATAGTATGATTAGTCTCACAAAACTTAATTCAACAAAAGGAAAAGGTCAGAGAAAATAAAGAACATACTGGGGGTCAAAGCATCCAAACACACACCCTGCTCCGCCACTCCTCTACTCAGCAATATATTCATCAACACCTAAACCACAAAAAACCACTTCATCACTCAAATTCATCATCAATCAATCAATTGTTCATTTCGGCTAGAAATCAGTACCTGAATAGCCTTGTGCTGATGATCTTCATTGGCTCCACGCCAAAAATGTGATCCAAACTCCTCACGATCTCATCCTCCGCCTCTTTCAGCGAGTTTTGAAACAAAACCGGCACCACTGCAACACCAAATCCCTAACCAAAAATTGCGAAATTCAAAGCGAGACAATTAAACATTAACCTTGAAGCTCGGGAATCGACTGGGTCTGGGAGAAGAGTTTGATGGTGGAGTCGGACTCAGAGGAAGGAGAACTCGTTTCAGCAAGCCCTGGTATTTTGAAAATTTCATTTAGCCACAGTGCAGAAGATGAAGAACAACGAGAGAGAGAGACAACTGATATTGATTTTTTCTCTAGGTTATATTGTAATCCATGTAACTATTTCTTAAAAACTATACATATGGTTCGACATGTGTTCAACATCTTACTAGGGTTACGGTTTTAAGTTCCCCGATTGAAACACTTATTAAAGATCAGAACACTTTGGTGATAAAGTAATGAAGATCAGAACACTAAAGTAATACATGCGATTTGTATCCAAGGTTTTTTAGTGAAAAATCATGGTCTTGAGACTACCCTTTCGTTTTCTGATTTCCATGAGATTGAGAGTTTGAATCCTCGTAGCCCCGATGGCTTATGTTTCAACACCCCATTGGCTACTTAATTGTGCTTGTTTCTGCCTAATAGTGAGGTTTCTCTTTCTGGCTTTCGGTCTGTTCCCATGATATTTTGTTTTCCAAGTTTTCACACCCAAGTTTACGAGCCCATAAGAACTAATCCCCGTCAGTTTCTCCCACAGTTGAAGCTACACAAAGACACAGGCTGCAACTTCCGGGGGTGGTTGGGGGGTGGTGGTGTTTATATGGATTGTCTTTGTAATTATAAGCATCCATCAACAAACAACAGTGGTTAACGTACGTTTAAGTCTAAGTTGCATTGAACTGTTGCAATTTAAACATGTTGCAAAACATAGTTAACAAATTTGTTTATTGTAGGAGATATTGCAACCACATTTCTAATAATCTCTGCATTATTGGAACCTAAAACTGCAATATACATGAGACCGTAAGTTCTGTAAAGGAGATAGATATGTCAGCTTGAGATGCAGAACCACAAACCGAGCTAGACATCGGCTTTCAGGTCAATGTTAAGATACATAGATGGGCGCTGGTTCCACCTTCCGCCGAATCCTGGTTAAAGAAAAAACTATAGGCTTCAGGATAAATCAGTTAACAGCTGCACGAAGCAAATAATTTTGAGCTAGGGCGTCTAAGTCGAACAGAAGTCATAGAGCTCAATGTCAATGTCATCAACACAATAAAGAGAGCACAGACAGCCAACAAACATTACTACATAATTTTGTCCTGCAAAGGTAGCACTTTTCTCCTACCATTATATTTAGTTGAACGATTTTCCTTTTGCTTTTATGATAGTTTCTAACAATTAAGAAGAGTTGGTTACCAGCACCATTTTTTCAAACGCATGAACTTCAAACATTCAAGATAAGTTATTTACAAACAGAGAAATACTTCACTGATTATTAACACATCAAACACTGGTACACTCACGAAAGTTCATAGTTTGGACTTTGGACTCATACTTCAAAGCTATAGAAAACAGAAAGTTTATAGACTGTACAAGTCACTCCTGAAACAGTGAAACAAGATGCAAAGCTTAGAGATATTCGATGTAAAATTTACCAATTGTCTGGAGCCCATTTGCAGCCATCTGTATCCACTACATGCACGCTATAAGCATGCCTTGACTTTAAAGACTGGTTCTCGAAACTGTAATCCAAGAATGACAGGAAAAAGGCAAAATGAGTTTATTCAGACTAACCAGCAAAGAAGATAGATCACATGTATTTCTCAAAGGATTAACAGAAACAAATCAACAATGTAACTGACCTTTGATGAATAAGATCACCATGAATGACAATTAAAGACCCGGCTTTGACTTCGATAGGTACAAAATCTTTTAGATCATACGCAGGGGAAGGCCGATCAAAGGTCACACCGTCTTCACCTCTAATAAACCGTCTAACAAGGCCATCTGCATTGGAAGGAAAAAAAAAAAAAAAGGAAGACAAATCAGAGGAAAACTTGATTATATCAAACACATCAAGCAGAAAAGTCAAAATAAACAAAGATGTCGTTAGGGAGGAATTATAGAAGGAAGAAGAGGTGCGGAAGAAGAACCCTACTCTTTTGAGATCCGGGAATAGCCCACAGGCAGCCATTTATAACTGTTGCATCTTCCAAGGCCAGCCACAGCCCAGTGCAAGTTTGTGGTTCAGTATAAAGAAATGAGTTATCCTGATGTGGCACAACCTCGCCTCCAATACCTGGTTGCTGCCAGCAATATTCTTAAAGATTAGTTTGTGTAAATCAGACAAGGGTTGTATGTGTGAAGACACAAAACAGTGTTCATCAACTTGCAAACTTTTATATGTTACAGGACATTTTACTGTTTTGGATTACAGTCCTGCTAATTCTACAGATTGCTAGACATGCGTGTGATTCAATGTCAGATTGAATCCCAACAAAAAATTGGTTTCATATCCACATATATCTCAATCTATGTATACATGTTTGATTTATAAGTTACACTTGTGCATACACATATGTATACAGGAATGCCTTAGTATTTTTATATGCTAGGCATATCTACATCCATAAACACCAAGCATATATATCCAAGTTCTAAGACAAAGAAAAAGATAAAAGTTCAGGTCAACATTCCAATATCATATTCTCTCTAGTCAATTCTATTCATCATATAAATTGTATCCTATACTTCTGTGTTTCCTTCTACATAACAGCCTCATTGTCAAAATTAATAATCATAAAGATGTAAAATCGTAAGAGAGAATGCAAGGACATCATATATTCAATCCACCAAACCTTGAACATAAAAACATGTAATACCTTAAAGATATACATAGATTGAAGGGGAACGGGCCTTTTGTATGCCAAGGAAGATAACAAACCCGAAACTTTCTCAGAATAGGAGAACTTTCTGAATACTGGATCAAGCTCATGTAATGCTGCACCAACATATTTAGTCTAAATGAAAAACACAATAAACGTACTTGAGCTACTGAGAGGCATTGGGATTAAGACTGAGGTTAACTTACCATGTCCAACTTTATTAATGGAAAGTTCCTTTGGCTGTTTTAGGCTTCCATCATCCCTAAAAGCTTTCTCTGCCAAAATTCACAAGTGCCATATACATCAAAATTATCAAAAGCCCATAGTTTATCAGACTGATATAACTAAAACCTGCCCAGACAAAAAGGGTAAAGAAGAACAAGACTTAAAGAACATTCAGATTAAACTGAACACAAAAGTAGTTACCTTCGAAGAAAAATGAAATCTTGTCGACACTTTCGTAGAAGTAATTGTCGGTCGACCTTTGCTGCAAGTAGCAACAGAAAACCATGGGATCGGTTTTAATTTCAAGCAAGTAAATAACAAGAGTAAAGAATGAAAATTTACTTACGTAAATGTAAATACCTGGTTCTTGGTAGAGAAAATAGAGGCGGTGCCAGAGCAGTCAAAGTCTTGGAGCAACAGGTCCATCCTTGTCCTCATGGCATCGACATCCTCGGGACTCGCGAACGATTCCAGGACAAGATAACCTGCGAGATTAAGACATGCAAAAAGTTAGAAACAAATTAAGAGACCAATAAGTAATGTTGTTTTAAGGAGAGGTTTGGCTGACCTTGGGAGTTGAAGAACTGGATTTGATCTGAAGTGAGATTGCCGCCGATCCCCATGGTGGGTTCGGAGAGAGGTCAAACGTTGGAGGCTTGGAGCTGACGGTAATGTCCTGTCCTCTCTCTCTCTCTCGCTCTGGTATAGACTCGAGCCTTTCTATCTATGTTCTTTGACCAGCCCATAAAAAAAGGTATAATAAAAAACAAATTTGCACCAGCCGGGAATCGAACCCGGGTCTGTACCGTGGCAGGGTACTATTCTACCACTAGACCACTGGTGCTTGTTGTACGCTTTGGCAACTTCAATGACTAAGATGAGTTAGATCTATTGAAAAGGGATGAACAATCACGTGTTCCAAGGATTGAGATGAGGAGCCACTTCAATTGTACAAGTCATAAACCATTTCACTAGCACTGTAGCACAAAAAGGCAATAACAAAGGTTGATGAAAGCATAGGGAAAGAAGAAAGACGAGCATTGCGCTCTAGCCACTCGCAACATTGAAGATAAGATGAAGTGATGCAATCCGGAAAGGTTTCTGCCAACAATAATCACGTTCATTCACAAAAAATTCATGTATCTACCTATTGATGTGAAAAGTACCCCAATAACAATTGTAAGGGTAACCTCTAGGAACAATGAAAGTTACATAAAATGAAACCCCCAAACAAAAAAGAGAAAGAATACCCCGGTTTTAATGAAATGTACACAAAATCAACCTGAACCTATTTTCCCATACCAGTCAAACTCTAACTAGTCTACAAACATTGCAAAAACCAGGATGTTAAGGAATGTGATTGTCATTTTGCAGCTTGTTAAATACAGCAGCTGCAAATACGGAACGCGCAGTCAACACCCGAGAACCGCTGTGATGGAAGGGATTGCTGTCATTGTTGCCGCTATGTTCTCTTCAGGCACATATACAAGATGAGCAACTTCCTCGCAGTCCGATTCCCAGGAAATTAATAATATATTTCAGACCCCAACAAATTCCTTGTAATTCCCAAAACTTTGTGTGTATGCCCTCTCCATGTATAGGCAGAAGGAAAAAAATGAAAGAATACCAACACAAAAAAGAGGGGTCAGCAGCAAGGTGTGCTAAAAAAATCACAGGTGCAGGGAACACCCACCCAACATCTTCATGCCAAATCACGTAGCTAATGACGGTCTTGAATCCTCTGACTTGTTTGTTCGGCACATGCAATCCGGGCATGGGAAGGTGTATATAGAGTCATTCGGCCTCTTTAGCTCAAACCCCTTTGAATCACTATGAGACCGCATACTAAGCAATTGACGCTTGAAAGCCTTCCATCTGAAATAAACAACCAAATGAAGATGTAAGTAAGAAATTATAGAAAAATGAAGTTTAAACATGAAGACGTATATGAACCTGAATAAAATGAATATCCTCAATAAGGCCTTTTTCTAGCCATTTCACGGTAAAGTGCATTTGACAAAGAAAATAAACTGCAAAGGAGATATTATTTACCCTATTTTTGGATTATCAAATATTAATGCTAACTTCCGCTTGTCAGGCCTTATAGTCTTGGAGTGTCCACCATACAAGTATCTTCTGTGTCCCATCAGAAAATGGGGAAAGTTTCCTCCTTGAGTTGTCACAAATACCTCACTGTGAAGACAAACAGTGTAATCTATTGCAGCCATCCTGGAGGAATAATTCTAGAAGCAGCAACTCAAGTCAGAAAAAAGGGTTTCACAACAGACCACAAAACAGAAACGAGGGAAAACATAACAAAACCAAAGAAATATCATAGTAGATTATTTGTACCTTGTATGGAGCAAGTTCCTCATCTGTAGCAATCATCTCTTTTGTAATCAGATTTGGAAACATTTCCAGTAATGGAGCCATTGTTCTCTCAGCATCGTATATCTTTCCAGATGCCAAGTAGATAAATGAGTTCTTATCAAATCCCATTCCCCTAAGCATCAAGCCAACCTGGTTAGATGACACAGGAAAAAAAAAAACTAACTGTCATATAATATTAAGGAATCTTTAATCAGAGTCAATTAACAGCAGTCGACCAGTACCCCAGCTTACTGATGGCATAGGCTGGTTTCAAAAATGGGTTCAGCTATTAGAGTTTGTAGAACTACATTTCTTATATATAGAAAAACTGTTTCTGATAATTAATTCTTGTAAGTTGTCTTCAAAAGTATGATTATTAGTTTTATCAGGAAATGGCAATGCAAGGCTCTTTACTGTTAGGAGTGTTAGCTATATAATACTTCATCATGTGATTAATGAATCCAGATACAACAATACAAAAGCAAAACATACCTCTAAAGGAGTGAGGGGGCATTTTCCATTGATCCTGTTTGCTCCAGGACGTATGACCCTCCCAGGTTTGTTAAATTTCCCTTTCCAACCCCTTTCCCTTGCTTCCGTCATGTCCACTTTTTCTTGTGCTCCACCATCAAATTCACAACAAGAAAAGGCAACCATGTCCTGCGTAAATAAAGGTCACTTGTTATACTAGCAAGTAAACGATGCTATTTCTGTATGAAGGATAGACAAAAGAAAATTAGGATATCACACTACTACTTAATTATAGACTAACCTCTTCAAACCGAAGATGCACAGAAATATATTTGCCACTGTAATTTTCACTGCGTTCTTTCATTCTTGCAACTAAAGTTTCTCCCAACGTTAATATAGGACTTGAAAACCTTAGAGCTTTATAATTAGCCAAGCATCTAAGTCGTTGAACAGCAGGAGGAGAATCAAATGATAACCGATTGGCAAAAGGAGAAATCCGTATAACCCTGTTTTGTTGAAGAAGAAAAAAACACGATTAAGAAATAATCTTCTATCAGCACTGCATGATGACACGCCCCAAATCACAAGAATAAATTATGGAGGAATACTATAGAGCTCCAACAGGGTGCAGAACAGTCAATAGTAGTTGAATTTGATTGTAAGGAGCTGAAGATATGATACAATATTGTAACAAAACTTTTGTTATTGGTTCTCATTATGGTAGCTATAGCAGCAACATATGCAGAACTCTTTCATTAGTGACCAATAATCAGGTCATGTTCAATTTGCCGCGTTATCAAATCTAACCCAATAAAACTCATCTATCCAGCAGAGTTTGGATTGGAGACACAAACTCATCAGATTCACATGGATGGCTGTGTCCTGGTTGCGAATTATAACTTCTAGCTGCACAGAGACTCACTGTTGGCACCTTATCTTACTATGATGGGCAACAATACGGCAAAAAAAATTTACTAGTAAAGCTTACCCTTCACCAAACACTTGTCACGTTTACCAAACAAGTGACCATAACATAACAGGAAAACCTTACTATTCAAAATTTCAAACTCACTTTTCTTCAAGTAGCCGTGGGAGAACCGCATCCTTATAATACGAAATAGGCGACCATGCTTTAATTCTGAAGTTGTAAACATTGGTCATATTGCGATCAAATCGTTCCATCAAATACTCAGGAATTCTGTTGACAACTCGCACATCATTTTCCAACGATCTGACGAAATATTCTTCATCATATATGTCACCAAATTTACTGGACAATATTAATTAACAGGAAAACCAATCAGAATCCTTTTTATACAAGAATGAAACACTAAAGACAATATCCAATCAACTCAATACAGAATTATATAAGTATGAGGTTATAAACAGGATGTCGGTGAGAATATGAGTAAAGCAGTCTCATGCCAACACCAGATAGGGAAAAAAAAAATTGGTCTTGGATGTTGTAACTTTACAGTTTTTTTTTATCTATTCTGGTTCTTGGGTCTTTTCTTGTTTTGAACATAAAGTCTTGAATAAGTGCTGAAACATCAATAGTTACGTGCTCACAAACCTTGGGTCTCTCCAGATGCTATGAAAATGAAAATTGGGAATTAAAAGTGTTGCATTGAGATATCCTGCTACGGCAACTGCATTGCATATCTGGAAACCATAAAAAACAACCATGTAGTCAACAATCTTGTTACAAAAGTGATCTCAACGAAAAAGGAATCAACAAATGAAGAATCAAACTTACGGAAGTCCTCTGCTGATTTAGGCCACCATTTGCCTCAACATATATATAACCATTTGACTCGGGTAAAACTACAAAAACAAAAACAAAAATATTAAGACTTGATCAAGGTTACATGACGACTGAAACCAACATATAGTGCAAAGCTACAAGTCTGAACAAGTATAAATACAATGTCTTCAATTAGGGACAGTTGAGGAGTTGAGACAGAAAATATATGGAGACCAGCAGCCAAAATTGCATTTTATGTAAACAAACTCTCAATCTAACAGAGAAGCATCACTATCACCTTCAATTGCTACCATAACAATGCAAATTCATAAGTTTTTCTCTAATTGAAGATGCGCAAATTTTTAATTATTATGATCATGGGCAAAAATGATAAGTACAAGCTACATTCCAACACCTACTAAGTACTGAGCCCTCACTCAAACAGTATCTTATCTACTCATTGTTACCGGTGAAAAAGACTAGACCTATTCAAAAGTACTAGTCATGAAAAGCTCTGAAGTGAAAGCATGTTATTTGAACATGTTGATGTGACTTACATCGATCTCCCACCAGATATTAGACAAGAGCAACTACACCAGTAATTGACAAAGAGTTTACATCAAACTGATATCACCTACTCTGGTGTTCCCTTTTGATATGATAAACTAAACCAGTAACATATGGTAAGCTACCAAATTGAAACAACACCAGCAACCACATGTTCCTGAGTCCTACATTTGATCGAGGCCTATCAAACAAAAATCTCACAAACACAAACAGTAACTAAGACAAACACCACTGAAACTCAAGGATTATAACTCTTTACCTCCAGAAGAGGTGTTCACACACGGTCGCCACTCCACACCCTTATACGAACTGTACGAGTGCTTCCAGACAGTTGCAATCTACACATAATTCAACACATTATGTCAGCAAGCAGCCTCAAATCGTAATCAAACTCACATCTACAGTGTTCTGGATCTTTCGGCACTCGAAAATCAACACATACAAAAAAAAACTTCCTCAAATCCAAAGCATCACTTAATTACCCTAATCCGTCAGTAACTCACTTAATAATGAAGAAATTAAACTTAATACAACAGTAATAATCAGACATTCATCATAATCTGTGATCCTAAAACCAAAACGGACCTGATTCACTGAGCAAGATCTCAAGACTAAAAAGAGTAATAAAAAGCCAAAACGCACCGCATCGGTGGAGGAGTTATCGGAGTCCATTTCTGGCCGGAGCTTCTCGTAGAGCTGGGGGCTCCGGTACCGTGAGCCGGAAGCGAAATGGCGGGGAATGATGGGGAGGCGGTCGTCGGGAAAAGAGCCGGAGCCCATGTAGAGGAGCATGCCGGAGATGTAGAGGAGAGGAGCGAAGAGAAAGAAGCCCTGGCGGCGGATGAGGACGGAGAGGAGGTGCCAGGCGATGCGTTGGATTAGGGTCCGACCCGGCTGGTTGAACCGGCCCGATGCTTTGGACCGGTTTTGGCGGTACCGGGGAGAACGGAGCGGTGAATGCGGCGGCGACGGGCTGTTGTGTCCGCTACTCGGTAGCCGGTTGTATGGTGGGTGCATCGGGATTTCTGCAGCTCTTTCTCTCTCTTCTTCTCTCTCCGCTACGTCATGTGAGCTCCGGTTTTTTCTCAGTTTTCTGGTATTCGTGTTTCTTGTGATTCGGGTTTTGGGGGAGAGAGAAGAAGAAGAAGAAGAAGGGAGAAGGAAATTGGAACAAGAATTATGAGTTGGCTTCCTTGCTGGGGATTTGTCCGGGGTGGCTTGTTTGTAAATTATTTTTTAATTATTATTTTTTTCTTTCTTTCTTTGAGAGAAAAATTATTGAAAAATATTTTGTCATCGGCGAGGCGGGGTGTGGGTGACTCTTTCATCGGAATTAAGCTACGCTGTGTATAAAATGCTGTATGTCGAATTTCACACCTGATGTAACTGGTTAGATATACATTTTGAGTGTGTGCGCGAAAAAAAATTGATGTCTTCTGTTTTTAGGGTAGAGAGAATGTCACGAAACTAAATGCACGCACATAGATAGGGTCAAAAGGCAATCAAAGTTGGGCATTGATTTTTAGAATGACGTTGAAACTTGAAAGGGAGGCAAGGAGGACATACAGAGCCGAAAAGAAGAGGAATGTGGACATGATTGATTTAACAAGCAAGCAAGCAAGCAGTCAGTAAAGGATAATATCCCAATTCCTTCAGTAAGGGGTAATGCTCAGTTACCTCTTTGGTGATTGGATCCAAAGAATAACTTGGGCTGCAAGGAAACTTAATATTCATAATCCATCCAAAAACACTCGATGAAAGAATGTAAATATCAATTAGTACACTGATATAAAACACCAACAGAATGGTCAAAATAAAAACAATATCACCAATACTGCCGCCAGTGTCACTAACAGGACCACTATCGTATTCAACAATAGTGACCATAATCGGCCGTTGAACTTGAAAGCTCGTTAAATGCGATTGTTTAATAGCTTAATCAAATCATTGATGCCAGAGCAGATACGTATCCGTGTCACTTGATGTAAGTAACTAAACACAGCAATTCCACATCCTCAAACCACTGAAACTGATGAATTATATATTAACCATCAACAAGGCAAATGTAAGAATAGAGAAAATGCAATAAGCAAATAATGCAAATGATCCTAAAAGACAACTGCGTGAGAAGAAAGAATCAAGTACAGTGTGCATAAGAATCAAAGTACCAAACAAGAAAATCCCCTACGGCGCCCCATTAGGATTTTTAGCCAATGTCAACATAGGGATCCAACTCATAAAGTTACCAAAACTAGCATGGACTCATCCAAAGACTGAGACTTCTGCAAGGCATGATTTGTGGTCACTAAGAAAGGCCACTGAAGATTAACCACAACATTTACATGCTAAAGAACAGCTACAAGAAGTAAGGCGAAATGACCACCATATGATGCATTCAATTTCACTGTAAACTCTGGAAGAGTATCTCGAAACAGGAAACAGAGCTTGCTACTTACACAGTACAGTTGGAAATGAAGGGTCTAGGTACAAGTCTCAAACACAAAGCAATACCATTGAGAACTAATCTCCTGCACAATCAACATAAAACCATACATGTCTTTTGGGACCATAGAAGCAGAAAGAATTTTCTAAGGTAGACAGTGACAAGTTGTTTGGACATTTACCAAAACCAATTATTCTGTCTTAGATTTCTGGCCATGCCAAAACAATCAACAAAGTGCAGTTAAATTAGCCAAACAAATGACCTACAAAATCCCAAAACAGTCATTGTTTGGGAGTTTGCTTTGATTTCGATTGAAAATCTAACACAGGACCATCAAACAAAAACATTAAACAGAACATTGGTATACATTTAAAGCTTGGAAAATATGGAACTCAAACACAAAGAGAGAGCTTATACTTCACCATCAAAATGGATTTTTGAATTCTGACCAAACAGTATGCAATATGTCCATGAAATGCAAAATGCAGGAAAACATTCTAGCTTCCTATATACACCAGCATTGCAATTTGAAATTTAGGGACAGCAACTTCTCAATGGAAGCTCAGCCGACCAAATGATATTACACTCGACTACAATCATAACACAAACATTGAGGACAAAAATATAACAAAAAACAGACAACTACAGCCAGCATTCAGTTGCTTGCTATAGTTGGCAAAAGTGACAATCTTATCAGTAACATCGACAAACTCAGAATCCATTTTCATATGGGACGTTGGTGGTTCTCTTTGCATCTGAGAAGTTCAAATTAGAGAAAGAAAACTAATTAATCACACATTATTGATCTTACACATACTGAATTACAATGATCAGTAAGTGGTTTGAAGATCAATTAGACTCGGACCTTGTGGTAGAATATGTAGAGTGGCTAGTTATCTACAAAATAATATTAATCACAGAGCACAAATAACAAACAAACAGAGTCCAGTGTTTTCTACAACTGAGAGACAAATGTTATTGCTACACAAAAGTAGCAGATTTTACATTCTTTATACAAAACTAAGAGCACAATCCACATGCTCAGCCACGACCAAACATCATTGTTCACAAACCCAGTTACCTTCCCAAACTTTATTATTAATTCTTCCCTCTTTTTTTCATAACAAAAACAGTGAAATTTGAACAGTGTACTTAACTAACATATGACATTAGAACACAATGAAACGAACCAATTACATTGTATTTTTTTTTCCCCAAAGGAGAGCTAAGATAGTCAGATAGAGTGAGCCATATAAGTACCCTTTTTCAAACAAAAAAAATCAAATAAACAGTTCTAACTGAAGAATCTCATTCATCATCTCAAACATTTAAAACTACGTAGCCCAAACTATAACCCAAAAACAAAAGGAACATTGTCGAAGCAATTTCAACCCCACCTTAAATTCTCTCATGGATTCTTCCATGGAATTCAACTAATGCCCAAAATTTCTTGAACATATAAAAAAGAAGCACATGAACGAAACTGAATCAGAGGAAAATGCAGAGGCAAATGCAGTGAATTTAGAACCAATAGTAAGTTCAATAACAACCCACAAAGAGCGCATAATCGATTGAAATATCATATTCTGAATCCAAATCTCTTTTGAAAGCAAACTAAAAGTCCATCAGAAATTTCTCAATTTACTAATTATCAGTTACATCGAATCCTCGAGAACATGATACCATATATCTCAGTCATGAAGAGTGCCCAAAATGTCCTCATCTCGGTACAAGTGGAACCTGCATACAAAAACCCACAAACCAATTCAACACAAAGACAAACCCCAAAACACATAAGAACCCAACACAGCAAAAGCCCAGAGTAACTCACTCTTTGTCACCAAGCTTCACTTGGGTGCCACCATACTCGGGCAAAAGAACAGTGTCACCTTCTTTCACAGCAACTGGGATCGCATTTCCAGCCTTGTCTTTCGTCCCTGGTCCCACGGCAACCACCTTCCCCGAGTTCAGCTGCAACCAATTCCACCAATCAAGCAAATCAATCACAAAACCACAAACAATTTGATGAAACTGTTTATTTTACCTTGGCGGATGATTCCGGCAACAGAATGCCGGCGGTGGTTTTGGAAGGTGGAACAATCTTCTCGATCAATACACGGTTGAGGGTTGGGATCAAACGCTTGGCCATTTTGTGGCGGCGGTGGTGGGTCGAGAGAGAGGCGGAGGGTTTCTTAAAATATGTCAAGTGCTGCTTTGGGGTATGGAGTTCTAGTAGGGTTGAGGAAGATTCTAGGATTTAGGGTTTATAGGGTTTAAAACCTTATTGGGCCTTGTAAAGTTGATTGGGCTCTCTACAGCCTGTAATGGGTCTAAGTTGGGTTGCGCCGACGGCATCTAAAATGCCAGGGTCAGATGGTAGGATATCTACTTGCTACATCAACTGGGGCCTATGTTTTTGGGCCGGGGCTGGGCTTTTCCCTTTCTAGTGAATTTTATTTCAACCAAAAAAAAGGTATTACTATTTTATTTTAACTAGGGCTGGGCATTTGGTCCCGTAATCCCGATCCCGTTCCTAAACGGGACGGGACGGGACGGGATTGAAGTTTGAAAAATGTTAATCCCGTCCCCTCCCGATCCCGTTCTAAAAGGACGAGAAGAGACCGGAATTAGCTAAATAAATCCCGTCTCGTCCCGTCCCGCAGAAATAATAAAAAAATAATTATATTATATATATATATATATATTTACTTAATCTCAACCGTTGAATAAAAAACTAAAAAATATTAGACTGTTAAATTAATCCCTAATTCCCTATCTCACATTCTCACTATCTCTTGACTCTCTGTATCTCACTCTCGGACAGACCGACAGAGACCTCATCCGTCGTCCCTCACTTCCCTGAATTCCCTCATACCCTCACTCCCTCAGTGCTCGACCCGACACTTTGTCTCTTGACTCTCCTCGACAGCTTGACCAGTCCGGCAGTCCATCACCTCGTCTCCATCGTCGTCTCCTCTCCCGTCTCCGATCCCTGTTCCTCTCCCGGTCGGCGTTCGCCCGAAGCCCCAAATCTCCCGATAGCCCCAAATCGGCCAGAGTTCGCAGATTAAGTGATTAGACTGATTGTTGCAATGAATGGGTCGCCTGTGCTGGTATGCTATGATTGCTATCCTTGTTGGATTTATGCTGTTAAATGAGTTTGCATCATGTGATAGTTATTATGTGAGTTAGCCTGTGCAGGTGTCGTTTCATGTGCTGATATAGTTGCTTTTGCAGCAAGAGATAGCATTGAACTGTGGCAACAAGAGATAGCATTGAACTATGGCAGCAAGTAAGTTTGCGCTCTTTATTTTTTGTTATCAAGTTTATTGTCTAGTTTTGATTTGTCATTGGTTCCTTAGTTCTGTTTCCGGTTTGTAAATATTGTTGTGTTTATAATGTCTGTTCATTGGCTGGCCGGTTTCGCACTATCCACGTTATCTCCAACTTAGAAGGCTATACTAGATTATGAGCAAGTAGAAATTTACGTGGAGAATGAAATAGAGATGTTTATTTGGTGTGTTTTTGTTGATATGCCTATTTGGTGTGCTTTGTTGATATGCCTATTTATACCCAAAAAATGAAATAGAGGTCTTGCTTGCAGATCAGCAGGGACAACAGGGGCAGCAGGGCTCTGGCTGGTAGCCTAGTACAATTGCTGATTGTTCAGGTCTTCAGGATGCTTTCTTGAGTTCTTCTCTGGAGTTTACATTACATGTTCTATCATTTACCTTGTAACATAACAGATATGTTGAAGCAACCTTGTCTATAGTCTAGGCAATTGTTATGTTACGTTACCTGGACATTAACTTGTTAATTGTTATGTTATTTGGACATTAACTTTGCTATGTTGTTCAGTATGAGATTTGCTATGTAATTCAATATGTGATTTGTTATGTTGTGGACATTTGCTTTTGAATTGTAAGAGTTTAGTTTTATTTATGAACAATTGAACTTATTGCTTAAATTGATGAACAAGGATCCTGTTTTAGTCCCGATCCCGTCCCGGTCCCGTACGGGATCCCGGGCCTGTAGGATCAATTTTCAAAAAGCCTAATCCCGTCCCGTCCCTTTTAAATTCTCACAGGACGGGACCGGGATCAGGCGAATTTCGGCCGGTCCCGGCCCATGCCCAGCCCTAATTTTAACTCCAACCTAAAACTAAATCAAACGGCGAAGAATATTTTATCCAAACTATAGGCTAGAGTTGCTAGACTATAAAATCTTATATGCACGGCGTGTATGTACACGATACAATCTAGTGTCGTCTATATTATAAACGCCGTGCACTGAACACTCTTTGCCGCGTAAAAAATCAAATGCATTGCCGATTTGCATATGATTGATCAAATAGTGAAATGTTTTGCATATGATTGGCCAATATATTATAAAGAAGTCCAGAGATCTGAACACAGGTCGAGATGGAACATGTGCTACTTAGTTTTGTCCTCTTCATTTGTAACGTTGTCATTGATTTTGATTCAGGCCTGGAGTTACTTCGATGGTCGACCATCCCATGTCTTCCCGATATTTGTACAATAATGTTGGCGACTTGGGATTTCTGTCATTCACCAGTATATAAATTATTGATCTTAATCTAGATATCTGCAATATCGAAGTGCTCCAATCCAGAGTCCCATCCTGACATGAATCATGAATGTAGAGATAAACTATAAGTGCAATTGCCAATCAGTCCGTCTTTATTGGAAGGAAGCAAAAATATGTGGGATAATATATATACAGTTTTTATTCAGAGCGAAATTAACGTGTGAAGTTCTTTTTTTGACTCATTTTTCGGTCACATTTTTATACCTCCACCGTTCGGATATTAGAACCTAATGTATAGATCATCTATGCAAAATTTCATCTAATTTGATGATTGTTTGAGTCTTCTTTATGATAATTTACACTAACAGTTCAGGTTGGACATATTCCGTTTGTTCATTGATTTAATACAATTTGGATACCTTCAATATCATCAAATTGGATGAAATTTTTTAGAGATGATCTATACATTAGGTTCTAACACCTAAACGGTGGAGATGTGAAATTGTGACCGAAACGTGAGTAAAAAAGGAACTTCACACGTTAATTTCAAAGTGAACCTTCGCTCTAAATAGGAACTGTATTAAATTGTGATCGAAAAGTGAGTCAAAAAAAGAACTTCACACGTTAATTTCAAAGTGAACATTCGCTCTAAATAGAGACTATATATATATATACAGTTCCTATCCAGAGTGAATCTTCGCTTTGAACTTACCGTGCGAAGTTCAGTTTTTGGTATGCTTTTCGGTCATATTTTAACATCTCCACCGTTCAGATGTTAGAACCTAATTTATAGATCGTCTCTGCAAAATTTCATCAAACTTGATAATCGTTTGACATTTCGTAATGGTTATTTAGACGAACAGTTTAGGTTGAACAAATTCGGTTTGTTCATCTAAATCACCATAACGAAACGTCAAACGATCACCAAATTGAATGAAATTCGGCAGAGACGATCTATACATTAGGTTCTAACATCTAAACGGTGAAGATGTTAAATTATGACCGAAAAGCGTACCTAAAACTGAACTTCGCATGGTAAGTTCAAAGCGAAGGTTCGCTCTAGATATATATATATATATATATATATATATATATATATATATATATATATATATATATATATATATATATAGGCCTTCTCGGCTAAGGACCTCCGTACCAATCCTTATGGTGCGAATTTTATATTTTGACTAACTTTTGGATTGAATTTTTATATCTCCACCGTCTATTCTTTAGGTACTCATGTATAGATCATTTCTGTAAATTTTCAGCCAATTTGATAACCATTAGCATATCAAACTAGATTAAAACAAATGGATAGACTACATTTTATCAAAACTGAATCGTTCAAGTTTATGGTAGAAAATCGCATTTTTGAATGTCTTAACGATTATCAAATTGGCTGAAATTTTGCATACATTATCTATATATGAGTACCTAAAGACTAGACGGTGAATATATAAAAATTCAATCAAAAAGTTAGTCAAAATATAAAATCCACACCATAAGGATTGGTACGGAGGTCCTTAGCTGAGAAACCCCAGGTGGCGGACTACCGCCTAGGAGTGGTCTCTGAGATTGTTTTGTAAAAACCTCTCAAACCCCAGGTGGAGGACTATCTCCTAGGAGTGGTATTTGAGATAGATTCATTAATCGTCTTTATTTTGTGCTTTGATTGTGTTAATGCGCTATCCTATTAAGTTTATCTTGTTCTTCACTTCTTTTCTGTTTGCCTTTAGACTTTCTTTTCTCCTAACCAAACAATAAGTCTAAGTGATCCACACATATTAAAAGCTTTAACCTTAAACATTAAAACTTCCGGATACAATGTTCTTGAAGGAACTCAACCCTTAGCATTAATTTACAGAATTCACTACAAAGTCACTGGCACAAACATGAATTTCCAGGCCATTAGTAAAAGTCCCAAGAATCAAACACTTTTAATACATAGTAGTCAAGACAATGCTAATATTAGAGTCCCTCATACCATCAAATGGTCTGATGTTCATCTTCCCTCTGAATGGTCGTTAACTAATGAAAATCAACCCACAAACATAAGACATAACATATCCGATTTAGGTGGTATTCAACAATACAATGATGGTACAGTTAGAATAAATTTCAATTCCTCTGATTCAAACCATCCTCGAATTCAAGAAATAAGACAATCCTCTAGGCATTCTTTTAGAATAGCCAGACATTCTTTTAGAATAGCCAGACATTCTTTTGTTGGTTCTACTACAGCCGAGTCATTCATCTCAAGAAGAGATCTTGATTTAGAAAAAGAAATACGAAATATTAGAATAAAAGATTTAGAAGAAGAAATAAAGAAATTACAAATTAAAAATATTAATACTACTTCCCAAGTTAGTTATCCTACCTACGCAGAAAATGAAACTACATATGGAGAAACTTCACCTACTTCTACAGCCGGAGATTTTGAAGTTGTTCCTCCTATTAACCCTCAATTAAGTACTCTTAATAAATCTTTTAAAATTAATTATACCATATTAGATCAAGACCTTGAATCTGAGAAAAATATTAGTCGCCGAAATCTTTATCGTCAACAATATCCTTTAAAAGAAACACGAAAATAATTATTCCAATATTTGAAAAATTATATGTTATAAAAACATTCAGAAATATTTTTTCTTGATTATATTGATTTATTAAATAAAAAATAATGCTAAACATTAACCAAATCAAAATGGAAAACTACCAATCAAGTAGTCACCTCTACACACCCTCCTGTTGAAAACATAGTCATTGATCATCTACAACAACATATTATGGCATCACCCTTTAAAATTATTGAAGATAAAGCAGACCCAGACTATAAAAAAATTATTGAACATAACAATTATTAAATAATTACCCAAAACTACATTTTGGTAGTGATATTTACCAATAGCAAGATCTGATTTTTTTGTACCATCAGCAGGATTTAACAGTAACAGACTGTTAATCCGTTTAATGTTTAATGACATAATTAACCCTGAAAATCTAAAAATTACAACCTATGCTATATATATATATTTATATATAAAAAAAAAAACCACAAACCCAGACCCAGACTCAAACTCTCCTCTTCTCTTCTCTTCTCCTCTCCTCTCCTTCCCGACCAAAATCCCTAACCTAATCTGAGATTGAGCGGGCGGCGATGGCAGAGCGACGGCGGAGGCACGAGGCAGCGAAGACGCGAGGCAGCGGAGGCGCGAGGCAGCGGAGCGCGAGGCAGAGGAGCGAGACCGGAGGCCCGAGCCAGCGAAGCGGAGGCGGACGACGACGACGACGACCGCTGCTCTCTCTCTCTCTCTCTCTCTGAGTTTTGTCTGTTGGTTTGGTGGGATTGGATCGGTGGAGGACGGTTTGTGGAGGAGTGAGGGATATGGAATTTTTTTGGGGGAATTAGGGTTTTGAGTGGGAGGAGCCATGGAGGGGAAGAGTCGGAGGAGGAGGAGGAGGTGGGGGAATTAGGGTTTTGGTCGTCGGAGTAGGCTCGGAGGAGATTCATCTAGGGATTTGAGTTTGAATTTGGGAGGGGGTAGATTAGAGTGCGGCGGAGTACGGCGGAGTACGGCGGAGCTACTGAGGGTCAGTAGTATTAAAGCGCGGCGGAGGACGGCGGAGATACTGAGGGTCAGTAGTATTAGAGTGCGGCGGAGGACGGCGGAGGACGGCGGAGCTACTGAGGGTCAGTAGTATTAAGATGGCGGAGCTACTGAGGGTCAGTAGTATTAGGTTGAGTTCTGAGGATCAGTAGCATTAGGCTCATTAAGTGTAATTTTGTAATTTAAGAATTAACTGATTCTGTTAGTTTTAGATGGAAACTTGCTAATGGTAATTTGAAAAACCAATTTTGCTAGTGGTAAATACTAATACAAAATTGTAGTTTTGGGTAAAAAACCCAACAATTATTCTAACCAAAGCCTAATAACTATAGGTCATCAATTAGATAAAATAGAAACCAAAGTAGATAATATTTGTTCTAAAACATCAATTTTACCTAGTCAAAAAAACGGAAACTCCACTTGTACATTTTAATAATCTCACCAAACATATTCATAAACGTATTTCCACAATCCAAAAAATTGAACAAATGATGAAAGAAATGAAAGCCAAGTAACATCTCAGTAATAAATAATCATCATATCTCTACAGACTCTTCTGAAAGCGACACTAGTGACATATCCAAAATTAATCAAACATTTCAAGATCTTCAAATTAATAGAATTAATTACCCAAAGAAACGAAATTTTAAATCATGGACAGAACGTCCTTTACCTTTAGATATCCAACCCAGTAATATCCCTAATATTCAGTTCTCAGTCTCTTCTGATAAAACTTATGAATGGAACATAGATAATTTATCCGAACAAGAAATATTAAATAAATTACACCACATGTCCATGATTGCTAATAGCTACATGACCAACCACAACTTTACCCAATCTGAAATTGTTGATATATTATCAACTGGATTTACAGGAATGATTCATTCCTGGTGGGAAAAACATCTTACAGATAAATCTAGAGAAAAAATTAAATACGCAGTCCAAAAAGACGAAGATGGAAATCTCATCTTTGACGAACACATTGAAATGAGAATTCCAGATGGAGTAAATACCTTATTTTTTTTACAATTATCCAACATTTTATTGGAACACTAAGTCATATTACCTCTCGAATCCATGATCAACTTAGTAACCTTAGATGTCCAACATTAAGTGACTTTAATTGGTATAAAAATATTTTTATCTCCAGAGTCATGCTTAGAGATGATAGTAACCAACCATTTTGGAAAGAAAAATTTATTAATGGTCTACCAAAATTATTTGCACATAAAATTAGACAAGTCTTAAGCAGTGAAAACGGTCACATTGATTACGATTCACTCACATACGGAAATATAATTACCATTATTCAGAAAGAAGGATTAAAAATGTGTATAGACATGAAGTTAAGTACCCAAGCTAAAAATAATAAGTAAACAGCTAAATATGAATTAAGAAATTTTTGTGAACAATACGGTCTACCTTCTCTCCCTCCTTCTAGAAGAAAGAAGCACAAACATAAATCAAACAACTATTACTCTAGTAAAAGAAAATTTGCCCGTAATAAATTCTATAAAAAAAAATAATTTTACTCCTAACAAATTCTATTCTAAAAATAAGTTTCACAAAAATAAAACAAATACTTCATACAACAAACAAAAAAGAAAACCTTATGATAAAACTAAATGTTATAAATGTAACAAGTCTGGTCATTTTGCCAATAAGTGTCCAGTAAAAAATACTATAAAACAACTCAAAATAAGCCAAGAAGAACGTGATAACCTTATTCAATTACTAGAATTAAGAAATACAGATTCTGAAGTCGAAAATGAATTCATACTAGATGAGTCAGACGAAACATCTTCTTCCCCTAATGTTGATACATCATCTCCAAACATTACCTTAGGATGTAAAGATACCTGTTGTAAAACTATAAATGTTCTTTCAAAACAAGAAGAACAAGAAGAATTATTAATTGATCTAATTGGAAAAATCGATAATCCAGAGTTAAAGATTGAATATCTTAAAATATTAAAAAAAAATAATTACACAAGAGCATGAAGTGAATATTCCACCGCCAAAAATTTCTCTTACTACTACTTTTGAAAAATTTAAAAATAAAAGACAAGAAGTCACTATTCCAAATTTACAACATGAAATTAAGATCATTAAAACTCAGATTCAAACATTACAAAACTAATATTCAGAACTCACCATGGAAAATAGAGAAATCAAAAATGATTTAAACATGGTAAAAATTAATACTCAGTTTTTGAAAATTCAAGAAGATACCACACATCTTGTTCCCCATGAAACACATACACCACATGATGAAGAAACATCTGAAAACGCTACCATCAACACTATTCAACACATTAATCTGAAAAAATAGTATTCCATATTTCAAATCCAAATTAAAGACTTTCATTTAACTATTCCTGCACTTGTAGACTCTGGTGCAGACCTCAATTGTATTCAAGAATGTCTAATCCCCTCTAGGTACTTTGAAAAAACCAAAGAGTCACTTAGATCAGCCAATGGCACTAAAATGGATATGAAATACGAAATCCAAATGCCCATGTCTGTCAAGATAATGTTTGCTTCAAAACTCCATTTGTTCTAGTAAAAAATTTAACTGACAAAGTCATTCTTGGTTTACCATTCATCACCCTTTTATACCCATTCACAACGAAATATAATGGTATTACCACCTATCCATTTGGTCAACCAGTTAAATTTCCCTTTCTCTCTAATCCTGAAATTCATACTTTAAAAGCTTTTCAAGAAAATTCAATTTCTAAATCTATTAACCTTATACAATCAAAACAAAAACAAATAGTCTATCTAAAAGAAGAAATTAATTTCAAACGAATTGATCAACAATTACAAGATCCTTTGCTCCAACAAAAAATTAAAAATTTTGAGGAAACACTAATTAAATAAATATGTTCCGACATTCCAACCGCCTTTTGGCATAAAAAAACAACACATAGTTACCCTTCCATACATTAAAGAATTTAATAAAAAAAATATCCCTACCAAAGCACGACCTATACAAATGAATCATGAACTCATGGAATTTTGAAAAAAAGAAATTACAGATTTACTTCAAAAATGAATAATTCGTCATAGTAAATCCCCATGGTCTTGTGCTGCCTTTTATGGCCAGAAAAACGTTGAATTAGAACGAGAAACTCCTCGTCTAGTCATTAATTATAAACCTCTCAACACAGTGCTAGAATGGATAAGATACCCCATCCCTAACAAAAGAGACCTAATTAGCAAATTAAACAATTCAGTCATTTTCTCTAAATTTGACATGAAATCTGGATTCTGGCAAATCCAGATAAACGAAGAAGATAAATACAAAATTGTCTTTGTCACACCATTTGGGCATTACGAATGGAATGTTATGCCATTCGGTTTAAAAAATACACCGAGTGAATTCCAAAACATTATAAACGATATTTTCAATCCTTATAGCCATTTCTTAATTGTCTACATAGATCATGTTCTCATCTTCTCCCATTCAATAGAGCAACACGGGAAACACTTAAACCAATTCTTTCACATAATAAAAGCTAATGGTTTAGTCGCCTCAGCTTCTAAGATTAAACTGTTTCAAACAAATATTAGATTCCTAGGATTCAATATTCATCATCTTCAAATCACTCATATCCATAGAGCTATTCAATTCGCTGATAAATTTCCTGATATTATTTTAGAAAAAAACTCAACTCCAACGGTTTCTAGGATCACTAAATTATGTTGCAGATTTCTATCAAAACCTCCGTCAAAAATGCAAACTTCTATTCGATAGATTACAGAAAAATCCACCTCCCTGGACATCTGACCAGACAACACTAGTCAAAGAAATTAAGAGTCATGTGAAAACATTGCCTTGCTTAGGAATCCCTTCAATCAACTCTTTCAAAATCGTAGAAACGGATGCCTCTGACATATGATTTGGTGGTATTCTTAAACAACAACTTTCCTCTTCCCAATCTGAGCAAATAGTTAGATACTATTCTGGTGTATGGAACCAATCACAACGCAATTATAGTATTATTAAAAAATAAATCTTACCTATTATATATATATATATATATATCAACCTGCAAGCCTTTTCTGCAAAATATGCTACTTCCAGGGTTGACATATACCTAAGAAGATCAGCATTATTATGAAATCTCCGACCTGTTACCACAAAGCCCACACTTCCGATCATGATTGAAACCAAACTCCTTTCAAGATACCTTTTCTCCGGCCACCAGTTATTCGTCATGTTCGTGCCGAAAAAAATTAACACAGGACTATATACTTTTTTGATATTGAATTATGCATGTTTGGTTGAGATCCTGATGAGGACCAAACTTCTTTAGGCCTTTCGGCCATAACTTTGTCATCCCAAACTCCAAAAGTATGAGATAGGCTTCTGAGGTTCAGAAGGTTACTGATAAAAAGCAGATCGAGCATATACTGCTAATTTGCTTTGGCCTTTAAGGACCATGCCAGAACGTACATCATTTTCCATAAAAACGCCGACCAGCTTATTTCTTGCTCTGAAGTTTCATGCACGTATACTAGTTAGCTTGGAAATGTTCTCTCCACGAATCTTTGCGTTGATTGAGTTCCATTTGTAGTTTGTCTAGCTATAAAAATTGATGGTATTGATATGCACGCATGGAACAATCAGGATTGCTTCGTGAAAGTTAGAAAGCGAAGTGCAGCAAACCCACTATTGCAACCTGCAAATGAGAAATGACTTATGTGCTATCTAATGCATCCTGGTGCAATATACTGATTCTTTAAAACTCAACCACTGCTTGGAAGTTGGAACTTGGAAGTATCTGTAAAAGAAAATGGATATGATATATTGCATATATATAAATTGAAATAAATTTTAATTTGAAATTAAAAAGTAAAATTTCAGAATTAAAGAATAAAGTATGATGATATTCAACCAATACCAAAGGAGTTTCAAATCAGATTGGGAAGAGTCGAGTCGTGTGTGTCACACACTGTCCTGAAGACAATTACGCCGTCTCCCAGGATACAAAGACTGATGAATTCTTGAAGTGCACTGCAAGTCTGCAACAAGAAAGCCTATGAATTGGAAACCACTTCTTTCTATCACCAGAATAAAACAAGAGCAGATGAGAGTGTTAGAGAGGAGAGATCCCACATCAGAAAAGTGACAAATAAAATACAACTTATAACTGGGTGGATAATACCCAAATGTACCGAGGCCTTTTGTGATTAAAACCCAACACCTTTAAGGTGGCCAAGTTGGGGACAATATCGGTACAGTTGATCCACGGGCCACGCTTGTCACCGTTTGACATGGTATCAGAGCGGGTCCCTCTCTAGTTGAGTCTCCAATCTTTCGTGGGCCCGAGTATAGGTTTCTTATGTATTTCGCCCGTTGTGTGGGCTTCTTATATTTCGTCGGTTGTATGGGCTTCTTATATTCTGCCCGTTGTGGGACTTTCATATTTCTCCCGTTGTGGGCTTTCAAATATTTCGCCTGTTTGGGCTTGTTATCTTGTCATCGGAAAATTCCTCGATAGGTTGTCAATCCATTCCACGTGCTAACCTAGAGTTAGGTTGCACGTGAGGGGGCGTGTTAGAGAGGAGAGATCTCACATCAGAAAAGTGACAAATAAAATACAACTTATAAGTGAGTGGATAATACACAATTGTACAAAGGCTTTTGTGATTAACACCCAACACCTTTAATGTGGCCAAGTTGGGACAATATCGATACAGTTGATCAATGGGCCACGTTTGTCACCGTTTGACAAAGAGAATGATTTTTTTGAGAAGAGAAGAGTTGAATGCTTTTTGGTGTGTTTTTTGGCCATGATTATTAAAAACAGTAGTGAATTCACACTATTGTTACAGAAAAGGGAACTGAATTGCCATAAACAAAATCATTACAGCTGAAGGTCATTACAAAAAGTCCAAAAAGAATCTGGTCTGGCTGGAATTTGAATAGGTTTTCTTGTAGCATGTGAAAAGTCTAAAAAGACTCCCGCCCCTGGCTTGGTGCAAAACGTGCATCCTAGAGCCGGTCGCACGGGCACACACAAGTACAAAATCATTACAGCTGAAGGTCATTACAAAAAGTCCAAAAAGAATCTGGTCTGGCTGGGTGCAAAAAAAGTGTGCGTCCTTGGAGCCAGTCGCTCGGGCACACACAAGTTTTTGGTGCTCTAACCCGGAATTTGGGTGTTAGAGCACTAAAAACTTAAATTAATGTTCTCTAAGTTCAGCTGCCCTATTATATATGGGTGGCATACTGCGATCAAATGAACTTAGAATTCCGATCAGTATCATATCGATCAGAAAGCGCCGAGAGTTAAACATGTCTCTTCAAGGTAAAGTGGAGGCTGAATTTGAAATCACAGCACCTGCTGACAAGTTCTACAACATCTTCAAGAGCAAGGTTCACCTCGTCCCAAACACTTCTGCAACTGGCACCATAACTGGAGTTGCGGTGCATCAAGGAGACTGGGAAACTGAAGGATCTATCAAGATTTGGACTTACAAAATAGGTAAGCCATTTGTACGTAGTTGTTATATATGTTTGAATTAAACTGCATGCAAACAATAACTAAAGCTGGTTCTGAATTAATACGTTTTCGTGTTTATACAGAGGGCGAAGTTGGAACATTCAAGGAGAGGGTGGAGTTCGACGAGGCGAACAAGGCCGTGATTGTGAATGGGTTGGAAGGTGATGTATTTCAGTACTACAAGAGCTTCAAGGGCATCTATCAGTTCATTCACAAGGATGAGGGCAGCAACATTGCAAAAGTGTCTCTTGAATATGAAAAATTGAGTGAGGAGGTTGCAGATCCACATAAGTACATCCGCTTGATGACTAACCTCGTCAAGGATCTTGATGCTCACTTCATCAAGGCCTAAGGAGGAATAAAATTCCATGCATGCAATACGAGAGCTACCCAATAACTACTGCCAACTGCTGGTTTTGTAAAATTAAAAAGATCTGTTGTAGTGCATGCTTTTATGTGGTTAATTACGAGTACAATAGTGTACTGGTAACTTAACTGTTTTATGCGAGTATCGGACTATGTAATGACCAATGTACGTGATTTATAAATGTGTGGAGGGTGATATTGTTATGTATTGTAGGTGTATCAAGTTCCTACGGTTTCATACATCAAATAAATTAATGTTGTGACGAGCATTTCCAATCGTAGTGTTAATTTGATTATTTCTTCTGTTTTGAAATTTGCTAACTTTTTAGGAACTTGAGCTCCATCAGAATGCTTATAAGATTGCAAAAATTTGAAAATTGCCAAATATGATTGACAATTTCTTGTTTTAAATATGAACGACAATCGATCCATATATAATAAAATGCTATTAGTGTTGAATGCATAGCTATTTTCAAAAGTTTAGTGTTAAACAACAACTGCTGGAGCCTGGAGATGCATGCTTACAATAGCAGTCAGCATAAACTAAATGGACGGTGTTAACACAGGTATAGCAGTGAATTTGATGAAGGGTTCGTCCACTGATTGCTCGTTGTCAACCATATTACTGTTCACAGTTACCATCGATCAACTATTTTGATCGGTCCACATATGGAGCTGGCTGTCGAATCGCAACAAGACTGATATCTGTCTGCATGCCCGGCCAAAATGTGATTCTTCTATGACTCTGTGATGGAGTACTGTGTTGAAGCCTTGAAGGCCACAGTTTACTTCATTTGCATGTAAAAATTCATAGTTTATTGAATAATTGAAATCATGGTAATGAAAAATAAAAGAGCAGGAATAACAAAAAATCAGAGAAGAATAATGGATGTATTTTCTGATCAAAACAAAACAGTACAACAATACCTACACATAGCCACATAGGAAATTAAACTACTGACCGAACTAGCCTTTCTCCAGTGTTCTTCTTAACACGGCATACCAACATCAGGCAGCATGATCTATGAAACGACTTCACCATGAAACCTTGATGTAGGGGTTCTGGACGATTTTATATATATTAAATAGATTTGTTAATTTTAAGCTTGTTGTCTTGATAAAAGACCTAATATGATATATGATATAACACAATAAACAGGTCGCGCGGGCACACAAAAGTTTTTGGTATTCTAACCCGGAATTTGCATTCTGTATAAAGATTTTCACCATTTTCCTTTTTCTAATGTGGGACCAAATTTATTTTCCCATTTCAAATAGTCATATTTGGGTGACAATTTTTCATTCACCACAAAACTAAATTAGACATATGAACACATAATTTTGTAGTCCTTATTATGAAAAATACAAATCCAAATTCATCTTTCATTAATTATAAGTGCATCACACTTTAATTAATCTATTTAAATTTAATTTTATAAATGATTTTTAACCCATTTTCCAACAGTATCCAACTACAGAAAACTCCAGCCATATTGGTACGTCCTGCAATTGCACCTGGTCAAAAGATTAATCATCTCCCTTTTCTCTCCTTATTATCTATATTTGGCTAGCGATCTATGAAGTTTTTTTATTTTTGGTTAGCTATGAAGTTCTGTACGTAGCCAGTAGCCAGTAGCAAAATCAGCAACCGCAATGATCCCAATATAGAAGACTCTCTAATGTCATGTTCAAATCTAGCATTACATCACATCGCTGTAGATTTATTACAAATATACACCAACTCTTCAACCATGTTAGACCAAAAACACAAGTACACAACATCGGATGACGTTCTTGTTTTTGTTGCCTCGACTCTCGTCCTATTCTACATGACTATATATCTTAGTTAACATCATCATATTAGAAAATTTTGGTGCATTACGTGTGGTGATCGATCAATTGATCATCGAGATAATCTAATTTTGGTTTCACTATAAGTTCATGATCGAGTTTGACTTAATTTGATCGACAAGATCCATGCCAGGCTAAATGGATGGTGAGGCTAAATACAACAGAGCAGAATCTGTAGGTTTACTTTGTATGATGGTGCTTGGTATGGTTAGTATGAGGCATTATATTAGAGCATCCGCACCCATGAAATGGTCTTGTTCAAGCACCTGGTGGGCCCAGAAGCAAAATTTGCTTCAAGCAAATGGAAATCAAATTTTGCTCCACCAAATCGATTTTTTCACACACCCATTAACAATTTGCTCCACCAAATCAATTTTGTCTTGTTGTGAAATGATTAATTTTTTTTTACCAGATAGATTTACCACCAATAATTATGTGCCACGTATCATTATCGACTTGATTTTATCCACGATTTTCGATAAGATTTCCGACTAATAATTTTTTTTTTATTTCTCGAACATTGAAATTACATGAAAGGCAAATTTTTGGGAGAGTTTTGAAATTTTTGAGATTTTTTTACTATTTTTTGGGAATATTTCCGTTTTGATCAAATTATAGCCGTTGCCTTTGAATTCTGACCGTTGGATCAAAATTTCAGATTGAAATGGAAGGCCCAGATTGATTTGCCCGTTTTTTTTAACCGGTCAGACTGCCACGTGGCAGCCTGTCATTGGCTCATTCAAAATTAGCACTGTTCATCTTCTTCCCCGGTTTTCCCGCGCCGTGCTGCATTCCCGTTCCCGTTCCCGTGCTGCGTTCTCCGCCGTCCGGCGACTCCAGCCGACGTGCCACCCACCAAACTGATGGGCTCGACGCCCTCGTTCCTTTGGCACCGGTCTCAGGCGGCGTTGCTCGACGGTGGGAGGTGCGGCAACGTGGCAGCCGAAAAGCGTAAATCGGTCTGGTCCGTCCTAGAGCTCGGCAGCACCTCCAAGATGTGGTGCATCTCACGTGGCAGCCGAAAAGCGAAAATCGAAACGGCCCGACCCCACCTCCTGCTCGAGCAAGCGTCGGAGCAAGTTTTGCTCGAGCCTTCGCTCGAGCACGTTGACTCGTGGACTGCTCGAGCAGTTGCCCTCCGTTTTCGACCCCGGTGCGTGCTGTTTTCCGTCTTGCTCGAGCACCTTGGCCGGCCCTACCTCTTGCTCGAACTCTTGCTCGCCCGGTTGCTCGCCGGTGCGGGTGCTCTTAGTGGGGCGGTTTGCTGGGGATGGAGGACCATATCGACCATTGTGTGCTTGTAATGTTTGATGAATTTGATGCAGAATTATTTGATGATAGAATAATTTTGGGGGATGGGGACTTGCAGCGCTAAAGGTACCTTGAAGGCTAGAAGTCAGTGACGGGTCAGCTATTGTTTCATTTTGGACAAAATTCAGTTTAGTATTCTCAATTTTTGGGTAAAAATCAAAATGACCCATCTTTTTGAAGAAAAATCAAAATGAACCATAAATTTTCAAATATGATCTACCGGGTCTAAAATTCAAGTGACCTCGAAATGTAACGTAAGCTGCTGTTTTGAAATTGGCAACAAGGGTCTACATTTGGCTGATTATGACTATATCTTTTGTATGTGCACTTTATTTATGATTAAGACCAAAATTATGTGCTTTTTATTACTACATTTTACATGCAACCAACCTCTTATAAGTATGTTAATTATGTTTTATTTTAAATTTAGAAGGTTAATATGCAAATTGTCCATTTTACCTTTTGTGAAGGTTTCAATATTGGAGTATGGGCCCTTGTTGTTAGTTCAAAGTCAGCAGCTTACGTCACATTTCGAAGTCACTTGAAATTTTAGACCCGAAAAATCATATTTGAAAGTTTAGAGGTCATTCTGATTTTTTTTTTTTCAAAAAAATGGGTCATTTTGATTTTTACAAAAAAATTGAGGGTACTAAAAAATTTTTACAAAAAAATTTTCAAATTTTTTTTTCCCTTTCATTTTATTCACACACATATATATATATATATAACTATTGATTGACTAAGCCATAGTAATTTTCTTCGAATTCCTTTCAATTCTGGCTTTGTGGATAGAGTTTTGATTCTATATATGATATGCTGCTTACCTCTCTATCCTCAATGGAATGTCACCATTGTTGGCCCTACCTTAGATCTGCACTTTCGTTTTGAAGATACACTCTGTAGGTCAGATTCTCTCACCCATATACTGGAATCTTCTTTTTATCTTGATCTACAGTCTGAAAAACTGTTTATTGTTTTTGTTTTTGTTTAAGTCAAATTAGATTTTAGCAGCTGACTGAACATCAATGTGGTCGTGCCGGAGTGGTTATCGGGCATGACTAGAAATCATGTGGGCTTTGCCCGCGCAGGTTCGAATCCTGCCGACCACGTTTTTTTTCTCAAAAAACGAAACATCTTTTTTTGAGTTTTTCTTTTGGGAATGTAAATGATTTTCCTACTAGTATTGTGTTCATGGCCATCATGGGGATTGGTTTTGCAAGATTTGATTCATTTTAAGCTTTGCTCCATGTTTAGTTTCGCAACCAATAAGGAATACCCTCGCTCGATTTGTTATTGGTTGTCATGTTTTGATAATGAGCTGAACTCATAGATATTGAATTCCTGAACCTCACGTTAAAACACTTTCTGCAATACTGCTCTATTTTTTAGTACAACCTCCCCTTACTAGATTACTGTCATTCTCAAAAAGATGAGATCAAGAGCAAACTGGGACAATTAATCAGTATACAGAAGTGGAGAGATAAAAAAGTTGATGTGTAAGTGTATTATGGGTACAAGTTAATATACACAACTCCAATGCCACGCCAGCAGTTTCAGTGTACCACAAACTCCATGATTACGAGTATTTTGCTGCATATCGTAGACAAGTAACAGAAAGCGCACCAGCGCATCCAACTTTGCTGTTGGTACTGATCATCAGCAACGATGGGAGGGGAGACCCATTCTATATCCACAGAAAGCTTAGCCACTGGCTGTGGTTCCAAACAGATCATATGCAAAATCATATCCTCCATATTCGTTTCTCATAATTCATTTCCAACTTACAATATTGACATTTTATCCAATCATATCCCTGGTTTGGTTTTCCGGCCAAACACAAACGAAATCATGATGATTTCAATTCATGTTCCTCTCCCATAAAATTCCAACTCTACTTTTTCATCCCATCATATCATTTGGATGAATCTCAACCAGGAAGAAGCAGTAGGGTTTCAGTGTCTGAAGAAAACTCCAAGGTTCTTCTTCTAGTTAGTGCCCCTTGAACGTTCAACACATGTTCCCCAGGCCCTACTTCACCATCTTTCTGGTTTTCAACTATCAGTATTAATGGCAAGGTTCGAGGATCATGACAAACCCTAAAAACAAAAGCTTTGCAAATATTCATGTCTTTCGGTATTCGGATTCCAGTGGTTCCCCTTTATTCACTGTCCTTCTGGACCCTAGTTTTCTTAATGCTCAATTGCTTATACATAATCTGAGTAACTAATAATCAGAGAGTGAATTATGCGGTTATTAACCACACATGCATAACTAACTAAAGAACTAGGGGTTCTGAGGCCAAGCTTATCGTAGGGATCATATATTCCTTTTATTTTTCATTATTTACAATGGGGTTATTTCCTTTTGCGGTTTATTCCTTCAATTCATACTCGTTTAGGGTTTTGATCTTTTGACAGTAAGAATTCTTCATCTCCTTAATTAGTTACCTACAGATGACGTGTCAGAATCATCTGTAGGAGAATCAAGAAAATCGTTTTGTGATTCTCTTTATACATAATATGCTGTGGATGCTTTTCCCCTACCCAATTGCATCTATCAGCAGTTGGCATATACATTGATCACAGATTCAAGGTGTTTCATTCGAATAAATCAATAAGCACCAGCTGCTTCTGTATCAAAAAGATTTAATGTAGAGGATGAATTTTGATCAGTTGGAATTGGTTCCTTGCATTTTCATGGAAAGTACTGCTGCTCTCTAAAGTCGGCCATATATTATTTGGTTTGGAGGGCCAGTTGCATCCAACCTATACAAGGGGAACGATAGTCGGTATGTCATATATATGTGCATCTAGAATCTTATCTCCTTTTCTTTTTTTCATATATTAAAGTACTTAATCAAAACAATTTCAACACTTGTATATATACGTAGAATTTGATTACAAATGAGAGTAAAGTTTACCGAGTAACTGAAAGAAGTAAACTCTGATTCATCTTTTATCAAACGTCTTTCGGACATATTTGACGGTAACAATTTTGATGAACAATCGGAGCTTGCAATTGAGAAGACATAAAGAAGTTTTTTTTTCATTGAAGAAGACTGAAGAAGTTGAATCCATCCAGATGGTCTTTATGTGACTAAAATTGAAAAACTTTACTTGAATTATGAACATAAAATGCCTAACCAATAATCCAAGAGGCCGGTTAGATCAGAGTCGAGTTGTAGATAACCTCCCAGAAAGTAGCTAACTTTCTTAATGATCAAAGTTTAAAGGTGATTGATGTATTAACTTGAAGATAGGCCACTTTTTGGGTGCAACAAAAAGAACATATATTCTTACATTATTGTTAAGCGTCCAAAAATGTATTTGGATTTTGCAGAATCAAAGTCTGGAACTGTATTCCGGCACGTGTACGAAGCAGTGTGCTCGCAGCGGCTTCGTGGCAATCGGCTTAAGATCAAAGCTTTTCTGCATCACAATGTTGTCCTTGCTTCCTACCTTAAGCTTTCTATCGTCAATTCATATCATACCCTCAGTTAGAAGGTAACCGACCGGAACCGACTAATTTAATGAAAGTTATATCTACTCGATATGACTTACGGTTATAGTGTTCTGATGTAAATAACTGAATAAATTAATAATGTATTATTATAAGCTAATAACTCTTGATTGTGAAACTACAGTGTTCCGGAGTATTATAGATCAGTTTCGCCGTAAGCTGAACTGAATAATCAAATGTGTATTGGAAATTGTAAATCACATTCACTAGCAAGAGTCCACATAAAATTCATAAACCTGTTTTAGAACAGAGTGCATCACCATTCACCATTTACACACAATGCACAGAGCTGGAGGAAGAAGAAAGACGCCAAAGTATATTCAGAAACTTTTACACCTTCTTCACTACTCATTACCAATACATCTGCATACGTGGCACACTGGTTCTGTTCTAGATGAACAATCTTGTCATGCATGTAATACTTTCTGATTTTGAGACTGTACATATGGGTGAGACCTATTTGCCATCTTTCCATAGTCATCTCCAGGACTAGTGTTCTTTTCACCATCTTCATCCACATTAATAGGGTTATTTGACAGATTCCTTCTCCCTTAAAGTATATATAGAGATATATAGACCCATTTTGCTATCTTTTCAGTAGGCAAAAGTTGTGGGCTTGGTTTGCTTTGCTTTTCTCTCTCCCTTTTTCTCCTAGCTAGTAGTACCAGATTTTTGTTTTTAAGCGGTCCCCTGGAGAAGTTGATTGATGGGTCGAGTCTCATATATTTACAGAGAACAAGTTTTCTGAGCTGCCCAACTTGTTATCGATCAGTAGCCATGGAGGCACCAACAAATGAGAACAAGAACTACAATGGTATCGATAGTACTAGTCACAACATGCACCACTTCGTGGAAATGGGCGTCGATGTTCACAAGGTTGTTCAACCGCCGTATAGAAGCACCTTTCAGAAGCTCAAGACCAAGCTCAAGGAGACCTTCTTCCCTGATGACCCTCTGCACCAGTTTAAGGGCCAATCCTCCAAGCAAAAATGGATTCTTGGGGCTCAGTATGTGTTCCCCATCCTTGAATGGGGTCCTAGTTACAGCTTCAAGCTCTTGAAATCTGACATTGTTTCTGGCCTCACCATTGCTAGTTTAGCCATCCCACAGGTAACAATCACTCTTTATGAATTTCTAGCTTCTATGTTTTGTTTTCGACTTTTACTTATATTGTTTAACAATTGCAGGGAATCAGTTATGCTAAGCTGGCTAATCTACCTCCCATTGTGGGTCTATGTGAGTGAAAAGTTTGTTATCAATTGGTTTTTCTACATAGTGCATGTAGCTAGTACTCACTGATGGATTGAAAGATAGAGTAACAAAGTAACATGGTTGCGAATTTCGTTGCAGATTCAAGCTTTGTTCCTCCTTTGTTGTATGCTGTTTTGGGAAGCTCAAGGGACCTTGCAGTAGGACCTGTTTCTATTGCTTCACTCTTAATGGGATCAATGCTTATGCAAGAAGTTTCTCCCACTAAAGAACCTGTCTTATTCCTTGAACTAGCCTTCACTTCTACTTTCTTTGCTGGTGTCTTGCAGTCTTCTCTAGGATTTCTAAGGTAAACTAGTCCTTTCACCTTTCTTTCATTTCAAAATTAAGCTCAAATTAAGGCAACAAAACTTGATTGAATCTTCTGTTGCTAATTGCAGGCTTGGATTTATTATTGATTTTCTTTCAAAGGCCACCCTTATTGGCTTCATGGCTGGAGCTGCTGTAATAGTTTCTCTGCAACAGCTTAAAAGCCTCCTTGGGATCAAAGATTTTACTAAGAAAATGGCTTTGATCCCTGTCTTGACCTCTGTCTTTAAAGAAAGGAAGGAGGTGATTAATTAAACACTCAAAATTATCACTCAAAGTTCTTAGCTTCTAGTTACTCTGGCTATGTTTGATATTGAAGTCATATAATATATACACAAATAATTTGGTTGCCTTATTGATTTGCAGTGGTCATGGCAAACTATACTTATGGGTTGTTGCTTCCTTGTCCTGCTACTACTCTGCAGACACATTGTATGTTGTCTTCTCCACTCTGTGACCCTGTGATTCTTTCTTAATCTTAATTAATATTAGGAACTTGTTTTATCTGTTGTCTTCATTCACAACTTAGTAATTAGCCATATAGTCGCCTCAGTTGTATTAATCTGATCCAGAGGGGATGGTAATAGTGGTAAATTGTTACTAGCTCTACGGAAATGATTCCTCTGACATTGACAGATTACCAGTTAATTTTCATAGACATCATAGTTATTCCATTAAGATTTCATTTACTCTAAAGTTCCAACTCCTATTTACTTTGTTGCCTTGTTGGTCAAGAGTCATATGCCCTTGTAATTATTGAAAAAACATAAAAACTGACAGTGTCAGGATTCTGAAAGGATTACTGGTTAGACTTTGACTAATCTATATTGGGTTGTGTGCCTTGGTATTGTGCAGAGCATGAAAAGGCCAAAGCTGTTCTGGGTCTCAGCAGGAGCACCTCTGGTGTCTGTGATCCTCTCCACCCTAATTGTGTTTGCAGCCAAAGCCAATAACCATGGCATCAGTGTGGTAAGTAAGTTAGTTCTTGGGCCCCAAACTGTAAACTTATGTTATTACTGGAGATTAATTTTGGTTTAATTTTGTATGGCAGATTGGTGAGTTACAGAAAGGGTTGAATCCACCTTCATGGAACATGTTGCAGTTCAAAGGAACACATCTAGCACTAGCAATTAAGACTGGGATTATCACTGGGATAATTTCTCTCACTGTAAGATTTCCCTCTTCATTTTGAACATACCAAGTTTTCTAAAAAGATCACATTTTTAAGAAACTGCTAGTAACTATGACTGAATTCTGGATCAAATTAAATAGGAAGGTATTGCAGTAGGAAGGACTTTTGCTGCTATAAAAGACTACAGGGTTGATGGAAACAAGGAGATGATAGCAATTGGCCTCATGAACATTGTTGGCTCCACTACTTCCTGTTACATTACAACTGGTGAATAAATGATCTCTGGAGTCTTCCTAACAAATTTTCGGTGAAGAAAAGTTAATTCTGATGACAAGGTTTGATTTTCACTATCAGGTTCATTCTCGCGGTCAGCTGTGAATCACAATGCCGGAGCAAAAACAGCGATGTCCAACATAGTAATGTCAGTTGCGGTTATGGTGACACTGCTCTTCCTGATGCCGCTGTTCCAGTACACACCAAATGTTATATTGGGGGCAATCATTGTGACTGCTGTTGTTGGCCTCATTGATGTTCCAGCTGCTTATCACATATGGAAGGTTGACAAATATGATTTCCTTGTCTTGGTATGCGCTTTCTTGGGAGTCATTTTCATCTCTGTCCAAGAAGGCCTTGCCATTGCTGTAAGTTCCCTCAACCCGAGTTCCTATTTTTGTATGCAGTTCATGGGATAAAGATGATGGACATTGTTTTCAATGATGTAAACATAGGTTGGAATATCGGTTTTCAAGATTATGCTGCAAGTTACTAGGCCGAGGACAGTTGTTTTGGGAAATATACCAGGAACAGATATATTTAGAGACCTACAGCATTACAAGGATTCAACAGCAACTGTCCCTGGTTTCCTCATTTTAAGCATTGAAGCTGCAATCAACTTTGCCAATACAACGTATCTCAATGAAAGGTGGGTTGATGTTTCGTAGTTTGCAAGTTTACTCAATTAATATGTATCCTTTCTGGTCATTAACTTTTCTTTATGAAATATGAAGGATTTTAAGATGGCTAGAAGAAGAAGATGAAGGTGAAAAACGCTCAAGCATTCGATATGTTATTATTGACATGACAGGTATGTGCATCTTAGGAATCATGAGCTACTATTCAGCATCTCATATTTGTTAACATATAGATGACAATTCAAATGGTCTTCTTGTTTCTGTGAATTTTAATTTCAGCCGTGAGCACCATAGACACCACTGGTATCACACTTTTTCGAGATTTGAGGAAATCACTTAAAAAAAGAGGAGTTGAGGCAAGTTGTATAAATACGTCTTTGCTATACGCACACTTCGGTTGATCCATTATGTATGAAAATATTAGAACAATAACAGAATGGAAGAAACACAAGAAATTATGAATCAATGATCAAAACTTAGAGCAAAACCTCTTTGAGGAAAAAGCTCTAAGTCTAACTGAATATAATTACAATTGAATCAAGTGTAATACAATTCGTATAAACAACTTTCCAAACTCTCACACAGTTTGGTTACTAAACTCTCACACAGTTTAGTGCTAACTATTCTCACTCAATAGCTAGATCAGCATAGACTCTCACACAGTCTATGAATGCAGTTTGAACTGCACTGTCTAAAGCTCTCACACAGCTTTCTAGGAGGTTCTCACTTAACCTCAGACAATGTACTGTATTGAACTCTTACTCAGTTCATTTACAAGGTTCTCACACAACCTAATACAGTACTACACCACTCACACTGATGTAAATAGATTCTCACACAATCTAGTTTCAAGTTCTCACTCAACTTGATATGAACACAGCTGTTCCTGATCTGATGTGAAGGTCTCAGTCAACCAAATGCATGAATGCAAATGCAATGCTAACTGAACCTATGATTCACAGAGAGATTTGGAATACAAGCAAGTATATGCAATGTAATGCAAAGATGAACTATACCTATTTCACTTTACTCCAAAATCTCTAAAAGTTACAGAATATGCAGAAGCATTTTATAGAGCAAGTTTTTCGAACAGCTGGATGATTACTGATCTCTAGGTAATCATCCACTGATTCAGGGATATAAGAATCCTCATTTAATGCATATTCCATACTTGCAATATTTTGAATTTAAACACTTAATCATTTTCCAAAAACATTCTAGTGTAAAGTCAACTAATAACTCAGATAGAATAAGGCAACAAATATATTCATGTATTCCTTAACTATCTTATTCTATCATGAATGCAAATGATCCTTACCAAGTTGACTGAGACCTAATTAAAAGGCAATCTTCATCTGATGTAGCAGAATCAAGTTCTGATTGCCCGAAGATCTTGTTTCTTTGATGCAGCAGCTTTTCCTTGTGCAGCAAGGAATCCAGGGTTGACTTGGAAAAAGGCAATCCTAGTTGGACTAGGATGCACACATATACCTTCAATCTCCCCCTATGTGTGACATTCCTATCCAACTCACTTGCATCATATCTGCATTAAAGAAATTAGCATCAAAGGAGCAAGCATAAGCTATTAAAGAAAAAGTAGAAGTAACAGATTAGGATCAGTTTCCATCCTTTCCCAAGTTACTCTACTATAATTTTTAAAAACTATCCAAAGCATCCAAAAAGCATCCAAGTTTGTGCTTATGCACTTACAGACCAAAAACAGAATCAAAATGTCTTTAAAAAAAACTTGAAAAGAAAACAACGTCCTGCATGCAAGATTTCTCCCCCTTTGGATATGAATGTCTAAATGCCAGAAGAGCTGGAGTTTTTCCGAGGTCTGCCTCTCCCCCTCTTGATTACAGGAGCAGATCCACTTGGAGCAGATCCACTTGGTGTGAAACCCGGAGGAGGAGAAGTGGGAGAACGTTCAGAAACCAAACCCTGCAGATACACCAACTCTTTGCAGATAAATGCCAAACACTTCTCAGTCTTGTCCAGCTTCTCTTCCAACTTCGTGCACCAGTCTCGTATATTTGTCTCCATGTCCACAAGAAAAGTGGTTACTGGTTCAGTGTTGTAGGCTGCAGGTGGAACAGGAGGACGCCAAGACTCCCCCTCAAACCTAGCAGGTGGTGGAATGCCAAAAGGTTGAGAGGAGGAGACGTGATATGCAGGCATCTGAGTCCACTGGAATGGAGATGAGATTGAGGGCATCGTGATGTCCTCGTTTGGAGATGAACAGTATGGAGGAGAGTGAGGCTCTTCTTTCACAGGTGCCTTGCCATAACGACGAGGACGATCTCCAGTAGTCATTCTGGTTGTCTTCAGAAGTCTCATGTACCTGCACACAGAAAGATCAAAAGAGCAACTCTAGAGAAATTGTTTAAGTTTTTCTCTAGAGAAGATGAGACTTTATAGAGAACAGGAAGAGATTAATAGGGCAATGAAAGGGCAAGAATCAGAACTGCAAGCAACCTATTGATAGAAAACATAAATTTTCTAGGATTCCATATCGTTTTGGTTGCCAACTTGCCTGTTCAGGTTTCCAACTTGCCTTTTCATGTTAGATGGACATACAAGTTCAAACCGAGGCCCAATGAGCTGCAAGATGATGTAAACATAGGAATATGCAAAACCAGCATTTTCACGCAACCGATCTCAGTCAAGATCTCTTTCTCGTTGTTGATTGGTGTATGCATATAGCAAAACTTGTCTTACAAGAAACCAGGCATAGTGAATCAACTAGAATCAGGAACATGATTAACCAAGAGAAATTTTGTAACTTAGAGTAATATGTATTCTATCAATCAGTGTATGTATAGCCAGAAGAATGTGCAAGACCATCAGCAATATAAGTGCTTTTCAGTTGAGTATGAAGACAGAACCACTAGAATTGAAGCACAAAACTCCTCTTATTTCCACATTCAGTGAGGCATTGCTCACACATTTTTATATGTTCAGAGGCTCATATAGCGAGTGGAAGAAAACACTCCCAAACCAGACGGTTTTAGGGTGCTAGATGTAACAAGGACACCCTAAATTCTTAGACTCGAGCATGAACAGTAATTTTTCACTAAGCCAAGCCATTCCCGTTTCTAACTCAGTACCATATATCCTTCATGAGGGACCATGGCATGCTTACTTGAGGAATAGCCTGATTTAATTTTTTTTTTTTTTTTTTTTTTAACACCAGATACATTTGGAAATATCTTCATACTCAGTGAAACAATCTGCACATAGAATGTGTCAGAAATATAGTATGCTGATGATCAATAATTCAAACTGCCATACCATCAAAGATCCAGAATAAGAATTAACTTAGTTAACAAAATAAATCGAAGTTAGGCATAACTGAAAGCAAGTCAAACTAAGTTCAAGATTTCTCACATAACAAGATATTATTTAACAAAGAAGACCAGATGTGAGAGAGAGAGCAAGACTGATCATGGTTCAGTGCAAATGCCAATTGCACTTCTTAGAGTTTCAAACCTTGCAGTGTCAAGAGGCTTAGTAAATATATCAGCAAGTTGTTTCTCAGTGGAAACAAAAGTAAGTTCTAATATGTCTCGTTCAACTAAATCACGAATGTAGTGATATCTCAGATCAATATGCTTGGTACGTGAGTGTTGAACAGGATTCTTAGCAATGTTTATGGCACTAGTGTTATCACAGAAAATAGTCATCTTACCTTGATGAATGCCATAGTCAAGGAGGATTTGCTTCATCCATACCATTTGTGTACAGCAACTACCAGCAGCCACATACTCAGATTCAGCAGTTGATAATGAAATACAGTGCTGTTTTTTGCTGTGCCAGGCCACCAAATTTGTTCCAAGAAAGAAACATCCACCAGAGGTACTTTTACCATCTTTTGCACTTCCTCTCCAGTCAGCATCTGAGTAGCCTGCAACTTCAACATTTGAACTGTTAGAGTAAAACAACCCACATCCTGTAGTGTTACTTACATATCGAATGATTTTCTTAATAGCATCCAAATGAGATTCCTTTGGATTTGCCTGAAACCTGGCACAGACACCAACACTGAAAGAGATATCAGGTCTACTTGCTGTTAGATAGAGCAAGCTGCCTATCATACTTCTGTACTTGGTTTGATCCACGCTTTTTCCATCATTGTCAGCATGAAGTTTAGTAGTTGTACTCATAGGATTTAGGACATTCTTCTTAGAAGTGAGACCAAACTTTTTGACCAGGTTTTCTGCATACTTTGTCTGTGATAGAAACATACCATCTTCTTTTTGGCTTACTTGCAGACCAAGAAAATATGTTAGAACTCCAAGATTACTCATCTCAAACTCACTAGCCATAACAGAAGAAAACTCTTTGACTAGTGAGTCTGAGGTAGAGCCAAACACGATATCATCAACATATACCTGAGCTACCACAAACTGACCATTTTGTAATTTCACAAACAAAGTTTTGTCAATTGTTCCTCTAGTATAACCTTTCTGAATTAAATAGGAAGAGAGACGTTCATACCATGCTCTTGGAGCCTGCTTTAGTCCATATAGTGCCTTTTTGAGTTTATAAACATGATCAGGATGATCACTGTCCACAAAACCATCAGGTTGCTTGACAAACACTTCTCTATCTATCATTCCATTCAAAAAGGCAGTTTTGACATCCATTTGATATAGCTTAAATCTCAGATGACAAGCAATGGCCATCAAAATTCTCACAGACTCAAGTCTTGCAACAGGAGCAAAAGTTTCATCATAATCTAGTCCTTCAATTTGAGCATATCCTTGAACAACAAGTCTGGCCTTGTTTCTGGTAATGGTGCCTTTCTCATCACTTTTGTTCCTGAAAACCCATTTGGTACCAATAATATTCACATCAGCAGGTCTAGGTACGAGTTCCCAAACTTGGTTTTTCTCGAATTGATTAAGTTCTTCCTGCATTGCAACAATCCAATTGCTGTCAGTTAAGGCTTCTTTCACATTTTTTGGTTCCATAAGAGAAACAAAACCATAACAAGTTAATAAATTAGTTTCATGAAGAAATTCCTCAGCAAAACAACATAAGGCTTGATCAGAATCAATTTCATCATTTGTCTTTCCAACAAGTTTCCTTCGAGTAGTGATTCCTTCTCCCAGTGAACCAATAATGTCATCTTTTGAATGATCTTTTCGAACTTGTTTGAAACCAGTTCTCACTTGATGAGTTGGTTGGAGATCTTGATCATCAGTTGTGCATGGAGGTTCAGACACTTGATCAGTAGGCTTTGAACCATAAACTGTTTGATGCTCTATAGTATCCTCAATATCACCTATTAACCTGGAAAGACTATCATCAACAGAGACATTAACAGTGACAACAATTTTCTTTGAAACCTTGTTGTAAATTCTGTAAGCAGCACTATCATTTGAATAACCAACAAAGATACCAGGATCAGTTTGTAAGGCAAACTTTGAGTCACTTTTATTATCTCTCAGAATATAACAAGGACTCCCAAAAATATGAAAGTAGCTTACATTTGGTTTTCTTCCTTTCCAGAGCTCATAAGGTGTTTCAGCCTTACCTGACCTGAGAAACACCCTATTTGAAGTGTAGCAAGCTGTGTTGATTGCTTCAGCCCAGAAACTTTCACCAACTTTGGATGTATTGAGCATGACACGTCCCATTCCTATAAGTGTTCTATTTTTCCTTTCAGCAACTCCATTTTGTTGTGGAGTTCTAGGAGCTGAAAATTCATGTTTAACACCATTCTCATAACAAAAGTTAGCAAAAGATGAATTCTTAAATTCAGTGCCATTATCCGATCTTATGCGAGCTAACTTAAGATTTTGAAACTGTTTTTCTCTAGTAAGTCGTTTACACAATCCATAGAAAGAATCAAAAGTAGTTGTTTCAGATTTGTCAGCTAAAAAATCAACCCAAGTAAATCTTGAATAATCATCAACAACCACAAAGATGTATAGTTTACCTGACATGCTTGCATGCTGTGCTGGTCCCATGAGATCCATGTGTAACAGTTCAAGGCAATTTGAAGTAGTATTAGAATTTACTATCTTGTGTGGCACCTTGGTTTGCTTACCAGACTTGCAATCTCCACAGATTACATCAGTTCTCCCTTGTAGCTGAGGAAGTCCTCTAATGCAGTGTTTATTTGATAACTTGAGTAAGTCCTGGTAGTTTACATGACCTAGTCGCCTGTGCCACAGCTCAAAAGTCTCATCAGAAGACATTGTCCTCAGACAATTGTCAGGAAAATAATTTTCATAATCACGAGAAACATGATAACAATTATCAGTAGATCTTTTACCCCCCATAACCAACCTGCCTTTTTCATTAAACACCACACATTTCCATTTATTGAACCACACATTTTCAAATTCATCAGTTAGCTGACTGACACTAATAAGATTAGTGGTAAGACCATCTACAAATAGTACATTGTCAATCTTGCCAATGTTTGATGCTTCTACTGATCCCTTTCCTAGAATTCTTGCTTTCCTGCCATCACCAAAAGTAACAGTTCCAGATATTTGTTCATATGTTAAGGTTATAAACCAGTCTTTGTTTCCACACATGTGTCGAGAACATCCACTGTCGATATACCAAACATCTTCTTTTCTTGCATTAAGAGCAGTAAGTGCAACTAAACAAGTAGTATTCAGAAAAGAATCGTTAGTTTCATCAGTTATGACACATGATAAACAGCATGCATTTTCAATTGATTTTTCTTTCTTCTTCCACACAAGTTTGATTGTTTTGAACTTTTCAGAAGAGATCCTGTTGTCTTGTGAATAGCAGAAATCCTCACACTTCTCTTTTTCACCTGTAACCTTCTTTAAATTTACAATTTCATTAGACAAGTTATTAATTAAAACTGCTTGACTTGTTAAAGTGGATGAAATATGAGAGATTTCTCTTTCAACCAACTCATGTCGATTGCTTAACCTTTTAAGTTCACAAGACTCTTCACTTGACATAGACATAAGTTTCTTAGAGCAAGTAGCATGAGTATCAGCAAAAGAAGTAGTGTTGCAAGGTTCAGTAATTAAGTTTAAATCAGAAACAGATGTGAAAGTATGCTTGAAAGTAGTTAAGGGAAGTGTTACCTTATTTTTGCCGGAAGAAGATTCTTCTTCAATTTTTGTTGTACCTTTGACAAATTTCATTGAGGATGAACATTCTCCATTAAAACCAAGACCACTTTTATCAAGAGGTGATTTTCCTACTCCAAGCATTCTTGACACGTTTAGAGAGCTAGACTGGTACTGTTTGAACTTTTCATGAGCACTAGAGAGTTTGTCCAACAATTCATCCTTTTCACAGATAAGAGTGTCAATACACGTTTGTTGACAGATCACAGTAGAATTTAGAGCTTCGATCTTACATAGAAGATCCCTTTTCTCTATCCTCCATTCATCTTCAGTTGAACTTTCGTCAAATATGTCAATTCTTTGCATCAAATCCTTCTTTTCAAGCTCCCAATTCTCCTTCTCCTTTTGATAAGACAGAATAGAAGCTTCAAGTTCCTCATTTTTCTTTGAGACAATTTCGGCCATAGTACAGACTTGATCGAATTTTGTCTCAATTTCATCTTCTTCATTCTCGGATATATAACTGTCTTGATCATTTTCTGAGTCAGAAACATCAAAGCTAAGAGAAGCAATGAGTGCAAAATTCTTTCCTCCTTTTCTTGTACTGTGTTGCTCATCATCACTATCAACATCACTCCAAGTGGCTTTCATTGCATGCTTACCACCATCATATTTCTTGTTGCCACAATCAGCTGCAAGATGTCCTATACCACCACAAGTAAAACATTTAGGTTTATAATTTGTACTTTTCTTTTGTGAAGAATTATCATCTTTTGAAAAATTTGTATTCTTCTTTTCAAATTTTTTCTTTAAACCATAAGAGCCATTTGAAGATCCTGCTCCAGAGTTTCTGTTTTTCAATAGTTTCTTGAGCTGACTTGTCAAGAGTGACAGTTCAGAAATATTTCCACCTGTATCAGAAGATTGGTTAGTGGCTGTTTTAGTAGAAAGAGCAATATATTTGTTACCGGAAGAGGAGTGTTTTTCAGAGGTGTCAAAAGCTAATTGTTGTTCATGTGATTGTAAACCACCAATTAGTTCGTCAAGGGCGAGTTTGTTCAAGTCCTGTCCTTGCAGAACAGTTCTCTGCATTGCAAACTTTGGCGATAGTGATCTTACAATTCTCTTAACGATATCTTTTTCTTCAATTTTATGATCAAGACCCTGCATTAGAGAAGTAAGATTTGTCAATCTAGAATAAAAGCTAGAAATCGATTCATCATCATTCATTCTCAGAGATTCTAGTTTAGAAGTGAGCATGGCAAGTTTTTGTTCCTTCACAACTGCATTTCCTTCATGAATAGTGCATAACTTGTCCCATGCCTCCTTTGATGTGGAACAGTTCTGAACATGATCAAACTGTTCACTAGACAAGGCTGTAAAAATAGCATTTAAAGCTTTCTGATCAGCATTACACCATGCAATCTCACTTTCGGTCCAATCATCAGGAGGCTTGAGTTCTTTGAGAGAAGATGATCCTGATGTAGATTCAGCCTTTTGTGAAACACCAAGAGCTAGTTCACCAAATAATTCAGCAGCGGAAATACCTTTACCTTTGTCATCAACCTTAGGAGGACTCCAGCCTATCTGCATTACTCTAATAGCTTTAAGATCAAGTGCAGATATATATGTTTTCATAGCTATTTTCCATTTTGAAAAATTTTCCCCTTTAAACATAGGAGGTTGATTGATACTGTTCCTTTCCATCCTTCAGATCTACTAGACTATCTAGAACCTGCTCTGATGCCAATTGAAAATATTAGAACAATAACAGAATGGAAGAAACACAAGAAATTATGAATCAATGATCAAAACTTAGAGCAAAACCTCTTTGAGGAAAAAGCTCTAAGTCTAACTGAATATAATTACAATTGAATCAAGTGTAATACAATTCGTATAAACAACTTTCCAAACTCTCACACAGTTTGGTTACTAAACTCTCACACAGTTTAGTGCTAACTATTCTCACTCAATAGCTAGATCAGCATAGACTCTCACACAGTCTATGAATGCAGTTTGAACTGCACTGTCTAAAGCTCTCACACAGCTTTCTAGGAGGTTCTCACTTAACCTCAGACAATGTACTGTATTGAACTCTTACTCAGTTCATTTACAAGGTTCTCACACAACCTAATACAGTACTACACCACTCACACTGATGTAAATAGATTCTCACACAATCTAGTTTCAAGTTCTCACTCAACTTGATATGAACACAGCTGTTCCTGATCTGATGTGAAGGTCTCAGTCAACCAAATGCATGAATGCAAATGCAATGCTAACTGAACCTATGATTCACAGAGAGATTTGGAATACAAGCAAGTATATGCAATGTAATGCAAAGATGAACTATACCTATTTCACTTTACTCCAAAATCTCTAAAAGTTACAGAATATGCAGAAGCATTTTATAGAGCAAGTTTTTCGAACAGCTGGATGATTACTGATCTCTAGGTAATCATCCACTGATTCAGGGATATAAGAATCCTCATTTAATGCATATTCCATACTTGCAATATTTTGAATTTAAACACTTAATCATTTTCCAAAAACATTCTAGTGTAAAGTCAACTAATAACTCAGATAGAATAAGGCAACAAATATATTCATGTATTCCTTAACTATCTTATTCTATCATGAATGCAAATGATCCTTACCAAGTTGACTGAGACCTAATTAAAAGGCAATCTTCATCTGATGTAGCAGAATCAAGTTCTGATTGCCCGAAGATCTTGTTTCTTTGATGCAGCAGCTTTTCCTTGTGCAGCAAGGAATCCAGGGTTGACTTGGAAAAAGGCAATCCTAGTTGGACTAGGATGCACACATATACCTTCAATGTATGTTTTGATCTGCAAATTGAACATGACATTGTTATTTGTATTTACAGCTAGTGTTGGTAAATCCACTGGCTGAGGTCTTGGAGAAACTGCAAAAAGCATATGAAGGCGACGAGATTATGAGACCAGATGCCCTCTACTTGACAGTAGGAGAGGCTGTAGCGTCATTGTCGATATCAATGAAGAATCAAGCTTCAAATATATACAACGAGGGATGGCAGAAGCAGCAGCAGGAGAAGCAGAATGTGAATGAGAGTTCCCAAAGCGAATAGTTACTTGATGTAGATAGCAGCTGAAAATAAGATATTCAGTTACAAATGAAGAGAATAAGCATTGTTCGAATTTCTACACCTAAATTTGCAGTTCTGTGACCCTTGTGCTTTTCCTGTCAACCTTATTAAGATTTTTTAGTGTCTGTAATTTGCTCTTTAGTTTGACAAATGTATTCAAAGAAACTTGTTGCGTTACCCGTGTCTAGTAGGTAATTGATAATCTGTTATCTTCTGTAACTAACAAGATTTATTGTGATATGGGAACAAATACGTGATTACTCATGTGAAGAAGTACTAAAGAATTTTGATCATATAATATGAAAACATAAGGTCTGTTTTGTGATGAACTTCTTGTTCTGTGCACAAATGAACTGGGGGGAGCGACAATTTAAAGAGCTTCTGTTTATCTCATACTACAAATGGGGTTGGGCTTGGTGAATCTAAACATCCCACCCCAGCTAATATATAAATATATCCTATAACAAGCTATCAAAATCACCATTGTATTGGTACCATGACTAGCACCGAGCTGTTCTCTGCTAATTTACAGTTCTTTTTTGGGCAACAGGCTGTAAACTTCCTCCACTTCAGACTTCAACATCGTCCAGCTCTCAGGATCATTATAGAAATATGCGAGAATGGATACTAGGATAATCAGTATGACGACCCATAAGTTCACTCCTGCAACCAAAGGAAGAGCATTATTGACTTTCACTCATAAAAAGAAAGGAAAAGAGAAATAAGTTGAAATAACCAAATATAGCATCAACAAATTATTGGATAATTCAGACAAAAAAAATAAAAAATTATTGGATAAGCTTTTGTTTCTCTTTCAAGCATTCCGACTCCTTCACCACTATAAAATTTAGTATGACCAGCCTAGAGAATGCAAAAGTTCGAAATTTGATCCTAATGTCATGGTTATAATTATTAGAAGCATTAAGAGAGTGCAGCACAGTTTGCCATCCAGGGAAAACTCAAGGTGGTCAGCACCTTGAAAAATGATGCTAATTCTATGACAGCCTAAGTTAAACTGGTCTGGAATGCGTTGCTTCTATCCTTGAGACACAAAGCAGACTCATGGGACCCCAATTGGATTTCGATAATATAACTACAACTGTGATTTGAAACCCCAAAATGATGGTAGGAACTTACCCTTTTTCTTCACCTCCTCAAGTGTGGACACCCTCGCACTTGAGTCCATTGATGTGGAAGCCAAAGCTCTGTATTTAAAATTATATGCTTCATTAACATTTCATCAAGCAGGATCATTACCAAAGAAAAACATGATGTCGCTAGTTCTCAAACCTTGAATCACGAGAGAAACTCAATGCAGTCACGAACCCAGTGTGTGCTTTTGGGACAACTTTATGAATCTGCAATCCGGCTGACTTTAGTATCAAAAGATCTCCAGCAGTTGTCCCACTGCATTTTCATTGATAACAAGTGTCAGTATTCTATATCCAGAAACAAGTGATATATTTTCGGATAACAACTTATTGGAAAACAGTAATCTCAAGACAACCCTATGCAGTTGACACATCTTCTTGTACACCAAGCATCTTAATACAAGCATTCAAAATGAACTGACCATGCAAGAAGCTTCCCATCAGCCGAAACATCAAAGGACATGATGCCATCTCGAGTAATTCGTTTGGATCGAACCCTCTTCCATGTGGTTGTGTTCCATGTTACAATGATTCCATCTTTATCTAAAATTACACATGTGGTTAGATCATGAAATGGTTAGATCATGAAAAAGTCATGTGGAACTTTCAGACCAAAGGTTTACCTGCAAGATGTAGAACTTGCACTAGAGAAAATTTGCATGCACAGAAGACCTCATTCTGCATAGATTATGAATAGCCTCATAGTTAAAACCCAAATATAGAAGTCTAGTTATCTAAAGAGTAAAGACAAAAACATGAAGGTCCTCTAATTCATATGCTATGACATGTTGTTAACAGTATTCAATAGAAACACAGGTTAACGACTCATGGCACCGTAGGGATAAGTAAAATGGTTTGATGTTTTTGTCTGTCAATGTTTGATAAAAGGAAGCACCTATGTCACTTTACTATGGCAGAGATCTTTTGTATGACAAAGTCAATATTCAAACGTCATTGAATAATTATCAGTAACTGCCCACCTTTTCAGTTGGTAACGTAGCTACAACTGCAGCAGAACTCACATCCCAGACTCTACCAGGGCCACTTTGTCCCAAGGAAACAAGAAATTTCCCATCATGGCTGCAAGACAACCAAGCCAGATCATCATCAACACAATACATATAATGGAGGTAGACATTTTGTTTTACTATGCCTCTATAACTACAAACCTGAAATCTAACTGCTTGACTGTTTTATGAGCCTGAGCTTCAGTGAACATGATTTCCATGCTGGGCCACTTGAAAACCCTCAAATTTCCATCCTGCACTGCACCAAATCACACCATTATAGGTCTACATAGAAAAAGGAAAATCTTGGTGCCACAGTCTTAAAATAAAATGCTGCTTTGTAGATATCAAAGTTCAATCATGTTAATTGATGTTCAAACACTAGACACACTACAAAGTGAAAGACAGTCCCCACCTCGCCTCCGGTAGCAAGCACCGAACCGTCTTTGTTAAACGCCAGGGCCAACTGCTGCCCTACATTTTGCAATTGCTCGAGTACCCTATCGGATCGCTTCACACTCAGCTTATGAGCTCCATCCTCCAATTCTTTCACCCATTCAAACCAACTGGACAACCAAATCACATATCTCATCACTAATAATTCCAAATTACCAAGCATAAATCACAATGCAAGTCTAATTAGGAAAACGATTAACAACCTGCAGCTCTCAGGAAACGCACAAACTAGACCGTCAGGATGAACCGCCATTCTATAAGGCAACTCGGAGCCCAAGCTCAGCTTCGCCACCTGAAAAAATTCATGCACCGGAGCTAATCAACCTGCATTAATCACATCCTAATTACACCTAATCAAAACCAAATGATCCACTTACAGGCTCATGAGAGATACAACTCGAAGCCGGATCGAACTTTACGAGAACGACGGCGTTTTTGACGCCGCTGTTTCCCTCGCCGCCGCCGCCGGCCAGAACGATGTGGTTCGAGTCGGTGTCGGTTTCCTGAGTGTTTCGGTCGTCGTTGTCCTTCTCAGTTGGTTGAGCTGGTTCCGACGAGAGAGGGATGGCGTCGGGAGCCCAGCCGACGGCGTAGAAAGGGATGCCGTACTTCATGTGATTCACGGCTTCCATCGGATTCAGATCTCGATTTCGATTTCTATGAAGAAAGAAATGAGAGATCGCAGTGGCTCTATATTTTGGTCCCTCTTATTTACTATATTTTTACTTTGACCCCTACAGGTAGGTCATTCTTGTAATTTTGGTCCTTCTTTTCTTTTTTCTCTTTCCTTTTGTACAAAGACAATAATAGATGGCAAAATTACTGTTTTGGTCACCGATGTTTGTCAATAACGACAGTTTGGTCACTATCGAATGTCAAATATCAAAATGGTCACTCAAGTTATGCAAAAGTATATCAAAATGGTCACTCCGTGAACTGAGACGTTAAAATATGTCACGTGCCGTCGATGTTCACTGCATGTGCCAAAGTGTTGAGGGTATATATATCATTTTAAGCCTCGATCGATTTAAAAACCCTATATAATGTTCAGACCGCCACCTACGCAACAATCCCAACAAAACAATAAAGCTTGAATCATAGCATTTAGTCGACCTCCTCGATCTTGGGCCCGGCACCACCGCTTCCAGCTGGAACATCATCATCAACTGGGCCAGCACCATCAGGACCAGCACCCTGGTACATCTTGGCAATGATTGGGTTGCAGATGCTCTCCAACTCCTTCATCTTGTCTTCAAACTCATCAGCCTCTGCAAGTTGGTTGCTGTCCAGCTACTGGATGGCAGCCTCAATGGCATCCTCGATCTGCAGAATTAAGGATCCACATGACATAGTATGCAATATCGTGTACGCTTTAGTGTATTTGAGTTTGCTGGTTTTTGCTCTGAGATATAGAGTGAAAGAGAGAACATACCAAATCTTTTCATGGCTATTCGCCCAGAGGAGCGTTCTCCTGTTGTAGTTTCATTAATGGCCTGAACCATTTCACTCTTGCTGACATAACCATCCTTGTTCTTGTCCAAGAACACAAATGCATCCACCAATGTTTCAAAGGTGGCCTGCAGCTTTGCCATTCCCATATCCGCTTTCTAACAGAGTCAAGGAATTCAAGCAGAAACAGAAAAAAGAGAAAGAAACACAATAGTATAACGTAATTTGCTTTGCAGACGAATGGTAACTTAAAAAGAATCATGTAATCAAGTTTTGTGTTCTGGATACTTTTTGACCAGCATTCTGATCATCCTTCAGAAGAAAGACAACGCAGATGAGAACAATGAATTCATTAAACTTGATTCCCATATCCTCATTAATATCGCATGCTGCAAAGAGATCATCAATTTCCTCATCTGTAAACGAGACTTCTAGTTTTGAGAAAGCTCTTTTCATTTCATCATGATCAATTGCGCCATTTGAATCCTCATCTGTAGAATAATCATGACAGTTAACAACCACGTGGGACATATAGGGACAACAGGGTGGTAGACTGGGAGGGGTGGTAGGATGGAATAGATACACACCAAACTGCTTAAAAATATCTTTGCAATTTCGTAAGGTTTCATCAATCTTTGGAAATTTCAAGGTTAAGCTGTTGAATGATTTCATGACACTTCCTTTAGCTGCTCTTCGCTGCATAGCTTCAACCATTTTGGCTTCCAGCTTTGTTTCAGTTATCGAAAGACTTCTAGGGCTTTCGCTCTTCCCTACTACAGCCTCCATTGTCAATTAATAAGACAATTTTTGGGAAGCAGTATTGAATAGATTAATGGGCCTGGCCAATGGAGTAAATGAAGACTTCAAATGACGTCCGAACAACTGATGCAGATAAACTACAAAGTGATACATGCACAATAAACAGACTGAGTATAAGTACTATATCACTCATTTCCAGATGTAGGGCTAGCTGAGCCTGCGACGACAACAAATTGTTAGACAATGTCACACGAACTGAACAAGTTAGCAATGACTACACAAAAAATACAAACATAATAATTTCATACACTTGCCTTGTTCAACAGCAGATTTATTCCCCTGCTTCTTCCTATCCTTTTCATTCTTAGCTTCTTGCTTAATTGGCTTCTGGGGTTTCTTAGCTGTTGATTTGCGTGTCCCAGAGTCAGAAACAGGTCCAGAAATTGAAGACTTCTTTGCCACATATGCCCTAGTCCTGGTTGCAGGAATGCTTTTCTGAGGTACTTCCTTCTTGGCTTTGTTTTTATCTGGAGAAACCTGAGTAGCATCAGTGTTCAACGACTTTGGTTTCAGTTTTCTACTTCCCATTGTAGATGAACAGCTCTTGGCATCTTCATCAGAAGACCGAGTCCCCTCTTCAGGTATGTGAGAACAGGTTTCTGAGACCTGCACCTGCTCGTTTTCTACAACTCCGTAGCTTTCAAATAGTTCTTTCAGTGGTACTGCAACATCAGCAAGATCACCAAGTTTATGACGAAGTGCTCACCTCCAAGATGGGTCAAAGTCCTCACCTCCAAGATGGGTGTCACCAGCTGTGGCCTTAACCTCAAAGATACCCTCTTCAATAGTTAGAAGAGAGACATCGAAGGTACCACCTCCAAGGTCGAAGATAAGCACATTCTTCTCACCAACGCTGGTGGCCTTCTCGTCAAGACCATAGGCAATGGCAGCTGCTGTAGGCTCGTTGATAATACGCAAGACATTGATGCATGGTGGGCGTTTTCATGTGGTGGGAGGAAACAGGGTGTATAAGGGTGGTGAGATTGTGTGGGTAGACACCAAGATCCTGATTTAATAGTCGTTTGACCTCAGTGACCATAATACCCCTGGCAAGAAACGGAATATTCCAAAAATATTCTATATTTAACAGCCGTTTGACTTTTAATGACCAAATTGATAACGAAACATTAACTTGAGTGACCATTTTGATATTTGACATTCGATAGTGACCAAACTGTCGTTATTGACAAACATCGGTGACCAAAACAGTAATTTTACCATAATAGATTGAGCAAATGGTGAATTTTGAGACTACTTCTTTCAACTCCAGAATACATTCTCACATTCAGTATAACAAGAACCTAGAATACGATTCAATTATAGGTCTGAGATGAAGGAACAAAATTGCAGGGAGAGTTTTTGGAGTTTAGATGGAAGACTAGATGAATTTGCATAGCAATTGAGTAATTTTTATATCATGTTCCAGCTCGGTAAAAATATTTGAAGTGTTGTTAAACCCGGCTGTAATTGGTTATAGACTGTATCATCCCGACGTGAATCGATCCGCAGTCTAGAATAACCAAGTAACTGTGATTAGGGAGTTGCTCATCAGACTATATGTATATACAGTAATTGATTAGAACCGGCGAAAATATATATATATATATATATATATATATATATATATATATATGTATGTATGTATGTATGAAGGCCTCTCTGAGATGGCGCCATAAAAATGGGGTATGATACTGAACAAGAATTCAAGGAAAACGCTGCTTGTTTCGATGTAAACACCACTGGAATGGCATTATCACTGACGCTTCCTTTGGTAGAGCGAATAACCAACAAGTGCAGACATCAAAAATGTCCATAGTACCTGCAAAATCCAGACAGATAAATTAGCTTAGCAGCTCCAGTTGAACATTGACAGTGGAAGGTATTGAGTTTACCGTATTGATTGTATGCCACCGCTCAAGTCTTCTGATCCTTGACTGCATATCTTCAATAACACCATCAACTGAAGAAACCTCCCTAATTGGTGAGGATTCTGAAGCTGTACTACTTCCCTGCTTGTCACACAAAAAATATCACCCAATTTTACAAGGCAGCATTGACCAAGTATATTTAGTCACAGATGCAAATAGTCTATGCACAAATTGTAGTTAATAGTTGGTACAAAAATATAGAAATATACAATACCTGAGACTGGATGAACTCCACAAGTTCCTGCAATCTTACAGCTTGCTGGGTGTGAATTCCACCTGAGCCTCTTCCTGTTGCTGGTAATCTTTCCAGAACTATTTGAAGATAACTCTACACAACAAACAAATCAACTACATAGTCAGAGGAATTTGGATCGAATTTTGAATTGGAACCGGAGCCAGCATGCACTGAGGAACACTGTAGTACAAGTAAAGGGAAAACCTTGGTAGTATATGAACCATCCAGTTTAAGCAATGACCCGGCTGCTGCCACGGCATCTTTATCAACCCCCTTGATTTGCAGGTAAGGGTTAGGAGCATCTTGTAGATGATCAACCTCAATCAAAATCTGAACAGGCAAGCAAAATTTATTATGAAGCAGACATTTTCAACCTGATAAACAAGGATAACCAGGAAAAATTCTGGGACCACAAAATGCCATGCAGGACAAGTCATGAAGTTAATGAAATGACAGTATATCAACTCAGACAATCAAATTTAGATATTAAGGAGAATGATGAGAATTTCTTTTCATATATGTCAGAGACACTACAATCAAATCAATACTAATTGCCCGCTTAGAAAAACAAAAAAGGATTTGAAGTAGAAGATTGCATCTAAAACTGCAGACTATTTATCAGTAGTGAGATAGAGTTGAGGACATATTGAGGTACATGATGAAAGAAAGAATGTTAAATAAAATTATACAATTTCAAGAATTTGTGGTCGGACAATTCACCCACAACCATCCTAATGTTCATATCACAAGGGATACATACTTTCCAAATTATAATATGTGAATAAGAATACCCAACTTTATCTGACCTTTCCGTCTTGGTAAATGAAAGCAGATGCTTCAATATAAGCTACAGCTTGATACCTGACATCACAGAAGAACGCTTCAATTTTACATTACTTGCTTATATAGATTGTTCACTAGAAGGTGAATCTAAAAAGAACTCATCCATCAAAAGAGACAATTAATTCTGAAATTAATTAGAAAATAATAGAAATGTGTGTACATTGAATATGTCGCTTACCCAAGGTTAAGAAGGCCAGAAACTGTACTGATGCTTATATCAAAATCAACTTTAGGTTGGATGATGAAATTCCCTTCTCGTATAGGCTAAGCAAACAAAAATGAATGGAACGTTCACAGTGGTTAAACAAGAGAACCATATAAATTTACATTAAGATATCCCAATATAATAAGGTTACGTTACAAACCTCCCGTATCAGCAATGCAAATCTACCCTCGCATATTCTGACCCGAATGCAGTCACCCTCTGTTAACTGCTCATTGGTAGGAAGTCCAGGAAGTTTCAAGTATAAATCAATGAAATTCTGCACAGAGCTGCAGAACTTTACAGGATCCAGTATTTTTAAAATATCTTGATAAGCCACCTGTAACAAATGGAAATAGCATAACAATTTAAACGAAGATCATGTTTATGATTCCAAGACAGAGACAAGAAATCCTCAATTCTTACTTGTTTGTTACTCTTCAATAAAAACAATGAGCTCTCCGGAGAAAGCACAGGATCAAAGTCATTTCGAATTTTGAGCTGCATTTAGATAGCACCAAATAAAATAAATTTGGTGGAACATGTACCAGTGTGGGTGGTTCCAATGTGCAAAGTGGAAAGCAAGCTTACACACATGCATCGTTATTTCATTGCAAAGAAAAATAGTCTCAGGATTTCTTATTAAGACCAGCAACAATATTTTCCTTTGGTAAGAGATATGAATATACATATGTAGCTTTCTCAAATCAGTTATTCACATCCCAAAAGCTCTAATAAAGCTCTATTGGAATGGATGAACTACAAAATTTCTACAAATCAAGCAATTGTAAACATCTTACATCTTAGCAATCTCTTGCTCTTTTTTCTTAAACACAATAAATCAGTTCATCTCTTTTATTTTTCCATAAAATAAGAAAGAAAGAAACAAGGCAACAAATGGATTAGTTTCCTAAGAAGTTTGAAGGGTACTAACATGTGCATGAACCAGATGGGGTTCAATGAACTGTTGGAACATTGGAAACACTGTCATCATGATGTCATTCTGGGACATAAAACATCCCACTTTACTTTTATCCCTTTGAACTCGAGAAATGAGATGTGAATGAACACCTCCAACCTGATAGCCAAAAGAAGGAAACAGATACTCAATACCAGTCTTTCTCATTAAACACCAGAAACTGCTTAAAATCACCAAGAATGGATAGCAGGTATACTTACAACAGCAACCCACAAGTCGAGAGATTTTCGGATATCTGGATGCAGGGCATAAACTCCTTCAAAAATGATCTACTAGTACAAAGACAAAATAAATTTCACTTAGTTGATAATTTCTTTACACAAGGAGCAAGAGGGAGTCGTGGCAGCAATGTAAGTATGCCCGATAACTGACCACTCCGCAATCTTCAGAAACTTCAAGTTCCTTGAACCCAGTCCGAGCACCAGTTTCCAAATCAAATGTGGGTACTTTTGTCCTCTGACCATTCCTTATGTCATTGATGTTCTGCAATGGTAATAAGGATACTAAGTAATGTGACAGCAAAGCAGACAATAAGCCAAAAGGAAATTCGTCAATTGCAATCAAACATGAGGTCGTTTCAACATATACTCAGAAAAATCAAATTTGAAGGGCACAGGGGTCATCATTTTTTAAGTATTTTACTTGGTTAGATTGAATTGGCTAGCATAACCTATTTGATTGAACTGGCTGCCCAACTCATAAAGTTGAAATTTAGAACTCAGAAAATATACCAATGTACAAATGTACAAAACAATTTAAAAAAAAAAACTCAGACAATATCAAAACCTTACTTTTGAAAGTAAAGATAGATCGAGTGAGCTGAAGTCATCGTACTTGAAATCCTTTACTTGTTCAGATTTATAATATCTTTCGAGGGAAACAACTTCACAGCCAACTATATTGGCCATTTTATGAGCCAAACTAGTCTTTCCAGAACCACTTGGACCCCCTACAGGAACAATATCAGCAACATAAGAACATGGTTCAAGCTCAAATAATCTCAGATGCCAAAGGCCATAATATAAGGTAGGGGATCAACAAAAAATGCAAAATAAGCCATACATATGTCAAACAAATTAATTAAACATATATCCATGAACGCATACATAAGTGGGGTCCCTGCAAATGGTGTATAACAAATTTGTAGATAGCCTATATAAGGTCAGAAATATTTAATCTATAGCTCTGGTCACAGCTAAATTGTTGATAACAAGGTCGGGTTCTCTTCACAGATATCTATTCTCCTTTTCCAATATAACTTCACATATCATGATCCATCATACAATCATCATATTTGTGTGTTAAAAAGCATGATACATGATGTTTTTAAGTCAGAATTGAACATCTATATCTGGTTTAATCTGCTCATATTGTGCAGATGTACTATTACCACAACAAGAATTCTTTTTTAAGAAGAAAAGCAAAAGTTCAAATTCAGCCAGCAGATACGTCAACAAAGCGGTTGAAAAGAAGATTGCTACATAAATATGTGTTTAAGTGGACATTCCTTATGTCATCGTCAACAAAACTCGTACCATTGTAGATGAAGACTAGAAAAGACAACTATGTTTTTAATCAACTGAATTTACAGACTTCAATAAGCATAACTATAACTATGGGCTATAGCTGACACGAAAAAAAAAACACAAAACATGAGAGGGAGTGAGTCGACTAAAGCCTGTATTACCAATTCCAACTATAACCGGAAAACCTTTATTCTCCAACAGTGCCTGCCAAAAAGAAAAACACAACAATGCATGAAGTTGAACATACTAATAGGGTTTTTAGTATTTCTATCATAATAATCAAGTTCACTTTCTTCAATACATATCTTGAACTAAAAGTTTTCATAATGGGAGCTGCCAAAGCAATTTCTTATATAAGGAAAAATAAAAATCCTTATTAACTTAAAACCTTACCTGTATCGCCTGCACAGCAAGAAGCAATCCCCTATCTAAGTCATATGAATCAGGCATTGGAGCCAGTTTCATGCCATTCCTGTAAGAGGAAGGATCTGTGGTTGCTTTATGAGAGCGGTCTAGACTTGTTCAGTAACAGCATATCTGGTATATAACTACTTACGAAAGAAAATACATATACCCCCAAGTCAGAGCAACTTACCTATGGTTGAGCTATCAGCTTGGGAAGGATCTGATGAGATGAAATGCCAGGTGGCCATTATAGGATCCATTGTAGATTTTGTTGGAGATCTAGTCCATGGCTGAGATAGATCCTCAAGCCTATTAACAAGGTTTGGAGGAACACGGATTGGTTTTGGTGCAACAATCATTCTGTCCTGATTACTGACCACAGGCGTATTTGATAAAAGCGGTGGTGTATTAAGGCGAGGTACGCCTGCAAGAGAAACAAATATCATCTACATTCCTCAATTTATTTACATACTTTCAATAATATATATATATATATATATATATATATATATATATATATATATATATACTTTCAATTTAACGATTATCAAATTGGCTGAAATTTTGCAGACATGATCTATATATGAGTACCTAAAGACTAGACAGTGCGGATTTGATATTTTGACTGACTTTTCGATTGAATTTTTACATCTCCACCGTTTAATCTTTAGGTACTCATGTATAGATCATCTTTGCAAATTTTCAGCCAATTTGATAACCATTAGCATATCAAACTAGATTAAAACAAATGGACAGACTGCATTTTGTCAAAACTGAACCGTTCATGTTTATGATAGAAAATCACACTTTTGAATGTCTTAACGATTATCAAATTGGCTGAAATTTTACATACATGATCTATATATGAGTACCTAATGACTAGACGGTGGAGATGTAAAAATTCAATTGAAAAGTTAGTCAAAATATCAAATCCGCACCGTAAGGATTGGTGCGGAGGTCCTTAACCAAGAAAGCCTATATATATATATATAGGAATATTCTCAGGTGCGGACGTCCGCACTGTACGGATTCTCCGGAAACGGCCGCCACAGCAAGCCGACGAAGGTGAGGATGGTGCCGGCCCGCTCCTCTCCTCCCCGCGCAGTGCGGACGTCGGCCGGAACTCTAGCGCCGGCCCACGGCGGCCGGAATCTGGAAAATTCCTGTAAAATTCAAGTTGCTGCCCAGAAACTTGAAAATTCCAGATTCCGGCCGCCGTGAGCCGGCGTTGGAGCTCTAGCCGGGAGGGAAGGAGTGCGGGGAGGGGAGGAGCGGGCCGGCACCATCCGCGCTGTCATCGGCTTGCCGCGGCGGCCGTTTGCGGCGAATCCGCACCGTGCGGACTTCCGCAGCAGAGACGGACTGTATATATATATGTTGCACATATATGGAGAAAGAGAGAGAGGAGGGGAGTGTTCTATTTGCATCAGATAATTGAAGGACCAGAGAGTGCTGTATGGTTCGAAGGACAGAAAATTCTAATTCTGAGCAAAGCTCAAGCATAGAACTTTGGATGTTAGTGCTTCAGATCAAAAGTACATATATAAAGATAGAAAGTATGAAAATTACGTCTACATTCCAACCTTTGCTCTCAAGAATCATTTCCAGATATGATTTAGTGATCCAAGGCTCACTGATACCCATCTTCAATGCTTCTGTTCCAACTGTCTACACAGATAAAGCATGAAAGCCTTAGTTATGAACAGATAACAAGCCATTCAGATTCTAAAACCTACATTTCCTACTTGGAGAACCAACATGAGTATGAAATAATCTTATTCCAAAACCTATATTTGCAAAGCTAGCTAATTCTTATACTATAGTCTACACTCATCTTAACAAAATTTTGTTTGTTATTCTGCACTATTTCCCAAAGTTGCCCACAAATCCTTCCTTTTTGTAACCAGAACCAGAACCATATTCATTACATAATCCTAGTAGATTTATAATGTAAAAATAAAATAAAAAATGAAACCCTTTATATTAGCAATATCAATTTGACAAACCCTATGCAGAAGGGGGAAAAAAAGTGGAATGTAAAAGATACAACCACTCGACTAGAGATACAGAGTTCCATACCTTTCTATTTGTGCCCCTCAGCACCATGAATGTCTCACCAAGACTATCAATAGTTTCAAGGGACAATGAAACATTGCCAGTATTGACCGATTTAGATGCTCTTTTGTAGCTAACAACCACAGCATATCCCAAAGCCAGTAATCCTCCTAAAGTCATCCTTCCAACCTGCTTCCAAAATTAAAGAGAAGAAAATAGGTAAGAGTTACTAAGCATCATGAAATCTTACATACAGAGTAAGCCTTTACACAAATTTCATATATAAAGATGCATCTCCTGTAATGTGCAACACATTAAAGATTCAAAATAAGGACCGAAAAGGCCACATTTAGAAAGTTTCAAAAAAACCTTGTTTCACATAAAGACCACAGAAGAAACCTACAGAAGCAAGTCGTATGGCTCAAAGGTCTAATGGTCCAATGGGAGCAAGGTGTTACACGAAGATTTGAAACATTTCATTTCTGAGCAGAAGAGCCATCTTCATTTTCAAGTAGTATTTGGACATGCCAAAGTGCTATCAAGCAGATTCAGGAGTTTCATGCTAGAAATTTGTGCCATAAGGTTGACTAATTCTCTTTGTTTTACTATAGTACTCTATTATGATCAGATCACCCTTTTATTCTAACAGTAGTATCAAACACTTTCCAGACTAAATTAGCATTCAATTATAAAGAGTGAGAAGTGAAGCTCTCATGCAGAGTAGTTGAACATATTTAAAGATACAGGCTATCAAATGGTCCTGATTATTTCACATAGCTGTCAGAAGGGTACCAAAAGAACCATTCGCCATGCATGTAGAATATTACAAGGTATTTACCGGTCAATCTACGAAAATACTTCTTACCTCAAACTCTGCTTTTGGCCTGATAATGAAATTCTTGTCAACAATCCTCTGGTCCCCAAGTGACAAATAATATCTTATACCAGATTGACGCACCTTGATCCAATCATTTATCCGTGCTTCTTCGCTTGCCGAAGGAGGCCTAAGATACATCTCAATGAAACTGAAAGAGAGACAAATTAGGTCCACTTTCATCTGAGGTATAACTCAATAATAATATTCTGTTGAATCATAAGAGATATGAGATAGATAAAATTTACATCTCCCACAAGACTCACTTATCAATTTGAGCAGCATTTTCTTGAAAGGCAGTAGCAAAATGTACTTCCGCTGCCTGTTAAAAAAATTAAAATAAATTAAAGTTCAGCTGACACATGAGAGGATGAATTATACCATCTCTAGACTGAAAATTTCAAGAAAAAGGAGCTGCAAACGAAGAACAAAAAATGCAGTTGACAGCTGAACTACTTAGAAAATCTTGAAGCTGTAGTCTGTGCCCACCAATGATAAAGCTAACAGAGCAACATAAATGAGGAAGGAACAATTCCAATTCCAATAAATAACTATAAGATAAAAGATCCATTTCCAATAAACGTGTAACATATGCAGACCTCACTCCGACATTTCAGCTTGTAGATTGCCTCCCTAAATGACGACACAAAGCTGTTGTTAATCCTAATCTGCAAAATTTATGAAAGCCAGTGAGAACTAGCAGTGAAATGTCAAAGGCAAGATCAGTCAAACACCAACCTGTGCATGATGAAGGTCTGGTTCGATGTGCTTCCGAAACAATGGGAAAATGCTGTCAATAAGGTAATCCAGGGAACAAGAATCTCCAATATCATATCGAACTTTGGAAAGAAGGCTGAAATGAACACCGCCAACCTGATATGAAAAAAAAAACATATCAAATATCATGTCAAATTTCTAGTAACAAATACATTTACAATGTCTCCGACAAAGAATAGAAGAAATTAGATTACCACCGCAACTCGAATATCCAGCAAAGAACGTAACTTTGCATGCAATGCATAGGTGCCATCAACTATTACCTGCAAACAAAGTAAAGACATGAACTAAAAGATCAAGGTTTATATATAAATATTAAATGTTTTAAAGTCTTACCACTCCAGAAGAAGCACTCTGTATTGTTGTTGAACCAACGCGTTTCTTTTGTTGATAGTCAAAAACTGGAACCAATGTATCTTCACCCTTTGTCAAGTCCTATGTTCAGCATAAAAGCCTGATGCTAAGTTCATAGATACAATAAGAACAATCCTTACAAATTATTGCTAATGATCACAATGTACAAATGCAGTGATGTGATCGCTCAGCAGACAGGTGGGTTTGAACATACAAAATAAGCGCAGATTTGACACTAGAAATAAGCCACACACACACACAAGTAAAATCTGCTTCTATTATCAAAACGGTTAATGTGCTAGTGAAACTTCATTGATATGGTCAAATGTCTTAGCATCTGAGCAGTTAAAAGCATTCAAAACTGCTTAACAACTGCTTAACTCGAGCCAACTTAAGGCATGATGCATGATTCGATACCATCAGAGTAATATGAAACAGAGCCAAAAGCCAAAAAAAACGGATGCAAACCTCAAGATTTCGGACCAGCAAGTCAAAATCTATTGAGCCAAGATCATTTCCTTCATCAATCCCATCACGATAGTTCTCCATTGACACAACAGTACAACCAATAACAGATGCCACCTTTTCTGCTAAGCTTCATTGGACATCAAAAATTATAAAATAAGATCAATAATTGAACAAAGAGAAGCAGTAAATGCTTTCCATTTGCAGGAAACTATACACCTACCTTGTTTTACCAGAACCGCTTGGACCACCAATGCCAACGGTAACAAGGCCCTCTTTTTTCTCTCTAAGCTCTTGGATGGATTTTACTAACAAATAATACCCGCGATCAAAAGACTGCACATTCCAACCCCAGAGCATTGTCAAGATGACATCAAATAAGAACACAGATACGAAAGAGCAATAAGGTTTCAGCTAGAATCACTAGAACATTTCAACTCTACTTGTTTATCTATATGCATAGTAAGTGAAAGATAGCAAAAAGTATCCACATTTAGAGTGAACTGATACAGCAATTACATCCACATTTCCTCATAAACCCAATATTGAAACGCACTCAGTTCCATAATTCTTACTTCCTAAACCATAAAGCACCAAAATTGCAAGCAACAAATGAAAACCTCAACATACAGAACATCCCACTAATCCCAATTCCAAGCAAAACCCAATACTCAAAACTCACAAACAAAGCTAGAAAACACAGAAAGATACAGTCTTGACTATAAAAGCAGAACCCAATACGCAACAAAGATAGGAGCTTTGATAAGTACCACATGGAGAGGAAGTGATTGGAGAATAGAGGAAGACGAAGACGAAGTTGAGGGTTGCTGCTGGAAATAGTCACGGCCTCCTTCTTGGAAAACTCGCTGCACAACTTCATCGTCCATTTTTTGGGGACCCAGAAACTGAAACTGGATTGCCCCAAATAGTACTTGGGTCTGTTTCACCTTCAACTTCACCAACCTCTGTTTGCTTTGATTGTTGGGTTTTGCTTTGTTGGAGTGAGAGGGATTAAAGAATCTTTTAATTTCTTTGTAAAGATGTGATTTTTAATATTTGAAACTGAATATTTCTGATGTGGATGAGTCCGATGATTAGCTTTGCTTCTGCTTGCACACTTCTCTATGCTTTTCCCCTCCCGCTAGTTTTTCTTTCCATCTAATTTTCTAATTTCTATGAAAATCGGAAATTAATAAATTTCATCTGAAGAAAGGGAATTTATTGCAGTTTGGGACTAATGTGACCCATGGTAGAGACTAGAGAGACTCCACTGTTGCATCTTATTTTCTCTCCCAAAGTGTTTGGTACCTTATGCATGAATTGAGTGTTTGGTAGGTTACTACTTACTAGGTTACATACTACCTAATGAAGTTTGTTGATTTATGTCACACTTGATAATTTTAGGCAAAAGTTATAACACAAGGTCTCTCTTGAGCCCAATAAAATAGTTGGTTTCAAGAAACCAACAACATAGCATAACCTTTCTCTTATTTGTAAGATTTATGTTTAGTGGGTTATCATTTTGGATTGCACATTTGTTTGGCTTGAGGGTTGAGGCCACAGTGTTGAACTTTTGATAAGATTATGACGTTTTGATATTTCTGTCAGATTTGCCCCAATTTTGCAAGCAAGGTTCTTTCTGAGTTTCTGACACGTCAAGTATCCACATTGAAACTCAAAGCTTCACTAAAAACAAACTTCAGAAAAAGTAGAGTGGGGTTTTGAAACGGAAACAAGTACCAAGAGTCCTCTATCCTGACTCCTGATCTTTCCTCTGAATCTTGATCTACTCTGTCAACCTGCAGAGCACTTTGGGGATACGAAGAACATGATGCTTCAGAGTATGTGGGTTCTCAATCTTGTTTGTTTGATTCATGTTTTAGATTGTGGAATTTACTTGTTTGGATTATGAATCTGATAAACTCTCAATGTCATATCAATCCATTACGCTTTTAGGGTATATGCTCATATTGGTTTATGTTTCCTTCTGGATTTATACCTTATAGCAGAAAAGACAGATGGCTTAGATGCGCTTTAATCGATTAGAATTCCCAGTTCTTCTATTGTAGGAATGGTAAAGGAAAGATTGGTACTTTCTTTCACACAGTATGCAATGCACCATAGAAACTACAGTAAGTGATAAAATTACAACTGTCAACTATCATAGAAGAACATTACAGGCCAGCCAAGTACAGATTAATAAAATTACAAGCCACACCAAAAAGCACTCCTTTGAAACATAACAAACCACATATAGTAAGACTGCAATAGAGAATAAACAACATAATGGAATGAGAATGTTTTGTTTACAATCTCAGTGCTGTAAACAAGCCATTCATTTTCTTGTGGTTACCAGGAGAAGCCTGACTTTCAGTTTGTCAAGAAACTGGAAATAGGCGTGCCTCCACGACCTCTTTATCACTAGACTACCAAAAACAGCCCAAAATCCCACAATGAATCCCAACGCCATATCTTTCCAGACTCATCTTCAGATTCAACGTCATCTTCATCTTCTTTAGGATATGGATCCTCATCGGATGTTGAGCATGGGGTTGGTAATGGAGGTCCACAAAGTCCTGAGTTCCCTTCATATATGGTTGGGTCAATGAAGGTATGGAATTGGTTGGTTGATGGAATTGGCCCAGACAAGTTGTTGTATGACAAGTTCAGCTTGCTCAATGAAGTCATACAAGTCATGCCTATTGGAATGGGGCCCCAAAGATGATTAACTGATAGGTCAAGAGTTTCTAACTGCTGCAAGCTTCCAAACCCTTGAGGTATCTTTCCTGTTTATTGGTTCCGAGATAAATTCAGGCTTCCCAAGTTTCAGAGATTTGTTATCTCGTCTGGTATTTCTCCTGATAAGTTGTTACTTGACAAGTCAATGCTGTTTATGAGAGGCAAGAGCTTATGGGTATATTCGTATTCTAATCCTTTCACCCTTAAGTCCGTATGCTGAAGATCAAGATATGGTGTATTCATGAATGAGGTCAGTGGCTTGAGCAAGAAACCCCAGTGTTTCATTTGTTCCAAATTACCAAGACATCTAGGGATGGAGCCTGATAAGTAATTTTGAGAAAGGTTTAGAACATGAAGATCACCAAGGTTGCATATCTGTTGAGGGATATTTCCAGTGAACATGTTGGCTCCCAGAAGTAAATATGAGACAAACGTTCTCCGATCCATGTCGGTATGGTCCCCGAAAATCTATTTCCTCCAAGGTCAAGTGCATACAGGTTTCTACAATGTTGCAAAGGCTTTTCAAGCTCCCCGGAAAGATAGTTATTGCTTAGTCTCAACCAGTTCAGTGCAGGTAGTTGTAAGCACATGGAGGCTGGAATTTGACCGGATAGGTTGTTATCGGAAAAATCTATGATTGTCAGGCTCTGTAAACCCTTCAATCAGTTGGAATATCTCTCGATAAATAATTTCTCGAGAGATCAAGAGAAGTCAAATTCTCCAGTTTACTTATGGAGGCTGGAATGCTACCATTGAGATTATTCCGTGAAATATCTAGGAGATACGTATTTGGAATCTCCTGGCCAATGTTCCAGGGAATTGGACCAGTAAATTTGTTGCCTGCTAAAGCGAGCTCCGTTACATTTGGCCAGAGTGGAAGGGAACCCTCGAAGGAGTTGTTCTTCAAATTGACAGATGCCTCTTCAGCAAAATTTAAAGAGTTGGGAAGCTGTCCATGCAGTTGGTTATTGGAGAGATCCACATTCAACCACCAAAAAGGATATGGTGACTTTCCCCAAAACCAATCAGGTATTGTATCTGAAATTCCTACATTTGAGAGAGTAATTTCATACAGGAAACTCTGATTTCTGAGCCAAATGGGAAATGCAGGATCCATCAGTTTGCAATCACTGATAGAGAGTCTAGAAAGATTGAAAGGAGGAATCCAATCATGACTGAAGTGCAACACCAAGGATTTATGTGTAGAAGACAATGAAAGATAAGTCAAGCTAGAGAGACTGCTAAAATGACTTTCAGATATGATGCCTTCCCATGAATTACCCCAGAGGTCTAAGGAATATAGTTGTGCAAGTTGTCCAATACTTTCTGGAATTGTGCCATTCATCATGTTGAATGATATGTCCAGGACCTGCAAATGTGACAGATTTCCTACTGTGGTTGGAAGTGGACCATAGAGTGCATTTTGACTGATTTTGAGAGTTTCCAAATACTGAAGGGATCCTAAAGAATCAGGCAGTAACCCCTTGACATTATTGGAACTGAAATCTATCAATTTTAAGCTACTATTACTGCATCTGGACAAACCTTCGACAAGTTCTTGTATACTCATACTAACGGAATTATATGATAGGTCTAAAGTCTCCAGGCTGCAATGGTTTTTCCAAGAATTTTGCGGAATGGAGCCAGTAATTTCAGAATCAGAGAGAACTACTGTCGCAAGGGTACTGACGTTTAAAGGCCATTGAGGGAATGAAGAGTTAAAGTGGTTATCTGAGAGTTCAAGGACCAATAGTGATGTGAAATTTACATACGGAAGAGATTGAGGGAGGTCACGAAGTTGGCAGTTAGGCAAGTGCAACTCTAACAGTGAAGGAAGCATATTAACGGCAGGTAGCCAATTTTTGGTTGCCAGGCTAAGGTTTAAGCTTCCTAAACTCAGGTACTGCAAGGAAGAGAGACTAGAAAGCCAATGTAAATCTGAAACCCACGGATTATGTGGAAATGAGTATGTGGTGAGATCAAGGTGGAACAAGGTTGACAGATTCCCAAGTTGAGGAGGGACCATTCCCCCAAAGGATGATTGGGAGAGGTCAAGATACCTCAATCTCTTGAGTGAACCTACAAAACTTGGTACTGAAATTCCTTCGAAATTGTTGTAACTGAGGTCCAAATAATTTAAATATGTTAAACTAAGCAAAGAAGGATCTAACTCACCGCCTAAGCATGCCCACATAGAACTAATTCCTGCTGTATGTTTATCGACACAGAAGCCTGGGTTGTTAAGGTCTAGCTTGAGGACATTGCCTGTTTGGTTGCTGCAGCCTATGCCTGTCCAATTGCAGCAGTCTTCCCCAATCCAAGAAGAAAGCCGGCCTAAAGGATCTTTAAGGCCTTGTTTGAATTTAAGGAGGGCCGTCCTCTCCTCCTCAATGCAAGTCACCTTAGTACTCTTAACACCAGAGTTTGCCAACTTGGCTTCAAGGAAGGTAGGCGCAGTTAACAGAAGAAGGAAACCAGACAAAAGAAGCTTAAAGGAGGATTTGTTGCTAGCCATTTTATCCCTCAAACAAGTTATACACTTATACATTTGTTAGCTTACTGTGTACTATTTATAAGCTAAGATGATGACATCCTCTCACCTCCCCTTGGAAGTTCATTTGAACAATTTTTTGGTGAAAAGGTCGGCAATTAAATAGAGCAAAACAATGAGAGACTAGGACATAAAATGATTGCTCAGTTCTGAACAGACTTGATTCTGACGAGTGTCATAACCGGGGTAACAACACGCGCAATAATAAACCCTGTAAACCGTTAGTAGCATATGATAAATATGGATTGTTCAGTCCGGGGATTAAGGATATCTGACATGTAAAAGGTTAGAAACACACATATTCACACACATATATATATATACATTGAAACACACGAATGAGGATTTAAGAATGGATCGGCAGCAAGGCTGCCTTAAAACCTAAAGACACGTAATTAAATCCTAATTTACTATATACAAGTGATCATCAGCTTTCACACAAAGCATTTAGCACATAAGACTCTTTAACAAGTAAAATACGCATGCAAGAAAGTAAGGAACAAGTATCGACACACTTTAGACCTAAATCAGTTTCGACCACACTAGAACGGAAGGACCTAGATGTGAGACTTCTCAAGCTTCCTAAGACACACTTTCGTTTTATCCTAGAAATTATGTTAATATAATTAAGACTTAACATTAAAACTTAAGAAGCAAATCGAAAACAAATAAACAAGTAAGGTTGTCAATCTTCTTATTTAACATGCAAGTTCTAAGGTTATTAATTCTAGTCGAGCAACGCAAATCAAAGTTTATAGTTTCCTCACGCTAAGTTCGTTATTACTCTAGCTGATTAAACCTAGCACTTAGATTACATTCTTTGACATAACTAGTGATCGGTTTTTCTGCCCTAACCTTAGTTCTAACCAATTTTAAGTCCTAAACATGCATCTAATACCACTGTCTTAATTATCTAAACACACGAAATCAACAAGTTAAAATTGCAAAGCACTTTACATAAACAAAGACTCAGTTTCATACAAAGTTTCAACAAAAACCAAGAATCGGAATAAATTCCTACAATACACACAAACATAAATAAATACATGAGCCATGGAATGGTATAATCACACTTTAGAAATCTTGAAGACGTGAAGCTTGAAGATGTGCGGCAGAAGGTATAGGTGAGGTACGGATTTTATGGAAGGTGGTGGAAGGGTTTTTGGCTAAGTATTTTCTACATGGTGTTTGAGAGACTTGGTAGAGCTTTAGGCTAGTACTTGTACTTGAGATGAGATGATTTTTCTGTAGAGAATTCGTGCCTTTATATAAATGATAGGCTGTGCATAAGTCGGCAACAACAAGGAATACAAAACCTAAACCGAGTAAAAATAGGTTTCCTTGCCGGCTACTCCTTGTTCTTCAAGACTTTTCCTTTGCCGATTTCCCTCATGGATTATGGCTGCAATGGACTCTTCATGGACTTGGCTCATTCCTTGATGGATATATGGTCCATAGATGCAGCTGCAAGCCTCCCTAGTCGGGTCAGGAAAACTTCTCCTAATCCAGCCGATTGCTTCTCCTTTTCCTAACCGGGCTATGGAACTTCTTCTTTCCATATTTTGCACTTATTTTTGGTTTGGCCTGTTTTCATATGCTTCATGTAGCTCAGAAACTCTCATTTGATAAATTTAGAAACCATTTTGGTGCCCAAATACAGAAATCGGTAAAAAGGGGCAGTAGGTTCCTTTCTCGGCAGGGCAGTGACTTTGCTGTCTTGCAACTGGCATAACTCTCTCCTCAGGGAATCTTTTAATGCGATTCTAAAATATGTGGAAACTAGACTTGTAGAGATTTCCGTGCATATAAGGTTTGCCTTCTAATTCCTTGTGAGTTGTCCTGATGAAATTCTGGAAGTTGAGTGATGTGCATAAGAAATTACTGGAACTTCATACTTTCGGCAGAATTTTCCTTTGTGGTTCTTGGACACTTCTTTTGCTCCGATTTCAATAACTCATTTCATTCCTCAATGCTTAGCATGTCTACTGCATATGAGAGAACAAAAATTCATCAAATACAAAGTCGAGGCTTTACAGATCCAACGAAATATTTCTACAACTCTTTAAATCGGTTTTTGACATTTTTCCATATTTTTATCTATACTTAGCACGATTTTAATGTAACTCTACCAAATTGATTACGTGTATGTACTTAAACACTAGAATTAGTTATATCTTTAAGTTAATTATTATGTAATTAATCTATTTTTGTTTGTTTGTAGGAATAAGCGGAAATGCGATTTAATGGAGCGAAATTGGAGCAGAAAAGGAAAGAAATTAAGAATGAAGAAATAAAGAAAAAAAAAAGAGAAAAAGAATTAATATCAGATGATGACATCAGCATTTAATTATGTAATAACGCTGATGTCAGCGTGGGAGTTGTGCTTGCCGGCAGCCTTTCATTCCGTCATCAATCACAAGCAGCCACATGGCTGGTCTTTCTCCAAGACCAATAAAATGCTGACACTTGGCCCCTTATTCCTTTCATTTCCTGCCGAGACCACACCAGATCTCTACTCTCATTCCTCTCTTTTCTCCTCTCTCCAGCTGACCCCTCCAGCTGACCCGAAGGACACACTCTCCCTTCTTCCAATTTTTCAGCCTCTCTCTCTTTCTCCTCATATAAAACCTAGCACCCATTTTCCCCCATTACTCCTCTTCCACA